>OX382246.1:14875237-16075237 GCA_947507525.1 Apamea epomidion | reverse complement strand
ACTTAATATAAGCATAACCAGCCTTTAATGTTCTCACTGCTGGTACACATGCCTCTACTCTTCGAGAGGGATTGGTTTAGGATCTACCACGCGGGCCCAGTGCGGGTTGGTAGATGTCACAAGTCTTTGAATTTTTGTTTCTAGAACATGAACAATTTTTTTCCTCACGATGTTTTACTTCACCGTTTTGAGAACAGTGGTGATGAAGTTATTTACACAAAGTAAAGCGCCCGACAGGGTTCAAACCCACGACCTACAACTCGTAGACAAGTCGGGGCTGCTGCCACTGAGCCACCACTGCTCGAATAATATAATTATAGCGGTGTATGAACTCCTCCGTCCTAACAGACCTCTGTGGCGGACTGTCACTCACGTGGCAACCGGACAGATTGACACTTAGGATTTGAGCTTAGTCAAGAGGCCCCGGCATGGGCACGTTGTGTTGTGAAATGTGTGGCAAAAATATAAAAGTTTAACCCTCAATGGAAGCCCTTTCAGTAAGCTGACCCACCCCAACCACATAGTTAATTGTTTACCTATTTAATTCTTTGCAATCAATGTTGTGGTTATCTTGTAAACTTATAAAATGCTGAAAAAAGTCACAATCAATATAAATATGGAAAAAATCATAATTATTTGACTTCCTCAGCTAATTACTCGACGTACAAAATGCTCAAAACCTAATTAATCTAACAATTTTAATGAATGTTTACCGTTAAGCGCCTACATAAATACTCCGATTTTATAACACGCGATGACGCCTGCGTAATAAGTAATAGCATAATATACGTGCGTGTTTCACGATATCTTGCTATAACTATCTTGTCAGGTGTTATGACATTGAAGTATTTAGGTATGCGCTTTTTTGCATCAGGCAACTATGCTATGCTATGCTCTATTAAAGAAGTAGCAATGAAGTAAGTGGAATAGATTAACAGAGTTTTTTTAAGAAAAAATACACTTTTTAATGTCATGTTTTTTGAGGAAAATTATGTTAGAAAAGTTAGTGAAAGACAAGTGCCCATCAGAATTGAAAGTGATGCTCCAAATCCAGCTAATTCAATGTCACGCTGTGCGAAGACTACCATACTTTTAGGTATAACCTACTAAACTTGAAATAATTTAGATACGGTCAACAACTACTTAATGTCGATTAACACTTCTAGTTTTTTAAATCAAAATTATCATGAAGATATTGATAAAAAATCTGTATTGATAGAAAAGAGTGTTATTATCATGGAATTACACAACAGTATTATTATGACGTGTTAATAATCATGAAGTTACTACTAGCATGAAGTGCGGTTAATGGCAATATGCTCGCCCCTTATTACATGGGACTTAAACTTAAATGGCGAAATAAGGGTGTACTCGTATACCTCTTCATCAGTATACCTCTGCCCTACCATCGGGGAGAAAATGGCGTGATCTTTTTGATGAATGACAAAAAAGCATTTTTTAATACCAACAATATTTTTACAAGAAAATTCTCACAAAGCTTTGGAATCCAATCTCATGGGACATTCTACTTTTCAATAAACTATATGATACTAGACAGAATACCTTTATACATCACTAGACGTAACGGCACCCAATATTAACGTTAAACATAATTATACAAAAAATAACAGTTTTTTGATGAATAACGACATTCGGCTCGGACCTATAACCCACAGATTTTCGGCGCCATGTCTCAGTCAGAGAACCGGTACTCATAAAAATAGTTCGGTTTTAAAACTGGGCCCGGATTGATCGTCAAGGTACTATGCACTTATTATCCGATAAATTATGAAGATGACAATAAAGATGAGCCTTGCGACATAAAATGACTTGTGGAGCTTTTGGTTACTTTGGTTGATCCGAGTTAGAAAGATTGGTACTTTAAGTAATAAGTAATCAAAAACAGTTCTATAATCTGTCCATTCGGTAAACCGTTTTTTGACAGATGGAACTAGTGATTGCAGCAACACACAATGCATTGATTGATACACGTACGTAATGTTACAGACATTATAATACCGTACCATAGAGGCCATAAATAAAGTTTAGTTTATTATGCATTTTAAAGTTAACTTTTACGTAATCAGAGGGGCAATTCTCGGAATTTTAAGAACGTTCACAGTCTGATCTCAGTCTTAATTAAAAAAAAATACTTCTAATTTCCCTATATTTTGAGAAGTTTTTGACATTTGTTTATCGCCGAGATGAGACTGCGACTAGATTATGAACATTTTAAATTACGAGAATTGGCCTACTGGTATATGTACGTTCAAAGACAGCTGTCAAAAAACGGTTAACCTAATGGACAGGGTATAGTCACATTATAATTGTTGCGTACCCGACCTTTTCAAAGATGGGGACGGACATGGAGGAGAAAAACTTACGACCGATGAGCTATGGAAAAGCCTGGGGGAGGAAAGGTATATCTAAACCTATAATTTAAATAAATTGTAAAACTAGTTTTAAGATTGCTAATAAAGGCTATTTGAAATTGATTGTTGCGTACCTACATTTCCACAAAATTACGGACTCTACCGGAGTCCTTGTTCGTGCCTTGCTTAATTTACTTAGCAATGTCACGATTCAACGAATGCTGCTAATTATAGATGGCTCAATCGAGGCCAACATTCCCTAAAGAATATGCAGTTTAGGAAGTCGTTTTCGTATTGATCATATATCAATATGGCTAAGCAAAATAAGTTGAAGAAAGCCCACCAAAACCTCCAAACCAAGTGGATATCTTAACCAAAATAAGCACTATTGAGACATAGCCTATTGCACAAGCCCCAAAAATAGCCAATGGCCTTATCAAACCCATTATATAGTTATCTGTTTTTGAACGGTCGTCCCCAGTATTGACTTGTCTTTTTCCTATAAGTCTTGCTACATCATTCTCGCGTATACTTTTAGCATAAATGATGTAACCATTAGTCCCTTTGAAGACGTTTCCTTACGCTACGGCGTTTAAACCGCGCCGTAGAAAAAACGTTTCTGTCATCAAGCTTCCATAGTGATCCATACAACACTGACGGTGTTGTATGGATCACTATGGACACACGGCGAATAACCGGTGTGTGTACAAAGGGCTTTATTTTGATTTGAAACAGTGTCCATGGAGTTTCTTGCCCGTTCTTCTCCATAGGAACCTACTACGCTTTGGAATGGGGATTAATTTCATTTTTCTGACCGATCGACGCCTTGGTAATTTAAAGTACCAGTAATAGGTTTGAGTTTGAAAAGTTATTGCAATAAGCAGTGACAGTTGAACAAGCAGTAACATGCAATCATTCCATTAGATCAGTTGCGAAGGTTTCGAGGTCACGACATGTTCGACCTTTGCAGCCATGGAGTCATGGTGTTATGCAAGTAAAAGGGAATGTTCTGTTTAAAAACTAAACGGGTATCCTTGGACACCACTGCGACTTACGGTACTGAAGGTCATCGAGAGGAAAGCTCTAACTTGACTTGCACATAACATAACATCACGCCTGTAATCCCTGAAGGGTTCGGCAGAGGTGTAACTATAGTACACCCACATTTCACAAGTTATGTTTAAGTCCCATTTAATAGGGGGCCAGCCTATTGCCATCAATCGGGCTCAATCCAGACTCCGGGCTGCTTTTGAGACATTCCTGATAGAAAATTCCAATAACATTTTTTAGGACCCTCCTGGGTATAATAGGCTATTTTCCTAAAAAAATCTAGTTAGTCCGTCAGTTAGATTATCAAAAAATATTGAACCCGTATTTTTTCTTTTGTCAATTATATAAAAAATTATGAAGATATCGCCCGTTAAAGTTCTGCGTGACGTCACTTGCTTGCGACATTTTTGCAAGCAACGTCAAAGTCACGACCCCCCACTGCTGCCAAATTTTGACGCGCTTTATCTTTGTAATTTTTTGTTTGATTGACAAAAGAAAAAATACGTGTCTATTATTTTTCGATAATCTAACTGACGGACTAATAATGATTATTTTTTTACCCAGGAAACTACCCTATTCCCAGGACGGCGAAATTCTCTCGTGCTTGACTTTTGGTCTGAATTTGGCAACACGCAGTGAGGACATGAGCGTGATGGTGATCAATTTTCGCATTTTATCGGAGGGGCTTACTATAGGCTTATACCTATTTAAAACAATAGGTCGTAACATTGTTTAAGGGACGCTAGTTCATTGCCTAAATGTTATGCAAATGACTATAGTTCTTATTTCATCGAGCAATGATTTAGGAGCTGGTGCCTTGACCTCGAATATATTTGCCCATAGACATAGAAGTTCAAAAAAAAGGTTTACCTAGCTAAATTATTAGATAACACTGGAACTATGTATTCGTTTCTTAAAGAGAGACTAGTTGGTTGAGAGCTACCGCCGTCTGTATTTCCATTCTTCTCCATTCGAAAAATACCTTATGGACGAGGCGAATAGAATCAATTCTATTTTACTGTAATTTTTGACGTTCAAAAGTGCCTCTTATGTGCCTATTTGAAATAAATAATTCGATTTTGACTTTGTACAGAGGCTATCAAGGAATGTGCCAATATGTTGCTAATCCTTTTTTTTTTTTTTTTTTTTTTTCTGGTTGGGAAATCATCAAATGACTCCTCCCGCTCTGGGCGGAGCAGAAGGGAGTGTCAGACTTTTACTGACTAAAACCCACCCGTGTTCGTTCAGTTGCCTGTGCCAGGGGCCACGGTATCTCTTTCGAACAACCCGCAGCCCCGGCGGCATGTTGCTAATCCTTGAGACAAAGTTAAAATGTCATATGTTAGCTTTTTCGTTTTAGGTTTTCGGCCGAAAGGCAAATCAAACTAAATTTCGTTTGCAGCTGCAAATAAAAATGAATTTTCGCTCGAACTATCTCTCTACCAAAAACCAATCAAAGGTATATTTGCCATAATGGCATTCAAACCAAAACATAAGGACCATAGATTATCATTTAGATTCCTTTCTTTAATTACTAGGTAGGAGGTACCTACTAGGTATATTTTGCGAGGCCCAAGATTGAAGCGGCGACCTCGCGCCGTCCTCGCTGGGAACGCGCCATTTGGGCTCGCACCGCGGTGCAAGAATGTGGCACCGGCAGGTATCACTGACTGCTTATGGTTGGAAGTGGTCACAGATGTAGTAGAGAATGAAGTGTTAAGACAAACATTTTGCATTTGCGGACAAGTCTTTTAGTGGCACTGACAGTGAAATACTACCGAGATCGATAGCAACGCGAAAGAAGGCAAACTTAAAAAAAAGTAGAGAACTTCTACTTACTTATTTTTTTATTCCGAACCTGTTTACATATTATTATGTGAACTAATCGAAGCCTAGACGAAGTTCTATAAGAACTTTTTGTTGCACCGTGCAACCGTTCTTCACGGCCGTAACTGACGCGAAATGGTTGGCATTGCAGACGCACTGGTTATGGATTTCATAAAGGTTGGCCTCGTAAAATCGAAAAATCGTCCTATGGCAAATCAAATCAAAAGTCATTTGAGAATCAGCACTGTTCGAACGTCAAAATTACATAAGACAGTCCCCCAAAACGCCCGCCTTCACCACTTCCTAGTGCTTTCGCCGGGAAGAAGAAATGGCGCAATAGACTCTCCAGCAGGCCAGCCAAAATTTACTGCCACCGTACACCCACGCATTAACACTCCATCCGCCTATACTCTGTGGTTCCCAACTCCTGATAGTCGCAGGTATTACCGCCAACATATCGTCGTATTTACCAACAATTTATAGTACTAGTCGATCGTCCATCAAGCCACGGAATGCGGCGCCTGCCGAATGGACAAGTTGCAGACTAATTGTATTATGTTTATCTACAGGTTTCTGACGTTTTTGCCGTTTTGTTGACGACATGTTTTACACAGCAACAGCTTATGGTAAAGAGACAAAACTCTCGAAAAGAGAGTCTTGGGTTCGATTCTTGAGTAAAATGGCTTGGCCAGACTTTAGTAATTTTTAGTGTTAGGTAGTCACGCCCCAAATTTCAACTAAATAAAAAAATTGTTTACCATGGAAGTATGTACCTACATACTAATAATTTAAGATACATACACTAAACTAATGTAGCCAATGTCTAGTATTCGACAACTACAGGGTGCTTGTCTTGATGCAACCTCACAAAAATCACATCCTAAGTATTTCCCGGCAGGGTATCAAACCCCAAACTTCATGCTCTGCAACCATTGCAAGCTTTTTGCTTACTAGACTACGCCTAACTCATCTACCTACATAACACACGCTAACCCAGATCTAAGCCAGTCTAAACACATAACCAGTCTAGGCAACAATGCAGCCATCTTGAATATCAGTCAAAAAACTGGGTACCACTTCATCTGTCCCGGTCACGACAAACTGTACCATACAATTTAAACCATAACTTGGCTGTCGAACAACTTTCAACTTTATTTCTCAAGGCATTGAGTTCAGAATATGAAATGAACATCTAGTCATTCAGGTTTTGTCTAATTGTTATCACACATCTTAGAATCACAAACCATTTCTAATCTTAAACTTGACAATACAGAGTTCATTATTGTATGAAATTAAACGCGTGTACGTTGATTTTTTACACAATAGATTTTAGAACGAATCATTTAAAAATTTCAATATAGAATTGTGACGTCATCGTGTTTAATCAACGCCATCTAGTTTAATCTATATAAGACAAGCTAAATTCAACTCAAATGCGATACGAGTTAAGTTCAATATTGCAATGACAGTAAATCTGAGTGGGTGGCATAGTTTGCATACAATGCGATTGATAATTTGCTTTCTGTTCGACGTCAGACGGCCGGCGGTGCGTACTGTTGCAGGCGTTTAGAAGGTGATGAGAATATTGTAGGAGTTCCTCTTTAAAGGGACAGCAGGAGGTGTGAGGACAAGGCTAGATGCTAATACCGTTCCTAGCTATGCAATCCAACAAAGCAAGAGAGGAGCTTCCGTAGAAGTGTTATTATATAGAGTACTAGCTACGCCCCGCGGTTTCACCCGCATAAGTTTCGATCCCGTGGGAATATCGGGATAATTTAAGACACTTTCGCATAATAATGTCTACTAAGCTAGGCTGAACATTATAAGAAACCATTTACATTCGTTTTTGAAGAGTTATTAATAATAATAATAATAAAACACTATTTTTTTATATTTATAAATGTTATTTTTTTTTTTGTTTTTATACTAATATTTAAAAATATAATAAAATAAGATATTAAATGAATAAACGACATAATAATAATAAATAAAAACATAGACCTTTCATAGTTCAAGGTAACCGATCTACAATAGCCACCCACACCCATAGCCCAGTATATTTTGTTTCCATGTTCTGCAATAGTCCTGCACCAACCGGGGGTTGTTCTTGGGTGCACTTGCATGGTGTATACAGGGATAATCGTCGGTTGGTGCCTCCTCATCATTTAAAAATTATCTAAAGGGCCTCTGCGAGTTGGCTTCGGCCCCTGCCACGCCTTTCAAAGGTCCGGGACCCCAGGGTCCCGAGATTAATATCATCATCTTCCTGCCCTTATCCCATGTTACTTGGGGTCGGCGCAACACGTTTTCTTCTTCCATTCTCCCCTGTCAACCGTCACGCTATCATTCACTCCCTTCTCTTTCATATCATTCCTCACACAATCCATCCACCTTTTCTTCGGCCTTCCTCTCCCTCTCCGTCCATCAACATGTATATTCATCACTCTTTTAGTCACATGCGTTTCGTCCCTTCTCATCACATGCCCATACCAAGCCAAACGATTTCCTTTCAACTTTTCTGTCACTGGCGCCACTTTCAAACTTCCCCTTATATACTCATTTCTTACTTTATCCATTCTCGTCACTCCACACAACCATCTCAACATTCTCATCTCCGCTGCATACAATCTTTTTTCATCCGTCTTCTTCACAGCCCAGCATTCAGATCCATAAAGTACGACAGGCCTTATCACGTACTTATAAATTTTCCTCTTTAACTTGAGGGGCATCCGTGGGCCGCAAGTTGTTCCTGTGACCTGTCGCCATTTCATCCATCCTGAGTTGATCCGGTGCGTTACGTCTCGGTCTACTTCGCCATCTCCTCGGACAAGTGACCCGAGGTACCGAAAGTCGGAGCAGATCGATAAGGGCGTTCCGGCGAGAGACATGGGCCTAGGGCTGGAGAGACCGCCAAAACAGATACTCAGTTTTGGTCCGACTTACTCTCAGGCCCACGGTCTCGAGTCTTTTCCACCACCTCTCTAATCTGCTCTGGACCTCTGAGCCGCTCTCGGCCACCAGCACAATGTCATCGGCGAACAGCATACACCAGGGAGCCTCCTCTTGAATGTCCGATGTAAGAGCATCCATTATCAGCACGAAGAGGTACGGACTGAGTGCTGAGCCCTGGTGCAAGCCGACAGCCACATCGAAGCTGCCAGTAGTGCCCACTGTAGACCGGACTTGGGTACTACATCGACTGTACTAAATCGACTGTAATATCGACTGTAATAAAAAATAATAATAATAAACAACAACAACAACTTGATATACAACTTCCTGGCATCTTGAACACAAGGAAGTGGTGAAGGGTGGGTGATGTGCATATTTTTGTGATTTTAAACTGCTGATCTTCAGGCTAATTTTAGCCTAAGTTAGTTTAGTTTTTCATAGGAATAACAACGCAGATTAAATTATCATAAGTGTCTAAGTAATGACTTTTCAAGGTTAAATTCTTGAGAGAATGTTTGCCCTCCGTTCATTTTAGGTACCTACCGTATATACAGGCTGATTTTTTAAAGACCAGCCAAATTTAAGGATGTGGTACAGACCATCAAACTGAACAACTTTCTCCATGGGACCAACATCGTAATCGCGAATAAAAATTCAGTCATCCCATACATTTAGGTCGAGTAGGTATTGAAGTTTTCTATGGGACAGTTGATAAAATTTTCGCGATTACGCTATTTGTCCCATGAAGAAAGTTGTTGAGTTTGATGGTCTGTACCACATCCTTAAATTTGGCTGGTCTTTCAAAAATCAGCCTGTATAACACTCATATTGATCTGATACACGAACATACATCTGCAATAGAAGTGTTTGGCAGTGTGGCACACTACATCATGTATTGAATGCCTCGTCACGGCTCATAACAGTGGTTTATTAATGAATGTGGAGCTTTTACGCTTTCTTCTTTAAAAGGGAATCAGGGCTATACTAAGAGCAGTGGTTACGACCGCGAGTAGGTCGTAGGTTCGACCCTTTTTTTTTTTTTTTTTTTTTTTTCTGGGTGGGAAATCATCAAATGACTCCTCCCGCTCTGGGCGGAGCAGAAGGGAGTGTCAGACTTTTACTGACTAAAACCCACCCGTGTTCCTTCAGTTGCCTGTGCCAGGGGCAACGGTATCTCTTTCGAACAACCCGCAGCCCCGGCGGGTAGGTTCGACCCCTGACAGGCACTTTACTTTGTGTAAATTATTTCATCAATACTGCTCTCAAAACGGCGAAGGAAAATATTGTGAGGAAACCGGCATGTCCCGGAACCAAAAATTCGAAGACATGTGACATCTACCAACCCGCACGGGGCCCGGTGGATTACGGCTTACTCCCTCTCACGGAGAGGAGGCCTGTGTCCCAGCAGTGGAAACATTATAGGCTGGTTATGTAAAGCGCCTGTCAGAGTTCGAACCTGCGACTTTCGCCACCGCTACTCTTATTGTAGCCCCTTCTGCCATACTTCTCGGTTCCGTGCGTCCCTCATCCAGATGTTTCCGACGATATCGACAACCCAGCGCGCTTTTAGACGGCCCAGTTAAAGCTACCCATTATTACAATAAGCCAATCTAAACACTACTACGAGTAATATAAGCCCTAAAATGCAACAATCACTTCTCCAAAACTAGTTATAGAACAAAAAAGCAGTGCAGTTCAACTTCTGCCCTGCTATAAGAGCTGGTGGTAAGCCCCCTGAAAATTCTAGGGTAACAGTGGTCAGCATATGAACGAATGGTAGGATCGTAACTTGTTTACCGACAGTTATAATAACGACTGGTAGCGGAGAGTCGGGGACGAGCAGTACCCCTGAAGCACTGCTGTCGCTTTCGTTCGGTGTTGGATGTCAACAGATTTTGAAGAGAAATGAAAAGGAATAAAATAATCCAATTTATTTCACTGACAATAACAAGAAATCTAAAATAAAAACTGAAAACGAGCCAGATTTTTTTGATTTTGATTTCTATAATAAATAGATAATTTATTTATTTTGGACCAAACACTACACATTTTGTAAAGCTGCCAAAATGCGTGACAGTTTGTCGGCAGGGATTAGCGATCGTCTTAACACACTTGGTATCCACAATAGTACACAGGTACGTAGGTACAGAAACGACTGGAATGAACAATCACAATAAATATTTATCGGGCTGTGATGAAAAATCCAGACCAGACCATTTGTCATAGGTACCTACTTACTATGTTGAGCTCATAAAAGTTTATGACGAACCGCAATACGCTACATACAGAATAACTGCAAAAGTGCAGTTAACATGCATATGCAAGGTGTAGTCGAAATGCAGTCATGCAGCGAGCTACCAGTGTTTTTGTACTGCCCATTAAGTATTTATGCCAATGTAGGCACTAGGCAAGTTGTAAGTTGGTTTATTGGCACGCGTGACAGTTATGATTCGAAGTGCAGGAAGAATTATTTTAAATCAGAGGGGCAATTCTCGTAATTTTAAGAACGTTCACAGTCTGATATCAGTCTGAATCTGTCAAAAATACCTTTAATAATTTCCCTACATTTTGACAAGTTTTTGACATTTGTTTGTCGCCGAGATGAGACTGCGACTAGATTTTGAATGTTTTAAAATACGAGAATTGGCCTTCTTGTATTCCTTGAGTTCATTACTCTTTTGTTTCAGAAACGTGACATCCACCAACCCGCACTGGGCCGGCGTGATGGATTATGGTCCATACCCTCTCACAGAGAGGACGCCTGTCTCAGTATTAGGAATATTTTGGGCCGATTATTTCATGCCTATCTCAAGATATAACTGGCTAAATGTGGGGCACTGACACCTCAGCTAACCCTTTTGGGTATACTCGTGTGATGGTGTTTATAGTCTTAACTTTAACGGATGTAAAAACGTAAAAAGACTCGTATTGACTCCGAGAGTCACTTGTGCTTCCCGTCACTTTAGTTTTTTTTTTGTACTGCGGCATACCTGGGAACCTTCTGGTTACGGAGACATTCAAGGTCAAAATTCCATCTTTTACTTTTCTTCACGAATACAAGCTTCAAGTGTTCAAACTGCAGTACCGTTGCATTCACCCAAAAGCACCATGATTTCCGTGCGTTACATTGCACGCTGTCGTAAACAGCGGTTTTTCGCACCAAATATAAAAGTCGTTTCCCAGCAAACACTTTTGCTCAGTGTTACTTAGTTTGATGTACAGAATGTTTACTACAACGGCTATGTTACGGGTCTTTTTACAACCCATAGTTACAGTCACCAAAGGAGATAAGTAACCAGGGTCGTCGGATATAGTTGAAGTTTAGTGAGAAAACGATGAATGTTTTCGAATGAAATTTAGTTTGATAAATAAACTGTTTGTTTCCTATTAATTAAATTAAAATTTATCTGAAAACATCAATCCTTTTCTTACTAAACTCCAACTATATCTGACGACTCTGGGTACTTATCTCCTTTGGTGACCATACATAATATGTAGTTACCGCTACGTCTGCTGACTCATCATTCCTTGACACTCAGCATGGACCACACCCTCCATGATTGATGGCTGACAGCTGAATGGACACCATTAAGGTCAACTGTTATGTTAGACGATTGTTTGAACTTTGAATGAGATGGTCGAAGTTAAGCGATACTTGGACTTAAATAACAGAAATGGGTTAATCTGATCTTTTCAATACCGATGGATTTGTCATCAAAACACTATTTTTCATTTCAGTGCTTTGTTTTAAGGTGTAAGCTCCAAGGTAGCCCGCGAAATTCAAATTTTCTTACGTTTTCTTACTTTTTGTTACATCCGCGAATTATATTTTAATCAACTTAGTACTAACCAGCAAATTGCATAAAACGTAAGAAAATTTTAATTTCGCGGGCTACCTTGGAGCATCCACCTTAAAGCGGCTACTTACATAGCTTGTGGCTGCAGAAAATGTTTCGAATGTTACAATCAATAAAGTCAAAGTCAAATTATAGAGGCAGGAGGAACAGGATACCAGATACAGGATACAGAATTCATTAGGTTCGCTCATACTCTATAGAAAAGGGAGGATCCTCCGACCAGACGGGTGTCGTGTCTGGTGGGCAACTGCCCAACGACTGTTTTTTCTTTTATGTATGGCGTCTCGAAGTTCAACCTATGAGGTTGTCGTCTGCTTAACCGGGCTTGCCTGTGTATGCCTCAATAAATTAAGACCTCCAGCCAGGGCTTAAGAGACTTAAAAACTAAGCGATTATACGCTAAGGGCACCCCCTACGGGGTACGGACCTCAGCTTAGAGTATCACTGGGAGAGGGCAGCAAGGGACAGGCTGGGTCGTAATTAGAAGGTCGTTGATTTTATGATCTCATTTATACTTATGGATCTCTCGGAGTTCTAAGAAGATCCAAAATATAACTGTTTGAAATGTGAATCTAACGCGAGAATCATAATTTTCCTAAGTAGTTCACAAGAAAAATGTCGCAAATATATGAGTTTTCTTACTTCCCGACGTCGCGAAGTGGATCAGCGATGTCGCCAATTACCATGACAATATAACTGCATGTACCAGCCTCGTTCCCACGACAGTCTCCGGGGAACATACTCATTTAGTACTTACACTGAGCTAGGTAGGTATCTGGGTTGTTAAGAACTGACATGAGAATAAAGCAAGATAGTATAGTAGGTCTTATGTGTTTCATAAAGCCACGAGATAAGATGAAGGAATGTTCCTGCCAGTATGGTTCGAAGGTGGGATAACTTTATTTTCAAACAACGCTACTATCTGATACAGCTAGTACAACCAAAAGCCCAACAACGGTGCTCCTTCTGGATACCTCAACTACTGAACCGATTTAAACATTGACACAGAACTTTAGAACCACCCGGAGAAGAGAAATGCTTACGAAAACATTAACTCAACAAGCAGCATCATCTGCTTAGCCTTTTTCCTACTATGTTAGGGTCAGCTTCCATTCTAACCGGATGCAGCTGAATACCTTTATTTTACATGGAGCGATTAAAGACATCGAACTCAAGGAGTATACGCCACCAACAAATGTTAAAAGAGTCCTATATCTTCTGAGGGCGTGTAGGTACACATTCCATGTGGCGGTGAACGCACAAGGTAACCCAAACTCGTTAGTAAGCCGACATTCCTTCAAACCATGGTATGCTGCAGTACCTCTCTACTTCAGCGAATTACTCTTAATGAGACAAATTCTTTCCTACAATTTGATCCCAGATGTGCAAGCTTACTTGGACATTACAACACCAAAATATCGTAACTCCAGAACTGCTACAGTCGACAATCAACTCTGACATCAAAGTTTTAAGGTAGAAGGTCCTATGAAGGGGTACAAGTATGAGATAGACTCGGCAATCTTACACAAGAGGTATTGGGGTCACAGTATAAATAGTTAAAGCTTGCTTGACGCCAAAATGGTAAACAAATATGGCTGAACTAACTTTTGCCTGCGACTTCACCCGCGTAGAGGACGTAAAATTATCCCATGGGAACATATTACTAAGATAAAAGACTATTCTATCCCAACCCAGCACCCTAATTGCATAACACACTTTCAATCACAATCTGAATAATTTTAAAAGGATATTGCTAATCCAATGCTTCGTATGTTCGAAAAATTTGTCTTCTGAACAACGTAAATAATGCAATGTATGTTGTTGAACTGTCAAAATGAAATCCATTGCTACTGTTAGTGTGACGTAGTTACCCCGCCGGCCATGGTCTACCTGCGTGTCAAACATCCAAAAACTCAGACTCTGCGCACAAGTTGTCACTCCACCTAATTCTAGGGATTGACACTATTGACAGCTCACTCCAAGCTCACTTCACCTAAGTTTTCAAGGTGTGATTTCTACAGAATAACACGGAACACCGCAGCTGTTTAGGCGTGAAAAGGTTATAGACAAACAGACAGTTACTAGCGCATTGGTAATATTGAGTATAGATACTAAGGACAGTCTTGTAAGACACCTGCGTTCAGTAGGAGCAAGGAGTGTCAATATTTATGACATTCCTATAATACAGCTTCGAGGTTCTTGGAGGGATATCGATTCATTCATATCTCCTGCCTTTCATTATCATTCATAGGCATTGTCATATTAATTTGATTAGACCAGTGAAGCAGATGTAAGGTATTGGCGCCGATTCCCTTGTTCACAAACTAAACTAAATTAAAGTTCAGTGCATTTTTTTCTTTCCATTTCATTAAGAAAAGGACAGAAGATAAATATTAGTTTAGTCTTGTCAAATTAGTCAGCGCCTGACGTATTTTTAGTAGCCAATTTTTTAATCGCGTGTAAACTTGTCTAGGTATGGAGTGTCTTAATTTGACAGGACTAAACTAATATTTATCTTCTGTCCTTTTTTAACAAGGGAATCGGCGCCATTGTGATTTTGAGTGAGTTACGCAATTAGGGTGCTGTTTAGCGGTGGTCTCGAGGATATATTATTGTTATCAGCGATGAGATCATTATCATTAGGCTATAAGAGAGGGGAAGGCTCAAGAGACGACAGATTGGATGGACTGTGTGAAAGATGATAATGGCTAGAAGGGGGGTGACTACTGGGATGACGACAAATAGAGAACATGGAAAAAAAAAATGTGGCGCCGGCCCGAAATAAATTGTGATAAGGACTATTAGACTTCTATTGTACCCTTACAACATGATTGCTTAATTTCTATAAAATCACAGACCATACTAATAATAACTCTATACATCTGTCAATCTACCCACTTCTGTATATACAGTTGACCTGTCTAAGTAAATTCATGAGGAAAGTCGGCTTTATCTTTTGCTTGATCTTGACGAAAACCTTGAATCCTTAGCCCCGCTTTCATCGTTCTCGTTACCAATCATGACTTCCTTTACTCAATACCTAGTTTTGTAAACTAATGAGCTGATTTCTAGTACTCCTAAATGGCCATGAAAACCGATTTCCTTTTTATCAGAGTTGAATGAACTGCGACAGTTTGCTCTAGTGAATGAAACGAGTCTTGTTGTCATTCACTTCGCTTATCAGATCTAGGGAGGTTCCATTCTAACTGTGATTTTGATTATGAACTCTAGTTGGTTAGGAATAGAGTTGAAATTTTTGGAGCAGTGATATATATCACAGTTTTGCTTATAAAGTATGTGATCTAGTGAGAACTGTACAAGGATTTGAGCATTGTTTTGTGAACCTTTAACTAAAGTAAGTAATACCTAAGTGCAACGTTGTGCCTTGTAATCTAGCAGTTGGCAGTTTTAAACAAACAGTATCACGACTATTATTATTTCTCGGAGGAATCAGATTGATCCTATAGTAGAGATGCCAGCACAACAAGCTAATACAATCTGTCAAATTTATTTAATAGATTTTCAACTTTATCTCTGAAGCATTAAGGTTCGAGGTTGATTGGGAAAATTTTACAGTTTCCGGTAGATTGACCTGCTGGCGTCTGTACACCTACATTTCGCCAGTTTTGTTGACATTAAGTCCAGTACAACCAGGATACATTTTTATTTTATTATATATTTTATTATTTATCAAATTGACCCACTACGTCAATTTGCGGGGTTATATCCAATCAAAATAAAAAATCATTTATTTAAATTAGGCTAAGAATCAGCACTTTTCGAACGTCAAAATTATATAAGACAGTCCCCCAAAACGCCCACCCTTCACCACTTCCTAGTGCTTTCGCTGGGAAGAAGAAGTGGCGCAACAAGCTCCCCAGCAGCACAGCTGTCTGTTCAGTTAAAGTTAATAAGTTAATCCATTTCATACAACTGTCATACTTGGTTCATTACTGTGGCCCCCCCACAGAGCATTGTCTAGCACTAAATTAAGCACGTTTTGAGACAAAAAAGTGAAATTAAACAGTAACTTGTTGTCTGTTTTTGTGAACAAAAATCTCATTTAGTTTTTGTTTCGTTCCGAATTGGTTCAGCAGTTTAGGAGAAATGTTTCGCAATGTAGGTCGATATGAAAGTGGTACAGATATTGTCTTTTTAATTTTTTGTATTTAATTTCGAAGATAAGTAAGTCTCGTGTTAGCGTTTTCCTGTTAATAGCCGAGAAACGTAAAGTAACAAGTAGTCGTTGCATCTGTCAGGGACATTATTGGTGAAACTGACCTATTTGGCACAGCCGTGAAGAATAAGAAGTTCGTAGAATCATCCCAGCGCTGATTTGCCGGATTCGTTTTCTCCTTTACCTATCGTTATTTCTTCTGACAAAGTTTATTCTGTATATATTATGTATGTAACTAAGGATTAATGAATCAATTGTTAGCCCACACAATTGTTTAATCGATGCAGAACCTATTCACGTTTTGTTACATAAACATGCGTAAGATACTGAACGGATTTGGATGAAAGCGTGAAGAACAAAGTATACCAGGAACCTACAGGAAGAACCCTGGGCAATAGCTAGTCCAATACAGGGTGGCAGGCGACGCGCAAACTGCAACCATGACTCATGATTGTAGACACATCGCACATGAGTCTACAATCATGAGTCGACCTAATGTAGACCCCTTAGCGTAGATTTTTTTTAGCAACCCTCGAAAGTTCGACGCAGGGGTTTCAGAACCATGTACTGAATCCATGGTAACAGGCTGTGCGTTGATATCCCTACCACTCCGTAAAAACAGAAAAATAAGGGCAATTTAAATAGAGCCTCTACAATCATAACATAAAGTTCACTGTTTACTATCTTCTTATACCAAATATTGACCAACATATTTATATTCCAAAACCCAGTCAAATATATAAACAGTCAGTGAAAGCATACGTCAAAAGACGCACACGCACTGTAGAGTATGTGGTAAAAATAATAGCTTATTTTGTAACCCCATTGTCTATGTTTTGTGAGCAGAGGTAACGGCCCCGAATAACGAGTTATAGGTCGTTGGTTCGAACCCAAACTAGGCACTTTGTTAAAATTTATCACCATTGCTCCCAAAACGTTGAAGGAAAACTTCGTGAGGAAACCGGCATGTCCTAGAACCAAAAATTCGAAGACATGTGATATCTACAAACCCGCACTGGGGAGGCGTAGTAGATTACAGCCCACTTCCTCTCGAAGAGAGGAGGCCTGTGTCCCAGCAGTGGGGATATTACAGGCTGATTATACTATACTTATGCTAAAATACCTAATGACGAATAAGGCTATTTTGAAAAGAATTTCACCAATAAGGCTTATTTTAAAAGAATTTGTAATTTATGCTACATGTTCACTATTTACCATCTTCATATGCCAAATATTGACCATAATCCCAATCAAATATATAAACAGACAGTGAAAGTATAGACACACTCGCACTGTAGAGTATTTGGTGAAATAATAGCTTATTTTGTAAACCCCATTGTCTATGCAGTTGTCATGGGAAAACGTATCGCTTTCTACTGCGGGGACTGTGGCAGCCGATTGTGAATTTATTATGTGACCGGAGAGAGGTCGATGACAATGGTGAGAATAGTGAGTTATTTAATCCTGCCTTAATGTTTAAATTATTATGACCTATAGTCCTACACTAATATTCTATCACTGTAGTAGAAATTGGCCATTTAAAGAAAGAAAAAGTATATTGCGACTCGTAAATGAAGATCACAAACTAAACTAAACACAGCTAAATAAAACAAAAGTAACAAAAAGAAAAATGAAACAAAGTCTTATACGAGGTCAAAAAAATAAGGTTAAAAGGTGCATTTGAAAGGGAAAGGGGACAAAAGGGAAGGGGAATTTAATTTATAGCAATTTAATGTTTTAAATGCTGCTTTTGTTAAATGAACATTAAAAACAACCAAAAAATTGAAGCCTTGTGCGAGGTCAAAAAGGCCAGAACTGCAGAACTGAAAGATTAGATTTTTGTATGTTTGTTTGTTACGTTTTCACGCTAAAACGACTGAACGTATTTCGGTGAAATTTGACACATGGGTAGACAATGACCTGGTGAGATGAACATTCATAGGCTATATTTAATCCTGGATCGCAGACGAGGGACACGGGCAACAGCTAGTAGAAAATATAATGAAGTTCAACAGTAGTTATATTATACACATAAAAGTAAGTATGTCGTAGGACATACCGCGGTCACTCACGAGCAATAAACTTAAAAGTCAAGTTAAGCTTATGGTAAAGTTAACTCCAACGGGTACGAGCTGTATGGACAAATATGTCCGGTTGTAAGTGTGGTCGTACTGTTAGCGGAGCGTATGAGCGCGAGATGAGCGAGGAATGAGGAAGAATAGATAAAATGAAGACTGAAGCGGAAGATCATAGTATATTGTGGAATTTTAATTAAGAAAGGAATGGTACTGGGAAATTTTACCATCATCGAGTAAGAATTTCTTATACCTAGCAAACATTAATAGGTATTTTTATGGTTTCATATCGATTCGGTTTATTGAGATGTTTCATGTGTGTGTCATTATAAGAATTTGTTAGGGGATTTCCACAGGTAGATGAGAATGACTCAAAAGATTCCATTAGGATAAAATCACTAGTCTTTTCCCTTTATTTTAAATCTTCAGATCTTTTTTAACCACCTCCGGATAAGTTGGCTACAGATAATTTTCAGCTCCTTTTTAAAATTTTCTTTGGTAGATACTTTTTTTTTTTGGTTTGTTAGGTCATCCCGAAGACAGTTGACATCTACCAACCCGCGCTGCCCGCGTGGTGGACTACGGCGCACTCACTCACACAGAGAGGATGCTTGTGTGCCAGCAGTGGCAACATTATACGCGGATTATGCTATGATAGATACTGCCTATCCGGACACAATAAAAGAGGCATCTCAGTCACATACTCATCGTTCCACTCACAGTGCTACCTCGCTCCATGCAAGTTGGGCAACAAACATGTTAGGTAGGTAAGGGCGGGCCACTTTCTGCCTCTTGTGAAATTCTAAAGAGATGCTTTACCTCCTGTATTATGTGTCTACTAAGATTTATCGGTACAACTGGAAATGCAAGGATGGTAATGCTCCTTGAATCGGGTGTAAGTGTGTCATTTGATTGTATACTGAATTAATTAGTAAAATAATCGCTTGAATTGAAGATGATACATTGAATTGCGAAGTTGATTGTTATTTTGTTGACAAAAATTATGCGAGATCTTTCATAAAAAAATATCAAATATACGCGTGACTTGAACCTCAACTCCTCCTTTTTTCGTAGGTTAAAAATATTCAACGATCCTACTTATATACTATAAGGCATAATTGACAGTTATTCTAATTAATAGTTGTGCTACTCAATAACCAATAGTAACTTAGTGATTTGTATGATTAGGTGTATACAAGATTTGGATCTGTTGATTGCAAAGTGTAATTAGAATTTGATTTCCTTAACCATATAGGTTTCTATACAAAACTTTACCAATACACAACAAGGACAACACAAAATGATTGGCTTCTTGTAACAAAAAAGTGCCATTATAATTAAGGCAAAATGGCCAAAAAATTCCTCATCCGACACACATAATGACTGTGGTAATCCCCAGGGAAGTATACTCTGACCCATACTTATTTCAAAAATATCATAAAGTTTTTACAAACAAAATTAATTGAATAAAAATAACATAAAACACCAAAGTATTGTGGTGTTACCCGAGGCACTATTCTCTGCCCTATACAAAAGTTTCTAATATGTATATTTAATAAAACACGATGTAAAATCAATGATTGTGAGTGTAAATCAAGCTTAACACAAATCTATTTGTCGACACGGCCACTTTTACTCGCAGTCCACCGTGCGGTACCGGGAACTGAGATAAATACACACGACGATACTTCAAGTTAGACATGTCCAATGTAAACTGACCTCTCAACAAACTCAACCTCAAAGAGCTTATTTCAATCAAACCAATTACAGGCACTTTTGAACTGTCACGGATTGGGTCTGTCAAAAAGTTCAAGCTAGTTAGTTGCTCATTTCAAAGCGTAGTAGGTTCCTATGCAGAAGCACGGGCAAGAAACTCTACGGCCATTCTTTTAAATCAAAATATTGTTGTAGAATGGTTTGGCTCGCCTACTGATACATGGGACTTTTCATTAACTGGCGAAACTTGGGTGTACTATAGGTACACCTCTGAGTAATCCTTCGTGGAAAACAGCAGTGATATTAGTTTATGTAATATTGGTTACATCATTCATGTTGAAATTAAGTGTACATACTACTAAAAGGTCAGGCGCGTAGTATTCGCAACCGGCGTGCATGTATGACCAGAATTATCAACGTAAACGAAGCAGAAGGATCTATCTCTGTATCTATTGTCCTATCGCAGGTATGCTGGAAGAGATTTCTTATGAAATAAGCATCACCTCTGTACCTATTTTTTCTGTTTTGTTTTTCATTGTCTGTTTATATATGTGTGTACATAAATGGTAAAAAAAAATAAATAAATAAGGAGTAAGGATAAGGGGGTAGGGGTAAGGATCGTAGCAGGTGACGTTTTGTAGTTGTTGCCTGCCCTCATGTGAAGAAGCCGTGAGTTTATGTATGTATGTAACGGTCAGCTTATACTAGATATTATATATGTAGCTTGATATAGCGTTGTGTGTACTAGAAACACGGGATTTCCTTATTGAGATGAAGAGGAAATATCAGAGATCTTATCCTAAGGAGCGATAGGGGCCGGATTTACTTTTTAATTGGCGTTTTCTCCTTAGACCCTTTGGGATTATGGTTTCTGCGAAGTGTTTTTTTAAGGGATTCGTAGTGATATATCCGGTGCTCAATGCTGCTGATTTTATCATGACTGATTCATAAACATGGTAATAATATATCAATATGCATAATCAGTCTGTAATGATCCCACTGCTGGGACACACAGGCCTCCTTTCGGTGAGGGGAAGTGAGCCGTAATCCACCACGCGGGTCTTCGAATTTTTGGTTCTAGGACATGCCGGTTTCCTTCTCTGTTTTGAGAGCAGTGATGCGTGTATTCCCGTTCGTCCCATCGGCTAAGTCCCCCTGGTGGGACAAACGGGAATTTACATTGGAGCAGTGGTGGTTGAAATGTCTCGGCCGTTATCACTGGTCCACCACTGCTCTCATCAAGCTAAATGTTTATTTTAGTGCAGCAGACTCAACATCATCATCGTCTTCCTGCCATCGTCCCATGTTACTCGGGGTCGGCACAACAAGTTTTTTTTCATCCATTCTTCCCTTGTCATCCGTCACATAAATCGAAAATGATTTTTGGATTTTTGAGTTCTTTAGAGAATTAATTATTATTGATCGCGTTTTAAAATTATAAAATCACCAACTAACTAGACAAAGTCGATATCGAAGCCCGAGTAGAAAAAAAATGCGTTCTATGTGAACTTTTAAAATATGTAATTGCTATTGATGGCCGCCAAAATAAAATGATGTATCCCAGAATGGGTGATGTCCTTTAAGCCCTCTTCCTGTCTGTTGGCGACTGGCTGTGGTGCGATCTTTTTTGTACTATAAATGTCATGTTTTTTAAATATAGTTTTTTATGTTCTTTTTGTTTGGTTCGTTGCTGTTGTCACGTCTGAGCGGTTGTCAGGTCTTTGTCTTAATTTTCTAATATAAATTTATAATATTGCTATACGTGTTTCTATCGTTTCATTTCTACAGTCCACTATCAAATACAATCCACTAGCTATCATTTTGGTCCATTCTCGCCGTAAGTATAACATTAATTGTAATTACAACATCTGTCAATTTTTTTCACGTACTGATTCATAGTTTTCGCTTTCATTTCGTAAACATTTCAAGCATTGTTCACGTAAATTTTACACCATGGTAGAAACACGTAGCAAGACAAAGCCAGACCTGACGGCTACGGGATTCGGACGGGTGCAACATTCACCGCGTGGCACCCGGCCGGTTTCAACCACAACAACCGAAGGCGCTTCGGCATTGCCTGATAGTGCGGGCATACAACAGGCGGGCACCATTCCACAGCCTGGTCCCACTTCGGAACGCCCAGTTGCTCACGCTAGCACACATAACAAGGCGAATGTCAATGCGCCAACTAAAAGCACTTCTAGTGTCCACAGCGGAATGTCACGCAGTGAGGCCACCCGCCATTCGTGTTCTTCGGCGACCGTCCACGCACAGAAGTTGTCTCTTGAAGCAGTCGCGAAGCGGCGCCAAGTGGAGCGCGAACGTCAACAGGCTGAACGCGAGCGCGAACGTCAACAGGCTGAACTCGAGCGCGAACGTCAACAGGCTGAACGCGAGCGCGAACGTCAACAGGCTGAACGCGAGCGCGAACGTCAACAGGCTGAACTCGAGCGCGAACGTCAACAGGCTGAACGCGAGCGCAAGCGCGAGCTCGAGCTCGCTCGCCTCGAGGCTGAGGCAGAGCAGGCCGAACTACAAGCGAACATCGCCTCCCTGGAAGCTTCAGATAAGTTAGCCAAATCTCGTAGTTCGTATTTTTCTAGTCGTGTCTCTGAAAAGCGCACTGAAAGTTGGGTTTTAGAACAAAACGCAAACATGACCACGGCAACTTATAAAAACATGCCTGGTGAGGCTCCGACTGTCACCCTGGGTAACGCACAAGGACATCAGTCACAGCCGGCGGCTCTCACCAACACGGCACCGTTTTTCGTGCCCAACGTCAACTATAGAACCCTTTCTAAGCCCACATACGAGTATGCACCTTACGAAAATAAATACAACAACATGGCACATCAATCGCTACAATCTGAACGCTCCTCAGATCCTATAACCAAACTCGCACAAGCGATTAACTCTCTTTCTAACAGACCAAAGAAACCCGAACTTGTCTCATTCTCGGGCGATATCGGTCAATGGATGGCTTTCAAGAGTAGTTACGAAAGAACTAAGTCAAATTTTTCACCTTCAGAGAACTTAGAACGTCTGAACAACGCCGTACGTGGTCCGGCGTACCAGTCCGTTGCGTCACTCCTGTGGATCTCCGGCGACCCCGGCGACATCATGAAGGCCCTGGAGCAGACGTACGCACGACCGGAATTGCTGGTAGCCCGCGAGGTCACCGAGTTGCGTAACAGTCCTAAGCTAAGTTCCCCCAAAGATTTATATGATTTAGCGAACAAACTACGTAATTTTGTTACCACTCTTAAGCTACTGAAACAAAACGAGTATCTGTGTTCACCGGAGCTTTTTCAGTGCATTTTGATAAAACTGAGCGAACACACCAGAGCTCGCTTTACAGATTTTGCCTCTGCCTACGCACCCGAAGGAAAATCAATCGCAAAATTGGAATTATTGTCACACTTTCTTCTGTCCGAAGCTGACAAACAATTAAAATACAATTTTGTTCCTGACAGTACTGTTAAGGCAACGACTCCGGCACATTCCTCTAAATTTCAACCACGAAAGGAAACTACCTATATACACGCGACGCTGTCAAGCGATAAAACTCCCGAGTATTGCATATATTGCAAACAAGGACCTCACAACATTAAAACTTGTAAGAGTTTTTTAGTTTTGAACGTCGACGACAGGTGGCGATGGGTACGTGAAAACAAAGTGTGCTATCGCTGCCTTAAGTCGAATCCGCACACGTGGAACAACTGCCGCGTGAAATGTTGTGGAGTTGACGGATGTTCGAGACGTCATAACGCACTCCTTCACGGCCCGGGAACCTCCTATGCTATAATTAGCGCGGCACCCTGCGGACAGTGCAATAATACACAAGTATCTTCAGCTAAAACTACCGACTCTACCCACACGGACGGCACCGACAGCAAAACCGAGTCTGCTGTTAAGATCACGAACACGTCTGATTTTCTTGTTAATGCAACAGGGTCTCTGCCGTCGACGTCACGTCCCCGCGGTCTGCTGAAAGTGGTGCCGATTGTACTCGAGGGTCCCGACGGCGAGTTCGAGACGACAGCACTACTTGACGAGGGCAGTACGGCAACATTGATTGACGGAGAGGTGATAGCACGCATCGGTGCGAAACCCACGTCTCAAGAGCGTCTTCACATTGAAGGTGTCAGTGGTATGACCAAGGAAGTCGAAGTAAGCTACGTAGACTTTCATATTCGTGGACGTAACCGAACCGATCGTTACCTAGTGAAGCATGCGCGGGCCATTAAACCATTAGGGCTTCGCGTACAAAATCATAACTTGGTAAACTTCTCGGATTATAGTCATCTGGCAGACTTATCTGACGAACTTTCGTACGCCGATACTCCCCCAACTGTCCTCATCGGCGCGCCAGATTGGCACCTTTCCTTGAGTCGCGAAGTACGTTCCGGAAAGAAGAACGAGCCCGTTGCCTCTAAAACTTTATTAGGTTGGGTACTTCATGGCGCACTTTCCGTTTCGTCCAAGCCACTTGATTTCGTAAATCACATTTCGGACGATTTGGACGCCCTTATTAAAAGACAATACGACATTGACGCTTTGGGTATTGCGAAAAGTGCTCCTCGCCTTAACGACGACGATAAACGAGCCATAGATATAATAGAATCTTCGGCTCGTCAACTCGACAATAGCCATTTTGAGGTGGGTCTACCCTGGAAACAAGATTTACCGGAAGTCATACCTGATAGTTATCCGCAGGCACTGTCCCGCTTCAAGGCCCTCGAACTTCAAATGGCAAAGGACCCAACGTTCGCCGCCGCTTTTCAACAATTTATAGACGATGTTATCAGCAAGGGATATGCCGAAGAGTGCGATCCACAGACGTATCATCAGCGGATTACACCAAATACATCATGCATCAACCCAGACGGATCCATCCGCTGGTACCTACCTATATTCGGCGTCCTTCACCCACAAAAAAAGAAGCTGAGAGCCGTCCATGACGCTGCTGCGGTCACGAAAGGAATAAGCCTCAACAGTCTATTACTACAAGGCCCCGATTTATTGTCATCCCTTCTCGATATTTTGTTCCGTTTTAGGGAAGGCGAAGCCGCCTTAAACGGGGACATCAAGGAAATGTTTCCACAAGTTAAAATCACTCCACGAGATAGGGATGCCCAACGCTTTCTCTGGCGCGGGAAGGATGGCAACCTCAAAGAGTACAGAATGTCCTCTATGATATTTGGCGCAGTGTCATCCCCATTTATCGCGCTCTATATCAAAAACAAAAATGCCAAAATAATGGAAGCAGAGTTCCCCAATGCCTGTAAGGCAATTATAGAAGACCACTATATGGACGATTATCTCGGAAGCCACTCCAACATTGACGACGCGGCTCGACTAGCTACTGAGATAGTCACTGTCCACAAGGCTGACGGGTTCGAAATGCGTGCGTGGGTGTCAAATCGTCCAGACGCTCTCTCACTTGTTCCTAAAGAACTTCGAAGCGATGCTACTTCTGACGTTATGCTACCACCTAGCACTGAGGTTGGCGTCTTGGGTGTTAAATGGGACCCACGGCAAGACTCGTTAGGCTTTCGTACCTTACCTCAGATACCCACTGAAACTTTAACCAAACGCAGCCTATTATCAAACGTTATGAAGGTTTACGATCCTCTCGGCCTTTTGATGCCAGTCATTATCTGGGGCCGTATCTTAATTCAAAGACTGTGGCGCGCAGGTATTGGTTGGGATACGCCACTCCCCGAGGTGTATGTTAGTGAATGCGAGGACTGGTTTACACAATTAAAGGTTGCGGCCAACATAAAAATTCCTCGCTGGTACATGAATAGGTCAGATATTGTAGACGTTCAGCTGCACATGGTTGCCGACGGCGGCGAGCAAGCCTTTGCCTGTGTTGGTTACTGGCGTTTCATTTACAGCGATAGCACCGTGTCTACGGCTCTCATCGGAAGCAAAGCAGGCGTCTCGCCTCTCAAACCAGTTTCGATTCCTCGTTTAGAACTACAAGCCGCGCTAATCGCCTCGCGGTATGCACAAACGATTTTACAAGCTCATCGTTTTCAGCCCTCCGAGACTATTTTTTGGACTGATTCAACCACGGTCCTTAAGTGGATTCGGAGCGATGCTCGCGCATACAAAGCATTTGTAGCACACAGGTTAGGAGAGATACTGGAGACCTCTAACCCGTCCAGTTGGAGGTGGATCCCTACCTCTCTTAATGTCGCTGATGATGCAACAAAACCAAAAAAAATGGAATTCACCGCATTTCATCGGTGGTTTACCGGGCCGCCGTTTCTTCTTGGACCACCATGCACGTGGCCTACCGAGTACGACAATGACGTGGAAGAGAGTTCACTAGATCCCGAGTCAAAATCAGACCTAGTGGTTCTGCTCCTCGTCACCCCGTCATCAGACTTGCTCCCTAACCCGTCGCGTTTTAGTTCTTGGCTGCGTCTCCTTCGCACCGCCGCCCGCGTTCTCCAGGGCGCACGAATATTCCGGCTTAAACTGTCTCGGCCTATAACTCCAAATTCTAAATTGTATACAGACGGTACCACATCTCCCTACCAACTTCACGCCGCGGACATCGTAGAAGCCGAGAAGATGGTACTCCAACAAGCTCAGGCTGAGAGTTTTCCCGAGGAGCTAACAGCTTTACAATCCTTAAAGCCAGTGCCCAGAAACAGCCGAATAGCGAAACTCGCATCGACACTCGATTTAGACGGCTTGTTGAGACTAGACACACGGATAAGTTTTGCACCGGGAGTTAGCGAGACCGCAAAGTCCCCGATAATCCTCGACGGCCACAACCATGCTGTACGACTACTCATCCTCTATGAACACAACAGAGCGTCGCATCACTTCAACGAACTAGTCCTGAACGAACTCCGACAGAAATATTGGATACTTAGAGCACGAGACAGCATCCGTAGCGTAGCACACGCCTGTTTACAATGCCGAAGATGGAAAACCCAACCAACTCAACCCCAGATCGGCAACCTACCCCTTGAAAGACTCGACCATCACAAAAGGCCCTTCACACACGTCGGCCTCGACTATTTTGGTCCTATTATGATAAAAATATACCGTCGCCAAGAGAAGAGGTATGTCGCATTATACACGTGCTTAGTGACGAGAGCGCTTCACTTAGAATTAGTCACTTTACTATCATCAGACGCCGCCATAATGAGCCTGAGACGCTTCATTGCTCGCCGAGGATCACCTACAACTATTTTCTCGGACAATGGCACAAACTTCGTTGGGGCCTCCCGTGAGCTACGCGACCTACATGACGACTTGGTACAAGAATACGCCACCAATCACAAAATCGAATGGCGCTTCATTCCGCCTGCTTCTCCATTCATGGGCGGTGCGTGGGAAAGGCTCGTGCGAACCGTAAAAACAGCACTGAAAACCTGCCTCACCAACCAACCGCTCAAGGAAGACGTGCTGGCGACGCTTTTGATGGAGGCAGAAGCCATTGTAAATTCGCGGCCGTTGACGTATGTTCTTACATCTCCCGACTCACCAGAGGCAATAACGCCATTTAATTTCATTCTTGGTATATCTTCTGTCGTGCCATGGACTTCAACACTCACGGACGCAGACTTGCTGAGAAGGTGCGACTGGCGTAGAACCTTGCGACTCGCTGATAAATTCTGGGTACGATGGGTACGTGAGTATCTGCCGACGCTCCGACCGAGAGGCCTCACCACCAGCAACACAACAAATCTGAGTGAAGGGGATGTGGTGCTGATCGCCGACCCTAACCTGCCTCGTGGTTTATGGCCCCTTGGAAGGATAGGAAACGTGTACATAGGATCTGACGGAGCGGTCCGCGTAGCAGACGTCCGTACCAGGGGCGGCCTCCTGCGCCGACCGGCCCGAAAACTTGTTTTAATAGAAGCCGCACCCTAGTCAGTCTCCACCGGTTGTTAGTGTTCCACTGGGGCTCCAGTATGTTGGCGACTGGCTGTGGTGCGACCTTTTTTGTACTATAAATGTCATGTTTTTTAAATATAGTTTTTTATGTTCTTTTTGTTTGGTTCGTTGCTGTTGTCACGTCTGAGCGGTTGTCAGGTCTTTGTCTTAATTTTCTAATATAAATTTATAATATTGCTATACGTGTTTCTATCGTTTCATTTCTACAGTCCACTATCAAATACAATCCACTAGCTATCACTGTCCCTATTTTGCTGTGCCTGACAGGGTCTACGAAGGGCTTTGTAAAACTTACAACCTAAGTTCACATTGTAGAATGCAACAAATCTATTGAGTATTGCGAGTTTAATAGTTATTTCTCCGTTACCAGTGTGACCTTTTGACCTGTTGATTGCAGTTAGCCGTTCGGTTATTGCCACTGCAAAATTATATTTGTACATATAATAGTCATATCTATTTGTTTTAATCTACAGATATTTCGTAACAATTATCATACACGTACATCCACCTAATTGATATCTTATCAATGACCGCTAAGGCGAGAGTTCCATTAATTATTGTGAAATGTACGAGTATTTAAATACGGATTATCTACTACTATTTACCTCCATAACTGTGGGCCTAACACGAACACGTGGAGGTAACATCACGAAAAGTCGAACGATTTTACAATTCGAAATACTCTTTTCGCATAAATAATATTTTCATATAGTCCGTCCGGCCGTCGAGAGAATACGTTCCTGACACCTGTCAGTGCGACCAATCTAGTAGTACTTAATAAAGATCAAATTCGCAAAACACTATGAAACCGACAGGTGTCAAGAAAGCATTCTCTCGTTGGCCGCACCATATCTAAGAGTGATATTTATTGTGCTTGTCACAAAAATCTACAACGAAAATGCTGTAGAGAAGTTGTGTACATAATTATGAAATAGGCGTTTTATGTAGAAATAGCAAAACGATATAAAAATATGTAATTATATTATTATTATTTAGAGCTGAATTTTCCAAAGCCATTTTCCAAATTTTATCCGAGGAATAGTTTTAAATTTTTGACATTTCTTCCATACAAAAACTGTATTTCGTCAATTTTATTCCACAGTTAAAAGTTATCCGATAACTTTAATCGAGGAATATTATTCAATCAAAGTATGTATGTTCTATTCAAATTTACGTTTCCAATTGATGTTATTTCAAGTTAAACAAATATTAACTTTATTTCAGTGATAATTAAGTTGATTTAAGAGTGACTAGCATTATTTAAAAAGTCTTAAAAAAAATTGAAGTTGTATCGTAAACTGAACTTTATTGTGTAGGAATTAAGGTTATTTTTCCATTAAATTATATTTGTTTACATGTTTGGCAAGTTAATCGCGAACGCAGATTAGGTACCATTGTTATCTGTGCACTTTCGCCATTTTATAGGTAGTTCAGTGATTCCTTTGCTGAATAATATTTCGTTACGTTTACGTCTAGCGTTCGTGCTGGGGCCTCTGTAAATATTTCCTATATTAATAAAACTGGCTGCTTGACATGTCCTGTCGATCGTCAGTCAGTGCCATAACCGCTTGCTACTCGCTTCTAAGTGGTATGAGGAGGGTTATTGATCTATCACTAATGGGTTTATTTACCTTGCTTATTAACTTTTACTTTAGTTTTACCGTACCATGTGCATACTATTTACTGGACTTTCAGATTAACTAGTCATACGACGGTAGCAGGTTTGATTAAATTGAAACAATTTCCATTTTCGTTCTCAAAAGCTGTTTGAGGTAGATAGTGGAGTCAGAACTTCAGAAGTTAAACTGACAAATTAGAATACTATAACTTTCAAACTTAATCTGAAAAGACAGCTAAGCCGTGGAGCCAGCAGACCTGTCCTTGGGTGGAGACCGCGTGTTGGGAAACTTAGAGGGAAGGTCAGATAGGCAGTCGCTCCACATATTTCGCGCAACCAAGTTAATGAGTAACACAATACCCCTTGGTATGACTGGTTATCTGACTTTTAGGCTTCTGACGATCCGTAAGGACTGTCTAACGCTAACACATATATATAGAAAAGAAGCTAATATTTATGCATGACAGAGCTGGGACCAACGAACGGCTAGTGCTTTCCGATTCACGCAGATGTCTCGGTTTATAAAGATAGTTAACCATCCACGGACCGACCTCATCAAGCGCAGCTGAACCTAACCGATCGACCCGTGCAACTGATGTTATTCAGCCACAAGCCCCTGAATACAATACCTGTAATCTAGCAGTCCTGAACCTAAGTTGTCCAGAAAAGGGCTGGGACGATGACGGCAAAACGCCCAAAGAAAATATTGATAAATAATAAACATGGCGGCTTGTAAATAACGATTTCTTTCAAGAATACCTAAAGATAACACCAGTATACACTTAAGTAGCAGTTATTGCAATACTTACGAGTCAGTGATCGCGAGAGGTCGTTGTGCCACTTGCTTTAGTTTTTGTCGACTCCGGCGCAACTGACAATCATCTGGCCCACATTGTGTACCGAGAATATTGATGGTCCATGTGCTTCTCATGATTCATAGTCTGTCGGACTAGCTTCCAGTTTAGCATGCAGATTATGCTGTGTTTAGGATAAGCAACATCCTTCCTACTAATATTATAAACGCGACAGTTTGTATGGAAGGATTGATGGATGGATGTTTCACGCCAAAACAACTGAACGGATTTGAATGAAATTTGGCACACATATGATTTATAACCTGGATTAACATATAGGATACTTTTTATCCCGATATTCCCACGGGATCAAAACTTATGCGGGTGAAACCGCGGGCCGCTGCTAGTATTATAAACGCGAAAGTTTGAGAGGATGGATGGATGTTTGTTACTCTTTCACGCAATAACTACTGAACGGATTTTGATGGAACTTTACAGTTATATATCTTATACATTAGAATAACTCATAGGATACTTTTTACCCCGATATTCCCACGGGATCGAAACTTATGCGGGTGAGACCGCGGGGCGCTGCTGGTACATATAATAAACTCAGGTCTTTTTCTCATGATGGTAGGCAGAAATTACAGGATGGAATCTGCTACGATACTATCCCTTTTGCTTCATTTACGTTCATACATTTACGCAGCCTAATTGAGTAACACACTTTTAATCGCAACCGAATGATTTTGAAGGATATTGCTAATCCATTGCTTCATAGGTAAATTCTACAAAACAAACAATGCAATAATAAAAATGACTTCAATCCGCCTTAAAATCACCATCCAGAAATGGCTTATACCCAAAGACTATTCCGATACGGAGAACCTCTTAAACATTGTTACTTATTTAATATCAGGCACCCAAACACACACATACATTCACATATCATTCGCAACGCACGCTCTTCGCGCATCATGCATCTGTTTTGTTTTTCGTTTAGTATTTTATCTTGTTTTTTTTTTTTTTTTTGTATTCTTCTATTTTAAGTTTGTTACACATAAAATAATGATAGCATAAAATTATAAAAATTATACACAAATGCTTTCCATAATTATGTTAAATTTCTTGTCTGAACTTACGGAAGGGACTGGACCCCACGACACAGGGAATCCTAGACGTGTGCGGGCCAGAGATAAATTGTATTTTTTTTTCTCTTGTGAAGTTGAATTACATGTAATATATGTTGTACTAATGTTGGAATGAATAAAGATTATTACATATGATTATGATTAGATTATGATAGGTCTGAAAAATTCGTCCGCTCAGCGACGTAAATGACGCAATGGACGCTGGTGAACTGTCAAAATGAAACGCATTGCTATATTATCATTTTATGTGTATTACGAAATTATCCCGCGGATCCCAACAATTTTCTGACTAACTCCTTGACAATTCAAAATTGGTAAGTGTCTTTCACTGGTATACTGGATTTTGGGCTGACGAAAATAGCCTATATAGCCTAAGTGTTGCTGTTTAGTAATAATTTCTCCTCCTTCTCAAGGAAGAGTTCTGGCCGAAGTGTTGTGTACCGCCGGTTTCGTGGCCGGCTACATGACACCAGTCAGCGAAACACGACGCAGACACATCATGTGCGTTAGTTAGTTTTTAGTGTAATTATAATGTTGTATGTATTTATAGTATTTTTAAGTTATATTAATATTGTATTGTATGTGTTTATATGGGCTTTGATGCCTGAAATAAATGGATAAATAAATAAATAATTTAAAGACGACCACGTGTACCAAAGTCAAAGTCGAATCATTTATTTCTGTACTCACTTAAGGAATGGTGGTGGCCCCGTGGTAACAGCAGCGAGTTACGAGTGGTTATGGTTCGAACGTGCTTTACTTTGTGTAAATTATTCCATCACCACTGCTCTGACTCAAAACGGTGAAGGAAAACATCGTGACGAAACCGGCATGTCCTAGAACCAACAATTCGAAGACATGTGACATCCACCAACCCATCCTGGGCTCGCGTGGTAGATAACGGCCCATTCCGTCTGGAAGCCTGTGTCTCAGCAGTGGGAACACTATAGGCAGATTATGATTAGGCAATTAGGCACTTTTGAAGGTAAAAAATTGCAAAAAAAAAAGAATTGATTCTCAATACTCAATACATTTATTTGCATTCCACAATGTGAACTTAGATGGATTATAAAATATACATAATTTTAGATCATTGTGGACACAACAAGATAGGATAGAGGAAGAGGGGTATTATTATATTATTATTTGAAAATGTAGAATATAAATGTTTTTACTGCTACTCACTTCGACTTTGATTTTATTTATTATTTTTGGTATTAATTTTTAATTAAGTATTCATTTTATTTATCATTAATATGTTCATTAATATTATATTAGCATTTATGGATTAGCTATCGTTTTAGTTTATTTACAAATATATTCAATTTTTGTTCATTTTTAATTGCTTCTGGTAATTGATTATATATTTTAACTGACATTACTAAAGTGCTTGTTGAGTGTATTTTCAGCTTAGAGCCACCGTTCTAGTTGCACCGTTAATATAAATGTAATCACATTATAAAAGAGATGAGATGCCAATTATGACATAAGTCTTAAAGGCACTTACAATAGTGTGTCACAATAGCAAATTATTACAAGAGCCAAGAGTTCTAGATAAATACACAAGCGCCATTATAGCCACTGGTCGAGTGTTACTCAATTACCTAAGTAGTCCATCTTGTGATCGATTTATGTCAAGTATTGCGCTGTTACTTTGCGTGATAAGGGGCGCTATGCAGGATATGCCCGAGGCTGTAGGTAAGATACCAGTGGGGTAATTGCGTAACACAAAATAACATTATTTTATTAATGGGCATTTGGGCACTTATGAAACGTCAGAAGCTAGGTGCACGATTCCAATTGGTCGTTTCCTATGGAGAAGCGCCGGCAAGAAACTCCACGGTTACTCCTTTAAAAATAATTGGTTTTTACAATGTTTTCAAATTACGGTCGGTATGGGAGGACATACAACAAGTACCAGGTACTTAATCCAATAAAAAATGGTCTACAGATTTAAATTCTACAAGGCGTACAAAGTCCTCAAACTGACTGTAGCTATGGCTTTCATTTTGACAGTCCAACAACATGCATTGGGTTATTTACGTTATTGAGTAGACAAGAAGCAATGGATTAGCAATATCCTTCAAAATTAATCAGATTGTTATTGATAGTGTGTTACAAAATTAGGGTGCGGGAACTCCTTTGGGAGGGCATGGTAGGTAGGTACTTTATGAAAGCCGATTTACATTCATCCAGTATTTCAATCCGGCGTTTGAATCCAGTGACAAGGGACCGATATTCGAATAGTTTAAACACTTTTCACTGCAGTCCTGCATCCGGTATCCAGCGCTGGATTTGAATATAGCATCTGCTAAAAGAGGTCAATCGTCGAATCCGACTCGGCTGGGCAGCGTTCGCGATGCTACGCAGCATCTTCTCGTTCCACATACCGCAGTGTCACATGACGAAAGTCTTTGACCAGTGCGTGTTGCCAGTGATGACCTATGGCACTGAAACGTGGCCGCTCACAATGGGCCTTATTAGAAGGCTTAAAGTCACCCAAAGGGTAAATGGAGAGGGCTATGCTTTAAGTTTCCCTACGTGATCGAATCAGAAATGACGAGAACCGCAGGAGAACTGAGGTAACTGACATAGCCCAAAGAATTGCGAAACTTAAGTGGCAGTGGGCAGGGCACATTTCTCGCAGAACAGATGACCGATGGCGGAAAAGTTCTGGAGTGGCGACCGTGTACCGGAAGACGAACCGCTGGAAGGCCTCCCACAAGGTAGAGCGACGACTTTGTTAAAGCCGCAGGAACCCGGATGGACGGATGGATGGATTGGATGCGAGAAGCACGGAACCGGTCGAAATGGAGGTGCTTGGGGGAAGCCTATGTCCAGCCGTGGACGTCTTCCGGCTGAAATGATGATGATGATGATGTGCTAATGGAGCCATCTAGTACTACTAGATTCAGACACTGAATTGAAATTCTCAAAAAAAAAAAAAACATCCTTGAGGTCTTTTTCTATTCTTGTCGATGGTACTCTTCTTCGATATTTTATATTGCTCGAGCCCAGTAGGTAGCCACGTTAATTGCGGCATCAGTGGCATTCATTAAGCCATCCAAGGTGCAGGTGAACGGGCACTTAGGACACTGCAGCAAGTGGGGCATGGTCTCACCGCACTCGCACTGGGCATTGAATTAGTCAGTAATCCACCACTTCGACATATTGTGTCTGCAGTATTGTCTACTCGGGTACGCAATCGATTGAGCGCTTTCCATATAGGTGACTGTAGATCACGGCCGAGAGGCAAATGTTCCTGGGGTTTGACGTAGACGGGAGGTGGTCGATGCTTTTCTTTCCACAATTTGCTTCTCTCATAGGTGGTTTGTTTTGGATGGCCTGCGTAGAGCGTAAGAAGCTCTTACGATTTAGCCTACCCGGGGTCGTTGTGTAATCGTAGAGGGGATTCCTGGTTCTTTTTTTCCAGCGCGCAAGCCTTGAGGTAAGTGCTCTGAACGGTACTGTGGGAGAACCAAGGCTGGATTATCACTAAACCAATCAGTTAAAACGTCATCCATTGAACATAGACCTTCTAAGTACCAGGATTAGCATTTTCCATTGTGCTAATAACAGCTGGCGTTAATGAATACCTACTAGTATTAGTAATGTGTTAAAATACTAGACATTAGCAACCCACATTGTTTTCTAAATATAATTCCTAACCTTCAAAAGTATCTATAAATAGTCTCAATAAAATTAGTAAATGATTTGACTTTGACTAATAAATTGAATATAAACAACTTATTTTTGTTAGCTAGTAAAAGTTTACGTGTTAGAATGTGGAGACAAGTGGGTAAGTAACGATAATCACTTACCGTTAAGAATGTTGACAGACTGAGAACTTGGGGCCTAACAAGGCCACTTTAAGCAATACCTCTAAAAGCTATTCATTTCCTGAATTCCTAGCAGATCATTAGCAATTCCTCTAATTTTTGTAAAATTTCATTTAATATTTGGTGTAAACATTGCCGTATGAAAAAAAAAAAACCGTAATTTTAACGGTAAATTTTTCATTACAGTTTTTATTAATCAAATTGTCAGGTTTTTATTTTTTTTTCTACAGTTTAAATGTTATTTCATTGTGATATGAAGTACACACAGATCATATTATTATGAATTGTCAATTTGTGACCATTTTACGATTTTTAATATGATTCATATTGTTATCCTATTATGATTCTGCCAAAGTGGCCTTTTTAGGCCCCCTTATCCTCGTTATCCTACTAAACCTATCGACACTCGTCGGCGGCCGCCGCAGATGCGCCGACGCACTACGGGTGCAGTTGCCTCTGCCGTGGACGCGTGCCGCTCGTGTATATGAGGACTTAGATGCCAAATATCATCAAAAAGAATCCTATGTTATAAGCTGGGTCATGGTGCATAACCTAGCTTACGACATAAGATACTTTTTATCCCGGTAGTACGTTGGATAAAACCCGCGGGACAAATTCCGATCTCCACGCTACTGAACCCGCGGGCACAAGCTAGTAAACTTACACCGTTGTAACTTGCATGATATTCATCAAAATACAAATGGCGCCTATTGCACGTTGCATGCATGACTTACCTAACAAAACATAATAAACGCACGATCTATGACTAAACCCGCTTGTGGTGACTAAAGAAAATGTGTAATATCTGGGTAAGTAAATAGGAACTTTTATTAATCAGTCCTTAATAAGTTATGATAAAATGGAATTGTTGTGCAATTTGGGAAGGACGCTGATGCGTGGGGAGCCGTGGTGACCCAGTGGTAACAGCCGCGTATTACGAGTTGTAGGTCGTAGGTTCGAACCCAGATAGGTGCATTACTTTGTGTAAATTATTTCATCACCACTGCTCTCAAAACGGTGAAGGAAAACATCGTGAGGAAACCGAAATGTTTTAGAACTAAAAAAATGAACGAAGACATGCGACATCTAGCAACGCGCACTGGGCCCACGTGGTTGTTTATGGCCCACTCCCTCTCACAGAGGAGGCCTGTGTCCCAGCAGTGGGAACGTTTTAAGCTGATTGTGCTGGTATACTGATGCGTGATTGTTTCTTGTTTCGCTTACGTCATTATCAGAGGGTCTAGACAAAGTGACAGACATTTATTTTTTCTGCAACCTATATTGTCCCACTGCTGGGCAAAGGTCTCCCCCATATTTTTCCACTTTTCTTTGTCCTCTGCCTTCTCCGTCCCATCACCTATGAACGAGTCCAAATCGTCACGCCAGCGTTTCTTAGGCCTGCCTCGGTGACGACTCCCGTCTTCAAGACTGACATAAGCCAGTGAAAATTTAGGTCAATCTTGTTGAAAAGTGCTGTAGATATACGAAATGCTTTGAAAGCGATTGCCAATTGTCGAAGCCCTCTGGTCAATATTCTTCATAAGTCAAAAATCCCCTGATGCCACAGCATCAGTTTGTGTTTTCACTAAATGGCGCATAGAAAGTAAGAAATAAAAAAACTTTGCAGTAAAAGAAAACAGCGCAACTTGAGGAGAACTGCATTTAATGGACTGAAATAGGTGAACTGCAATGGAAAACAGCGCAACTTGAGGAGAACTGCATTTAATGGATTGAAATAGGTGAACTGCAATGGAAAACAGCGCAACTTGAGGAGAACTGCATTTAATGGACTGAAATAGGTGAACTGCAATGGAAAACAGCGCAACTTGAGGAGAACTGCAATAGGCAAGTCAGGTAATCAATACTAGTTCCATCTCTGTACGAAACAGAGTCTCACACTATACAACAGTTATGGCCTATCCTTATCGTATCCTATATCAGTATCCTTAACATACCTCATCATCTGCCAGCCTTTTCCCCAAAATCGGGGTCGGCTTTCAGTATAACCGGATGCAGCTGAATACCAGTATTTTACATGGAGCGACTGCCAATCTGACCTCCACAACCCAGTTACTGGGTAATACAATACCCCTTGGTAAAACTGGTTGTTAGACTTTCGGGCTTCTCACTACCCGTAACGACTGTCAAAGATCCACGAATGACAGCCGGGACCAACGGCTTAACGTGCTTTCCGAGGCATGGAGGGGTCTCGGTATGTAAAGATGGTCACCCATCCACAGAACAACTGCGGCAAGCGTAGCTTAACCTGATGGATCGACCCGTGCGGCTGTTATTACATAGCCACAAGCCCCAGCCAGACCCTCCTTAACATACCTGTGGTTTTTAATTATGTACTTGAGACATCATCTCTCTTGATGGTTATACAATTCGTGAATAGCAGGGTCATGGACACGCAGCTTTCATTTGTTTATATAATGCAAAGAATAATAATAATAATTATCCCACGTGTTTGTCCGGATGTTACTAAGACTTACTTCTAGTTAATATTTATTTACTGGCGCACCTCAAGGCAGTATTATTGCAGAAATTGCGATGTTTTTCAATGAAATGTCCTAATAAATCCTTCGTATTTACTCGTTAAATGCGATAAAATAAACTTTATTATATCCGCCACTTTTGATAACTTTAATAGTTGGTTACCAAACCCTGACCATCATCATACTATTGAAATTTTTGGATTTGAGATAGTGTAAGCCTATGCCAAGATGGCAGAAATCTCACAGACACGCAAGTTAATAGAATCAAGTTAAATGAAAACAACAATTACGTCAACCATTATAAAGATTTAAGTACTACACTTCATCTTAAATTCTATTAGGTTCCCTTCCACATTTAACCCGTCTGCCTTCAAAGCAAGAGTGAACAGGCATCTTCTCACGCTCGTTCCATCACAGACCTCATCCATCGCTCTCCATCAGGCGTGATCGAGGTCAAGTGCAGGCACATTCAGCAATAAAAAACCGGCCAAGTGCGAGTCGGACTCGCGCACGAAGGGTCCCGTACCATTATCTATAAAAATCACGTCTGTTGTATGGGGGCCCCCTTAAGTATTTATTTTATTTTGTTTTTAGTATTTGTTGTTACAGCGGCAACAGAAATACATAATTAATTTGTGAAAATTTCAACTGTCTAGCTATCACGGTTCTTGAGATACAGCCTCGTGACAGAAAGACGGACGGACAGACAGCGAAGTCTTAGTAATAGGGTCCCGTTTTTACCCTTTGGGTACGGCACGCTAACAATAAAAAAAAAATGTCCCGAAGAATCTGACATTACTACTGTATCCTTTTGTTTTGTTTTAGGTAGTTTTGTCTGTCCATGGAAGTTTCCTTTTGTGAGCACCAATCTCTTGCACTTCTAACGACCGGTATTTTTTTTTTATAAATTAAAAAAGAATGAGGTTTAAACACTTACCCGCACAAAAGGGTTCTTCTTTGGTAACTCATGGTCTACCTCATCCCTGGACTCGTCATCCTCTGCCGAGTTCACCCGCACGCAGGTCTTGTGGATAGTCTGCGGCTCATCCATACCCGCCACTCATCATACACAGGATAACACTTAGCACTACACTGTCACCCACTTCCAAAGTCACCCACTAAACACACTTTAAATTTCCAATTTGGAATTTTAGTTTGCACTTCACAGATTAAATTTCGAATTTAGTATTCGATTTTTAATTTTGCTCACTTTTGCAACTGAATTTTGGTATTCTTTTTCCAAATTATTGAAGTGAATTTGGAATTTTAGCACAATTTACCCACTTCACTTTGGAAGTTTAGTATCCTATATAGGATTCCACTTTAAAATTTTAGTATCCACTGTTATCTTATCTAACACCTTAATCCAACGCGTACGTGCTCCACGAGTACCTGTAATAAATGAAATAAAAGATTAATTACGTTGAAGATAATTAAAATGAGTAATGCTGGTTAAATATTGATGTCATTTCGACCGAGTTTTAGTTTGTTGGTACTTTAAAGATAGCGTTATCTTCATAGTTTAGTAATGCTTGAGGAATTAGATTGTTTGTGTTGCTAAACTGTTAGTTCATAATCTTTTAACAAACAGAGGTAGGATTTACATCCCTGGCATATTAAAGTCACCTTAGTACATAGTTAATTTATTTCGTGATTTTACGAGTGAATGACTTACCTACGTCTACGATAAACACATATAACACCATAGTGAGGAATCTTAGATATTTTTGGATGGCATGCCGGCAGTGAGCAAGACTGATTGAAGATTGGTGAGTTACTCTTTCTTTGCAAAAAGGCCTTTTCCCTTCAGTGTGTCAATTGTCTATGGGCCAATACAGGGTGGCAGGGACATCGACGTGCAACCTATTACCATGGATTCAGTACCTACATAATTCGGAACAATGTATCTACCTAGTACGGTTCAAAAGATATAGCCCTGTGACAGACAGACTGACGGAAGGATGGATGGACGGACGGACGAATGGAAGGACGGACGGACAGACGGGGCAGCCTTAGTAATAGGGTCCTGTTGGCACCCTTTGGGTACTGCCCTAAAAAGCCCTAAACATTTTATTGTGGACATTCTGGAGGGGAATTATTGATCCATTGATTTTTTTTAAATATATATTTTTAAAACTTTGCCCCACACTAGGAATTTCTCCTGTATCATGAGTGCGTTTACAAACATTTAAACTCACATGCACAAACAGCCAGACCCGGAACAACTACTTGTAGGGCATACAAATATTTGTTTCGTGTGGGAATCGAACCTACAACACGCAGCGCAGCAGTCAATCGCTTAACCACTGCTTAATTGTTATAGTACTTAATTAATTTGAATTTAAATTGATAATTATAATGTATTTGTACGCCTAATGGTAAAACATAGAGAACCTATGGAAATTTTGTAACATCGCACACACTGTGTAACTCTACTTATGTTTACAAATTAAGATTCTGATTGTGATGCCAAATTCAGTTTTTCCCGTATTTTCTAATTTTCCGGGCAATTTTCCGATTTTCTCTTTCCCTAAAAATCTTGTTTAGAATAAAAGGTCTAGCAGTGGTCTAGATGCTACGCTTACTAACGATCATTATTTAATTTTTATTTATTAATAGATAGAATGTAGAAGTACATATCAACAGAACAGAGTAAATTGTTTTCTGTATTATTATTATTGTATAAGGGTTACGAGGTTCACAACTAATTACAGTATGATGGCGTTCGGAATAACGTAAAGTAAGTAACAATGCGTATTGCGTAACGAGAGACAGTTTGAGAATTAGGTTTCGGAGCACCATCGTAATAACTTGCCCACAGTTTTAATTGAATATTTTTGACTCCATTTATTAATTTACTCTTTTTGGCATCATATACAGGGAGGTAGGGTGCTTCGGAAAGCACGTTAAGCCGTTAGTCCCGGCTGTCATTCGTGGATCTTTGACAATCGTTACGGATCGTCAGAAGCCCGAAAGTGTGACCACCAGTCTTACCAAGGGGTTTCATATTACCCAGTAACTGAGTTGTGGAGGTCAGATAGGCAGTCGCTCCATGTAAAATACTGGTACTCAGCTGCAACCGGTTAGACTGGAAACCGACCCCAACATAGTTGGGAAAAGGCAGGCAGATGATAATACATCAACAAACTGTTACTGTTACTACAAACTGTTACTGTTACTACAAACTGTTACTGTTACTACAAACTGTTACTGTTACTACAAACTGTTACTGTTACTACAAACTGTTACTGTTACTACAAACTGTTACTGTTACTACAAACTGTTACTGTTACTACAAACTGTTACTGTTACTACAAACTGTTACTGTTACTACAAACTGTTACTGTTACTACAAACTGTTACTGTTACTACAAACTGTTACTGTTACTACAAACTGTTACTGTTACTACAAACTGTTCATGTTACTACAAACTGTTACTGTTACTACAAACTGTTACTGTTACTACAAACTGTTACTGTTACTACACACTGTTCGTGTTACTACAAACTGTTACTGTTACTACAAACTGTTCATGTTACTACAAACTGTTACTGTTACTAGAAACTGTTACTGTTACTACAAATTGTTACCATGTATTCAGTACATGCTCCTGAACCCCCTATCGTAAACATCCTTTAGCTATTAAAACTACGTATAAATGTAGTCAAAGAATCGGGAACTAGCAATGATTCATAATCTGACTGGTAATACGACGATAAGGTTTAGTATCACGTTATGTTGAGTAGTTGAGTGTTGAGTTGATGAGAAGAACGGTGTTGGGATCTAAATCTCCATGTGCTAGGTTTTGTAGGGTTTTAAATAGTTGTGATGTTATGATTGATTTTTACTTTGATTCTCTCAATAAGCAAAAATGTAAATTTCTGAATTGTTTATCAGATTTGTTGTAAAAGTTTTTGGACTGTGTGTACGTAACTTTTTATACATATGGGGCTTTAATATTTAGCACATGTTACTAATACATAGTTATATATTTTACTAAGTTTACTTGTACTATATGTAGCTTACAACTAGCATAATTACTTATTTTTGTTTTTTGTTCATGTGGTGTTTACCTTTAAGTAATTATTGCACTGTGTAGAGTTTAAACGCATGTCTTATTTTTGTTTGTAGATTAGTGTGAACAAATTGTTGGTAGACCTAAGAAATAAAATAAAATAAATGTTATCTTTGCTATCGTACAAAGCTCTAGTCATCCCAGATCATCCTATTTAATACTAATATCCTATTCTATCTACTATCCTACTAATATTATAAACGCGAAAGTTTGTGAGGCTGGATGGATGGATGTTTGTTACTATTTCACGCAGACTACTGAACGGATTTTGATGAAACTTAACAGTAATATAGGTCAGTAGGTAGGATCAGAATAACACATATGATACTTTTTATCCCACGGGATCGAAACGTATGTGGGTGAAAGCGCGGGACGCTGCTAGTAATATTATTAACGCCAAAGTTTGTGAGGTTGGATGAATATTTGTTACTCTTTCAAGTAAAAACTGAAAACGACTTAAAAATTTTGAAATTTGACACATATAATATATAATAAGGATTAACACATGGAATACTTTTCATTCCGATACTCCCACGGGATCGAGACTTATGCATTTAAGGGTGAAACCGAGGGGCGCAGCTTATCCATAAAACGTAAAATTTTTATTACAGTAGGCACCTACGTACATAAATACTTTGTTTTTTATCTCTGTGGTATGTTATTATCAGCACAATTATCTCCTAACCACTGTAGCGTTTGACAAAAGGCAATTAGCCGTCTTTCGTCTCAGAGCAGTTTTGCATAACAATAAGCAGAACAAAATCAAGACGATTGACGTAAAATGAAACGAATCTCATAGCTTGTGTAACCTTGCTTGAAATGGTACTGAAGGTGTCCGATTTTAAATTATTTTATGGGCGGATCATCAGGATGGTTCGAGCTAAGATCAGCCATCAGGCGGGCTTATGTGGGTATCGTGCAAAGAAATAAAAATTACTGAGGCAAATAATCACTTTACACTTTAATAACTTGTTACAATCAACTGCTGATGATCGTTAGGGTAGACGTGTTGTTGAGTGGAGACCGCGAATCGGTAAACGTAAGGTAGGACGCCCTCAGGCTAGGTGGAGCGACGATATTCGCAGCATGGCTGGTAGCAGCTGGATGAGAGTTGCCGAAAATCGAGTTGAATGGCGTGCAATAGGAGAGGCCTATGTTCAGCAGTGGACTGCTATAGGCTGATGATGATGAATAGCATTTGCGCTGTGCACTAAACGCGTAATGGGAACAAGGTCGACGAAATTTAGGAAGCCCTGCTACAAGATGTAGCAGCTTAGACCTATGGAAACGGTGAAGGAAAACATCGTGAGGAAGCCGGCATGTCCTAGAACCATAAATTTGAAGCCATGTGACATCCACCAACCCGCACTGGGCCCGCGTGATGGATCACAGCCCACTCCCTCTCATAGAGAGGAGGTCTGTGTCTCAGCAGTGGAAACATTGAAAGCTGATTATGCTTAGACCTAAGTATACAGTAATGTTGCTGCTTGCTATGTCACTAGTTATTTCTTTGGGTAACAAAGACTAAGGAAATGTCTGTGATAAACATTGTGTGGTTGTTGAAAGTCTGTGTCGTTTATGATTTGAATTTGAGCGTCCTGTTTGCCACACTGTAAACGACTGTAGTATAGCATTTCAATTGGGTAGTTGCCTGAGTAAAAAAATAATAATTATATTTAGTCCGTCAGTTAGATTATCGTAAAGTAATGGAAACCTATTTTTTCTTTTGTCAATCAAACAAAAGCTGACAAAGATAAAGCGCGTCAAAATTTGAGAGTGGGGGTCGTGACGTCACTTGCTTGTAAAAGTGACGCAAGCTAGTGACGTCACGCGGAACTTTAACGGTAACGATATCTTCATCATTTTTTATATAATTGACAAAAGAAAAAATACGGGTTTCTATATTTTTTGATAATCTAACTGACGGATTAATTAGAATTTCTTAGGAAAATACCCTATTTCGTGCTGAAGTAGAAAAAGTTGTGCGGTTGACATGGTATAGGCATGTGATACGGAGAAGTGAGGAAAATGTCGTGAGGAGAGTTTTGGGTATGAATATCGATGGCTATAAGAGTGGGGGAAGACCAAAGAAACGATGGATGGAATGTGTAAATGATGATATGGTTAGAAAGGGGGTGACTGTCGAGATGGCGGCTAATAGAGGAGTATGGAAGAATAAGACATGTTGCGCTGACCACGAATAAATTGGGATAAGGGTAGGAGAATTATGATGATGAAGTAGAAATATATAACATGCTAGCTTTTGTCCAGGACTTCGTTCGCGTGGAAGAACGATTCTATGGCATTCGGCAATAGCCTGGCTGTCTATCAGTGAACTAATTTTCGGACGAATTTTTTGATGCCCTTTGATTCTTTTGCTTATTTTTTCATATAGTACATATTATTATTTTAAATGTCAGCTTAAATAATAAAGATAACATTTAGATAGTAATGTAAATATTATCTTGATTAAGTAAATAAATATTTTCGAAATCGGATCAGTAGTTCCGAAGGTTATCCCTACATACAAACTCATAAATTTTACCTCTTTATAATATTAGAATATACTATATTATAGTCCCTACTAGCCCGTAGAGTACGCCCGTTTGATACTGAAAGAAACAAAGAAAAATACATTTATTTGCGGCAAACATGTCGCATAAAAACACACAAAAAAAAAAACAACAAGTCCGTACTTACTGATTTTTTTGACAGAAAAACTAAATGCCTATATGTATATAGCAGCCCAACCCGTGAATCGAATCCGGGACCTAACGATCACAACTCCTTTCTTGAAATTGGCATATTATGTAGTAAAACAGCGGATTCACGCCTCCACACTTGTGTCAAACCAATCTCACAATTTTTTCAAATACATTTTTTTTTTCACTCAAAAGGGTACTGAACTTCTTCGAAATGACAACACAATAGGGACCCTAATCAAAGGGCGGGCACCCATGTTCAAAACGCGCGGAGTAAAGTTGCGAATCAACTGATTCATAATCATTGTGCAAAAGTGCAGGCAGATATTGTGATTCAAATATCAATTTTATTTTATCAAGTACCTGGTACCTGTTGACAGGCCTACGCTGTCCTCCTATACCTACTGTAATTTGAAAACATTGTAAAAGCCAATTATTTTTAAAAGAGTAAACGTGGAGTTTCTTGCCGGCCCTTCTCCATAGGAAACGACCAATTGGAACCGTGCATCTAGCTTCTGACGTTTCATAAGTGCCCATGTTGGTTTATGTGAAATAATGTGTTGATAATAATTATGGAGTTCCCGAAAATTATAGTGGTTTTAGAAAGATTAGTTTAATACTGTTTAGGCCCGACAATATAATTACCGATAAGATTATTATACTTTCGTCGCTTGCGACTTCAGTTGTTTTTGAACTATACGGGCAGTTAACTTTGACTAAAGTCGACCAGCCAGTGGAAAGGCCGTAACTAACAACAGTTATACAGCAAGAACAATTAATTCCGAATGGTCATTCATACATATTAACTAACTCGTGTAATGGCAGAGAGTACTTTGTTCAGTTACGGCGAATAGATAGAGAAAGATACTTATTATTGTTGCTGTGCAGTCAGGGAAGTGGATGCTTTGAAAAATCTCCGGCTATTAGAAATTCAAAACGGTAAAGGAAAACATCGTGAGGAATCGCATGTCCTAGAACCAAAAATTTCTAAGACACCTATCAACCCCCATTGGGCCAGCGTGGTCCCCTGTCACAGAGAGGATGTCTGTGCCCCAGCAGTGGGAACATTATAGGTTGAATATGCATACATTATGCATTTGAAAATAGGTGTGCATGTTTTCTTGGAAGATTAGTTTCCAAAGGTTTGCAGAAATACAACATAAATTATTTGAAACAAAGAACTAACGACTCATAATCAGCCCACAATGTTCCCACTGCTGGGACACAGGCCTCCTCTCGGTGATAGGGTGTGGGCCTAGTTCTCCACGCGAGCGCAGTCTCCAGGATATATAGGTTTTCTCACATCGTTTTCCTTCACCGTTTTCAGAGCAATGGCGATTAAATAATTTACACAAAGTAAAGTACCTGTCTGGGTTCGAACATACGACCTAAAATTCGTAAGACGCGGCCAGTACCACTAGCCACTAGGCCAACACTGATTTAAAAAAAAGTTACGCTAGGTAGGAACTAAATATTGTATTTCTCTCGCAGCAGATTTTCCACCATCAAGTTATCGTTCAGAAAGTGCACTATGTATTCGCAGACATTCCTTGAAAAGTCAGTACATCCACTTGCACCGCCGCACCACGCTCTGTTTGTCCGCATTTCTACGCGAGGTCGCGCGCACTGGTTCAAGGCTGCGTAATTATAATTAAACGGATTTGTACGCACCCGCTGCCTGCGCGTGCACAACCATTCATGTACGAGGAAAGTTTGGAAAAGGCATTAGCATATCTGTTTAGTTTGTGGAAACAGGCCGCAGGGCTTTAAATGACTGGATGTATGGCGATTGCGATGGCGCATGTCATAACATAAACAGCCATTATTGTTCCCACTGCTGGGACACAGGCCTCCTCTCTTCGAGAGGGATAGATGTCACATGTGTTCGAATTTTTTAGTTCTAGGACATGCCGGTTTCCTCACGATGTTTTCCTTCACCGTTTTAAGAGCAGTGGTGATGAAATAAATTGCACAAAGTAAAGCGCCTGCCTGGGTTCGAACCCACGACCTACAACTCGTAACTCGGGGTTGCTACCACTGGGCCACCAGGTACCTTTTTTTTTGTTTTCGGGGGAAACCTTCAAAAAGCACCCGACCTCCGGGGAGTGAGGTCGGGGAGTGTGGGATTTTTACCTCACTAAAACCACCCCGGTGATCACCATCCGCACATAGGGGTGGTCCCGGTTCCTCTTAAAAGATCAATTCCGGAACCACTCCTGCGCAACGCTTGTAAGGCACATCCCTGGGGGGCCACCAGGTACCTACTGAATTTTTGCCATGGTACGAAACATGAGACATTCAATTTCAGGTTTCTTTATTATTCATTCAGCTTTCAAACAGCTGCAATGGCGCCTGTTTAGTAGTGCATGACGAAATAAACGTTTTTTTTTTAATCATTGAATCTTTAAAATTGACCTCAGTGTTTTTTTTTATTTTAAGAAGACTTGCAGGTGCATCTTTGAATCATGCAGTCAAAAAGGAGGACGATTATTTCATAGAAATTCAGTTGCACAAGAGCTCATAACCACTTTCTTGCTAACCCATTGCATTGTTTGTCAACAAAACCCACAAAAAACACGGAAACAAGACATCTAATTAATTCCATTCATATCTCCTTACGGCCACAATTCAAGGCTACACCAAACGTGTGACCTTGCAGTCTTATCTATGGTGTGACGTCACGGCCTTACCAACATGGCGGTGATAACGTTTCAATTTCGAACGCGTATTATTTACGCATGAAACTGCTATGTTTAGCCGAAGTGTGACAAAATGGCGAATTGTAGTATTGTTTGAGGAATTTTACATAGTTTTTTTAATGATATTTTTTAGCTTCTCAGTGCGTTAGCTGTGATCAGACTTTTTCTAGAAAAACTGCTATAAATAATTATTGTCTTGGGATTCGAACTAGGTTTGTTTAGAGCACATATTAATGACTAGCGTCTGCCCGTGATTTCGTCCGCGTGAAATCTCTTGTTTCCCCCACCAACCCCACCGCATCGCCTGCCTGCGTTATCTCTTCGTTTTCGCTCAGCTTTATTTCTGACATTTTTAATTTAGCACGTCTCTTATGGGTTCTAGCGTGATTTTAAGTAACTTTCTTCAGAAAATGCATACAATTCTTAATTCAGGAAAAACCCTTGACAATCTTCCAAGGTAAGGTTTTTCAAATTTTCCTGTCATGTTCCTTTTAGAGTATTTGAATAGGACTTCCTCTTGAACGTCTTGTTCTTTGTCATCGCTTTGTTTTCCTAAGGAAGTCCTTATAAAAAGTCACTGAAAAAGGTTTCCTTTGATTTTTTGTGGGAGTACTTCAGTAGTTGTTTGTGACTGTGAGTTTAAAGTCTTTTAGGCGTTGTAACAGGGGCGTAGCTACCGCTGTATCGGCCGTATCAATGATACGGGGCCCCTGAGCTACAGGGGCCCCGACGTAACGTGTATAAACAATATTAGGTTCTGGATATTATTATTATTTTTTTTAATAATATACAGAACCTAAAATTCTTGTTGATAAATGATATTTATTTCTGTAAATTGGTTCAAAAATATGTTTAAAAAGGGGGTGAGTACCGTGATGACGACTAATAGAGAAGTATGGAAGAAAACTGTGTCTGCTTCATTGATCTAGTGGTCGCAAGCGCTACTGCTGAGCATGAGATCCTAGGTTCGATTCCCGGGTCGGGCAAAGTGTTATTGGATAACCGGATGCAGCTGAATGCCAGTATTTTACCTACGGAGCGACTGGCTATCTGACCGCTACAACCCAGTTACTGGGTAATACGATGTCCCTTTGTAATACTCGGTGTCAGACTTTCGGGCTTCTGACGACCCGTAATGACTGTCAAAGGTCCACGAATGACAGCCGGAACTAACGGCTTAACGTGCTTTCCGAGGCACGAAGGGGTCTCGGTATGTTAAGATGGTCACCCATCCACGGACCTACTGCGGCAAGCGTAGCTTAACCTTCAATCGACTCGTGCGGTTGTTATTACTTAGCCACAAGGCCCCTTTACCTTCTAAGTCAGTATGCTATATTCTTTATTTTGTAAAAACAATACCCTCTGTAGCTTCAGTTGGGTAAAAAGGGCCCCCAAAAAAATTTGATACGGGCCCTTTTAGGATGAGCTACGCCACTGCGTTGTAACTGGACTTTTCATTCGCCATTTACAGAACCTCACTCAAGATTCAAGCATTATATGAAACTAATTTCAATTAATAAAGGGTTTTATTTTGATCACCGTTTGATTTAAACTGTTTAATAATGTTTCATTATCTGCCTAGCCTTTTCCCAACTATTTTGGGGTCAGCTTCCAGTCTAACCGGATGCAGTATTTTACATGGAGCGACTGCCTACTTATCTGGCCTCCACAACCAGTGACTCGGTAATACGAAACCCCTTGGTAAGACTGGTTATTAGAGTTTCGGGCTTCTGACCACACGTAACGATTGTCAAAGATCCACGAACGTGCTTTCCGAGACACGGATGGGTCTTCTTTTACCTATTGTGATATACGTACATAGTCATTTTATTTTAGATGCATCGTCTTCACATATAATTATATAATGAATGTATGCAAAATATTGGAAAACATTTTAAAAGAGTAACGGTGGAGTTTCTAGCCCATTCTTCTCCATACGCAAACTACCTTTTGGAAGGGGCGACACGAATCAATTTTATTTTAATTAAATTTTTGACGTTCAAAAGTGCCTTTTATGTGCCTATTTGGAATAAACGATTTGACTTTGACTTTCTTGGTATGTAAAGATGGTCACCCATCCACGGACCAACCGCGGCAAGCGTAGCTTAACCTGATCGATCGAACCGTGCGGCTGTTATTACTTAGCCACAAGCCCCTAGCTAACTAACAGCTCAGATAACATTTATTTTAAAAAAAATAGTGTACATATTTTTACCTTCGGGCCGGTCTGAGCGCTCACGGTTTGTTCAACGAAATCTCCAAACGGCTGGTTGACACTTCCCGTGACCCAAGGACTGGCCTTTACCTTGGTCAGAGGCTGAGCATTGCCATACAACGTGGCAATGCCGCCAGTCTCTTGGGTACATTACCAGTCGACAGCGATGCGGTGGAATTTTTCGACGCCATCTTTTAATTTGTTAATACTTTTAGTTAGGTTGGGTTATTATATTTTTATTTTTATAGTTTGTTAGTTAATTTAAATGGCAAACGACATCGCGGCAGGCCTAGACGGAGATGGCGGGATGAGCTGGACTCCTTTAATAAAGATTGGTCCTTGGCAGCTCTGGACAGAAAGACGTGGAAGGAGAGTAGGGGGGCCTTTGCTCAGCAGTGGGACAGTAACGGCTAATAAAAACAAAGTTAATTTAATATGAGAAGTTTATCCAGTGTATATACTTCTATCTTCTTTAAAAAGTATTATCTACTAGCTGCGTCCCGCGGTTTCACCCGCATAAGTTTTGATCCCGTTGGAATATCGGGATAAAAAATATCCTATGCCAAATCCAAGTATCTGTGCCAAATTTCATTCAAATCGTTCAGTTGTTTTTGCGTAACAGAGTAACAAACATCCATCCATCCTTCCATACAAACGGTCACGTTTATAATATTAGTAGGAAGGATGTTGCTTATCCTAAACAAAGCTTAATCTGAATGCTAAACTGGAAGCTAGTCCAACAGACTATGAATCATGAGAAGCACATGGACATGGATAAACTATCTGTGTGCCAAATTTCATCCAAATCCGCTTAGTAGTTTTTGCGTGAAAGAGTAACAAACATCCATCCATCCATCCATCCATACAAACTTTCACGTTTATAATGTTAGTAGGATAGGAAGTTAAGTCAAGGTCCCAAAAACCGTAAGAATTTTCAAGCGTGCTGTTAATTTATCAATAACAAACCACCAACTGTTGATCAATGTAACAAATTATCCTCAAAATAGCAACAACAGAAGTTTTCCATTTAATTGAAAAAAAAAAAAACATGACAACGTCAAAAGAAATTCAATTAAACAGCCAACTGCATGATTCAACATAACATTACCCTATTAAAGGAGTTATTGCTACTGTGAAACATTAATTAAAGATAACTAATTATTAGGTATTAATTAGTGATTACAAAGTAGCTCAATGTCGTATTCACAAGGCTTCTCTGCGATGAGGTCAAGTGCCCCGTCGGTCTCGTGGTCGCAGGTGCGATTGCTGGGCGTGGGGTCCTGGATTCGATTCCCGGGTCGGGCAAAGTGTTACTGGGTTCTTCCTTTACGAATTGCTCAGTAGTCTTGAGGTTGGTGGTGTGATACCCCAGTACCAACGGCCTCATGAGTATTTTTAAGAGAGTAGGTATACAACGATGTCTGTGCTAGACATATTATTATGGTATTGATGGATTCCATGAGTCTTTCCATTGGGAAGTTCTTAGTAACTGCCTGGAGGTTGGAACCTGGCGGTGTGATACCCCCGTGCCTAGGAAGGCGCGTTAAAAGCCGTTGGTCCTGCGCCTGATGTCTCCCCGGTCGTGTCGGATTGCTGTCCCATCGGACTATGAGAGTAAATGAACAGAGAATGCCCTCGTGTTTGCGCACACAGTTTAGCAATATAATATCTCCTGCGTACCTGGCTAATCTCCGTGGAGGTTGAACACGGTGACCGGTATCGGTCTGGAGGGGAATATTTAAAAGGCTTCTCTCCGAAGAGGTCTTATTCAATTAAAGCGAGGATTTAAATCGATACTTTTTAAATAGCGTGAGAAGACTTACAAAGGCAATGGGGTCGGCATTTACCTTAGCGTGTCGACGTCGCATAATTTACTGGAAGTCTTTAAAGTATAGTTAGCGTCATGTTCGTGAACGGGCGCCGTCAGTAGGGACTGGTCATCTCTTTGCTGCCAGGGCTTATTTTAATTTAATATTTGAATTGTTTTTTTATTTTTTTTTAACTTTTTGTGTCGGACGCTTTTAACGTTCTGCATCGTTCTCACATGCATAATTTCTAACATGAATGATATAACCAATAGGTACTTTGTAACCATATTATTTAAAAGAGTGTCCATGGAGTTTCTTGCCCGTTCTTCTCCATAGGTACCTACTACGCTTTGGAATGGGCATTTACTTTCATCTTTCTGACTGGCCGACCGCTTGACAATTCAAAAGTGCCTGTGATTGGTTTAATGGTTTTAAATACTTTGAATTTGAGTTTATAAAGTATCATTATTTTTATGTCAGTACTACACGTCCCAGACGCAGATGGCGGAATGAGCTGGACTCCTTCAACAAGAACTGGTCTTAGCAGCTTTAAAACAGAGAGAAGTGAAAAGAGAGTAGGGAGGCCTTTGCCCAGCAGTGGGATATCACAGGCTTTTAATAATATAATATATATAGGGTGACAGGGAAACTCGACGTGTGCGGGTTCGGACGAGGGCGTGATAGTGTGACCCATTTGCAACAATAAAGCCTAGGCGAAAATTCATGCAATCCGCGAAAAATCAATTTTCATGTTTTTTTGAAAATTTCCCAGATTTCTTTGTCAAAAGCTTAAAAAACCGAAGTATGTTTAAAATTTAAGAGTTTATACGTGCGCAGTAGTTTAAAAATCAGGGTAAAAATACGCGAACTAAGCGACAAGTGATCGGTGATTAGCTCATCGACTGCGAGTAATTCTTACCACTTGAAAGTGTGGTCTTAACTTGCGGAGCGGAGGTAAAGGGATAACATAAACCAGTTAATTAATTGATTACTATCACATCATTTAAAAATATTTCAACAATTTGCAAATTCGACCTTTGCCAACATTATCGACTGTTTCATCGGCACCTTTAAACACTTATGAAACTTTTGTACCTCGTTGCATAGCTGATTAAATGAAGATGTCTTCCCCGTAATTTGTACGCTTAGTGTTATAGTAAAATTTTAAGATAACTGGTGTCAAAGTTCGTGTAAGTAGATGATTTTTGAAAATAGTTAATAAACTTCTTCCTTTAACTTTTAACTGTTTGATGTTTTAGAAAATTTGGTTACATCAATAGGTGTGTTAAAGTATTAGGTAGCCAACGGAATAGCTATGAAAGCCACTCAATTAGTGAATTTAGAGATAAGTCATATTTAGTGACGATTTTGTGACGACTTGGTTTTCGCTTACCGTTCTTTCTTATTTTTTTGCTCGGCTGCTAAGAGTCGTAGCGTGATGTTAAATAACCTTCTTCAAGAATTGACCTATCAAACCATTTTTTTTTTAATTTTCAAATCCTACTGGTAGTTCCAGATTTTAACGCGTTCAAACAAACAAACAAGCTTTATTATTAGTATAGTATACCTAAATGTAGATTATTAAGTGCCTATTTATTTCATCGTCCTTTTAAAGCCTATATTTGGGTTATCAAAAAACCAAAATGTTTTTACCTGCGCCTGTGGCAATGAATGCCAATCAGTTAGGCACGTGTAAGGCTGGGTATTAATGACTAATATAACATATATATATACGTCAACATTAATCACTATTATTGTTATTCTGTGTGACGGCTCTGTCTGTGTCCTTTCGGTGATTTTAATTGGTACCTTGTGTATGCTACGCGTACCTAATGTTAAAAACGGTAATAGACAAGATAAGTTGGGACTGGTGACAGAGCAGTTAAAAAGTGAAATAATTAAAACCCCGCCTTGGACAAGGAAGGGTTTCGTTTGCGTTCCCCTACATTCGATCGTATTGTGGCGGCATCTAAAAGTTCTGCATCGCGCAAGCAGAGTTTGCCGCGAGACTAGCATATATACAACGACCCGACATAAATCATCGGGCAGTTGTCCACCAGACATCTTCCTTTCCATCTCCCTTTTCTATGGAGGATGAGAGAACTTCATACCCTGTTCCTCTATACTGGTGACCCCAAACATGGACATTGGCGCAGCCTTGGACCAGCTAGCTCAGCGCGACGTCACCGTCATCACTTCCTCAACCTTAAATGATGATAGTAATGATGTAGACCACAGCATAAAGCGGATTGGTGATCAATGATCAATTATACTCCGTCCACCAACCATCACCGTTTTCATGAAAGAAGCCAGATCTCGAAAAGATGTACCTACATAACCTCAGCCCACTACAGGCATGAAAATAAAAGCCAACACACATTCTTAAGTCCATTAAAATTTTGGTGACGATATATGTTACGCCTCCTTAAGAGTAATCTACCCTCCAACATACAATACTATTACCAAAATGGTATTCTAACGTGTTCGCACTGTACACGCACCTTCGCAACCAAGATAGTCTGCATTAACACCACATAAGAGCATACGCTCCTAACCCATAGCCGTTAAAAACAAAAATGGTTACCATAGCCGAAATTGGCATGGGAATAGGAATATATAAGGTCGAATTAAATAAGCTAGCGAAACTCTGCAGGCGTGAAGGGTGTCGATATCTAACCACGATAAAATTAAATTTGAAGAAGGTTCGATGCTATTTCTTAGGAGTCAACGACCGCATGCGGTGTCGGTACTTGAAGTATGAGATGCGAAAATGTGTTTTTTCGTTTTTAGAAATCGATACCAATCACGTCTGTAAAGTTTACAACACAACACCTCAAGAATGTCAATGAATGGCACGAGCCATGTTGAATATGACCACATAACGACCGGTGTCATGTCAGGTCAGTATAGACACATTGACCATCAGCATTGACATTCCAAGTATCTTCTTACTACTATACAAGGTAACTAAGAACATATTAAAACGTCCATTCAAACATGATACCTTAATAATATCTTTTAGTCATGTCAGCTTGTTTGAGGGACAACCAAAAAGCATTTATTTCAATTAAACCATTTACAGGCACCTTTGAATTGTCAAAGAGTCGGTCAGAAAGTTGAAGCTATTAAGCTACCCATTACAAAACGTAGATCTTTACGGGGAAGAACGGGCAAGAAACTCCAAGGACACTCTTTTAAATCAAGATACTAATGAATGCCACTGATGCCGCAAGCAACATGGTCACATACTGGGCTCAAACAATATAAAATATCGAAGAAGGTTATCATCGACACCAAAAAAAGAAGAAGATCAAGATATTACGAAATAGTATCCCACTGGTATAGATACGACAAGTTAATAGCGGAGAAGATACTGCAAAGCATTCCCTCGGAGATCCCGAACCGCTTTCTGCCTCCCAAAGGCGGACAGTGTTAAGGAGAGATTCCACCCGATAGAATTTAAAGGCAAAGGGATAAAAGGCTGAACAAATTCTGAGTGCAATATTCGCTGACAAAGCTTGTAAAAGAAAAAAAAGAATTTTGAAAATCGGTCCACAATTGGCGGAGTAATCGCGTAACAAACACACAAAAAAAAATATACCGTCGAATTGAGAACCTCCTCCTTTTTTGAAGTCGGTTAAAAACTAGACTATCTACGCTCTGATGTTGAAGAAGACGCAACATTGTTAGATTCAATCAATAAAGACCTGCTAGATAATAAAGGAATCAGACATAAATCCACTGACAGCGAAAGTAATTAAGCTCAACTGCAAGAAGTTCTCCCATCAGTCCCAACGCAACGGCTTCTAGAAAATCCCATAAAAAAACTACCGTAATAATGAATTTAAACCACATAACGCATTCAATAACTTCACCATTGTTTTTAATCATCCCCAAAAGGCATTTAAGTCGAGAATCATGAACATCCATCACGCGGCTAACTGTATGCAGTCCACAGTTAGGTGAGAAAGGGACGGGGATATGGGGAAGTGGTGCGAGGGACAAGGATGGAGATTCGAGCGATCAATTTGTGCATGCGCAAGTGGAGTGTGAAGTTTTAGTAGGGCTGTCAAGGTTAAGTTTATTGGTTTAGATTTATTTTATTGGTTTAGTACATATTGATTTTAATGTGCTTTGGCTTGTTGCTACAAACGTTAGAGAAATTAAAATGGCGAAGAGAGTCAGAACAAGGAACAAGGAGGGGCTTGTGGCTAAGTAATAACAGCCGCACAGTTCGATCGATCAGGTTAAGCTACGCTTGCCGCGGTTGGTCCGTGGATCGGTGACCATCTTTACATACCGAGACCTCTCCGTGCCTCGGAAAGCTCGTTAAGCCGTTGGTCCCGGCTGTCATTCGTGGATCTTTGACAGTCGTTAGGGTCGTCAGAAGCCCGAAAGTCTGACAACCAGTCCCCAGTGGACTGGTTGTCAGACAGTTGTGGAGGTTAGATAGGCAGTCGCTCCATGTAAAATACTGGTATTCATCTGCATCTGCTTAGACTGGAAGCTGACCCCAATATATGTAGTTGGGAAAAGGCTAAGCAGATGATGAGACAGAACAAGGAAATGTTGAGACAAAAGATAACTCTGTTGCATGGTCTTTATGAATTGAAAAGCAGATGAAGAACTTGATGATGACTATACTAGTATTTCCTGTGCGAGTCGCAATAAATACTTTTTCTTTCTTTCTTTCTAGTAGTAGGCGAAGATAGATAGAATACTCTTTGTTACGTACACCACCAACATTACCCATACATTTTCTAATTTTACAAGGGGTGACACAATGGGCAGTCTTATCGCATAAAGCGATCTTACTACCAAACTCTATGCTTAGATTTGGGTAAATACAAACAATCAATCAATCAAAATATTTTATTTCACATAAACCTACATGGGCATTTATGAAACGTCAGGAAAAACAATGCAAAAAACACTGCCAGTTAACTTTCAAGTGGCGGTCCAGACAACATTGTATTTCAGAAGCTCCAAAATACAATGAATGAGACGTAAGTAACATTTACTGGAATCCAAACAACTTTTGCCAACCATATGCAAATCTTCCGCGCCGATGAATTACCTGGTCACTCCTCCAAAAAATCAAAAAAAGAAACAGCAGTAACCTCACGTGCCAGCCCTCACGTAAACTTGATCGTGCATGACGCATCGCACACTCCAACACTGACACACACACACACACACCCTCTCTCACACACACATGCACATTACTTCCTGTACTTTTATGGTGTCCCCTTACGGAACAACTTAACTCGCGTTTGATAGGACTTGCTCTGTAGGTCCTGTATGTTTTTCTACCTGTTCTATAGAATTTTCTTGGCTATTGACGAAGGTTTTTTAAGAAAACGAGCTGATAGATTGAATTGTAAGCTGCCAGAGCGGGCTTTTGACTATATTTTTTTCACGGCTCTTATAGAATGCCTGGGTATCGTCAGAGTTCTAAAGATTGAATGGACTGTTATGTAGGCTTTGATTGTAAAGGGAAAATATATTTGAATTTTGATCAGAGTTTAGTTATTTGTTGGAGAGCAGTGGTGGCCTAGTGATAACCATCTCGACTTACGAGTTGTAGGTTGTGGGTTCGAACCCAGCCAGACGCTTTACTTTGTGTAAATTATTTTATCACCATTGTTCTCAAAACGGTGAAGGAAAACATCGTTAGGAAACCGGTATGGTTCTAATCATACATTCGAAGACATGTGACATCTACCAACCTGCACTGGGCCAGCGTGGTGGATTACAGTTAAGTCCAGCCCGCTCCCTCTCGAAGAGAGGCGTGTGTCCCAGCTGTGGGAACATTATAAGCTGAATATGCTATGCTATGTTATATTTGTTAGAACAACAATATTATTATTATTTCTGAGAAACACGATGAGAAAGAAATTGAAACAGCCTAGCTTTTTCATAACTATGTTGGGGTCAGCTTCCAGTCTAACCGGATGCAGATGAATACCAGTATTTTACATGGAGACTGCCTATCTAACCTCCACAACCCGGTTACTGGGTAATACGATACCCTTTGATAAGATTGGTTGTCAGACTTTCGGGCTCCCGTAACGACTGTCAAAGATCAACGAATGACAGCCGGGACACACAACTTAACGTAGTATCCGAGGCACGGGAGGGGTCTCAATAAGTAATGGATGGTCACCCATCCACGGACCGACGGCGGCAAGCTTAGCTTAACAAAAACATGTGAACTATACCGATAGACATGATTCCATTCACCACGCTTGGTAGACGAGGAACGTTCAATTAAACCGTAAATATGAAATCAAAAAGAGTATTTTATAATTTTACCCTTCGTGATTCCGTTCGGTCTAGTGATTTTATAACCATTTAAATTCAGGCAGAGAGCTCCATTCTTTAAATTGTATGCAGCACAATGGTACTGTGCATTTTTTTTCATTATATGATTAGCATGATTATCTATAGGACTAAATTGATCAGCTGTGAATCTGAGTTTAAATAGATAATCATTAGCACTCTCGGATACTAGTTAAGTCGTTGCTCGCGGCTGTTATTATTACCGTTTTGCAATTGATCCAGCGGGGTAATTTTGTAACACACTATCAGCAGCAATGAGTTTCATTTTGACAGTTCAACAACATTCATTGCGTTATTTACGTTGTTGAGCAGACACATTTTTCCAACATATGCCGCAATGGATTAGCAATATCCTTCAGAATGATTCAAATTTAGAGTAATAGTGTGTACCTAACGCAATGTGCTGGAATCACAAGTGCAACTCCTTAGCGTGGGGTTCTAGATTCGATCGCTGGGTTGGGCGAAGTGTTTTTGTGTTTTCATATTATGATATTCTTAGGTGCAATGGTGTCTAAATTTGTGCCCAATTACTACATGCTCAAAACAACCCCTCCCTTCTTAAATGGAGCCCTTTTACATGGAACTTATACAGGAAAAGTGTGTGAAAATAGGTCTAATCAACCCTTCCTACAACTTCCGGGTATACTGCTTTCATACAGGGTGGCAGAGATATTGACGCGCAAACTGAAACCATGAACGCAGCACATGATTCTAGACCCTACAGCGTAGTAATTTTTGTCGGTTATAAATAATAAAATCAGCTATTTCATAGAAATTATATATTCAATTGTCGACGATAAATCAATCATGAATCAAAATCATGTACTGAATCCATGGTAACAGGTTGCGCGTCGATGTACTGTCAACAAAAGAGATAAGTATGCAGGGTCGTCCGATATAGTTGAAGTTTAGTAAGAAACCAATGGATATTTTCGGATAACATTTTATTGAATTAATAGAAAATAAACAGTTTATTTATCAAACTAAATTTCATTCGAAAACATCCATCGATTTCTTACTAAACTTCAACTATATCCGACGACCCTGCATACTTATCTCTTTTGTTGACTACCTGCCACCCAGTATAGTAATATCTGTAGGTACTAACTACCTACTCTAGGAACACATCAGGTCTTACTCTTCACTATCAATTATCAAGTTTATGCTACCGTTTAGTTTAACCTCACAGCGAGGTCAGGCGCAGTGCGTACAGCGAACGACTTTCGGTGTTAAGGCTAAATAAAGTCATTCACGTTAGACTGAAGAAGACTTATTATGAAAAATTAGTAATTAGTATTTACTTTACTTTTTATTATATGTATATAATATAGACTACTCCATTGGCCTTTGGGTGGCTTTCAGCCTTCTAATAAAGCCCATTATGAGGGACCACGTTTCAGTGTCATAGGTCATCACTGGCAACATGCACTGGTCTAAGACTTTCGTCTTGAGACACAGCGGTATATGGGACTAGAAATTATTGCGTAGCTTCCCGAATGCTGCCCAGCCGAGTCAGATTCTATGATTGACCTCTTCCTTGAAGTTGGACCTATCTAACTGGACAGTTGGTCCTAGGTAAATATAATTGTCCACTAACTCTTAGTTAATATTCCTCAACTCCAGAGCTTTCTATCCCCAGTTATTGTGACAAGCATTTCTGCTTACCTCTAAGTGAGAACAGTGGCGTGTAGCAGCTGCCTGACAATGAAAGTCAGTGTTGGTGTCAACAGCGCTTTCCACTAAACAATACTGAGCGCTTCCCATAACAACCGATCGTGATCGCTATTATAGATTGAGTTGCGGTCGCAGTTGCTAACGTACGAACAACCAAGGTGGTTAATAGGACTAACATTGTTGGAATACGTGACTTTTTGATTGCCTGTTCAATCAAATTTTTTTCCTTAACTTCTGGGCCTGTGTGCCGACGTACCTAATCACAATTGTCCTTATTTTAGGGTTCCGTACCCTATTGTGTCCTATTATGTCTGTCAGCGGGTTATTGTATCTCATGAGCCGTAATAGGTGGACAGTTGAAATTTTCACAGAATGTGTACTTCTATTGTCTCTATAACAAAATAAATAGTAAAAAATAAAAGGGGTTTTCCATACAAGAAAAGTGTTTTAAAAAAAATATATGTAGTGTTGTCCGGTACGGAAGCCCTTCGTTTGAGAGTACGACTCGCACTTAGCCGGTTTCTTATTTTTGTTTAGCTTCCGCCACGTCTGCCATTCGTCGACCATTTACAGTCGTTATGGGTCGTCAGAAGCCCGAAAGTCTGACATCCAATCTTATCAAGGGGTCTCGTATTACCCAGCAACTGGGTTGTGAAGGTCAGATAGGCAGTCGCTCCATGTAAAATAGGTATTCAGCTGCATCCGGTTAGACTGGAAGCCGACCCCAGCATAGTTGGGAAAAGGCTAGGCAGATGCTGATTCTGTCCCTCTTCCGGACAACGGCTTCCCTACCGTCTTACCGATTGTCGCTTACCCGTGTAAATAAAAAAATATTGGTTGAATTTGTTGAACCATTGGTTCATTCCTGTTGTCTTTCTTTCTTCAGCCTACTTATAAAAAAGAAAGTACGTTGGCCAAATCTGCAAAATGATTTATGATATTCCTTAAATTACATCGGGAAAAGTCCACCACGAGAGTAAAACTGTTACATTGCAGACATCATTTTAACGGAAGATGCCGTACGATTGAAATGAGACCAATGGAGTGACATGATAATATGTAATAACTACCACCCACCCACCCACATTACTAACTTCCGCACTCAGAGACGTAATTTCAAATTAATCAATCATTAACTTTGATTAACCACCATATCTTGAGACAAAAGTCAACAAGACTGACTGTCATATTTTTAACCGATACTCTCTCTCTTACTGTCGAGCTGCGTCCTGCCTTGCTGCGTGGACCCTCCAACGGGTGTCCTCTGCCTGCACTTCATCTATACCTGTACCTGCGTCGGCTCCTGCTGCCGTGCTGCAGCCTGCCCTGCTGCGTGGGCCTTCCTACGAGTGTCCTCCGTGCCGCACACGCACCAGCGACCTGCCCTCATTTGTACCTGCATCTGTCGCTGGCACCTGCCTCGTGTCTACCTCCCTCATCTGGATCTCCACCTCAGCCTCCTCAGCCCACCTATCACGCATCGTCATCCACACACCCCACCTCCACAAACTACACACCTCTCTTAGTCCATCTCCATCTTAAGGTTATAAATATATCTTTAATTGTTTTATGACCTCCCTTTCTTTATATAATTTTAACTTTAACTGTATAAGTTCAGTTTTACTTGTCGCTACACGACATTTTGGATAGCATTCCAATTTATACTTGTCAATTTAAGTTAATTATTGATAAATTTTAAGTGACGACACTGAGTTCCGGGGTTAGTCCTAAGTACTCGTATGTCCTCAATGATATAAAATAACAAAGATGGTTTCTCAAGAAAGTACATAAAAGTGAATAGTGATATCACTATTCACTTTTATGTACTTTGTTATATAACAGAGGAGCTGGTGTTTGTTTGTATAGTCACAGCACAAGGTCAGAGTGAGGACGTCTCCCAGCCGTGACGGGCCTGCGTCAAGTGCACGCTTGTGAAATTACTGTAGTTCTTGTTATCATAGTAAAATAATATCGTCTGCAGTGATGGCCGAGCCTCTCATGTTGTGGGTTCAAATCCGGGCGAGTACCAATGTAACTTTGTCAATTCATGTTTGTACTTTCTGGCAACGCGAACGGTGCAAGAAAACATCGTGAGGAAAGCTGGACTTGTTATTAACTAGCTGCGCCCCGCGGTTTCGCCCGCATAAATTTCAATTCCGTGGGAATATCGGGATAAAAAGTATCCTATATGTTAATCCTAGTTATAAACCATCTGTTTGCCAAATTTTATCCAAATCCGTTCAGTAGTTTTTGCGTGAAAGAGTAACAAACATCCATCCATCCATCCATACAAGCTTTCACATTTATAATATTATTAGTATATTATTATTAGTAGGATTATGATTAGTATTAGTAGGATAGTAGGATATAAGTCTGAAATCGCCAACCAGTCTTGGGTAAGCGTGATCAATGCTCGTGCCTTCTCTGTATAAGGCGAGAAATTTGGTTGGTATTAACAGGGTGTCAGGACGCTCAACCTGTTAGAACCCATGGATTCAGTACATGATTCTGAACCTGCGTTCAAATTTACCATCGGTTATTTAAAAAAATATTTCAGTTGCAACTGTACAACAGATGTCTCTACATGTGTTTTCCTGACGCGTCTTGTTTGGTAAACAAACACGGTACGGAAATCACGAGTTTTCCCAACATTCGCACACTAAGTTGGGTATGAACGTCGTGGATCTTTGTAAAAAAAAACAAACGATATGAATGACATTCAAAACTTCTTCGCATTGAACATAATTATTATTATTTGTTTACCAAATATTACAGGTAAATAAAAACACATTTTACGAGTATCGTTATACATGGAGAACACTTCCACACAATAGACATAACGGACAGTCCCCTGTGTAGGGCTTGCATGGCGGCTGATTAAACCGTTGCGCATGTGCTCTTTGAGTGCAAGGCGTCACCCAGATTAGGTCAAAAACCCTCGGGACACCCAGATTTTACACAGGTGTTCTTAACAGGCCAGGGGATGTAATCAACTTATGGAGGGAGGTGGGGCTGGTTGGAATAATCACCGAGTGCCGCCATGGTCCACGCATAATGGGCGACTAGAAGGACTAAGTGCGGAGACCAAACCTTCTAACATAGAATATAGTAGTTATATAAATACATGGAGGCTCTTATTAAGCGTTATAGTTTAATCGTTTCCAGGATCAGAGGTTAATAAATCCTACTACATAATAATATTATAAACGTGAAAGTTTGTATGGATGGATGGATGTTTGTTATTCTCTCACGCAAAAACTAATGAACGAATTTGGATGAAATTTGGCACACAGATGGTTTATAACCAGGATTAACATATAGGATACTTTTTATCCCGATATTCCCAAGGGATCGAAACCTATGCGGGTGAAACCGTAGGGCGCAGCTAGTAACAAATAATTATGTAGAACAATAAACAACTTATTCAACAAATTACCTTCTACCACAGGAGTCAAGTCTAGTTCAGAGATCAAAATAATATCACCGGTTATGACCCACACATGATCATCATCTAATGATCACAGAGTAATAACACTCCAATCAACGACACGCGCGGTTGGTTCAGAAATTATGGCGACCTTGGTGTACTGTGTGTTTTTATGTCAACCGTGATGATTGGTAGGCTGCGGCGGGTGAGTTTTTGTATGTACTGGTTATGTCATGGTGGATTTGGTTTTTGTTGTTGAAGCGTTCGGTACAAGCCTTTAATATTGTCTTTTTCAGCTATGATACATTCTCGTTTTTGAAACACAGCTTAAGGATCTTTATGTGACCGTAATCCACACTTAAGTCACGCTTTTCAGTGACTTAGGTGCGGGCGGACTTAGGTACGACTGTGTTGTGTAAAACAACCGATTTAAAACGTTTTAAATAAAATGTTGCCGTTTTAAACCCCAAATAAATCGTTTTAAACGGTTGAAAAAACGCCTATAAAAATAAAAGAACTGTTTAACACTTCATTGTGGGCAATTTTTGGTCACCTGACGTCGTGTTTCATTTTAATTCGTTAATAGAAAATCAATAGAAAGTACCTACCTACATTACCTACTACACGAAAACTTAAGTATGTAGGTATATCTACCCATACTTATGTATTATATTATATTATACGAGTGACGACGTCAACGAGCGTGCGAGAGTGTGAGTTTGGTTTTAAACCGAATCAAATTTATTATTTATATCGTTTGAAAACAATGAAAAAAATGTGTACCAAAACAGAGTTTTTAACTTATCAATAGAGTTTTTATAACTTAGGTAGGTAATACCTACGCTTGGTCGGACGGATCAACTAGAACTAAACCCGCTAAGTATGTCACAATCAGTATATCACACATTTAAAAAATCTTTACACAGTATATAGGTACTACTTCATATCCCTACCTCGGTATTAATCAAGAAAATGTAGTTCCAATTAAGAAAAATATAGTCATCAACACCAACCGTTTTGAATCGAAAAAATGGTTTATTTCGGTTTTAAATGGTTTATTTCGGTTTTAAACGGTTTTATTCGTTTTAAACGGATTGGTTTAATTGGTTTTAAACCGGCCTTACATTTATAGTTGTGGCGCAGCCTGGAAGAGGCCTATGTCCAGCAGTGGACTGTAAAAGGCTGAGTTGATTAATTAAGTCAGTTGCCAGCCCGTTCCTTTCATGGTAATGATAGCATAAACTCATTAACTTTTTCAATGGTCTTCATAGCGCCCTTTCTCCCAGTCTAGTTTTAGAAATTGCTCGTTGCACGAAAGATTTTTTAATTGGCTTTAAAGAAACAGTTGATTATTAAACCGATTTTGGCGTAATTACGTGCTAAATAGGAATCGATTTGTCATGGAAATTGACAATCGAAAGTTACCTTTTCTTCAGTGGCCATTTCAACGCTTAGAAAATTCTAATGTATAGAAAATATAAATCTAATACAGCGAGGCAGTCACGTGTTTGTCTATTGACTATTGTTCAAACAATTTAAGTTGTCAGAAAGAATAATAGGCCTATGCAAACCATGTTCGTCAAAAAACTCGGGCATGCTAAAAATCACGCGGAGTCACCGAGTCACTCATTCAGAAATAAAATGAATATTCATTTACTGAACAACCAAGCAAAAATCATCAACAGAATTTACCTTCAATTACTCATAAAATATGTACATATTAATACAATGAGTCTCTTCATAAAACCTCCTTTAATATTGTATGAATAACGCCGCCATTTTGAAATTAGTTAAATATCAAACCATCGCGTATTTAACTGCCAAATTATGCTCGGCAAATGAGCATATTAATATGGGTATAAAAAGTTCTTACATCCGGGTCTTCTCAGGTCTTATTTCTTATGTTAAATGCTTATGTTGTTTAGTTTATTCAGCCACTGTGGGCCTAGCGCGAACGCGCGACCTAAATGTAACGTAAACTCGAACAATTTTAAAATTCAAAATACCAAATAGTTTTGCTCCTAAGAGCAAAACGCTTTGGTATTTTGAATTTTCAAAAAAGAAAATTTATTTTCTTTTCTATCCATGGCATACCTACCTACTGTCCGCCATTTGGTTTTTTTTTTTCAAAATGGCGGCCACGCATGGATCCTATCCTAGAAATTCTATAAACCGATTCAATCCTAGAAAGGGTGTGACTAACGAGATGACGACTAATAGAGAAATATGGAAGAAAAAAATATGTTGCGCCGACCGAATTGGAAAAAGGGCAGGACTATGATGAATGTGGTGTGTCAAAGCTGAAGTGGAAAAATGTCAACTAACTTTTGTATGTCCGGTTGTTATATCCTCGATCAGGACTTGTGCTCTTATGAAGCTTGAATGTCATTCACAGGGGGCGCTGGTCACAAATTGCATGCCATTTGTTTACCACATTTGTTAGTGGACTGAAAAAAAGAGTGCGAATGCGACCAAGTGCGAGTCTCACTTTCACATGAAGGGTTCCACATCAACGTACAATATTTAACACTGCCTGCATACTCATTTTTTAATGCTTTACTAAAAATAAACTATTGTTTCTTGTATTTTTGCCTTAGTAGTAGCGGTTTCTGAGGTAATCGGAGTTCATTTTTGCGATAAGTCGAAAAACTAAACTCCTTTCAGCTCAGAAACCGTTAACAAGAACGCCAGATCTATTAGAAACAGTCATAAAGTATCCCGTTTTCTCCTCTATGACCGGTGACCTGGCGACCCGCACGTTTGTCATAATTTTCACTGCAATAAACTTCACAGCTTTGCGGCTATGAATATGAAAATTATGGTTAAATATTTTAATGAGGATCTTGGAGTTATCCATCGGTTAAATAAAACAAGCTTAAGGGCTGATTTTTCAATAGACAGATATTTTTTATTGGTGGAATAAAATTGACGTCTAAGATTTTTTTTTCAAATTTGTTTTAGAAAATTCAAAATACCAAATCGTTTTGCTCATAAGAGCAAAACGATTTGGTATTTTGAATTTTCAAAAAAGAAAATTTATTTTCTTTTCTATCCATGGCATACCTACCTACTGTCCGCCATTTGGTTTTTTTTTTCAAAATGGCGGCCACGCATGGATCCTATAATTATAAATAGATAGCTGTCATCAATGCAAAATTTGAAGAAAAAAAAAAAATGGCGGACACTGTAGGTATGCCAAGCTCCATAGGAATAAAAATCTTCAATCCCCTTTAAACCTAAATTTTAATACCGGTTAATAATTGTATATTCGATTAAAAAATCGCTCCAATTTACGTCGCGCGTTCGTGCTGGGCCTCTGATAGTTCAAGGATTGTTTATGAATGTCTGATCACTTTTTTTAGGGTTAGCGAGATCATTGCGTTTGACTGTTTTTGTTTGTGGTTCGATGGATCGTAATTCGTAGGTCATCATTTTATTATGCCAATGCAATTAGCTGATTATTGAGAAGCGGTAGACACATAATTATGTATAGATTCGTTTTAAGTAGTAGGTAGATTTAGGCTACTAATGACAAGTCATGAAGAATATCTTCAAGCAGTATACATATACAGGCTGATTATGTTATCATTATGCATTGGACAAAATTGTCAACCTTTTATAACTTGAGCACGAGGTTTTTGGCTACTTTGCATGTGTATATTTTGACTCTTTTACTCTTATATGGCAGAAACTCGAAATCCCGAATTACTTTATCCCGAATGAACGCTATCCCGAATCACTGTATTCCGAATGAACGCTATCCCGAATCACTATATTCCGAAGGAACGCTATCCCGAATCACTGTATTCCGAAGGAACGCTATCCCGAATCACTCTATTCCGAATGAACGCTATCCCAAATCACCCTATTCCGAATGAACGCTATCCCGAATTACTCAATTCCGAATGAACGCTTTCCCGAATCACTCTATTCCGAATGAACGCTTTCCCGAATCACTCTATTCCGAATGAACGCTTTCCCGAATCACTCTATTCCGAATGAACGCTTTCCCGAATCACTCTATTCCGAATGATCGTTTTTTCGAATCACTCTATTCCGAATGAACGCTATTTCGAATCACTCTATTCCGAATAAACGCTAGCCCGAATCACTCTATTCCGAATGAACGCTTTCCCGAATCACTCTATTCCGGATGAACGCTTTCCCGAATCACTCTATTCCGAATGAACGCTTTCCCGAATCACTCTATTCCGAATGAACGCTTTCCCGAATCACTCTACTCCGAATGAACGCTTTTCCGAATCACTCTATTCCGAATGAACGCTTTCCCGAATCACTCTATTCCGAATGAACGCTTTCCCGAATCACTTTATTCCGAATGAACGCTTTCCCGAATCACTCTATTCCGAATGAACGCTATTTCGAATCACTCTATTCCGAATAAACGCTATCCCGAATCACTCTATTCCGAATGAACGCTTTCCCGAATCACTCTATTCCGTATGAACGCTTTCCCGAATCACTCTATTCCGAATGAACGCTTTCCCGAATCTCTCTATTCCGAATGAACGCTTTCCCGAATCACTCTATTCCGAATGAACGCTTTCTCGAATCACTCTATTCCGAATGAATGCTATCCCGAATCACGTTATTATTTTATGTATTTTTTTTTTGATAGGTGCGTTTTTTTTTGTTCACAATAAACAATTTTTTTTTCGTTTTCTTTCATTATAAAATCTAACGATGCTATCTTCTACATCTCACTGTTACATCTCAGTCCTGTTTTTGCCATTGTTAGCTCCAAAGAGCGTCCATTACATACAATTATGTAGGTACTCGTTTACATAAGATAAGGCGCCTTGTTCAGTCGCCACTGAGAAGAATAATATTAGCTTTATTTAATTAGTACGTGGTGGAGCTTGTTGTCTAAGCAGATTAGCTGGGGTTTTCATTATTTTAATGTGTTGTTTAGGTATTGCAGTTATATTTGAAGGTTAGTTAAATCGAGTTTCCACTGTCGTTGAACAAAGATTCACGAGAATTAATAATTTCATCACTTAGGTAGAGAACTTTCACCAAATAGGATTTAAGTAGAGGTGTAGTGCAGGCGTTTAGTTATCATAAGAAAATTATATTATTATTATTATTTATTATTATTTTATTATTAATACTTACCTATATTGCAAATAAAAACGATTTCATTTGATTTGACAATCAACATTTAAACATTTTTTAACGTACAGCCAATTGCACATCACTGGTAACAATTTGACATTGACAGCGCTTTTATGTCGTAGTACTAAGCGTGATTTTTGTAGTCCAAGTGTTACTAATAAGGTGCGGTTGTCTGTCTGTACCTAGATTATCAAGGTTAGTTTATTTTCTTTTAATGTTAAACGCCGTTTTCTGAAACGCCTTCATTTCGCCTTCATTTGTGGCTTTTGTGAAAAACGCAATTTTGCTAGTACTATATTCAATTTAATTTAATACATTTTAAGATCGTTCACAGTCTGGTCTCAGTCTCAATCTGTCAAAAATATTTCTAAAGTTCCTACATTTTTGACAAGTTTTTCACATTGATGGTCGCTGAGATGAGATGGCGTTTGCGACTAGATTTTGAACGTTTTTAATTAGGTACTATTGGCCTTCAGGTGTTACATCTCATGTCAAGCCATTTGATTGGCTTTTCTGGTTCGGTCAACCAATCACAACAAAACACATTAAAGGCTGATTTTTCCAACGCCAGATAATTTTATCCGAGGAATAATTTTGAATTTTTGACAGTTCTTCCGCACAAAATGTTGCTGAAGAACTGCCTGTGTATGTGAGTTTAAATGTTTGTAAACGCACCCACGACACAGGAGTAATTCCTAGTGTGGGGCAACGATTAAAAAAAAAAAATCTTTGACGTCAATATTATTCCACGAATAAAAAACATCTGCCGATTGAAAAATCAGCCCTTACGCTTATTTTATTTAACCGATGGATAACTCCTAGATCCTCATTAAAATATTTAACTATAATTTTCATATTCATAGCCCCCGCAAAGCTGTGAAGTTTATTGCAGTGAAAATTATGACAAACGTGCGGGTCGCCAGGTCACCGGTCATAGAGGAGAAAACGGGATACTTTATGACTGTTTCTAATAGACCTGGCGTTCTTGTTAACGGTTTCTGAGCTAAACGGAGTTTAGTTTTTCGACTTATCGCAAAAATGAACTCCGATTACCTCAGAAACCGCTACTACTAAGGCAAAAATACAAGAAACAATAGTTTATTTTTAGTAAAGCATTAAAAAATGAGTATGCAGGCAGTGTTAAATATTGTACGTTGATATGGAACCCTTCATGTGCAAGTGAGACTCGCACTTGGTCGCTCTTTTTTTCAGTACACTAACAAAGGTAAACAAATGCAATGCAAATTGTGACCAGCGCCTCCTGTCAATGTCCTTCAAGCTTCAAAAGAGCACATGTCCTGATCGAGGATATAACAACCGGACATACAAAAGTTAGTTGACATTTTTCTACTTCAGCTTTGACACACCACATTCATCATAGTCCTGCCCTTATTCCAATTCGGTCAGCGCAACATGTTTTTTTCTTCCATATTTCTCTATTAGTCGTCATCTCGGTAGTCACCCCCTTTCTAACCATATCATCTTTCACACAGTCCATCCATCGTTTCTTTGGTCTTCCCCTACTCTTATAGCCATCGATATTCATGCCCAAAACTCTCCTCACGACATTTTCCTCATTTCTCCGTATCACATGCCTATACCATGACAACCGATTTCCACATAACTTTTTTACTTAATTACGAAATAGGCTATTTTCCCAAAAAAATCGAATTAGTCCGTCAGCTGTTAGATTATCAAAAAATATGGAACCCGTATTTTTTCTTTTGTCAGTTATATAAAAAATGATGAAGATATCGCCCGGTAAAATCTTTCAGACTTCCTCTTATGTACTCATTTCTTATTCTATCCATTCGTGTAACACCACACATCCCTCTTAGTATTCTTATGTCAGCTGCATCCAATTGCCTTTCATTCATCCCTTGTGTGGCCCAACATTCTGATCCATACAAGACAGCAGGGGGCTTCTTTAGGGCCACTTTAAGCAATACCTCTAAAAGCTATTCATTTCCTGAATTCCCAGCAGATCATTAGCAATTCCTCTAATTTTCGTAAATTTTTCGTTTCATATTTGGTATAAACATTAACCAAACAAACATTAACAAAAATAATAACCGTAATTTTATCGGTAAATTTTTCATTACAGTTTTTATTAATCAAATTTTTTTTTTTACAGTTTAAATGTTATTTTATTGTGATAATTATGAATTGCACACAGATCATATCATGAATTGTCAGTTTGTGACCATTTTACGAGTTTAAATATGATTCATATTGTTATCCTATTATGATTCTGCCAAAGTGGCCTTTTTAGGCCCCCAGGTATTTGACCCACCACATTATGATTAAAAATTCTAGTGATCCAAATGTCTGAATTACTATAAAGTTTTTATTTACTACTTCAAATACCTTTGACTTATCTTAAAAACGACCAAGTAATCCCTTTTTTTTTTTTTGAGGATTGAAAATCATCAAATGACCCCTACCGCTCTGGGTGGAGCAGAAGGGAGTGTCAGACTCTTACTGACTAAAACCCACCCGTGTTCCTTCCTAAGCCCTTTATGTACCAGGGCAGCGGTAACCCTTTCGGACGATCCCGCTACCCCGGCAGGCTTCGGCCCTGTCGAGCCCCGTTAATCATGCTGGTCTCTTTGAGGCGCGCGTGGAACACATACGCGCCGTCCGGCACGGGCCTGGTCCTGATCGGACGGAGAGCTACCCATTGCTCTCCGCCCGCAGGCCCGCGCCTACGGTGGCCGGGAGTCGTCACGCGGCTCCCGACACTCGGAGCGTCTCCCGCGGCGGCTGAGGCGTGAGGATCTCTGCCTCGCCCATCCCGCCACCTCCTTCGCTAGCATGACTGCTTCGCAGAAGGAGGTGACCGCCTCCCACTCCCTCTCGCCCCGGACCATGGCTTGAACCAAGTAATCCCTTAGGAGTACTTACTTGATTATTTTTTTAAATTTCAAATCATAATGTGGCATCACAGCTGAAGTGGAAAAAGTCAACTAACTTTTGGAGGCTACTGTAGGTACAAATGCCTACAACTGTTGTACGTGATGCAGGTGACCACAAGGACATAAACCACATCAGTCTCATCTGGTAAACAAAGCATGTGCTAATTGCCAGTATTTGTGCATAAAATTAACTTAACCGACTGTGCTCGCCCACAAAGAGGCAATGGTTAGCTTACACGTGCTAACGCCACGTAACTATAAGTAGTTGTTGGTATAAGATATGGAGTTATTTACTTAGTAACTTAGGTTTAACTTAGAATACTGAATAGGTAGTTTATGAGAGTAAATACATCACAAATGTAAGTAGGTAGTAAGTTATGTAGATGTTTTCATAACCTGTGCAACCTTAACATAACATAACGCCTGTAATCCCCGATGCGTTAGGCAGAGTTATATCTATATAGCATACACCTGTATGATGGAGAGGGCTATGCTTGGAGTTTACCTACGTTATCGAATCAGAAATGAAGAGATCCGCAGGAGAACCAAGGTAACTGACATAGCCCGATGAATTGCCAAATTGAATTGGCAGTGGGCAGAGCAAATTTGCTTCCAGAACAGATGGCTGATGGGGCAGAAAGGTTATGGTTCAAGAAGTACAGAACTGGTCGAAGTGGAGGTGCTTGGGGCAGGCCTATGTCCAGAAGTGGACATCTCGGCAGAAGTGATGATTAGTGATGTATCTATTGTATACCGGGCACAAATACAGACTCCAGGCTGCTACTGACAGATTTCTGTAGAAAAAACCCAATGCACTTTGCCCGACCCGGGAATTGAACCCAGGACAACATGCTCAGCTGTAGCGCTTACGACCACTAGCCCAACGAGCCAGTCTATAAATAAATAATTACTTACTCAGTTCTATGCATTTCTCAGAAAAAAAAACAACCTTGGAAAACAAAATTATCTGTAGGTAAGTATTTTATTGTTTAAAGTGGTAGACATGTCTAGTAATAACATTCGTGTTTTGTAAACACTGAATTACTGTGTGGTGACTGCGTTTACAGACACGGAATCTCATGGATTTATCAAAACAAACAGAAAACAGATACATCGTATGAAACAATGTAAGAGAGTAAGTATATTGGGGTCGCCTTCCAGTCTAACCAGATGCAGCTGAATACCAGTATTTTTCATGGAACGACTGCCTATCTTACCTCCACGACCCAGTTCCTGGGTAACACGATAACTCCTGGTAAGACTGGTTGTTAGAGACTTTTGGTTTTACCCGTAACGGCTGTCGAAGATCTACGAATGACAGCTGGGCCCAAGGACTTAACGTGCTTTTAGAGGCACGAAGGGGTCTTGATAATTATGCAATGGATGGTCACCTATCCACGAACCTTCGATCGAACCGTCTTATTATAAATAGCCATGAGCCTATGTGAGAAAGTATGGTAACATTATTCTCTTAAGTGATAACATGGAAATGGATGCATCCATTTGAGCATTCGCTAAGAATACTACACTACAGATTTGTCTGAAATATAACGAGTACACATCCACTTACCACAAGACCACAAGTGACGCAAATCGCCCATATGCCCATCGATGTCAGTCAATACCTACTAACATAAATGCTGCGCGATCGCAGATCTTTATACAGCTTTATATAGTGATAGATATTATCTAGATTTTACTTCACACCCTAATGAGAAAGTCATCTGAAACAACAGTTAAAATAAACATCTGACGGTGCAGCTAGTCTCACCGCCTCGTATGTTATAAAGTTACTGCATAATCAGTCTATAACATTCCCACTGCTGGGACACAGGCCTCCTCTCTTAGACAGGGGATGGGCCGTAATCCACCACGCGGGCCCAGTGCGGGTTGGTAGATGTCACATGTCTTCGAACTTTTTTGGTTCTAGGACATGCCGGTTTCCTCACGATGTTTTCCTTCATCGTTTTAAGAGCAGTGGTGATGAAATCATTTAGTCAAAGTTACTGGAATAACTGAAAAGGTCGGATAAGAGTGACACTGGCTGGTGACAGTTATTCTAGCAGAGCGTTGCATCCCATTGGTGATTTCGTTCTTAAAACTACGAGAACTGTCATGACGGAGATGATATCAAGAGAGCCGCTGTCGTACAACGTCCACGACGAACTGCTACAATCCGTTCACAGTTATTTTACCTCGAATGTTCACAGTCTGATCTCAGTCTCAATCTGTCAAAAATACCTCGAATTTATACAAAATTACACATACATTATTGACAAATTTTTGACATTTATTTGTCGCCGAAATGAGACTGCCACAAAGTTTTGAACGATATTGGCCTTCTGATGATATTGAAGCTGCTGAACCAGTAACACGATGACCACTTCTGGTAAAGGCTCCTGCGCCTATTTCTTTACGAGTAGCAGTAGTAAAGATTTAAGAAAAACTACATTAACTGTTATCGTTCCGCGCAAGTAGGAGGAACGAGTGTGTGAAGTTAGACCGTGTTTGTAAACGGTTGAGTAGCAATCACTCGATAATGTGAAACTAATACCTCACAGTACAGTACTCTTATGTAATATTTTCTTTAGTTATTCTTGCTCGGCGTTCTTGTTGCTATAATATTTCTCTCAAACAATGATTGACACTGCAGGAAAGGAATAAGCTTTTCCCAGTCAGGAATTTCAGGATTCTTCACGATTTTTAGCCCAAAAGTGAACACCATTGTGAAAATACAATGTACCTATGTAATGGTGCCCAAGATACAGGATGTGCCTAGTTTCGGACCAACGATACCTCCATATTGTAATTTTGAATTAGGTATGAAATAAACAATTTTTATATTACTCTTACAATGGCCGTGAAAACATTTGGAAATATTTAAGTACCCAAAACTAGTATTTTACTAGAATTTCATCACCAAACTATGTATTATGTACTTTTTCTGCATGTTAGGGGTTGGACATAACATGGATTTTACCAATATCTCAACCTGGATTTTTCCTAAGCATGTTGGGGCAGAATGCCGGTAGGTACAGACGCTAGCGAATCAAGCTACCCGAAACTGTCAAATTTTCCCAATCAAGCTTGATCCTACTGCTTTAGCGATAGAGTTGAAAATCTATTAAAGAAATTTCACAGATTGTAGTAGCTTGATGTGCTGGCTTCTGTACATATAATCCAACTCACATGATTTTTACCATGATGAATAGGTATCATCTGGTCTGCTAAAAAGGAAAAAAAAATTAAAAGCAAAAGTTCAACCTTCATAGAAAAATTCTCCTCAAGCCACTAACCTCCTAACTAATACTAATTTAAACTTGAATTCTATTTTCAACAAGATCGTTGAAGAAAAATACTTAGAACTAACATTCTTGCATACTTCGCCAGCTCATCTCGTCACGCCGACAAACGTGAACAAAACTTTTTGCGTTCGTTCGTCAAGTTAAACAGCAATTACCTTTTAATTATAATAGACAATGCTGGCAGTCCGGAGAGCCGGCTGACCTTGGCATAGAGACTGGTGCCAGTTAGCTAACATAGCATAGACAACAACATGAAAGGAGCAGAAGGTTCACTGGAAGATCCCACGTGCCAAAATAGAAGTTTTGAAACTGGTCATGGGGTTTTCCATAAATACAATGAAGATATTGTTCAAAGAAATGTTTGAATGCAACAATAAGACAAAAAAATAGATACAATGATATTGAAAACGTCATATCAAAATATAGTTTTACATCGAAGGAGCGAAAATAACTTAAGGTTTAGTAGGGAGGGATCTACTGTCCTTAATAGAAGATCCAAAATTATTGGTGAATTAATGTCCTGCCTCCTAATTGCGTAACACACTATCAATCTCAATCTGAATCATTTTGAAGGATATTGCTAATCCATTGCTTCATATGTTCGAAAAAAATGTCTGCTCAACAACGTAAATAATGCAATGAATGTTGTTGAACTCATTCATCAGAAAAGTCATTGCTACTGATAGTCTGTTAATTGTCGGGGCAATTGCGTACCCCGCTGTTCCTTACATTACTCTAATATTGTTTGTCTTGCTTGTTATATTGCACTTTACAGTTAGCTGTAATTTTAACTTCTCCCAAAAAGTGATATGAAGTATCATGTTTACAGAGTCAGTCTTTCTTTCCACATAAATTAGGATGCTACCCATTGTCCACCAAAAATCTAGTGATCATGCTAGAAAGATCAAGAATGATAACTATTGATCTTATTAAGTTGTGACGAAGTAAGCTTTCTGTAATTTAATTTTGTACGGCAACACTAAGCAAACGTAATTACATACCTACTTATTTGTTTGGCGTCGACGTGTTTGTTATTAAAATTCAGCTGAAGATGGTTTTAAATGTATTAAGACGTCATACAATAAATTAAATAATGCTCAGTTTCGCAAGTAAGATTATTTTTAGTAATAATTACATGGGGAAGAAGTACAATAAACTTAAAGTAAAAATGAAACCTACCTATTAGGCTATCGAAAAAGAATTCATCATCTGCTTAGTTTTTTCTCAACTATGTTGAACCAGGCTGGGGTCGGCTGCCAGTCAAACTGGATGCAGTTGAATACCAGCATTTTACACGGAGTGATTGCCTATCTGACCTCCACAACCCAGTTACTGAGTAACACTATACCCCTTGAGAAGATTGGTCGTCAGAATTTCGGTCTTTCTTCTCTCATAAAATCTAAAAGGAACTAATATGGGTATAATAATTTTCGCCCATATGCATAATTAGGTATACGAAGTGTTATTATGCCAAAACATCATCCATTTTCCCCTTTTGATAACTTTAATCCGTCGCCATTTTGGCCTCCTGATGATAAGAAGGTAAGTATATACATACCTGCATATGTAGTAGCAATATGCGTGACGCTGGTAGATAAAGCTATTGAAATTGGGTGCTATCGCATACAGGACTATAACTAAAACCCCTGAAACTAATGACTTTTTCCATTACTTGCGTGTTTCGCCACCAACCCGCAATGGGCCTTGTTCCTCTCGCAGAGACGAAGGAGGCTTGTGTTGCAGCAGTGGGAGCATTATTGACCGAAAAGGCATATCATCCAAAAATTCAGATCCAGTAAGTTTCTCAGAAAAGTCACAACACGTGGACACACATGCAGCGGACATGGGACTTAAGCATCTGGCTAAATGTAGATTAGAGAGAGAAGCCTCCAGAGAATACAGCGGGGTCATTGCGTAACACACAAGCAGTAGGCATGGCAATCATTTTGACAGTTCAACAACATTAATTGCGTTACTTACGTTGTTGAGCTAATACATTTTTCGAACATACATATGAAGACATGTGTTGCAAACTCCTTGGTTGTGGTTAACCTTTTAGAATATCTTTATAGTTTTTATTTGAATGTATTCTTTTCTTTTTACTATTGCTTCTTCTTGTATCTGTAAAAAGGTAGGTATATTTATATAAAAAGGTAGTAGGTGTATTTTATGTTTTATTATTAATGTTTTCCACTAAAATTCTTATATCACACTGAGCTTTAGTTTTATTTCATTCCACTAACCACAAAAAAATACAGTCCATTTCCATCGCCTTCAACATGGATTAGCAATATCCGTCAAAATTATTCTGATTGAGATTGAAACTGTGTAACGCAATTAGGATGGACAACTTCATCTTTCTGAATGTCCGACTTCCATTAGACAATTCAAAAGTAACCGTAAATGGTTTAATTGAAATAAATGCTTTAGGTTTTCGTTTGATTACCAAGCAACCTGTCACTACACCTCCACTTTGTAAACACACTGAGTCACATCCGGGCCCCGGACGGACTACCAATAGATCGTGTATTGTATATGGGTTCACTCACTTCCCTTAAGGCTAATCCTGTCATATGTCTATGTGGAAGGAATTGATTTTGTTATGTCATATGTTTGGTTAGTAACAATGAATTGTTGTCCACTGATTGGTATGGGCAGTTCCTGTAGTGTATCCAACGACTGTTATCAAGCTGTAGTACTGTGAAGCTCTCTACGAGCTGTCAGGGTACCGGGACCAATAAGGGGTCACAAGTAAGGGTACCAATTAAACCACGGTTTATCACGTATGTTCAATAATTATTGTTAGAAATCATTCTACGTATTCTACATTCTTTTTCCTTTGGCTTGTCAGCCAAATCAGCCATTTTGCATTTTGCGTGGATGTGACGCATGTTTCCCCCAAACATTTTGCATCATGTTTACCGCAAATAACGTATTTTCTTTCTTTCTTTCTCTTTCAAATCTGACGCCTAACTCTTCTAATCTTAAATTGTGTTAATGTTTGTCTCGTATTTCAGGCCAATAACTTTTAACTGACTCGCGGAGGTTGCATGTAAGCACTAAATATGCTATAGCCTCTACAGTATATATTATAATAATATGTTTTTGGGTATGGTTTAATAATATACTTTCAGATTATAAAATTTTCATGTTGTACATGTATACAATAATCCTAATTCTCCACGATTGTATCTTTTGTTGTTTAAACGTCGGCACATTTATGTGTGTTAGTAACGAAACAGACGATTATATACCGAAGCATTTCAAACCCGATTCGGCACTAATATGAGCTATGCGACAGATGCGGATGTCATTACTTTGTGATCGTCGCATTCGGTAATATTAATTAGTTAACCTATACAAAAGTTTCACCCAAAATCCCACTTCCTCGTACCAACTTTTTCGCCCAACACCGTAACCAAAACGAGATCACATTACCACTAAACCAATTAAAATCTAATCTAGTTCACAAAGGAAATGGACTGTGAAGAATTACAGAATTTTGTAATAATTCCATAGAGTTCCGTCCACTTCTCGTCGCTGGCTCGCTGGCCGGTATCCGAACACGCTCGGAAACAATTGAACATGTTTTTATTGCTCCAGTTTGATACACGGAACATTTATATTACGATGGATAGATACGCGTATATCGATAACTCGGACTGTCTAATCGGTTGGTTGCATGCTTCGTTTAAGAGCAATCTTGGGTAGAATTTGCCTTTTCTACTTCTAGATTTTCTTACGAGTATTAGGTACTTATAGCAGTGGCGGCCAAGTGGTAATGGCCGGGACTTTCGAGTTGTAAGTCGTAGGACCGAACCCAGACAGTCGATTTACTTAGTGTAAATTATTTCATCACCACTGGTCTCAAAACGAAGAAGGAAAACATCGTGTGGAAACCTGCATGTCCTAGAACCGAAAAATTCGAGGAAATGTGACATCTACCAACACTCACTGAGCCCACGTGGTGGATTATGGCCCTGTTTCCCAGCAGTGGGAACATTATAGGCTGATTATACTACCAGCACTTCTGAGGACCTAAGAATCGCCACTGATGCCGCCACCTACTGAACCTAACTCATATTCATATAATATCAAAGATTACGACAAGCACAGCACCTCACCCACTAACGATGGTTGTAATTGATTTGAATCTACAGAGGATGTATTTAGTAAGATAAAAACCACCGAAGCTAAAGGAAACCCTGTTCAGGTGGAGATTCATAGACAACTCCGCTTTGGAGTGTAAATATGGTGCTGTTCCACAAACGATGGGACACTTAATATTGTGTTCTGCGTGTCCTGTCAGCTGCACGTTACAGGAAGTAATGGACGCTGGTGATGGCGCCAAACAAGTAGCCGTATTCTGGGCAGAGTCCATTTAGATTGCTATCGACACGCTAAAAAGAAGAAAACCACCGAAGCTAAAGAAAACACAAAAAAACAATCTGCCTAGCCTTTTCCCAACTATGTTGGGGTTGGCTTCCAGTCTTACCAGATGCAGCTGTATACCAGTATTTTACATGGACCTATGCCCTATCCTCTCCTATCTGACTCCTATCCTATGGCCTATCTGACTCCCTCCACAATCCAATTACTAGGTAGATAACATATCTTGAACAGGCTAAATAACTTAATAATAACAAATATATAACCTGGGGAAGGGCGTAGTGTCCTAATACAAGCAAACTATTTGCCTAAAAGGATTCTTCTTATTGTAACTAGAATAAGTTATTTAAGTTGATGCAATAAACATTTTTATTATTATTTATTACTAGCTGCGCCCCGCGGTTTCACCCACATAAGTTTCGATTCCGTGGGAATATCGGGATAAAAAGTGTTCTATATGTTAATACTGGTTATAAACCATCTGTGTGCCAAATTTTATCCAAATACGTTCAATAATTTTTGCGTGAAAGAGTAACAAACATTCATCCATCCATAATATCTACCCATCCATCCATACAAACTTTTACGTTTATAATATTAGTAGGAGTAGGATTTATAGCACAATACCCCAAAAACAATGCACCAACCAAAGTCACAGAAGCACTATTGGCTCGGTTTTACCCACAATATTTTCCTACCTGCGTTTTAAAAGGTTTAAAAGTTTTGTCAACAGCGTCTCTAATCACGTGTTGATTTAAAACTGGTGGTAGGTAGGTACTTAGTTGATGAACATAATTTATTTTGATATAAACCTAAAAACTGCCTCATTGCTCTAGTGGTCACAAGATTTGAGCATGAAGTCCTAGGTTTGATTCTCAGGTCGAGCAAAAGTGTTATTGATTTTTAATAAGGTATTTCTTGGTAGCAGCCCGGATTTCAGATTTGTGTCGGGTTGATGGCAATAGCGTCGCCCCTTATTACATGGCACTTAAACGTGACTGGTGAAAAGTGGGTGCCTCACTCTTCCGGGATTACAGGCTGGTGTTATATGAAGTGATGAACCCAAAAATGATATCAAATTCAAACTCGGCATTTATTTTAAACTAGTTTTTGCCAGCGAATTCGTCCGCGTGAAGCAACTTTTTTGATTTTTTTTCCGTAAGAACCTTCTACAAAGTATTAATAATAATAATAATAATTTAATTCAGAACATAATTCCATACAATTATTAGTAAAGGCTTAAAAATTAGTATTAGACAACTTTAAAAAAAGATGGATGCAATCGGTTAAGTCGTTCTCAAGTTATGACGTGACCAAGGGAAATAGGGATTCTATTTTATATTTAAAGATATAGTAAACCTGTTACAGGCACTTTTGAATTGTCAAGGGGTCGCTGGTTGGTCAGTCAGAAAGATGAAGCTGATTGTTACTATCTTAGGGCCGGTTTTTTGATCCGTAGTTAACTCAACCAATTGTTAAAAATAGTAACTAATGGTTAAATTTTAGCAAAATGTGTTTTTTGTTCAATTGTTAGTTTATCTAATGGTCACTAATGGTTATTTTTTAAATTAATAGTTAATTATTTGACCATTAGAAATGATATTATATCATTAGATAAACTAAAAGTTGATCAATAAACACATTTTACAAAAAAAATACCATTAGTTACTATTCTTAACAATTGGTTGAGTTGTATTACGGATCAAAAAATCGGCCCTTAGTATCTAACTACCTCCCCACCTGATATTATCCTCGCCCACCATCCTTAATTACTAAAACATTTACTAATCGAGGGTAAGCACAGGTATGCAGGTCAACTGCGCATTAGCAGGCTACTTATCTTAATTACGTTTAGTATTAACGTTAAGGCAATCTGTTCAAATTACCTATGGGTTATCGCTGATTATCGCTTTACTGCGCCATACCAAAACCACAGGAAAAAAACACTGTCACACTGCACAACACACGCGGTATTTTAATAAAAATAAACAATTCATAACAACTATTTTAAATCACCACCTTCTTGGACTGGTTAAAAAAAACAATGGAACCTTTTTCGTATTTCGATTTTTTTTTCGGCAGTCGAGAAGTAACACGCGTTTTGGCGCCAAAACGCGCGACTCGGTATACGTCATTCACTGACCGCGACTCGCGCGAGACTGAATTGAAAATCTTCGGTTTTCGAATGCGTACTGAGATCTTAAGTTATTGTTGTTTTCTTCGTGTGATATCGCTGTGTTCGAGTTCCATTGCGTACTTTGCTGCAGCTGTTGGTTAATTATTCATATAAAAGTGGTAACGTAAAAAGTTTATTTTCTATAATTTATATGTAATGTAGGTGCAAATCAATCACGATTGAATCACAGACAGGCGTAGTACATTGCGTCATTTTCTAGGTTGATTAATGATTTTTCTTTAGTTAATCTGTAATGTAATTTGTTTTATAAATAACCATTAAGTACAGGTAATGTTATGTTAGTTAACAGGAGTTTTGAATTAAATAAAGTAATTGTAAATATTATTCTTATTCTTATTTTTTTTAATGTCCAATTACTGATGTCCTACTTCAGAAACTGGAGAAGAGTTTTCGTCAGTGAAAAAAGTGAAAATGTGAAAAGTTGTAAAATTATATCCTGAACTCGCCTGTAATCCCTGAAGGGTTCGGCAGAGGTGTACCTATAGTACTCCCACATTTCACCAGTTATGTTTAAGTCCCATGTAACAGGGGGCGAGCCCATTGCCGTCAACAGGGCACAAATCCCGTCTCCAGGCTGCTACTGAAAAAACGAGATGGGAAAACCAAAAAAAAAAAAAAACAGCCGAAAAAACTGAAAAGCAAAAAATAATAAACCTTTTTTATTTAATCTTAACCCTTAATTCACTTCCTGAGTCCCAGGGACTCACATCAAATTCAAAACTTTGAACCTACATATTTCATAGGATTTAGCGGTTTGTTACCTCCTCTCCTCAGAGTACCTTCCTACAGTGGCGCGGGCGACGCGGAGACGGGCAGACGTACGCGAGCGACTCGTATTTGGTAAGTAATTTAGCCTAGTGAGTCCCGGGGACTCGTTATTTGTACTAGTTATTTGTACTAGTTATTTGTACTAGTTATTTGTACTAGTTATTTGTACTAGTTATTTGTACTAGTTATTTGTACTAGTTATTTGTACTAGTTATTTGTGTTAGGATTTTTATAATTTATTTGGATTGTTAGTTATATAACTTTTATTGTTATAACTACTTTAAATTAAGTATGTTGGATTTTTTATAGCAGAATTTAAAAATGGCGCATAGTAAACCTGAATCAAGGTTGCAATTTGGTGACACGTTTGCCACGCTAACTTCGCTCCTCGATATCATCGATTACGAAAAAAGATATTCCTGAAGATGTGAGTCGACCTGAAATCGAGGACAAATTAGCTAGAAATGAGAGGAAGTATTGCTATTAATGCCATTATAAAAAGAGAACAAAGACTGCTTACCTTTGTGTGAAATGTTTGAAACCAATATGTTTGGCTTGCTCAAAGAAGATATGTATAGAGAGTGATTGAAACTACTTGCAGGTTTTTCATTTTTATATAGAAGCGTACCATTTAGTTATTTTTATTTTATTTTTAATATCTTTAAAAGTTAAAAAATTCTATGTTTTTTTTTATTTCTAGAATATTTGTTTAATTTTTGAAAAGTTTAAATAGCCATTGTTTTTTAAGACTGATTACCTAGTATAATTTTCTTAATTTGTAAGAGGATCTCAATTGTTATTTCGTTTTGTAATATTTTTCGTATCGTTAATTAAGTAATAAAGAGAATAATAACAAAAGACATTCTAATAATATTTGTTTTATTCCATAAAAAAATAAAAAATAAAGGGGCTCACATTTATTTTTTATTTTTTGGACTCCTGAATTTATATTTTCCTGGGACTCATAGAAGGTGTTTACGTAAGTATGTTTCACCTAGTTCATTGAGGGTTAATAACTAAGTTCTTAAACTAATGTAAGTATACCTAAGTAATTTTGAGTCGGCGCCAAACAATCAATAAACAAAGATGACTCAATTGCCTTAAATTTAAACGGCGCCGACTCATACATATATTAGTTTAAGAACTTAGTTATTAAGGTTAAATAAAAAAGGTTTATTATTTTATGCTTTTCAGTTTTTTCGGCGGTTTAATTTTTTTGTTAAAAAGTTTTGATTTTATAATTTTATGTGGCCCAAGGGCAGGCATAGTGGCACTGAGTAGAGTAATAATAATAATACACAACTCAGCATTCAAATCTTTGAGTGAACAATAAATCATCCCTATTTCCCCACTCTTAGGGTTGGATTTTTTTTCCAAATTTATATGGGACCAAGGGTGGTCATAAATAAAAAAAAAAATATTATGAATATACGCGGCGACTTGAGAACCTCCTCCGTTTTTTTTCGTCGGTTAAAAATTTAATGAGTCTGCCCAATCTGGGAAAGAGTACCTAAAAAAATATATTGATTTTGTTATGTCCTTTATTCCATTTAAATACTTACAAATTACATTTTTAAATATTTTTATAAACAAAAGGATAAAAAAAACATTTAAAAATATAAAATATAGTAGCCCACCGGTATCGGGAACAGGGTCCAAGCAACCGGCGATCAGGCTCCAGAGAGAGAGGAACTTCCTGACAATGCGAGCCGTGTCCAGAAGTACCGCTTTCTGAATCAAGCCCTTGATCCAGCTGCCCAACGAAAGCCACCTCAGGTGTTGGTCGAGGCTCTTGGCTATTAAGCCATTGGCTGTCACGACTATCGGCACAATAATGATTGCTGAGTCCACATGCCACATGTCGACCACCTCGCAAGCCAAGTCAAGATACTTGATTTGTTTATCTTTCTCGGCTTTCACGAGGTTCTCATCGTGCGGGACAGTTATGTCAACATTGATTTTATTATTGTTACTGTTAGCGTGCATCATCCCACTGCTGGCTGCAAGCCACGAGGCCTGTCCCCATGACTTCCAACTCTTTCGATCCAATACCCTAATTGCGTAACACACTACCAATCTCAATCTGAATCATTTTGAAGGATTGTTACAGGGCTAAAGTGAACCACTGGTCGTTTGTTGTCCAGCTCGTCCCGCCATCTTCTACGTGGTCTGCCGCGACGCCTTTTAGCTAGAAGGCGCCGCCCGCGGCAAAGACAATTATAAACGTGAAAAAAATAAAAAATAATAATAATAATATACAGAAGCATGTTCACAATTTATTTATTAATTTATTTTGTTTAATGGGACAGAGTTACATAGTTGAAAAAGTATACAACTATTTAGAGATTTATCTGATTTTTTGTAGTTTTTTTAATTTTAATAAGATATGCAATTTTATTTTTTTGATATGCATAAAAATATTAAGCGGATGTAACTTAAGTGTCAACTAACCTTTACTTTATTTACATTATTCTAATTATTTTTAAATTATTTTAATATTATTATTAAATTAAAAATGCTTTCTTTTTGCAATTTTTAATTAAGTTAAAACGCAACGAATTTATGGGCGCGCAAAAATAAATGTTTTTTTTAAATTTTCAACATTTTTATCTAACTTAGTCAGCACTTAAGTCAAATCCACATGAACTAGAGACAATGATCCAAAAATGTTTCCAAATATTTGTGCGTGGTAGTATCTAGCGCAATATTCAAAATTACTTACTTACGTTATAATATTACGACTTTTAAAAATATAAAATGTACCGATAAACAACAATTTTTAAAATCGACTATTTTATAGTCAATTAGTTGAGTTGGAGTGTATGTCCACTGCCACCGTCACCGGGACGTCATCAAGAAACGAGATTACTCTAACCGAAGGTGACGTCTCGGTTACGGCGACCTATATCACCCGCGATCGAAATCGGCTATGTAACCGCGACAAAAACCTGGCGGATGGCGAGGTGTGACGGCAATGCATGGACAAGATCAAACGTGTTTTGTATTACCGACACATCGGCCCGTTACAATCGCGTGCTGAAGTCTAGCGGTCGCGCCGAACTAATTGAAGCTTTGACGGTCGGAATGACGGCGGCGCTCTGGTACAGTGTCGACGTACAGTGGACACGCGGCCATAGTAAATGCATCTATCGCTACTTCAGCGCCGTCATCACGTTCTCGGTGACGTCCCGGTGACGGCGGCGGTGTACAAACGCCCTTAGTCGAATATTTTGACTGAATTAGTAATTAGGCTAGTTTACATGACATATTTGTAAAGTTGCAATAATCGGTACATTTTCTTAGACTTACGACTATACTATTACAATAATAGTTTATCTACATAATTGTAACTAATATTTATAAGAGTATTCTAATTTTCTTTGGCGAAGCATCTTTATTTACAATTGTAAAAATCGATAAAAAAATAAAATTCTGCAAAATTCAAAGTAATAAAAATTTGGCAACAATTGGAATGCGTTCACTATAATTAAACAGTCTTTAAAGGAAAAATAAATAAATAAATATTTTTCTACGATTTCTAATTTACTCTATTTTTTTAGTCTCATTATTTTTTTTTTTCTTCAAATCCATGTTTCATCAATTAATCTGTAGATTGAAATCGGATAGTATCGTTTTTAAACGAAAAATCGATCGTTTTTTTACATGAGTATTATTTTGGTATAAAAAAAAATAAAACATGACAACAATATTATAGGTACATACTAAAAACAAATACCACATTGGTGTAATACAATAATATTAAAAGATTTTTGCATGCGGTAATGTATTGGTAAATAAAAATATTTAAAAAAAAATGTTACTTAAGTACTCTAGAATTTTCCCACATTTGACCACAATTCACATCAATTCCACTTATTCCTCTTTCAAAACAACTTTTTAATTAATCATTTAATTGACAATCTTAATAAAATCCATAAAATAAGTACAACATTTAATCACACAGACCACATAATTTTACTTCGCTCATTAAGTAGACCACGCTTTTCAAAAAACCTCAAAAAATCATATCACCCGCGCTCACACTTCTTCGCCATCAAATTACCGCACACAAAAAACTGAAAAGTACCCAAAAATTATCTTTCTGTGTCCCTCCGTAGTAGCCTATTCACTCTGTATACTCTATTCCTATAATTTTCAATGGGACCTCTTCGCAAGAGCCTCGATACTGCAGCCCTTGTGACAGCTGCTTTGTAGCTCTCTGGTGACAAGATGGCGGGCGATTCCCGCGTTTTCAAGATGTCCACCGGCGCGTCAGATAACATGGCGTCGATGTCACCGTTGAACATGGCGACCGTGTCGGACGAAGTGTAGTTTGTGTTTGGTGTGCACAGCGGGATCGCGTTGGACCATTTTCTGTTTCTGTAAAAGAAAAGAATATAATTATGCTTCTAGGAAATGCTTGATAGATAGATCCTGGCCGTTCTAACGGCAGGGGGGGTTCGGGGGAGTCGATGTTCTCTACAGTTCAGCGTAATAAGGTTGGCGACTAGAGGGGTCCGTAAAGCGACCCTGGAAGGATGGCACTTATTGCCTTGCCCTGCAAGGGTGTTGGAGCTAGCAATAGCCCGGAGACGTATTAAAGGCAAAGGAAAGAGAGTTCTAGCATATTCACCGTAATTTCAACGAGCTAGACTCTAGCTCGTTGAAATTACGGCGAATAGTCTCTTTACATTTTCTAGTAGGTGAAGAGTATTTAAGAGGATTTTCCCGTGATAAAAAAGGTTGATATGAACGTCGAGCCTTTTAACCACATACCAGAATACAGGCCTGATGAAATTATGCTAAGAGTTACAAGTCTAAATGATTTAACTTACTTCAAACACCTCAACATGGGAGCTCCCTTCAGCCGGTAGCCTGGCTCGCAGGTGAAGGTGATGGTCTCGCCGATCTTGTAGTAGAACTTGACGGATGACATGCGGCCCGATATTGTGGTGCCTGGGTATGTGCACGCTTGAGCACCTGGGGAGAAAACCATTGTTGTTGGCTATGGGTTTTTTATAGGAAAGGAAGGTATTTGGCAAGTGGAATGGAAAACGTGAGAATATGCAATTTTTGATGATTCATTAATTAGTTATTTCTTCTCCCAGTTTATTCATTAGAACACTAAATACTGGAATAATTGGGGAAAACCGCAAAACATTGCTTTAGCGGATGTTCCTAACTTTTTTTAATGACGGTCCTTTGATCAAAAGTCAAATATTATAGAAATGGCTTGTAGGGACATTTTTGAAACGAAGTTATTTAACGGAGCTTGCGGTAGGAGTAAACTAGGAGAAAACGTCACGTAACGAAAAAGCATTATGTGACTTTTTATTACATATAATAGAGAGCCTCGAAAAACCTTAAAATCTGTGATTTTAAGGTTTTTCGAGGGTGCTGAAATCAATAATGAGGTCGAAATGAAAATCCAAGATGGCGGCTGCAAAAATGTTCAAATTTTTCGTCATGGGTATCGTTTTCATGGTTTTCGAGGGCGCTCCGACTCCACACGTTTTTTTTTGTCATAAAAGGATACGAAATCCCAGAGATATAATTTTTGGAAGCAATACTTTGACAGTTTAAAAAAGTCAACAGGAAAAATTCAGGACATTGATAATAGGACTTACAAGTAGGCGGTTTATCACTCCACCGGCCGCTATCCTGGCAAACCAGTATGGGCCTGCCATGCAGCGTGTGCTCAGGGTTGCAGTGGAACTGCAGCACGTCACCAGCGCGGTACGGTGCCCGGCCTAGCACGTAGCCTGAAGTAGGCGGTGGTAATGCTGGACAGGATACCTCTGGAACAATGATTGGGTATGGTAATAATGGGGAAAGACTTAGGTCATCAAAAGGAAATAGTGTTGCGGGTAAGCAGGATTTTGATAGTGTCATGTAATTGTCAAACTACAAGCGCAAGACATGGATGGAATTATGTCTTTGGCAATCCACTTGCTAATTATGTTTATTCAGTTCGGCCTTAGTTTTGTGATCTCTTGATTTAGCTTTTGACTAACATTGTTGATTCAACTTTTATATTATTACTTTACCAATCAGACATATCGTTACTTTGTAGCATCGTTAGGTTGTGCTTTAGGTCTGTTTCAATCTAGATCCCTGTTGAGTTCTCAATTTCCTTCAATCAGTTTAATACAAAATTAAAATCACTGTGAAACCCCATACTCATTATTTTATAGAATAACTCACCTCTACAAACAGGGAAAGGCTTAGCCCAATCAGCAGCAGGCAGACACACGGTCTCAGGAGCCCCTCGTAGTGCCCATCCCGGCGCGCACGAGAACGCAGCCCGACCACCAACCCCGCGCGATACCACGGCAACGCGCGGCCGACGTTCGCCCTCACCAAGTGGTGTGTCGTGGACTACTTCACCACATTCTACACCTGGAATGATTCCAGATCAATCAATCTGCCCAGTCTTTTCCCATTTTTGTTGAGGTCTGTAACCGAATGCAGCTGAATACCAGTATTTTACATAGAGCGACAGTCCGTCTGAAGGCCAATTCACGTAATTAAAAACGTTCAAAATCTAGTCGCAATCTCATCTCAGCGATAATCAATGTCAGTCAAAAACTTGTCAAAATGTAGGGAAATTAGAGGTATTTTTGACAGATTCAGACTGAGATCAGACTGAACATTCTTAAAATTACAAGACTTGTCCCTTAGTCCTCAACCTAATTACTGGGTTAGAGAATACCCTTGGTAAAACTGGCTGTCGGACATTTTGGGCTTTTGATTACCCGTAACTACTATCAACGAACTACGAATGACAGCTGGGACAACTCTCTCAACTTTGAGTAAGGAGGGCCTTATTCAACCAAAATATTCTTCTAATCACTTACTTTCACAGACAGGCAGAGGTGAACTCCAGTTGCCGGACGCTCGACACATAAGCGTGTGCGCACCGAGTAGAGCGTTGCCGTTTGCGCAGTGGAACCGTATCTCTGTGCCGAGCCTGGTGCCCAGCCCGCTCGCGACCAGGCCGCGCCGGATGGGCAGTGGGGGACAGTGGACGTCTGCAGAAAAGAAAAGGATATTGGGTGTATGGAAATTAGATCCAGCATCCTTTGGTCATAGAAGAACAGTACATAGAAACCACAGAAAGCAGTGTTACCTGTTAATAACCTGTGGGGATTTATGAATTTAGATGACCATTTTGTACAAAATATGGAAGTAAATTGACTGGCAATTTACTATCGAGTATGTAAGTGAGCATACACACGGAAAAACTTGGATTAAAAAAAAATAATGCCACTTACTCCTACAAGAGGCTGGTGCTTTCTTTCAACAAATCACAAAATAATAACGTATGTTTATACCTTCAACAATAATTTCGACCTGATGGCTCTGCCTCGCTGGAGTCTCGCACCGGTAGATGCCAGAGTCTTCTTTCACTGCATTGATGATGCTCAGCCTGTATTCCAACGCGCTGTCCCGCCCAGGGTCTGTGGTCCAGCCTTCTATGTACTTGCGATCTGTTCTAGAAATTGTAAACATTCATGTATGCCACTGTTTTTTGCATGTTCAGCCTATAATGTTAACACTGCTAGGACACAGGCCTTCTCTTTGTGAGAGGGAGTGGTCTGTAATCCACCACGCGGGACCATTGCGGGATGTCACATGTCTTCGATTTTTTTGTTTTAGGACATGCCGGTTTCCTCACGATGTTTTCCTTCACCGTTTTGAGAGCAGTGGTGATTAAATTATTTACACAAAGTAAAGCACCTGCCTGGGTTTGAACCTACGATCCACATCTCTTAAGTCGGCCGTTTGGGCCACCACAGCTGCACTCTTTTTTGAGGTTGTGCTAATCATGGACATATGTGCTAAACGATAGTTTGGCCTGAGACAGTGTTTATGGTATTGAGACCACTCATAAAACTGGAAAAATCTAACGCTATGTATGTCCAGCAAGAGAGTAAAATTATATAATTTTAGGCATGATTTATCTAAATCTATCATAGACGTAATCAGATGGTTGGAACTTCAAAGGCCTCTAGAATACTCACTCAGGATTATTATGTGTAACGTTCCACTTAGGATTCCCAAATCTCCTCATCCACAAGCACTCCATGTGCAGCACTGTGCCAGGATACACCAGTAGCTTGCCATCATTGGTCTGCGCGATCGGACCCTGGGAGTGCCGGAACAGAATCGTAGGTCTCTTCTCCACTGCAAATGGGATGATCATATTGAGTAAATGCTAGCTGTTTTGTGATGCTATTTTTCCAAACGACCTTAATTGATTGGACCATAATCAAAACCAGACACCATTTTTTGTCGTCATTACTGGAAAAAAAATTGGACTTGAATTATTGTTTTAAAAAGGAAGAGCCATACTTTTATTTGTAGGTAATTTAAGTACACACACACACACACACACACTCACACACACACACACACTGTATGTGCACTGAACAGGGGAGTATGGCAGAAGAACGGGGAGGCCCGGAATCACCCACAGCTGGGTATATCCCAGCTGTGGGTGATTCCGGGCTGAAATGATGATGGTGTGATGAATTTGAGTAGAAGCGATACATTTTATCACGGTATTAAAGATCCTTTGTTACATAAACGTACTTAGTTTACTTACTTGCATAGTCCATTTGTTGGTTGAGTCCAAAACACGTTGGTTTAACACCGTCCCATGAGCCTCCGATACACTTGCGGGTTTGTGATCCCGTCATAGCATATTTTCCGATGTCACTGCATCTGGAAAACGAAAAATTGGACGAAGTAAGTTGAAAGGGTAATAAGAGAGCTGGTAGATTTATAAAAATCTCTTCTATCTCTGTTGTTAAAAAAATTACAAATGAAAAGAGATAAAAGCAAAGACTTCAGGTGAATGCGCAGGTGAGCCCGCCAAATTCAAATTATCTTTGGTTTTTGCAAATTGCAGCTCTGTTTTACGTCGTATGTTGATCAAAATGCGATTTGCGACTGTAGGAATGATATCAAATCATTCACCACCAATCATTCACCTTAAGTTAAGATAAGGGTCTTAAAGCAACTAATGTCATGTTAAGATTGCCTCCCTTCTTTTCGTATCCATGGTAACAAATAATGCGTTCATCCTAAATGATTTACCTGGATGTTATCATAGCTCCAGCAGGAAAGTCTACAACCTCAGTGATCTGCATGTCGTTGTAGAAAGCCACCACGTTGAGCTCGTCGTTCTCAAACGTGCAGCTGTTGTTATTCTGTAACTCCTCATTTTGAGCTTCTAGCTCTTCTGCAAATATGAAAAGTTCACCTGGCATCAGAACTATACGATTCATAGGATTTTATAGTGGCATCGTTTATGAAATATTGTACAACAGTGTGTGTGTGTCTGTAGACACACACACACTGTTGGGCAAGTGGGTGCTCACGTCCAGTGCCTTTCGCGGCGCTGGGCGTGAGGACTTATATTGCACTCACGGACACACAACACTTTCCAAAGACACACATAGATATAAATATAACATAATATAGCACATCTGCTTTTTTTTCTATTAATTCTTTTCCTCTCAGTACTTGGAGCTTTTATAATATTGTAGTACGTAAGTGCTATTAAATATTGTAATTTTAAGGGTGTGAGCCTGGAGATCTGTCATACAGGCCCCGAACCAGGCTCCAGCTCTCACAAAGGATAAACTTTAAAATGTAACTCGATCCTATCAATCAAAACTGTACCTTTTTGAGAGAAAAAAATTAATGACTATTATTATTATATTATTGTTTACAAGATGTGACTGAGGGGCTTTTGGCTAAGTAACAGCTGCACGGGTCGATCGTTCAGTTTAAGCTAGGGTTTCCGTCATTGGTCCGTGGATGGGTATTATAAAATATATTTACGTATCAAGACCCCTCCGTGCCTCGGAAAGCACGTTAAGCCGTTGGTCTTGGTGTATTATATATTCGTAGATCTTTGACAGTCGTCAAAATGAGTCATCAGAAGCCCCAAACTCTGAACACCAGTCTGATCAAGGGGTATCGTATTACCCAGTAACTGGGCTGTGACTAGCATCACATCTTGTTTTGGAACAAATAGGGTAGTTGCCTGGGTAAAAAAATAATAATTATATTTAGTCCGTCAGTTAGATCAACGAAAAATAATGGACACGTATTTTTTCTTTATTTCCCTTTCTAACCATAATATCATCATTCACACAGTCAATCCATCCAATATTTTAAAAAGTATAATTTACCATAAAAAATTCTGAACTTACCACAGTTAAAACTCTTGCCAACCCAGTTCCCTTGCTCACAGATCAGCTTCCAAGTGGTCTTCTCTCCCATGATGGAAGCTATGCATCTGAACGTGATCTCGGTTCCATGGGGGTACCCTTCCACCCCCAGGGAACTATTCACTTCAGCCCCATCCCGGTATATCAGCGTACCCTGGACCCTTCAAGCAATTATTCCAAGATACTGGGGTATAAAAAATATTGATTACGATATTTTGGTCACTGGTGATCGAGATTTGAAATTAATTTATAAAAATAGTTTTATAGTATGTATTTTCGGTACCTTACAGGTAAGAGAAAACCCGTTAATATAAAGCTTAAAGGAGATCAGCCATATTGAGCCAAGAATCCAAAATGGCCGGTTAACGAAAAAAGTGTGTCATCTAAGTCAGGGAAGTCCACCCACGCATTTTCAAGACATTCGGCGCAATCCTACTTCCTACTAATTATTATTACTAAGTTGCGATAGATGGATGTTTGTTACTCTTTCACTCTAAAACTACTAAACGGACTTGGATGAAATTAGGCACACAGATGGTTTATAACCAGAATTAACACATAGGATACTTTGTATCCCGATATTACCACGGGATCGAAATTTATGCGGGTGAAACCGCGGGGTGCAGGTTCTAGTAAATAATGATAAAGAGGAATTCCCCGACCAGGGTAACACACATTTGTTTTCGCTGGCGCACTTTGGGTTTTGGACCTAACGTTGTATGAAACGTGTCTGGTCTCCAAAGTTTTGTTTAAAATATGGTAATAGTTTTTTTTTATCTATACATATAGCTTGCATTGATTTATGTAGATGATTTTATAATTTCACCAGTGGCCGCAATAAAACCAGGAAAAACATGGAATAAGTTAAAAACTTTTAGAATATTATCAAAATTAAAAAAAAAAATCCGCTGATAACACAACAAAACATGCACTAAAAGTCGAAATTTGAAATAATTAGCAACCAAACAAAAGCTTGGCCAAGACATAAGAAGCCAGGTTACGGCCATACAATTAGCGTTCTTATTAACATAGATATAAAGTATATTTTTTAACGTTAACTAAGCCCCTGCCTTCCGAGGATTTGTACCATGAAAGTGACTTTTAAACCCTTGAAAAAGTGAGAAAAAGTAGTGATGTGTTAGGAATGACTAAGATTTATAAAAAAAAACGCAAACTGGCATTAGCAAAAGTCAATAAAGACTCTATTTTTACCCCATTGCTAAATTTCTGGAGTCGATGACAAAAATATCTAGATGAAATACTGGGTGTGCAGATCTGTGGCTGCTTGAAAGAATCATCTCATTCTGCGTTGTGACGCAGACGCGATTAAAGGGTGTGCCCTCTAATCGCGTCCATTTATTAACATTTGTAATTTTAAGACAAAAAAGACTGCTCCTGCGGCTGTGTATTCTATGTTGAATAACTAGCCACAGTGACAGTAGGAAACCTTAGATAAAAATAGACACTCTACTTCAAATAAACTTGTCTTAGTCAAACCCATACCCTGGCAACACCAGACATCACCATAAAATGTCAAAACATGAAGTTACAATTGATGAGCATGATCATCGATGAGCAAAAGGTGATGATGTGAGGTAGTTAAAGAAGCAAAATTTCGAACCTATAAGGCTCTCACCAGGGCTTGGCATCCCTGAACGCCTGGGTTCCCTTCAGTCTTCAGCGAGCAAATAAGAAACGCATATCTTTGCAAACACATTACTTCTTTTTTATCGCGGCTTGGGTCATCCTCTTGGATGACAGTGATTGGATGAAGGAAGCTGTGTTCAATTGTTTTGTTGGGAAGTTCTGGAATTTCAATATTCTTGAAGAGGCGATGAGTTTAAAACTGATTGTGAGCAAGAAGCGATTGGATTAAAAAAGTTTCTAAATTTTTGATAATTTTTTTTACTAACCTAACCTAACTTATGTAGGGTTTCGATGAAAACTGATAAATTCTTATCGAAAATACGTAGGAAATAAGATTGCTTAAGTTTTGAACACAACTTCCTTCAAAACTTGCTTATCACATTGTACAACAGCAAACGTAAAGATAAAACAAAAAATAAACGAAACAAACAAATCGCTCCAAAGCGTTAGGATCTAACATTATTGATTCTCTAAAATGTATTGTAACGTCTTAAAATTTAATGACAGACTATTTTGCTATGACAACTGCAATGTTTGATCCTTTAACGTGATTTGGATGAGTGACGAAATAAAAAAAAAACACTTGAACTACATGTCTGCACGCCATATTTCACAGTTACAGTAAAAAAATAAACATTTTAATCTGCATTGCTGAATATGTGTTGTAGTTATCTTTCCTTTTTTATTACTATCGGTTATTTCCGAAGATATATACATATTTGTAGTCTTGATATTATTAGAGGTTTTGAATCACAATCATCGTACATTTGCTATTAACCAAACAAGTTTCAAAATAACAGGACCAAATATCGTACCCTGGAGTACGCCAACCGTCAGGACTTTGAATGCTGATCCAAAATTACTATATCTCAGTAAAACTGTTTTGCTTCTTATATATTCTAAGTTTGTAGCTTTTATTTTAAATATGGCGTAACAAGGCATGTTATAAAACAAAAACCACATAGAAGCTACAATGAAAGCGTTTGGTCAAATTAAACAAACGAACTCGAATGTCACAAACTAATCATGTTGATATTGTTTCAGCTTTTTATTGATACATTCAGAGCTAATCACACATTACCTGACTTCTTGTGGATTCCTGCACAAAAAAGTACAAAGTTTTAAAACTTAATTACTGATGTTATTTTTTATCGCTACCTGACATTTTTATTGATGCTAAATCCTTGCTTTTTGCTCGTTTAGCTGGCCATTCAATGCTTTAACTTTGTGTAATTCATTCACTTGTTTTTTATACGTCACTCTATGTAGCCTACGACACTACGTAACTTTAGGTCAACGTTTCTTCATCTTTCAATACTTGTTAATATACAGTGGCCCCCAAAAGTTAGTTGACATTTTGCCACTTCAGCTGTGACCCACCACATTATGATTCAAAATTCTAGTGATCTAAATATTGGAACTGCTATAACATTTTTGTTCACTAATTGACATACCTTTGACTTATCATAGAAAATAATCAAGTAATTCCTTAGGAGTATCTGATTTTTTTTTTTATTTGGAATCAAAATTTGCCATCACAGCTGAAGTGTAAAAATGTCAACTAACTTTTGGAGGCCACTGTATATCGTTTTAATACCCATTATTTTGAAGTCCTTACTGTCTAATCCAGTCTCTCTATCATATTTTTTTCCAAACTACTTGTTTCTATAGTAACCGATAATCGATAACATGTGCTTAGCTCTTTCCCCTCTCTAGCAGTATGATGGTCTGGGTTACCTCGCGGGCGGGCCGCAGTCTGTGTTGGTGGTGCTGTCGATATCGGGCTCCAGCTCCGAGATGTCTTCTCGAACGATATCTGAACCGCTCTGGTATTCAGAGGTTGGTCGTGGACGGGTTAGATTTGCTGGAAACAAGAGTTTCGTGTTTGATTATGTTGTAATGAAATTACCAAACATTAAGCTCAGGCCAGCTTTGTTGTTTGGTCATTTTATTATTTTGCGTATACAAGGTGTAACAGAATATACGCAAGTCCTGAAAGTAGTTAGTACATAATTGACTACTGCACCCTAATTGCGAAACACACAGTCAATCTCAATCTGAATCATTTTGAAGGATATTGCTAATCCATTGCTTCATAAGTTCGAAAAAGGTTACCTTCTTAAAGTCTGCTCAACACGTAAATAACCCAATGAATGTTGTTGAACTGTCAAAATGAAACCGTTTCTGATTGATTGTGTGTTACGCAATTAGGGTGCTGAATAAAAATAAAATACCGTAATTTAAAGTTACTTAAATCGACTCGACTATTTGTTTTTTGTTTTATTTTGTTTTAAAATAAGTATTTAAAAATAAAATATTTTGCTGTACTGACCGCCGATTGAGCCAAAGAAAATTAATTCTTGTTTCAAAGCAATAAGACTAAATTATCAATGCATAAAGTAAAACTACAATCAACACGATTTTCTTAACAATAATCGTTAGCTTTAAAAAAAATAAGTTTTGATCATTGTATTTGCTTTTAACTTAATACTCTAATTGGGGTGTAAGAGTCTTGCGTTAATTTATGCTACATATTGTAGATGACTATATGCAACATAGTACTAGTTTTACCTAGTGGTTAAACGTCAACAAGAAACCACGTTTATAGTCATTATTCTTTCATCTAATATCCAGAAATAATCATTCTTCAGTGGAAGATCCAAGTGAGATATTGGTATGGTTTCTATACATTATATTGTTTTAGTAAATATAAAACTTATAAAGAAGACAAAATTCAATGAAAATAAATAATTTGGAAGCTTACCCAAAGGTCTACAGAAGTCATGGACGGTTGGCTGCAGTCTGCCCAGATGGCAGTTGAGTGTAGCAGGGGGTGATCTGCCAGGATCGCAAGCTATGTTTACTGAGGAGGCATGTGCGACTGTCAATCCTGCTCGGTACCCTGCTTCGTAGGTAGCACCATTAAGAAGTGGGAGTTCGCAGGGCGCTGAAACATTTTTTTCATGGAAGTATATCTGAAGGCTAATTCCCGTAATTAAAAACGTTCAAAATCTAGTCGCAATCTCATCTCAGCGACAATCAATGTCAAAAGATTTTCAAAAATATTGATAAAAGGTATTTTTGGACAGATTGACACTGACATTAGAATGTGAACGTTCTTAAAATTGCTAGGATTGAGTATATAAGTTAGGAGTTGGGTCACCATTACTATTAAAAGAGGTATAGAGAGAGGTAGTGGTGGTGGTGGTGGAGAGGTGGAGAGGTGGTAAGAGGTATATATTTGTTATATAATTTATTAACAATGTTGTGTCTATTACTTACCGGCTACACAATCAGGCATGCTGGTGACAGCCCACTCTCCAAGCCAGCACCGTAGGTTAGTTGGACCTTGCACGTTGTACCTGTAAATTGTTTCTTTTTAAATTTTTTGTTCACCTATTTGCACTTCTTTATCACCATCAATGTTTTCTTCGTAATATGTCTCATGCAACTATTAAAGTCCTTACGACGTTGACCATCCAGACTATATTTTACTCTTAGAAATTTCAACGCTCTAAGGTCAAAGATGGTTTCATAAAACGCGTCTTCTCCAACTAACTTCGAATTCTTGGCCACCAGTTAGATAATCTTAATTAATATTATAAATGCGAAAGTATGTTTGTTTGTTTGACTCGCTTTCAGGAACTGATTGACGCTGGTGATGGCGCTAAACAAGTAGCCGAATTCTGGGTCGAGTCCATTTAGATTACTATCGCCATGCTAAGAAAAAGACGCTAAAACGGTTGAACGGATTTAGATGGACACATGGGTAGATCACGACCCGAAGAAGGAAGGCTTCTTTTCATCTCGGATCGCAGACAAAGTCGCGGGCGACAGCTAGTAATACATTATCACTAACTCACCCATATTCACAAGAGAAGTGCACGACCTGTCCATTAGGCACAGGATCAGTCTCATTCAGCTCCTTCTCGTCCTGCAGGTTGGAGCCCAACACCTGGCTGGCTGTCATCGGATGACCTGCATCTGCGGCCATAGTGTAGATGCCATACTCCGTTGATGGGACGTGGCAGGGTACTGGAAAATGGGAAAAGGATTACATGAAAAATCTACTTGAAGTTAAAATCTTTCGCTATTTCCAAAGCGTTGAACTCATCAGATACAACTGCTTTTTGACGATAACGCTTACAAAATATTCCTGATCATATACAAAAATCTTGCTTGTCCTGTCTTGTTGAGTGTTAGTATAGAGCCATAACCCTTAGAAGATTTTTATATTACTACGGAAGGTTATAAACACGAAAATTTATGAGGATAGATGGATGTTTGTAGCTCTATCACGCAAAACCTACAGAACGGATTTAAATGAAATTTGGCACACAGATAGTTTATAATCCGTGTTAATACATATGATACTTTTTATCCCAATATTTTCACGGGATCGAGACTTATGCGGGTGAAACAGCGGGGCGCTGCTAGTGGAATATGAAAGTGTTTTACTTACGTATTTCACATTTAGGTTTCTCGGGTTTCCATCTCCCTCGCACACACTTGGCAGTAGCATTTGTTTCTAAATTCAGTCCGTAACCCTTACCGCAAGCCACACGAACAATTGTACCTGAAATTAATGAAACATAAACATTATTGTATTGAATACATACTTTTTTGTTCTGAACCAAAGTTACTGAACTGATTCATTAATATTTATCATCAAGAAGATGGTGTCTCAAAAGATCTGCTTAAATCGTGTAAAAAAAATATAAACGCGACTGCCCTGCCAAAAAACGAACTAAAAAGAAAAAAAATCACTTTTCAAAATAGAGACGTACTGTCGCCATATTGATTTTTTTCAAAAAAAAAATATAGCCAGTGTCACTCGGGATATTGTAAGGATTCTAACGATACCCCATACATCCAAATCTGTTCAGGCATTTAGAAGTTATGGTGAAATAAAGAAACTCACATACATACATCAACCCTGAATACACTCCTTTTTGGGCAGTCGTGTAATAAAAATAGCTAACGCAGTGGTATAAATATTATAGGCATAGGCATTTTGGTAGCGTAACTGTTGCTCAGGGTTCGCCCGCATAATCAGCCTATAATGGTCCCACTGCTGGGACACAGGCCTCCTCTATGTCTGGTCTCTGTTTTAATCCACTACCCGGGCCCAGTGCAGGTTGGTAGATGTCACATATTTTCGAATTTTTAGTTCTAGGACATGCCGGTTCCCTCACGATGTTTTCTCTCACCGTTTTAAGAACAGTGGTAATGAAATAATTTACACAAAGTAAAGTGCCTTGCTGGGTCCGAAACCACGGCTTACAACTTGTATGTCGGGACCGATATTACTGGGCCACCACTAATCACAGGTTCATTCAGGACTTACATAAAAGTATCGCCATTCATAAAGTCTTGTAATTAACTAAAGGTGAAGAAAGACACTGTGGAGTTACCTGAACTAAAAGACACTGTGGAGTTACCTGAACTAAAAGACACTGTGGAGTTACCTGAACTAAAAGTATTATTAGCATCCCGTCCATATTTGACAATCTCAATATTCACGAAAGGTTCGCTTTCGATTGGTTCACAAGGACTCTTAGGGCGTCCCTTTTTGCCTTTTTCAGTAGTGTTCTGAGCGCTTCCACCTTCGGCCAGGTCTTTACCATCAGTTTCTGGGTCATCACGTGTTGAGGATTGCTGCCTCCTGCCACCTTTGCCTTCTCTGCCTCTGTAATAAAGTAAATAAGAAAAGATGAAATAATTCTTTGAAACCATATCGTGTTTATTTTCGGCAAACATTATGCAGAGAAAGAACACAAACACAAAAAATATAAAGTTGGGGAAAAATATGCGTCACTTCCACGAAAAACGGCCATCGCTCAGCATAATGCTAGACCCAATGCTAGACAGAGTCCCAGCGCTGGTTTTTAGCGACAGTCAGCGTTGACGTGATGACGTCAACCGGTGCAGCATACAAAACCATAAAATGAATAAAAGCTAAAACTTACGTCTTGGGAATAGTGGCTGTCGTTTGATTCAGTCGATCAGTTTTCCTGCTTGTTCTTTTATCGCGCTTTTCCAAAATATTATCAACTTCAGTAGAATTTGTCTTATTGTACTGTAAAGGTACCACAGCCATTTCTTTACTATAATCTTTGGAAGTATCTTCTAAGTTAGGTTTTAAAGGTATCACTGCCATCTCCTTACTGTTTTCACAATCATCATCATTATGCTTAGCTGTCAAAGGCACCACTTTTAATAAGTCTATATTTATTTCGTTATTCAATTCTGCGTCATCTGCTGATGGTTTTAGAGTCCAATTGTTGGTATCAAATTCTTCATTGTTAATTCCACGCTTGATTCTAGCTATAGTTGTGATTTCTGGGGGTAATTTCGTTACAGTATCAATTTTAGTTTCATCACCTTCCAATTCTAGATCCATCTCCTTTTTTTCATCCGATCCTCCAAATTCAAAATCAGTCTCATCCTCCTCTCCACTGGTTTCCACCCCCTTTTTGATTTCATCACCATTCTTATTCAAGAACCTTTTCCGCCTTTTATCAACATATCTTTCAAAATATTCATGTTTTAACTTGTTGATGTTATCGGCATTAGTATCTGTACTCAAACTATGATCTCCAAACATTCCTCCTTTGAGTACAGTTACATGAGAAAGCTCATCTTCTCCTTCATCAGAGTTTTCATATTCAGACGTTTCTTCATGTTGTACTATGTCATCTTCTTCTGGTTCATATACAGGTTGATAAGAATAAAGTCGGTGACCTACTGGTTCTCCGTGTACATTGTAAATAGTATACACAGCAGTAGGGAAGTTTTCATCGTTCTTCTCTGCACTTGTAGGTGGTTCCATCTCTTCTTCAAAATCAAATTTCTTCATAATCTTGAAGTTTGCATGTCTTAGAGTAGGTTTGGATGTTCCGTGGTTATATTTGTCATAGAGATGGTCTAAGTACTGTTGGGACGAATCTGGTTGGTGACGTAGATTATTGTAATACTGTTTGTAGGTGGATCTTCGACGTCGAGTTTCTGGTTGTGGGATTGAGCGCCGTCTTCGGCTCCAACGGATACGTGGATGCTGGTAGAGTGTGCATCTGGAAAGGAAAGCATAGCATACATAAATATTTATAATCAACCTATAACGTCCCGCTGCTGGTACAAAGGCCTCCTCTCTGTGAGAGGGAATGGACCGAAATGAATGAAAGCATTAAGATGTAATGTGATATCATCATCTGCCTAGCCTTGTGGTCAGCTTCCAGTCTAACCGGATGCTGCTGAATACCAGTATTTTACATGGAGCGACTGCCTACCTGACCTCTACAACGATACCCCTTAGTTAAATCTGGTTGTCAGACTTTCGAGCTTCCGACGTAACGACTGTGAAAGATTTACGTTAGACAGCCGGGTCCAATGGCATAATGTGCTTTCCGAGCCGCCGCAGCGCAACCGTGGCTAGCGTAGCTGAATCTGATCGATCGACCCGTGCGGCTGTTATTACTTAGCCTTTTAGGGTTCCGTACCCAAAGGGTAAAAACGGGACCCTATCACTAAGACTTCGGTGTCTGTCCGTCCGTCTGTCTGTCACTAGGCTGTATCTCAAGAACCGCGATAGCTAGACAGTTGAAATTTTCACAAATTATGTATTTCTGTTGCCGCTATAACAACAAATACTAAAAATAAAATAAAATAAATATTTAAGGGGGGCTCCCATACAACAGACGTGATTTTTATATATAATGGTGCAGAACCCTTCGTGCGCGAGTCCGACTCGCACTTGGCCGGTTTTTTATATTTTATTTGATTGAATTTCATATGATGAGGAAACTTGATTTGATTGAGGTAACTGGATTCCGAACTTACTTTGGCAATTCTCTGGGACTCCAATGACCTCCAACGCAAGTTGCTCCTGGTGGACCTTCGGACAGCACGTAACCTTTCTCACACTCATACATTATCTGTTTGTTGTTCACTACCTGAAAAAATAAATTGTTTTTGAGATTTTGATTTATAATACGGACAGCAAAAGTAAGATAAAGTCAAATACCTTTTTTACGTAAGGCCGATAGTCATACAAGCCCATGTTACCTACTAGTAGGACTTTGCCGTTTTCGATGTAGCCGGGAAACGGACAGAATACTGAAACAAAAGATTTAAAGTGTTATCATTCAGTCCTTATAATGTGGGGTAAAATGCAAAGGGTGAACTATACTACAAGAAGATCTTGAAGTCATTAGCTGGGTCCACACCAGACGATCCAAATTTGAAGATCATGGAGCGCCGATTGTGGATCGAATATTCTATTGCAAGATCCGTTTTAGGACACCAGCGATCGTGCCGCGCCATCCAGTGCCGATCCACGTTTTAGCTAGATTAAGTTCAGTTGAACACAGTTCAGTTGACGTGGAACCTTACGTACGGCAGCATCGTTAGACTGCGGTGGCTGCTTGCAGCATAATTTCTGTAAATTTTATAATTTGAATCCCATAAGCAGTCATCATCATCTTGATCATCTGCCTATCTTTTTCCCAACTATGTTGGGGTGCCGAAGCACTCATGTTCTATATAAATGGATATTAAACGACTATTTTGCGCACTGTCCATATTTCCAAATCCCCCGATCCATACCGAGCACGCCAAATGGCGCCTTTGAGCATTGTCAAAAAACCGAGAGCGCTGGGATCGGCCGCTCCACGGAGCGCGCGTTCCACCACGTGCACTTGGATCGCGCGCCGAACGCCCACACCTCCCACGCATTTGGATCGCATTTCTGCCGCGCCCGATCGGAACGTACTGGATTGTCCGGCGTGGATCCGGCCATTCACTAATGCCCGTATTTTTTCGGTCGGTGAATCCTCCATTTTCTATGGAGGATGAGTGAACTTTACACCCTGTTCTTCATACCTTTTGCTGTAGTCACAAAACTTAAATATTAAACACACCCACCTTCTTCACACTTCGGCGTGTCTCCACTCCAAACGCCAAACGAGCACACAACGATGGGGTTTCCCTTCAGTTCAAACCCGTCCTTGCAGCGGAACCGCGCCTTCATCCCGTGCTCCGTCTTGGGTGCGATGACCATGCCGTTACGAGGGTACTTGGGCATTTTTTTGCATCTGCCAAAAATAAACCGAACTTTAGTTTTGAAGAGATCTTTGCAATAAATGACACTTTAGAATTCTTCCTGTATAGCGTGTTTATTACACAATGTGAGAGGACAATACGAAAATAAATTAAAACAATGTATTTTGGGATTATCAAATAAATCCTAACATCAAAATTAAAATTATGTTATATTCAAACAAACTAAATAGTCTAGTTTTGCCAATCTTTGGATTGACTAAACTATTCGATATATTTTCGTATGCAGACTGGGAACGTCATTAGATACGAAGTTTAATTTACAGTCGGATTGTCGTCTCCACCTTGTATAAGGAATATTTTAATTATTTCTTAGGTCCTAGTTGTTAATACAAATAAACACCTGTGAGGCTGTGGCAAATTTTACGAGTACTCGCAGATTGAAAGTGACCACTGGCCTTGATTTAGAATTTATCAATGTCTTATGGCCAATGCCGATAATTCACGGACCGTTATTGGTTAAAATTAAGATTATTTTTTACTAACATGGCTAAAAATGTTAGGCTGATAAAAAGCTAAGTCTCTTTAAAACATCAGACGCTACCGACAGCGTGCGGTGGAGTCACGACGGAAGACCGATTCGCCGCTGGTTGCCAAAACGTTCGTTGCAGCCGTCGCAACTAGCGGCCACGGGTGGCGTGCGAGCATGCGTGTTTTTACGAACACAGCATTCGGCGGTTCGGTTTGCGTCATGGGCGAAAGACGGCTACACGTATTCGGTCACGGTCGGCGTGTGATCAGATAAACCCCAGTTTTACCTGGCTGGTTGACACCTGGGTATCTGCGTCCAGGTGCCATTGTTGCATGTCACAGCTGCGTTGCTCGACGGAAACTCGTAGTTCTTCTCGCAGTCGACCACTATTATTTCACCTTCAAAAAACGTTCAAGAATTGATAATTTGTATTCGTTTTCATTAAACTTTTGGAGCATAATAGCTTTAGCCTGACTAAACGCGGTATTATTTAAGTTGAAACAACAAAAAAGTATAGAGGACGCAAGTTTTTTTTTTGTGTTGTTATAATATCAGTTCCATACACAGAATTTTAGACACAAAAAATGCAATGAAACAGTTACCAGAAACGACAAAAGTCCCATCCATTTAGTTTAAAAATCATTTTCATAACTGAAGGCCAATTCTCGTAATTATAAGAACGTTCACAGTCTGATCTCAGTCTCAATCTGATAAAAATACGTCTAATTTCCCTACATCTTGACAAGTTTTTGACATTTGTTTGTCGCCGAGATGAGACTGCGACTAGATTTTGAACGTTTTAAATTACGGGAATACGGGCCCAGACTGTGAACGTTCTTAAAATTACGGGTATTGCCCCTCAGGTCTTTTGCGTTTATGATGATATGATTGATGCTTACCATGCTGCACCATAGTGGAGCTACCGACGATCTGCGTGTTCGCTTCCTGGGTGGTGTTGTCACCTGTCTTGTTCTCTACCAGTACCACCCGACCCTGGGACACGTGGGGTACCACACACGGGGCTGAAAGATGATAAAATAAATACATTATTATTTTGCCGTTATAATTTGTAGTTTCTAGGTGCTTTTCAACATCGTCATTACGACCATTTGGAATCTTTTGGGCAAGACTCTGAAAAGTTTTATTATTCTTCATTCACTTAAATATGTGCTGTTTTTCATGGTTTCATAATTAAATGCTTAATTAGATTTCATGCACCTTAAGGAGTCTACTCTGATACTTTCCATGCTGATTGGTTAATATTTGTGCCACCTTTGCGAACTTTGTGGGTGGTGCTGGCACGAAATACTGTTTTTCTCACAAAAAAAAAACATTTTGCTACATTCTTTTTAGGAGTTACTAACCTAAGCACATCGGTAGGGGATGACTCCAAGTGCCATCACTCTGGCAGATCGCAGAGCCGTTGCCCTCCATCTTCATACCATCCTGACACCTGAAGATGATGGAAGCACCCAGCCCCGTGCCAGAGGAGATGTTCTCCAGCCAGCCGTTCCAGAGCTGGCCTGGGTGCCCGCAGTTTATTTCTGGAAGTAAATGGGTATAGACGTAAGCCATTTTAAATGGTATTCAGATAAAAATATCAGACATGACGTAAGTTTTGTAGAATCATGTGCGCTAATCAACTTAGCATAGCGCAGTCTCTATTTTTTGTTACAGGCTAAATAAAGTTCTCTTTTTCTTATTTCCCTCCTTTCTTCCGAATTTTATGTTTTTCACATGGGTAGTATACATTCCACTTAAGCAGCAAAGTGGTTTCCGAATAACGGAGTTTGAGTCAAATACTGCATGGTTGCTTGACTCTGACAGTATGTTACTCGAAGTTTTAAGATTGTAATTTGATTCGCGCCTGGAGATGGACAGAGCTGCCAAGGTCACCTGAGGACCTGGACGTGTACCATGAGGGCTGGTTCGAGGTGGTGTGGGAAAAGAGTTCCTGGAAGCACTGTGGGGAGGCCTTTGCCTAGAAGTGGGATAGTAGGCTAGTGAAAAAAATTAAAAATGAATTTGATTCTGATTTACCTTTGCACATCGGCTGGCCGCCGGACCACTTCTTGTCGGCTCCACATCGCCTGGTCGCGTCACCCACAAGCCGGTATCCGTACTTGCATTCGTACGAGACGACCGAATTGTACGCGCAAGACGTGTACACTGCCTTGCCGTGGCGCGGCGCCTCGGGCGGCGGACACTGCACCTGCGTTACCACTAGATGGCGACACGCGTCGCTTTAACAATACCCGAACAAAACATAGATGGCGCTCATATCAAAATTTCAACCATGCAAAATACATGCAAAAATAAAACAAACTCCATTTTTGTTGTACATTTATTTCACTACAGCGTTTAAAGATAGAAATTTACAATAAACATCGAGTACTACTAACATCGCTATATCATCTAATAGTCAGATAGGCAGTAACGACAATTTTTTATCATGGCCACAGAAAGAAACAACTTTTGAAGTTGCGGAAACCGATAGCGTCATAGAATTTGAAGGTGACAACGTTTCTATAATAACATTACTGTTGATATACTACGTAATGTAATGGATGCTCAAACTGTCCCGGCATCTCCTTCTAAGCAGCATTAAAAGGAGAAAAAACAATCAGAAAAATCCATTTTTGGGCAAATTTCAGAGGAATTCCCACTTTTGACAAAGAAATCCCACCCGAAATAAATATTTGAATTTGCTTTCCTGAACCCAATAAAAATTTAAACAAAATGTTCTATAATCCCAGAGTTAAATAATAAACTTTTACAACACCACTAATTCAATATCCAATCTGAAGAACTTATCTTCGAAAACGACCAAAAAAGTGGGATTTCCATATATTGCGTCATGACAATGAAATTGCTCCGATGATAGCCATGATAATCATTTGTTTAAGCGACATGCGAACTATACCGATGTAATGTAGAACGAGAACCGGTACCATGCAACATTCCAGAATGAAGGACAACACTGAAATCGGCAACTACATTGTCACGAAGCAAGACCACTCGCGGAGAATTTTAAAAATATTCTGGGTCTTGATGATGAGCTTCTGGTTTTCCAAAATGTCTGCTAAAATTTTCTGTATTTACGTTAAAAGCTTTACCCCAAAGCACAATTTATCAAAAAGATTACCAAGTGTGATTTTCTTAAAAGCTTATAAATGATGTAATTCAATTGTCAATTGATTCAATTTCAGTCAGAAAAGGTTTAAAAATCAGCCTTGTTTCACTTAACTCTGAGTTTGTGTGTAAAGTCAAGGAACTTGATTGATAAGCATTATCTATTTAAATCTAGACAAATTCAAATCTTATCTCGTATGAAATGGCTATTGCACGACAAGCTGAGTTACTCTGCTCAGCCATCAAGTTTCTCGACTGCAACTCCCATCATCACTCCTATTTTTGTAACACTACGTATAAATATCGCAAAATCATCTCAAAAATCAAATCCCAACTTTCTTCTTCACCCTGAACCGACTCATCATCAAGATCCCTCAAAAAAGGTCCAAATCAAAGGCTACTTACGGACACAGGTGGGTAGCTCCTTAGGTGCCCACGCGCCGTCAGCCTGGCAGTAGCGTTCGGCCTTGCCGACGAGCTCGAAGCCTTGTCCACACTGGACCACGGCTCGGCAGCCGAAGGTGTGGCAATCAGCCGTCACCCAACCGTGGGGGACGTCGCCTGGTTCTCCACAGGAACGGGCTGAAAATTCGTGGATTGATGTGAATTAAATAGGATGCCTTCATAATGGGAAATAAACTTGTAAAGGTAGTACAGTGTATCCTATAACTAAAAACGTTGGTAAATGTATTAATTCGGCGAAAGTCAGACATCGACAAAATTCACTGGGATACACCATCTTGTACTTCGAACATGACCTTTCAAAAATACCATACTCACGTTCGCAGCTAATATCAGGTCCATACCAAGATGCTTGGCCATCGATGGCCAGGCACTTGGCTCTGGGGAACCCATTCGTCACGTAACCAGTATGACAGTTATACTGGACTGTAGCATCGAGGTCGAAAGTTGCTTGTTCGGGGAGAGCGGAGTGACGCGCGTGCTCGATCGTTGGCGGTTGAAGGCAATAGACTGCAAAACCAGATGAAGAGTTGGTAATTAGTTATACAGTACTCGACCTTTAACATCAGAAAAAGTTTAGCTTTGTTGAAGCTCGGTTTGCCATTTCATACTTGGGTAGTGTACAAGAGTTTGGACAAAGTACGCCGTCGAAGTATAACAAAGTTTTGAAATTGATTATTGGATATCAGATGTTGTGGGTAGGACTTTATTGATTTCGTGTTTTTACTCCGTTTGAGCTCAATTTGAATATATGTATAACGTCCTTTTTGTACCGCTTCATGTAGATATAGGACTTCAGGGTAATTGCGTAACACGCTAATAATAGCAATGGCTTTTTTTGACAGTTCGACAACATTCATTGTGTTATTTATGTAGTTGAGCAGACAAATGTTTCGAACATGAGAAGCAATGGATAAGCAATATCCTTCAAAATGATTCAGATTGTGATTGATAGTGTGTTACGCAATTAGGGTGTAGATTTGCTGAATAATCTTCATTTGATGATAAGCGAGATCTGGATCTATCTTCCATTTCTTACAAACTCGCTCTGATACAAAGTTTTCGAAGAATATCTGTGTGTGTTTTGTTGCATGTTTATAAATACATACTATTCTCCTTGCAGGCTGGTGGCTGACCAGCCCACTTGCCATCCGCCTGACAGCTCCTGCTCTGTAGACCCACGACGTGGTACCCGTGGGGACAGGAGTATACCGCTCTGAAGATGAGATGAAATCAAATAAGTATTGGTTAAAAAAACAAAAAGCAATCGTTGTTTTTCTAAAGCTAAAGTAAATGCACTGACCTATATGAAACAAGTACGCTGGACTTCATACTATCGATGACAAAACGAAGACATTTGATTTTCGCCATTTTGGCGCTGGTAACAACGTGAGCGTCCGTGGAACTAATATTTTTGATAGGGAGTTTTACAAATTGCGCATTCTCTCTTGATCATTTCGTATTAAGTCCAGGGTACTTGTATAGTAGAGGTCAGTAAGTAAATGGCAAGATGAATACAGATTATATCTATATTATTACTTATTTATTACTGTCATTGCCCGTGACATCACAGCGGGCCCTATCAGAATACCAGCGCTGCGACATTTATTTTTTAAATGTCGAAGCATCATGCTGAGATAGAAGCCTTTTGGCCTCGTATGGGACTTTCTGTTTCAATTTTCCTTTTATTACTTTTTTATATAATTTGTTTTATTTTTAAATGTGTTTAGTTTAGTTTAAGATCCTGTACGTTCTTTCTTTCTTTTCTGTCTAGATTATTTGAAGAACAACAAGCTAACTACATCACCATTTTCTTGGCACTATCCCAATTTATTTGGGACCTGCGCAACATCTCTTTTTCTTAATTTTTTTTATTAGCCGTTAATGTTCTACTGCTGGGCAATGGCCTTCCTACTCTCCTTCCACCTCTCTCTGTCCAAAGCTGCCAAGGACCAATCTTTATTAAGCGAGCCCAGCTCATCCCGCCATCTCCGCCTGGGCCTGCCGCGATGCCGTTGGCAATTAAGCTCCCCACTGGGTCGTAAGTTTGGCCCATTTTTTTCTTCAATACTTCTCTATTAGTCGCCATCTTTCAAGCCATATCATCATTTACACAGTCCATCCATCGTTTCTTTGGCCTTCCCCTACTCTTATAGCCACCCAAGCTAAGTTAAACAATACTAAAATACACAAATCGATTGCAAAAACGAAGTAATATTTTAACGGAATGGTAGTGAAGTCGGCTTTACGAAAATAAACCCTCGAAGACTTAAGATTTTTGGTAAAAGCAAGAAAAGAATTATGACAAAGGAAGGTCAACATACTTATCGCCGAAAAGTCTTCCAGTCAGGGTAACCTTCCCGATTTCGGGCTGCGTTAGTTCAGGACATTCACGATCTGAAACAAGGAACAATAATAATAAGTAAGTTTCAATTATAATCAATGAGATCGAATTCTTTTTAAATGTTCATATCTTTATTTGCATTGGATGTTTATAAGACTAGCTGCGCCCCGCGGTTTCACCCGTATAAGTTTCGATCCCGTGGGAATATCGGGATAAAAAGTATCCGATATGTTAATCCTGGTTAGAAATCATCTGTGTGCCTAATTTCATCCAAATCCATTCAGAAGTATTTGCGTGAAAGAGTAACAAACATCCATCTATCCATCCATCCATACGAACAAACTTTCACGTTTATAATATTAGTAGGATAGGATGTTACGAGGTTGTTAAGGTGCATAATCAATCAATAACGTTCCCACTGCTGGGACACAAGCCTTCTGTCTGTGAGGAGTGCTACCACGCGGGCCCAGTGCGGGTGGGTTGTTAAGGTGTACTACATCTAAACTAATATTACAAAGAGAAAAGATTTGATTTTTTGTACGTTTATTTGTTACGCTTTGACGTTAAAACAGCTAAACGGAGTTAGATGAAATTCGACACATGAGTAGACCATTATCTGGATTGTGACATAGGATACTTTTTATTCCGATATTCCCACGGGATCGAGAGTTATGCGGGTGAAACCGCGGGGCGTAGCTAGTAATAAATAATTTTCAATTTCTTTGAGTTGCTAATTAGATGTCTTCATTCTCGCCTTTGAGAGTCTAACCATGGTGTTATGTCTGCCATTTTGCCAAGTGCAATACCGCGTAATCGTAACACACATTATAATCAGCATATCATTTTCCCACTGCTGAGACACAGGCCTCCTCTCTTCAAGAGAGAGTGGGCTGTAAACTACCACGCGGGCCCAGTGCAGGTTGGTAGATGTCATGTGTCTTCGAATGATTGGTTCTAGAACATGCCGTTTTCGTCTCCTCACGATGTTTTCCTTCACCGTTTTGAGAGCAGTGGTGATGAAATTATTTACACAAAGTAAACTGCCTGTCTGGCTTCGAACCTACGACCTTCAACTCATAAGTCAGGGACGTTACCACTGGGCCACCACTGCTAACACACAGATTCATGCAAATTATTAACGAAAAGTATCATTTTCAGTACCGAACAGATTTTCCTGAACAATATTCAAAATTATTCATGTGTAATTTCCACCTCACAAATAAAACAATTCAGAATTACAGATACAATTGCTTCACAAGTTCACAAATCTTATCCTATCCGCCATTGCTTATTAAAACAATAGCGCGCTTTATCCCAACATTGCCACAATGGATGCGTGGGATCATAAACAGCTGTTATCAGTATCCTAATTCAGTTCAGTTATTTACTCAGCTCAGTAAATTCGTGAAATAATTTTTGTATTTATTAATTTTGTCGGCTTTGTTTTGTGTTTGACTAATAATTAATTTACTTCTGTGGGGTTGGATTGGCGTGTGGTTTCAAGTAGATACCTACAGGGCTCATGTAAGTACAGGATACATTTTTAACCAGTGTGCAAACTGTAACAATGAATTCAGTACGTGATTTTAGACGTAGAGTAGAATAATATTGTCAGTTATTAAAAAAAAATTTGCTCTGCAATACATTTTTCTATGAAATAGATAATTTTTTTGGTAACCTAAGTAAAATTTCTACGTTAGGAGTTGAATTCATGGTTACAGTTATCGCACTGGTTACAAATTTAACCGGTATAAACCGCTGAGGGTTTGTTTAACTTGTTCTGAATTTGTCTGACTCTTGGTCTTTTTGCGTAGGTGTCGTATATTTCAACTCTTCGGACTTACATATTTATTTCAGGCTAGCACTTTGCCAGCGACTTCGCCCTTCTATATTTTCCATGGTCCTTATTTTTATTTTTATATATGTATTTTGGCAGGCTCCCATTATAATCCTACTAATATCATAAACGTGACAGTTTTGTATGGATGGAAGGATGTTTGTTACTCTTTCACGCAAAAACTACTGGACCTATTTGGAAGAAATTTGGCACACAGATGGTTTATACACCGGATTAACATATAGGATACTTTTTGTCCCGATATTCCCACGAGATCGAAACGTATGCGGGTGATACCGCGGGGCGCGGCTAGTACTTGATATACCAACTAGAGTTTGTAATAATAATTCTATGTATCTATTGGAAAATACTTATGTGTAAACGACCATTTTAACTATAAAACATTTTAAAGATGTCAATTACTAATCAACCAGAACAAAACAATCATAACACTAGTCCCATTAATAGAATCCTTAATCAGTTACCAATACCAGCTGAGCGTCAAACAATAGAGTGATTCCGTCTAGGATACTATTCAGACAGACAGGAGCCGACGTAATGTCTGCCTCTATGTTTACCCAGTTAACTGTCGCGACCGTACGTAATCTAGATTCAATTAAAAGGATTAATGGAACCGAAGCTTTCAGCTGTAAAATAAATAGATAGCTATATAATTTATACAGGGTGACAGGGAAACTCATTCCGGTCATTAGCAACAATTTAAGTCCAGTTAACTAGAGGTCACATGTCATGACCTCTAGTATAACGCCTTTCAAGGAATACGTCGAGTTTCCCTGTCACCCTGTATATCTATGTATACTAATAATAAAGCAGAACAGTTTGTTGGTTTGAACGCGCTAATCTCTGAAACTACCACCCGGATTTTAAAAATTGGTTGTGCATTTGATAGCCCATTTCTAGAGAAAGGCTAAAGGCTACTTAACATCACGCTAGGACCCAAAAGAGCGGAGCAAAAAGGCAAAAGTCAGAAATAACGTTGAGCAGCGCGGGCGGGCGATGCGATACGACGTGGCGGAACGGGGTCGACACAAGTGACGTGACGTGACGAAGATTTGAATGAGTAAATAAATGCTGATACAATATACATATAATCAAAAAATTTCATACGTACTTATGTAGGGTCATAATTTCAAGGTTATTTTTTTCTTTTTATAGGGTTTCACGTTGTCGGGAGTTTTTAAAAATTTTTATTTAATTTTTTATTTCATGCTTTTTGCAGGGACTTCTTGTTATTTCATTTGTTTTATTTTCTTGCGTTTTAAGATTCAGGTAATTTGGTATTTAATCAGGTTTTTTGTAATTCGCCATTTTGTGGTAGTGGCCATCTTGGATTTGAAATTTGTCATAGTGTATAGTATTCTAGTAGTCAAGCCCTTTCATTTGATACCCATATAGAGGGAGTAGTGAAAAAAAAAATATAATTCGCCATTTTCTGGTGGCGGCCATCTTGGATTTGAAATTTATCATAGTGTATAGTATTCTACTAGTCAAGCCCTTTCATTTGATACCCATATTGAGGGAGTTGTGAAAAAATAACACACACACACACACACACACACACAGAGAGAGAGAGAGAGAGAGAGAGAGACGTCAAACTTATAACACCCCGTCGTTTTTGCGTCGGGGGTTAAAAACAAGTTCATATTACGATGATGAATGATTGCTTGCTATATGATTTTTGGAAGGCGGTAATATTCTCTTAAAAAATCTACTCTAATACCTGTCTACCCTTCGGGGATAACAGGCTTGATGTTGCGTATGTATGTGTAGAAGAAAGAAAATATATTTATTTGCGGCAAACATGACGCATAAAAAGAACATAAACACAAAAACAAAAACACAAAAAAAAACAAGTTGGGGGAAAATAAGCGTCACATTCACGCAAAATGGCCATCGCTCAGCATAATGCTAAGACCCTGTGCGAGACAGAGCCCCAGCGCTGGTAACAATAAGCCCATTTTAATGTATTAGACGACTATCTCATAGGTGTACTGGTCTCAAGTGCTACTGCTCAGCATGAGGTCCTGGGGTTCGATTCTCAGGACAGGCAGTATTATTGGGTTTTTCCATTAGGATTTTTTCAGTAACAGCCCAGGAGGCTCAGGATTCATGGCCCCCTATTACATGGGATCTAAAAAAAAACCGGTCAAGTGCGAGTTGGACTCGCGCACCGAGGGTTCCGTACAAATTTGTAGATATGTAACTAAAAATTTACGGTTTTCGCAATGTTTCCTTTATCTGTGCTATAAGACGTTGCTTCGTACCAAATTTCAAGATTCTGAGTTCACGGGAAGTACCCTGTAGGTTTCGATTCCCTTGCGGGTGTCGAAAATTTGCGGAAATTTGCGGCATAAACGGCTGTATCTTTTGATTGCGTTGCTTAGAAGTTTGATTATTTCACAACTCCAAGGGTCAGTAGACTTGAGTATTTGATATAAATTCCAGCTTTATACCTCCACGCGTTCCTGAAAAAAAGGGTCTTGACAGACAGACGGACGGACGGACAACAAAGTGATCCTAGGTTTCCGTTTTTTCCTTTCGAGGTACGGAACCCTAAAACCGGTGAAAATGTGGGTGTACTATAGGAACACCTCTGCCTAACGCTTCGGATATTACACGCGTGATATTATCTTAAACTCAAACTAAGCACTTAGTTCAAATAAACCAATTACAGGCACTCTTGAATTGTCAAGAGAGAAAACAAGAAAAGAAAAAGAGGAAACGAAGGGGTCCGACAGAAAGATGAAGCTAAGTAGTTGCCCATTGCAAAGCGTCGTACCGATAGAGAAGAAAGAGCAAGAAGCTCCACGGACAAAATAATATGGTTGGTTGGTATGGAAATCAAAATAATATGGTTACAAAATATTGATTGCCGTGGTACCTTCCAGGGACTACGGCAGAAACTACCATTTTAATTCGGCAGCATTGTATTTCTCGGAGGGACCACGGGTAAAGAAAATCCCCGTGGTCCCTTCCAGGGAATACGGGAGGGACCACGGGTCACACAAGACATCACGTTGAAATTGAGCATGTAAGAACGATGAAGACCGTTAAAAGCGTCCGTAATAAAAATAAACAATTCAAATAGTAAATTAAATTATTAGTCAAAGTTTCTTGCAATTTGTGCTTTTTGCACGAAAACCAATTCCATAAAGTGCTATTCTCAACTGACAGCAAATAAACCTACCAAATGAACTACTGCTCCACAAGTCCACGGTAATAAAAGCACTCCTTTTTACTTCAGTCCAGTCGAGTAGAATATAAAAAAAAACAATTGCCAACTCCGCTAAAATTAATACGACCACTTGATATAAATTTTATAGCAGAGAACCAGAAAGTGATATAAAAACTGTCGGGTGGAAAGTGCTCAGACGGCGTGGAATAAAAATTATGTCAAACTAAGTTTTGCTACTGGAGTTAATGTACGAGTAACTGTGTTGGTTTGTTCTGTGAAAATAGTAACAGTAATAGGTAGTCATTTATTTCCAAAACTTCAGTGTCTACACGTTACATCAGTAATGTCTCGACTCCTGAACTAGGACATCCTGTATGACAGTGGTCGAGGTTTCTCCAGTTACATGGATCAGCACGAGAAGCTTGGACTAAATATGATTAGGTATATGATTTTTAAAATAATGAAAAGAAAAGGATAAAAAGAGCTAATGTCCACCGAGATGGACCGACGACCTTAATAAGAAGGTGGCACAGATGGACACACTGGATGCAAAATGCGGAGGACAGGGCCTCTCCCAGGCGCGTCGTGGCGCAGCCTGGGAGAGGCCTATGTCCAGTAGAGGACTGCGATAGGCTCAGTTGATTTACCTAATGTGGTGCATTAGGGACTACTCACACTTATTCAGCTCTATTCAGCTTATGCCCATAGAAAACAACGATTTTGTATGGAGACGCGTACGCATCCGTTCAGCTTTCCGCGTCTATTCAGCTTTCGCGGCAAACAAGTATAAAATGAGGACAAATGTGTTATTATCATGCGAGTGCTATAGATAGAGTTCAGCGCTGTCCTGCCGCGTTCAGCGCTGTTCCGCCGCATTCAGCGTCGAACGCGGCGGAACAGCGCTGGACACGGAGGGTTCTCGACTCCTTATCGACAAGTTGCGACCTGCATAGTTGCTGCATAGATTTGATATATTATTACGTAATCATTATGCACACAAGGATTCAGTGAGTTGGGACGTCGGACTTTAAAAGTAAAGTAATTATAATAATTTTATTTTTACGATGATAAAATGATGGACGAAGAGAAACTTATATTGCCAGTGTAAAAATATTCTTGCTTGTACGATATTAGTTCGTCACACTATAGCGATAGATAGCCAACTCATCTGGAAGCCGTATGTTGAAGAACTGTGTAAGAAACTCAGCAAATCCGCATATGCTCTTTTTCAACTTTCAAAATACGTTAACAGTCAGGCACTTTTAACTGCATACCATGGATTGGTTGGTTCTGTTTTGCGTTATGGCATTATTTTCTGGGGACAGTCTACTGATGTGGGACTGGTGTTTGAGTTGCAAAAGCGATGCATCAGGTCAATGTGTGGCCTTAAGACGACAGATAGCTGTGTTCCCCATTTTCAGTCATTAAAAATCTTAACTTTGCCTTGTTTATATATATTGGAAACGGCTTTATTTGTGAAATGTAACCCACATTTATTTATAAAAATATCAGAGGTCAAAAGAAATCCAATACGGGCTCAATACGTTAACCAACTATGTCAAGTGAAATGTAAAACCGCACTAATGCGAAAAAGTTTTTTTGGTGTTGCCCCACGCATATATAATAAGGTTCCAAATGTTATAAGAAATTTGACAGCAGTAAAATTTAAAAAAGCGCTAAGTGACATTTTAATTGTGAAAACTTATTATAAAATTGACGATTTTCTTAATGATAATTCACTTGTTTGATTGACGTACTGTTTAGACTGCTTGACATAGTTATTGTAACATAGTTAGTGTGATTGTTTCGATTTATTTTTTATTATGTTTCTGTTTGGAATTATTAACTATTTATTTTATGAATTATGTGACCATGTTTGACACCTTTTTAATATATTTTTTTTTGTAATTCCAAAGTTCTGTAGCTTATACTTTTTTTTTTTTTTTTTTTTAATTAAAATTTTGAATTGTTAACATTTGCATGCCCATGTGACGGTAAAATATGGAGAACTATCTGTAAAATATCACCTATGTACTATACCCATGTTTGCAAAGAAATAAATACTTTGAATACTTGAATTAACAGAGAAAAAATAATGCTTGGGAAGAGAGAAGCGTTTCAGCGGAGATAACACGCTATGACGGCTTTTCTCATTCCTACGACGCTGTACGCGGCTGATAGAAGCAGGACTGTATAAGTGTGACCAAAATCGTTCAGCGAAACGCGAATGGAGCTGAATAAGTGTGAGTACTCCCTTACCATGCTGACTGGCTCATCATTGGCCTAACCTATTTCCAAGTATGTTGGGGTCGACTTCCAGTCTAACAGGATGCAGCAGAATATCATTATTTTGCATGGAGCGACTGCCTATCTGAACCTCAAACCCAAGGGATCGTATTACCTAGTAACCCAGTTGCTAGGTACCACGACTCCTTGCTAGACAGAGCGTCAGACATTAGGGCTTCTGACTACCCAAAATGACTGTCAAATATCTACAAATGACAGCCGGGCTCAACTTTTTGAGCCACGAAAGGGTCTCGGAGCGAAACGGTTTCGGCTGTTAAATTACCTGTTTAGCAAAACCTACATTGTTTCAAAGGAGATTCACTCAGTTTTGCATTTAACAAGAATGTCAAAACAAAGGAAATAGGAGAGCGATTTAAGATTCCACTACAGGAATGCTCTAAGGACTTAATCCGTAAACGAATCCAGGAGAAAAAGCAAGCAATCAATAAATTGAATTTATTTGAATATAAACGTGAGCAGATTTTCTATCGGATCTACTTTACTCTTTTTATTTTTCAGACTATCTATCAAAGGGCGTTGGCGTCAGTATTATAATATTCTACTAGCTTCTTGCCCACAACTTAGTCTGCGTGTTCTGTCGACCCATCACATCGCATCGCCTGCCTGTACTATTACTTCCTTTTCGCTTATTTTTGCTCGGCTCCTAAGGGTCCTAGCATAATGTTAAATAGCCTTATAGTCTTCTTCAAGAATTGGGCTATCAAATTCAAAAATAAATTTTAAATCTGACTGGTAGTTCCAGGGATAAGCGTGTTCAAACAAACAAACTCATTGTTATTAGTATAGATTACTACATATACACTTTTTGAATCCTACGGCTACATTGTTGCGATAACTTGAACTACAGGGCTCGACGTCTCTCTGTACAACAGAAAGCGCGCGAAGTGTAGTTCGCGCTATCGCAACAATGTAGCCGCAGCATTTAACATGCCCTTGTGATCACTGTCAGTCCGTTGAATCAAATAAATTCACAGCCTCAAACTTCGACAATTTAAGTCTCTGAATATAAATTACAGCAACGCTTGCAAATACACCTAGATGTCGCCACCTGTCGTTAAAAAACTCGATAGATATAAATGGGTATCTGTGTCACTCAATCCCCAAAGTCTAGAGGCATTCAGGAGATAAATCACTAATCCCCTAAGCTTCGGGACAAATTCTTGGATTCGGGAAATTCAGGATATTTCCTGGGTAGGCAGTTAGTGGTATTTGTAACATGTCGATATACGGATATAACCTGTACTACGTTGATAGCAGTCATTTATTTTGATTCGATTTTTAGGAGTATGTTTATCTGGTTCTCTAAGGGCTAATTTTTCAATCGACAGTTTTTTTTTTTTTTGTAGAATACAATTTACGTCTGACAGATTTATGTATGGAAGAACTGTCAAAAATTCAAAATTGTTCCTCCGATAGAATTATCTGGGGTTGGAGGAATCTGCCCTTAGACGATGAAGGAGTAAAATTTTTTGTATTTATCTGTGGAGGCTTGTAATTAGCAATTTAGTTATATATTACTGTTATTATAATGTTATTAGTCTGTAAGCCTTCCGAAAATAAAGAAAATAAATATGAAAATAAAAATAAATAAAAATTTAAAGTTATTCCTCGGATAAAATTATCTGACTTTGGAAAAATCAGCTCTAAATAAATTAGGACATCATTCTTTGCTATAGGTACTTATTTTATTTTCTACATTTATATCTATCTATATGAGGGTTGGCAAGGACATCGACGCGCAGCCTGTTACCATGGATTCAGTACGTGATTCTGAACTGCTGCTGAAATTTTTGCCCGACCCGTGAATCGAACCCAAGACTTCATGCTTAGCAGTAGAGCTTGCGACCACTAGACCAACGGACAGTACATAATCAGCTTATAATGTTCCCACTGCTGGGACACAGGCTTCCTCTCTGTGAGAGCGAGTGGGCCTTACCCGCACCTACCAACCCGCACTGGGCCCGTGTGGTGGATACCACACGGGCCCAGTGCGGGTTGGTAGATGTCACATGTCTTCGAATTTTTTGGTTCTAGGACATGCCGGTTTCCTCACGATGTTTTCCTTCACCGTTTAGAGAGCAGTGGTGATGAAATAATTTTTTACACAAAGTAAAACGCCTGTCTGGGTTCGAACCTAAGCTTTTACCACTGGGCCACCACGTCTCTTTACGCGGCAACGGGCAGTAATGATGGCTATTACGTGGCACACTAGCAAGAAAAAAACATTGAATCAACTTTTGACAAAAGAAGTGGACTTTGAGGGTACAATTATACAACAAGGTAAAAATAACATAGGTACCTTCTGTCAGCAAGCAACGTTAATAATCTAAAACAAGATGATACTTGATCAATTAATTAATTTAGCTTTCCCGCTCCGTCCATTTATCTGAGCATTTCTGATTCGACAAAGTTATTTCAAACGAAACTTTTTGAAATGCAGATTAAGAAAATTACTGATGAATGGCCGAATATGAATCCGTCACGAATTTGAACGACGCCATTTTTTAGGAGCACCCAAGCGCAGATTGTTTTTATAAAAGCTTTTGTTCCATAGACAATTTAAGAAGATTTATTGTGTCTGTGGTTCGGACTGTTATTTTGTCTATGGTAAACAAACTTTTTATTTTCGCGAACCAAAAAAAAAAACCATCTTCCTCCAACTAAGTCATCATCAGTCTCCTGCTCCTATTCCAATTTATTCGTGGTCGGCGCAACCATGACTATCTCTTCCATACTTCTCAATTAGTCGTCATCTCAGTAGTCATCCCTTTTCTAACCATATCATCTTTCACACCATCCATCATTGCCATCCACATTCATAGGCACTCAAAACTAAGTGAGGAACACTATTTTTCCTCATTCTTCCGCATCACATGCCCATAACATGACAACCGATTTCCACCCAACTTTTCAGTCACCGGTGCCACTTTCAGAGTTCCTCACAATTGTTAATTTTTTATTCTATCCATCTTTCGACTAAGTACACACGGCGTTACATCAATCTATTCATTTCCAGTTTTAGCTGATCGCGCCTTGTATAGGTGTTTCGTACTATCAGAAGTCAGCTAATACGGTATATGTATAGCTTGATGTGTAGCCGTGTGTACAATCACTAAACTGCCTAACTTGATGAGGCCCTTGCTTTCAAAAACTCGAATTCCTTCTACAATATTCTACAAACAAATCTTACCTTTTATCCTCCTAGTACAGAACCATTTCATATTAACCGTTAATCTGACTACGGAACTCAAAGCGTCTTAAACTTAATCCGTTGTTTCAGGGCTTCCTTCGGTAATATGGCCGCCTCCTATTAATTATCTTGTTCCCACTTAAAAGCTTTTTTGTGGTAATTTTATTCGTTCATATTTTTATAGGACTAGCTAAGTAGTGAAACCCTACTTTAGATCTAAAGGTGACTTAGGGCGGGTTGTTCAAATGTCCACTTGACGCACGCGTATACGTCAAAAATGGCGCTAACTATCGTCAAACCAAAAGAGGCGTCTTTCCAAATTACAATTACAAAATTATGACCTTGACGCCAGCACATCAAGCTACTACAATCTGTCAAATTTCTTTAAGAGATTTTCAACTTTATCGCTAAAGCTTTAAGGTATTTGGTAAAATTTGACAGTTTCGGGTAGCTTGACCTGCTAGCGTCTGTACGTATATGTTACGTTAACCAACCGTTTGAAACAACCGGCCCTTATGGTCAAATCCTATATTCAAATTAAAATTATCACTTTCATAATGAAGATGTAGTGACAATAATTGAAAAGTAGATGATTTGGTTAAAGAATCCCCTAATAGGCTATCCCTAATAGGCTTCTAAGGGCCGGTTTTTTGATCCGTAGTTAAATTCCATCAATTGTTAAAAATAGTAACTTTTTGAAAAATGTGTTTTTTGATAAATTTTTAGTTTATCTAATGATATAATATCATTGCTAATGGTCAAATAATTAACTTAGTATTAGTTAAAAAAATAACCATGCGATAAACTAACAATTGATCAAAAAACAAATTTTGCAAAAATTTAACCATAATGTAGTTACTATTTTTAACAATTGGTTGAGTTAACTACGGATCAAAAAACCGGCCCTAACTTACTTTTCAAGCATCACCACAGTACGAAACATTTGCATAAAGCCATTACACACAAAGTCAAACAGTTCAGCGTTTCAGCTTCACGTCAGTGTGGACTTGACCTTGAACACAAAGGCCGGAGGAGAGCCCTCCATGCCCTCAATGCCTTCATAATAGCACTCCAAAGGCTGAGGGGCCAACAAGTGGGGGGGGGGGGGGGGGGGGGGGGTATTTTCATGCCCCGTTTGCGGAGTATGGAGTAGAGGGTAGTATTGAAAAGATGTATTGGGAAGTAGACATTTTTAGAAGCTAATTTTTGAGATGGTGAACGTTCTGTTTGAGCCTGATTTTGGCGTGGTTTGAGAAAAAGATATTTGCCCCCTTATAAATAAACGCGGTATATAATATATAGTTATGTTAAACTTAGGGCTGATTTTTCAATAGTCTGGTAACTTTTATCTGAAGAATATTCACTACTTAACTTTAAGCAACGTTAATGAATACAGGGGTAAACAGGGGGGGATGATACAGGAGAAATTCCTAGTGTGGGGCAACGTTTTAAAAAAAAAGAGAAAAGAGAAGAGAATGTGACAGTTTGACATGTTTTTTATACAAAAGCTGTCAAACCCCAATATTTATTCCGCAGAGAAAAGTTATCTGACTATTGAAAAATCTTCTTTGAAACATCGAAAAGGTATGGTTAAAACGAAAGTTGATAAGGGTTGTAATTACTGTAACTTTGGTCCGCGTTTATCGATTAGGGATTAGTTTTCTAACTACATTTAATCCATTTACTTGTACGGTCTACAAGAATATTATAAAGAGTTTGTATGAGGGTTATCTTCGGAAGTACTGATCGTATTCCGAAAATTCTTTCACTAATGGGAAGCTATAGTATTCCCGAGTGTCATGTCATATATACATAAATATATTTTACAGATACTTAAATTTTATGTTTAAACGAGTTTCACGGGGACGAAATCCCGGGTGAAAGCTAGTTAATAATAATATAGTACAAGCACTGTTGGTAAACAGGTGATTTGATATTTTTTTAAGCGGGCGAGTGATATCACTATTAACATGAATTGTCTTTTTTGGATTCGGTAGTAAACCTATATCACCAGCACAGTTAATAAATATCGGCATAGAATTTTTCATTTCATTGCTACAACAAAAAATAAAAATCCATTTTTCATATTTACAAAGCTAGAATTGGCACTCCGGTAAAAGCTTTTTTCCAACAAAACCAATAGTGAAATGAATTGTATATTTGTCTGGTACTCTCGTAAACTGCAGCGAAACGTTAGATATAAACCGTCGTGATGAATCGACAGCACACTGACCTACAGCGTTGTTTTACATCCAGCGAGAGCTGCGCGCTTTCAGCTTATGTGGGGTTCGGAAACAAGGGACTGAGCTATTTCAGGCTTCGACCACGAGGCTTTGAAAGAGTAGAAGGGCCTAATATTACATAATTTTACTTTGTAAATTAAGTTTTAAGTAAGTACGTTATTTGTTTAAACATGGTGTACATGATACATTGCATGCAGGATAATAATGTGATAGAAAAAAGTTTTTAACATGTTCAGCCGCATATCGTGGCGTACAAACTGGTAGGAAGAGAACCATCTCTTCGGTCTTTCTTCGGTTTATGCACCAGCATAAACCGTGATAATATTCATCAAAATTACATTTCATCATTAGTAAATAAAGTTTAAGTTAAGTTTTAGTTTGTAATTTGCTCTGTACAACGCCTTGGGATTCTGTTCTGTAATGTTGTGCATGTAAACTTAATAAAAAATAAAATGTTGAATAAAAGCGCGCGTCGTGTTTAAAAGTGCTCCGTACTTTTTTGCTTGTTAGGATTAATAGGAGTAATAGGTTATTTTAATAAAAGGTCTTTAATAGCATTTTTTTTATTTTTTAACCATCCAGTTTTGAGCCCTAGTTGAGTGGACTAAATTTGTTGCTAATGACCTCTAGATATAAACCCTTTCAAGGAGTACGTCGAGTTTCCCTGCCACCCTGTATGTCCTTTCTTATATATTTTATCTTTTTCAATAAGGGCTGATTTTTACAACACCAGGTCATTTTTTCCGAGGGATAATTTTTTAATTTTTGACAGTTCTTCCATACAAAATCTGTCAGACGTCAATTTTATTCCACGAATAAAAATTATCGGTTGATTGAAAAATCAGCTCTAAGGCGTGTAAAAGTCCTGCACATAATCAGGCGGGAGGAGACGCCCGGGTGTCATCACTGCGAGGGTCGCCCCGAGGACACGGTGGAGCATACGGTGGAGGTCTGCCCCGCTTGGGCAGAGCACCGCCGTGTCCTCGTAGAGGCGATCGGCAGCGGCGGCGACCTCTCGCGCCGGGCCCTGGTGCAAGCCATGGTCCGGGGCGAGAGGGAGTGGGAGGCGGTCACCTCCTTCTGCGAAGCAGTCATGCTAGCGAAGGAGGTGGCGGGATGGGCGAGGGAGAGATCCTCACGCCTCAGCCGCCGAGGGAGACGCTCCGGGCGTCGGGAGCCGCGTGACGACTCCCGGCCACCGTAGGCGCGGGCCTGCGGGCGGAGAGCAAGGGGTAGCTCTCCGTCCGATCAGGACCAGGCCCGTGCCGGACGGCGTGTATGTGTTCCACGCGCGCCTCAAAGTGATGTCAGCGTAGTTGACGGGGCCCGACAGGGCCGAAGCCTGCCGGGGTAGCGGGATCGTCCGAAAGGGTTACCGCTGCCCTGGTACATAAAGGGCTAAGGAAGGAACACGGGTGGTTTTTAGTCAGTAAGAGTCTGACACTCCCTTCTGCTCCGCCCAGAGCGGGAGGGGTCATTTGATGATTTCCCATCCTGAAAAAAAAAAAAAAAAAAAAAAAGGCGTGTAAAAGTAATTCCTATATCCTTTTTACAGACTAAACCATTTTATTTCATTTATTGGCCAAGCAGTGGTACAAATACAAGTTAAATAAAATAAAAAAAACTTTTGAAAGTCAGCCATAAACAAAATAAAAAGGATTTAATTGAATTAACTTGTTGACTATACTGTAAACTTATCAAATCCTGCAAAAACAATAGAATAGAATGCGTTCATTTGTCAGAATATTGTTACAAAGTTGTTAGGTATATGTGTTTAGATCATAATATTCTGCCGTTCCCGGAGTACAAATATTGTTTGTAAAATCATGGGTCATTATTATAACAAAATTAAGTTGTTTATCATTAGGATTACAAAGTTTTACTTACAAATAAGTGGATTAAAGAGTTGTCAAAGAGATTAATTGTGTAAGTCAAAATTCAATAAAGTCAAACTAATTATTATGATGATCAGGCCATAATGTCAAATTTTGAGGTCAATTTTTCATTCATAAAATTTTTAGTCGAGTAGTAATGAATTGGAACTGCAGCTCAGCCACATAAAACTCAGACTAAACAAAAAATAACTCCGTAACTTTGTCCCTCCTATCGTGGCCCCACCGCTTTCACCCACTATTCAACGATAGTCGAATGCGATCCGACTTGATCCCCTCACATGTGTTCACTTGCGTTACCTCTGAAACTCTGAAACTTTCAGCCGTGATAGCAGTTCTGTCAAGTCATTTATTTTGTTGCACTTTTAGTTTTGGCTTTGTGTAGTTTTAAATTGTGTGTGTAAACGGAATAAAAGTTGGAAACGTTGAATCGTGTAGTTCACTATTTGATTTTGTCTGTAATTGGATTGTGCGAGATTGTTATTATTTTTGAGTAGGTTTTGAAATGAATAAGTAATAAATAATGGTCGAATAAAAGAGTAGGTCGGCAGTCAATCCATCTCAGACGCTAATCTGAATTTTAAAAGAGACTGTGACTCCTGAATTTGTTTCGGTGCTGAGACATTGGCCTCCTTAGGAAATACCGTATTCTTTGTCACATTTAAGGTGCAAAGTGCCTAACCTGAACAGTTATATATATATATATATATATAGGTAATGGCCTCCTCTCGGTGACAGGGGGTTGGCTATAAGCCAACACGCGGGTCCATTGCGGGTTAATAGATGTCACATGCCTTCGAATTTTTTGGTTTAGGACAAGACGGTTTCCTCACGATGTTTTCTTCGACCGTTTTGGGAGTAAAAAGACAAAAGTCGGAAAGAACGCTAAGAGAAAACGAAGTACTAGCGGGGGCAGGCGATGCGATGCGCCCCGTCGGGGGGTGCTGGGATTTCTCGCAGACGAAGTTGCAGGCAGAAGCTAGTAAGTTATATTTCTATTCGTCGCATAAAAATCCATTGCATCACTGTGCTGCCAGTGGGCGCCGCCCTTACACTGAACATCTCATCATCTGCCTGCCTTTTCCCAACTATGTTGGGGTCGGTTTCCAGTCTAACCGGATGCAGCTGAATACCAGTATTTTACATGGAGCACCTGCCTATCTGACCTCCACAACCCAGTTATTGGGTGCGATACCCCTTGGTAAGACTGGTTGCCAGCGGGCTACTGACGACCCGAAACGTCGATCCACGAATGACAGCCGGGACCAACGGCTTAATGTGCTTCCCGAGGCACGGAGGGGTCTTGGTATGTAAATATGGTCACCCACAGACCAACCGAAGCAAGTGTAGCTTAACTGAATCGATCGAACCGTGCGGCTGTTTTATGGTACTTAGCCACAAGCCCCTCATTGAACATCTATCAAACGAAATACATAAAAATATTCTTTTGCCACGTAGTAATTATGCAACCAGTTTCTCAGAATGACACTAAGCCTACCCTTTAAACTCATAAATGTCGCTCTACCCAAGGTCCCATTTGTCCCATATTCTGCGGGGATGCGTCACGTTCGTCCTGGACACGTGTTGTCCTCAAATGGGATCGCTCCCGACCGGGGTTGTCCGAACATGTCACCCAATGTTAAGACACACGTGCTAGGGAACGACTGTGATTGATTGTGTAGTGGTGCGGCGAAGAAGTATACTGATTTCTTTATTATAAACTTTTCAAACTTTACTATGCCTAGATTTTAAGTGACCGATGTGTTCTCCATTCTCTCATTGGGCTTGTGGCTAAGTAATAACAGCCGCGCGGGTTGATCGATCAGGTTAAGCTACGCTTGCCGAGGTAAGTCCGTGGATAGCTGACCATCTTTACATATCAAGACCCCTCCGTGCCTCGGGAAAGCACGTTAAGCCGTTGGTCCCGGCTGTCAATCGTGGATCTATGACAGTTGTTACGGATCGTCAGAAGCGCAAAAGTCTGACAAACAGTCTTACCAAGGGGTATCGTACCCAGTAACTGGGTTGTGGAGGTCAGATAGGCAGTCGCAATTTTTTTTTTAATAACCGACGATTTATTTCTATGTAGGGGGTTCAGTACTGAATCTATGCATATGAATCTATAGGTATAACATGTACAAAATATATAAGTAAATTAAAAACCTGCCGGCTCTTCTCCATAGGAAACTACTAATTGGAACCGTGCACCTAGTTTTTGACGTTCCGTAAGTGCACATGAAGGTTTATGTGAAATAAAATATTTTAATTTTGATTTCGAAAACACCTTTATAGTATTTAAAGTTGTATTACTTAATTCCATCGCATCGTAACTACAGGGGCGAACTATGGATTCCTTAACGACGCAGTAGAAAAAACTCCTGCACTTTCACACAAACAAAAAACCGAGAAAATAGCTCACGCGAGCAAACCCCCCGTGGGTTTGCGTAGCATAAAATATTAAAATGGACCACGTCTCCTCAATCGAACATCGCACGTCCCAGCCACGTGACGTCGCAGAGAAATCACGGAATCGTCCAGAAAGGTCGGGTCCGTAACATTGTTTTTATATTTATTAGTCAAGACTGCGATGGATTGCCGACACATGCTGCCGTACAAAAGAATTGAAGGAATTTGTGAAAGGTAAAATAAAACCTTTTTGTCGCTCGTCTAAGGGAATAAATTATTTGATTTGTATTGTTGTTGCTTCATGAATAATATATCTTCCTGTACAAGCTTTACCGTGAAAACTTTGGTGGAGTGACCTTGAAGTGAACCGAGCTATTTTGTAAAAAAAAGTACCGTAAAAACTTAGGTGAAGTGAGCTGCGGGGTATTTGCGTAATACACTTTCAGTAGCAATGGCTTTCATTTTAACAGTTCAACAACATTCATTGCGTTATTTACGTTATTGAGCATTTTGCGAACATATGAAGCAATGGATTAGTAATATCCTTCAAAACGATTCAGATTGAGATTGATAGTGTGTAACGCAATGAGGGTTCTGTCAAGAGTGTCAATCCCTAGCATCAGGTGGAATGACAGCTCACTTCACACTCACTTCACTTTAGTTTTCACGGTGAGATTTTTACAGAATATCGCTAATTGTATCTGTACGATTCAATAAACTTGGAACATGTCCATATATATGTGTCCATACACATAGCACAAGATCACGCTTTTAATCCCCGAAGGGTTGGGCAGAGGTGTACCTATAGTACACTCACAATTCGCCAGTTATGTTTAAGTCCCAAGTAATAGGAGACGAGCCCATTGCCATCAAGCGGGCACAAGTCTAGCTCCTGCAAAGTGTTAATGTTTTTCTATCAGCAATACATATCCATATACAGTGCAACCTTAATATAACGTACCTCAATATAACAAGTTCCTCGATTTAACGAATTCTTCGTAATCCCCTTGAATTGTCCATAAGAGTCAATGTAAAATATATCTTTACATTGCGAAGATTTTTTGCGAACAACCTCTTTATAACGAATTTTCAACTATCAAAAAAAAAAAAGTGTAAACCTCTAATTAACGAATTTTGTCAACCCAAAGCCTTTATATAACGTTCCCAATAGTATGTGATTCAGTCGCGACAGGTTTCGACTCGTTTTTATCTCTTGATAACAAATTTTAAACCAACCTAACCTCAATATAACAAACCTCAGTTTGACGGATTACTTGATATAACAAATATTTACTTGTTCCCTTCCGATTTGTTATATCGAGGCTGCCCTGTAATAGGCTATGTCCCAAGTGTATTTAATCATACAGATACAAGTAGTGATATTTTGTAAAAATATTAAGTCGCAAGCACAACTGCTGAACATGAGGTCCTAGGTTCGATTCGACGACCAACAAAGTGACCAACGAAGCAGTCACGAGGCACTATGGGCCGGCTATATAAAATATATGACGAAACTATAATGGCTCCTACTTGTTTTACTACTGAATCTTAAAAAGTTACTGCTACTCTGAAACTAGCGTGACAAAACATTTCAGTGTCGTGACGTGTTTGTAACTTTGTAACACGTGTCACGTTAGAACGTGATAAACTCTGTGATAGCTGTGCGCATACTTGGTCAACACAACAACAAATTGTCAGTGTTTTTCTTTTTTTTTCTCTGAAAGTTAATGGCTTATCGTCTCTGGCCAGTACGATGCTTATCCGCAGCCTTCATCAAGTCATCGGGGCATAGCATAATCAGCCTAAAATTTTCACACATAAAAGCAATTTCAGCTTTTACTGAGCGCATATTTTCACTGATGAATACAAAAAGGCGAGATGAGCGCAATAGGGCCAGCTGTTTAATCTCATAAAAGCTGATTAAGATTTTTTTTTTTTTGGCTATTTTGTGTCTCACTGCTGGGCAAAGGCCTTCCCTTTTTCCTTCCAAACCTCCCTCAACTTAAATTTAGAGTGTAATCATAGTTATTTAAAAATAAACCTGTTACAAAAAGTACGTAATAATAGTAAATGATACCTCAAAGTAGCTAAACTATGCATTTAACTAGGTACGTATATTTTTTTTATTTTTTCCCCGTCTACAGTATTTTTTTTTTTACAAAACAAACAACTTGCAAAAAGAACAACACTACAAACTGAAAAATAACTTTTATTTCGGAATTCGGGTCGTTCGTTCCGCATTTTCGTTAAATAAGTACATAAAATGTATATAGGACAACCCCTATCCATTAAAACAGAATTTTTGAAATCGACCCTTAAGTTCTGCCGGATCTATCGCGTAACATAAATATACAAAAGAAAAAAAAAACAGTCCAACTGAGAACCTCCCATTTTGAAGTCGGTTAAAAACTTGACAACCCTAGGTACAACAATCCAAGGCTAATTCAGGTTATGACTACAGTCATTAGTGCACGGTAACTTAAATCCTTTCCCTAATCTCTGCCAATCATGTCCTAGCGTGTAGTTCGTGAAGGACATGTCACGTCACAGCGCGGTCCCGACACGGGTCGTCTCCCTGGACACTAATAAACACGCTTTACATTTATTGAAGTATATGCGTTGGAAGCGTGTCTTGTCTGACCTCTCTCTGCCTTAAAGTGGGACAGCGAAGAGAAAGAAAGAAAGAAAATACATTTATTTGCGGCCAACATGACGCATAAAAAAGAACATAAAAACACAAAAAAAAAATAACAAGTTGGGGGTAGACATGCATCACATTCACGCAAAACGGCCATCGCTCAGCATAATACTAAGACCCTATACGAGACAGAGCCCCAGCGCTGGTTTTCAGCGGCAGCCGGCGTTGACGGGATGATGTTAACCAGTACAGCATGCAATTATACATAAATAAATAAAAACAGCAGTCAAAACAAGAAATAAAATAACCCATTGCAGCATATGATTTGACACAAACAAAAAAAAAAACAACAATCAAAACATGAAATAAAATAATATTATACATACATTAAAAAAAAAGATGGTGAAACATGAAATATAATTATGATATGGTAACATTCCGGGCAACGAATCTCGCGCCGACGGGTATTATTAATCTGTGCGCGTTCGCAGCTGTCACAATGCTATACATAAATTAGATTAGAGGAGTTCCTTTAGAAAACAACTTCACGCCTTTATTTATTTTAACTTTTCGCGTACAAAAAAAAGTACCAAGGCGGATTCGCCATTCTCCATCCCATTCATTCATTTCATTTGTCATTCCTTAGGCATTCTCTACCAGTCAACCAAGGCTGGTGGAGAGATTAGATGGTAGGTGCTTTGGTTAATTACCCGTAGGGAGTAAGTAGAAGTGTTTTTTGGTACACCAATATTCCCACATCTCGCCGGTTATGCTTTTACCCATTATTTAGGCACAAAACGAGATTACAAGGTGCTACTGAAAATTTTCTAATAGGAAAGTACGCTTGCAGAGCAGTGAGCAGTACTGGCCCAGTGGTCCCGGCTACGACTTACGAGTTCTTGGTCGTAGGTTCGAACCCAGTCAGGCGCTTTACTTTGTGTAAGATATATCATCACCACTGCTCTCAAAACGATGAAGAAGAACACCGTGAGGAAACCGGCATGTCCTAGAACCAAAAATTCGAAGACATGTGACATCTACCAACCCGCATTGGGCCCTCGTGGTGTATTACGGCCCACTCCCTCTCACAGAGAGGAGGCCTGTGTACTGTGTCCCAGCCGTGGGAACATTATTGGCTGAGATTGTAAGTACGCTTGAATCGGTGATTAACTCAGAACCTTTAAGCAGTCACGGTTGCGACCACTCCCCCTACCTTTAAAAGTAATCATCACACAGTGTAAAGATGACGTGAAGTACACATCTAAACATTTAAAAAAAAATACCGACTAACTTACAATACCTGTTTATTCTAAAATATCGTACAGACGCCAGCACATTAAGCTAAAACAGACTGTCAAATTTCTTTAATAGATTTTCAACTTTATCTCTGAAGCATTAAGGTTCCAGGTTCATTAAGAAAATTTGACACACAAATAATGGCAGACTTCTTGCCAAAAAATATTATCTACCATCATCATCAGTCTCCTGCCCCTTATCTCAAGTTATTCGTGGTCGGCGCAATATATATTTTTCTTCCATACTTCCCTATTAGTCGTTATACCGGCAATCCCCCTATTTCTAACATTATCATTCACACAGTCCATCCATCGTTTCTTTGGTCAGCAGTGCGATTCTGTAACCATATCACCGTGAGAACTTAGGTGAAGTGAGCGTAGAGTGAGCTGTCATTCCAACTAATGCTAGGGATTGATACTATTGACAGCTCACTCTAAGCTCACTTCACCTAACTTTTCACGGTGAGATATAAACAGAATCGATCGGCAGTGGGCCAAAAATCTATAATCACCAACCAATATTTTTAACTTAATTTTTTTTATTGTTTACCCTATGACATGTTTTATAAATTTAAAATTCATCTAACAATTTTTATTTTAAACTTTTGATAGTATTCCGAATTTTTATTATAATTATTTTGTTATTATAATAATTTTTAAATAAGATTAATAATAATATAAATATTCGCACACCTTATTGGGTAATGATACAGTGTACTTTATATCTATTTGTAACATCTGTTTATACCTACCTGTATTAAGCCAATAAATAATTTGATTTGATTTCAGTCAATAGTTAATCGTAGCAATTCATTACTCCACATACCAAAACTTTTAATCGCAGTTAATAAAGTCCCGCATCGTGAGGGACATGTCACGTAACACGCGGAGACATTCGGACACGGGTCGTCTCCCTGGGCACTAATACACGTTACGTATTATGGTCGGAGATACGAGTAGTTTATGAGCGGGCCAGTGGCGTCTCGAATTATGTTCAAGAGATTTATAGTTAAAGACAGGATTTGTGAAGCAAGTTGTGGCAGTTTCTTGTATTTTTTAAGTTATCAAAACCAAGAAATAATAGAAGTAAGAACTTCGATTTTGGAAATGATTTAACACCCAATTTACCACGTCAGCCGCTGCCGTCGGCGTCGACTATATACGGCTCGTGTATTTGAGCACCTTACTCAAATACACGTGCGACTCGTTGTCGACGGTTACAGTTGCCTGAGTCGTTGACGCGTGTCGTTCGTGTGTATGCACACTAGGACGCTGTTGGATTAAAATAAATCAATTTAACAACCATTTTGTAACTAAAATAAATTAATGTAAATTATTCCAATTTATCATAAAACACGTTCCCTAGTTTTCATAAATTATCCTTAATAATTAGGTCTCCCTAATGATTAATATCAGAACCCTTAGAGAGACATATGTCTCGTAACACGCGGGAACATTCCGACACGGGTCGTCTCCCTGAGCACTAATACACGTTATAATAATAATAAAGATTTATTGATTAACTAGGACTAGATTACATGGCAGAGTAAAATAATATAAAGCACAAGCATGAAGTTTCTTAATCTAGTAAGTGGGTGCCGTACTGCTCTCCATACACGTTAAGTGTATATGGTTGGGGATAGTTGATCGACGGCCAGTGGCGTCTCGAATTATGTTCAAGTGTTATTTTATTGTTAAAAACAGGATTTGTGAAGCAAGTTGTAGTGAGTTTAGGGTTCCGTACCCTAAGGGTGCTATTGAGGCCCTATAACTAAGCCTCCGCTGTCCGTCTATCTGTCCATTCGTCCGTCTGTCTGTCAGCGGGCTGTATCTCATGAACCGTAATAGGTAAACAGTTGAAATTTTCACATAGTGTATATTTCTATTGCCGCTATAACAAAAAAATAAAATAAATATAAAATACGGATAAAAATGAAAAGGGGTTTCCATACAAGAGACGTGTTTTTTCGGCGTTTTTCGCCTCATGGTACGTACCCTTCGTGTGTGAGTCCGACTAGCACTCGGTAGGGTTTCTTATTTATTTATTTATTTTATTATTTATGTACACACAGTAAAATACATATTGATATGACATAATTATAATATGAGTACAAAGGTACTGCTTATTTCTTAAGAAAGTTCTTCCAGCAGACCTGCGAAAGGAGAAGTAAAAAAAGAAATGTAGACAATAGTGTGTGAGAACAAGAAGAGAAAAATATGAATGTGTGAAGTCTAAAATAAAAGTATTAAATATACCTACACATATAACGCAAAAAAATAATAATAATAAATAAGTATACTTAAATAAATACATAATACAAAAATATATAAACATATATATATATATATACAAATACTCACGGTATAGAGGAAAGGTAATGCTCTTTTAATCGACGTTTAAATAGAGGAATAGTTCTTAGTTTCTTTGTATTTAAATAAGTGATCAAATCTAAGAAAAAATCTAAGCTTGGATTTTAGAAATGATTTAACACAACCTTATGATTCATTGGTTAAATAAAATTATTTAACCAATGAATCATAAGGTTTCCTAAATCTATAGTAATCCCTAATGATTAATTCCCAACCTATAATTGCCGCTAATAAAGTCCCACATGCCTTGTAGTCGTAACACGCGGAGACATTCCGACACGACTCGTCTCCCCGGGTACTAATACACGTTACATACGAAGACAGTTTGTGAGTGGCCCGGTGCAGTTTGATGACGGCAGTCTGTTAAATGGGCGAGACATTTATGGTTTAAGACAGGGATTTGTGATACTTTATGCAACACTAGCTGAGCCCGTGACTTCGTTCGCGTGCATGACTCAACAATCAATCTGCCTAGCTTTTTCCCAACCATGTTGGGGTCGGCTTCCAGTCTAACCTGATGCAGCTGAATACCAGTATTTTACATGTAGCGACTGCCTATCTGACCTCCATAACCCTGTTACTGTGTAAGACTAGTTGTCAAACTTTCGGGCTTCTGGCGACCCGTAACGACTGTCAAAGATCCAGGAATGATAGCCGGGACCAACGGCTTAACGTGCTTTCCGAGGCACGGAGGGGTCTTGATGACTGACCGCGGCAATCGTAGCTTAACCTGATCGATCGACCCGTGCGGCTGTTATTACTTAGCTACTAAAATGAATAAATGTTACTTAATCCAATTAATCACAAAGCACCCCTAGTAATCATAAAGTATCCTAAATAGTTTGTTCTCCATAATGATTAATTTCAGAACCTTTAGAGAGACTTGTCTCGTAACACGGCGACACGGGTCGTTACTAATACACGTTACGTAGGGACACAGTTTGTACGCGGTCCAGTGGTGTCTGATCAAGTTGGTCAGTTAAAGATTTATAACAGAAGACTTAGATTTAGGAAACAAGATATGAGGCTTGTTATTCGTTCTTGTGTCTACTAGAATTTTCAAGACACCATTGACTTTGAAAATTAAGAACCTCAACCTTAAAAGAAAATAGTTGAACCAATCAACCATTACATCATCATCATCATTTTAACCAAAAGACGTCTACTCCTGGACATAAGCTTCCCCCAAGCACCTCCACTCCGACCGGTTTTGTGCTTGCCGCATTCAGCGGATTCCTGCGGCCTTCACAAGGTCATCGGTCCACCTTGTGCAAGGCCTTCCAACGTAACGTCTTCTGATACGCGGTGGCCACTCCAGAACTTTTCGGCCCCATCGGCAATCTGTTCTGCGAGCAACGTGCCCTGCCCACTGCCACTTAAGTTTGGCAATTACATAGTCCGAATTAATATAAAATGTCCTTAACCACTAAGTGTCCCTAATGGGTAATGTCGGAACCTTTAATCGCTACTAAATAATAAAGTGACGTAACACGGCTAGACATTCGGACACGGGTCGTCTCCCTGGGCACTAATACACGTTACGAACGGAGACAGTTGTGAGAGGTGCAGTCTGATCGTGTTAGTAAGTTAAATGGGCAGGGAATTTGTTATAGGAGACAGGGGTTTAAGAAACAAGTAGTAGTTAGAGCTTTTTACACTTACAGGAAACGGGTAAGTGTTTTGAAAAACTTTGCACATTATTTTAAAGCTCTCGCGTTTATGTCATTATCATATCACAGCTAAATGACTGAGGAGTTAATTAGTCTGTTTTGACGTTCAAAAGTGCCTTTTATGTGCCTATTTGAAATAAATGATTTGACTTTGACTGTCTCGTAGTCTAGCAGTCGCAAGCGTTACTGCTGGGTATGAGGTTCAAATTTGATGCAGAGGTCGGGCGAAGCGTTAGATATTGGATTTTTTTCATCAGGAATTTTTCAGCAGCATCCCTGAGGCTAGATTTTTGTTGAGGACAATAGTCTCGCCTCCTATTACATGGGACGTTATATAACTATGTTACACCTCCAACAGCTAGTACACCTCTGCCGATGTTATGTTGCGTGAATTAAGCCGTGTTTCCTGCGCATATTCTTTCGAAACATTACACAAAAAACATTGCACATGAACATTTGTTTTCATACATAAGCTGTATTCTGCTTATTAAAATATTTTTAGATTAGTGACAACTATTCACAAGACAATAGAACCTCAAAACCATTCACACGAACATAACACTCACCAAATATAAGCAAGTCAGTCAACGTAGCACACGGCGAGCTAGCTTAGTAGTTTTACCCAAAACTAGAACTAACTATGGCAAAAAAATGCTAACCTTTGAAAGAGCACAGCTTTTTAATAGAATACCCTCTAGTATAGGAAATCTGCACTCTTTCAATGCATTCAAAACTCAACTTAGTCAATATATAATGGCGGATCGAGCACTTCTGGAGAAAAATGTAGGCAGTGAATGGGTGTAGTCTAGTTTCAAGTTTGTAACTGATGCCGGCGAACTTTGTGAAATTTATAATTGTAATTTGTATGTTTTAGTATTGTTCTCAAGTGAGTGACGTTTGTCTTTATTGAGAATAAAGTTTCTTTAAACCTAAAACCTGTCATTTCAAATGAAACAAACCCTTCCCCTCTTCACCCGCGCGGGGAATGTTTTCCATGTAGCTCGAAAAATAAAAACATCGTGTTTTCATACACAAATATGCATGGCCACACCTCTTTCTTTTGAGGTTTTTGTGTAATGTTTCGAAAAATCACGCCCAGGAGACACAACTTTTGCTACATAGTTAAACAATTTACGATGGTTAACAGACTGACGTGTTTTAGTTCAATGCGTAGACACTTCACATTTTTGGTAATATTTCCATGAAAAAGTTTTAGTTACCTACTTACAAAATCTATACACAGTTCGTATCTGAGTGTCCTGGTTGTTCTACTAAACTGCGCAACGGATTTTGATGCGATTTTCACTATCATTTAAAGAATTTATTCCAGAAGGTTTTTGTGTATAATACTTTAATATTAAACTTACAAATAAGAAAGTAATCTCCATGTTTTTTCAAGCCGTGAAAACCTTGGGAAGTAGGAGCGGGTCCTTAGTAGAATGTAATAGCCTTTATACATGTGTCATTTCTGTAAGTACTAGTCTTTTAAGTCACTTTTACACGCCGATTTAAAATTAGATGACGCCGGCATTTCCTAGCCGACTGATCCCTGAGAAGAAATGTAGAATCCACCTTAATCCTCAAACCGGGGTGGTGAAGAAGGTAATAAAAAAATATGGTCTACTCATTTTTCATTACCCTCTTCACCACCATCAGTTCACAGGATTTGAGCCTCCGAAACAAAGGACAGAGGTCATGGTCTCTTTTAAAGTGACATCAGTTTATTTTAACTCTAGCTTCGTAGTTATTAAGCTAGACAAGCAGACCATGTCTAGAATATTGTTAAGAACCTAAAAATATTGGCATTTTTCACTTGAACGTGACAGACTGCCCAGACAATAACGACACGGCTTCGATATTGAAAGTTTGATCGTTCGGAGAGTGTCAACACTATTTATGGCGATATTAAACTTTCAGTGACTTGAAAATTGAACTTTGTAAATGCGCATATAGCAGGATATCTTATGTATATAAACTAGGGTCCTTTATTCTATGAAAACTTTATTCAGAACTCAAGAGTTTTGTTAGACTTACAGATATTATTAATAGTTATAGCATAGATAGTCATAATCAGCCTGTACTTAATGTTCCCACTGCTGGGACACAGGCCTCTTCCTAATGAACGGGAGTGAGCCGTAATCCACCACGCAATAATTATAAATTATTACGTGTTTAATAACTGGAATCTAGCCTTTCTCGAAATGTGTGTGTAGTCATACCCCAAAACATTTTGACTGAGACTGAGTATCAACAATTGTTGGCGTGTGTTTGCAACCAGAAGGCCAATTCTCGTAATTTAAAACGTTCAAAATCTAGTCGCAGTGTCATCTCAGCAACAAAAAAATGTCAAAAACTTGTCAAAATGTAGGGAAATTAGAAGTATTTTACAGATTGAGACTGAGATCAGACTGTGAACGGTCTTAAAATTACGAGAATTGCCCCTCAGTTTATAAGCATGGCATTAGTGTGGAACACAATAGATACAGAGAACACAACAACACTACTTCCTTGGGCAACATTTTAATGCACACTGACGGGTGGACAAGACATATTGATATAAACTTTGTTTCCAGCAACTTTGTCATTGCTCATCAACAATATTGATCAACTGTTTCTCAACAGAAGTTTACCATGAATACGGGGCTTTAGTCTTACAGAAAAAGAATTAGAACCGATCAAAATAAGCTCAATACACTCCACTTTAAAATCCTTTCATCCCAAGAGTACGTATCTACTAGTACATAAATATAACAGTAGTACGTCCTCGACACGGATTGGGTCCCCTGGCGATGATATACAAGGCAGTATTTACCGACGGCATACGGGAATGTATTGCGAGCCGGCCCGACGCGGCTTGGAACGTGGACGAGAATAATTTATTGGTTTCATGTGATTCATTTGATGGAATGAATTAATGGCGTCATTTGGGAGTGTATTGGATATGTGGGTGTTAATTATTGGGTTTTTTGTAGCAGCTTCCGAAATCGATGCAGAAAGGGCTTTCAAAGTAGCACCTACGTTGTTTTCGTTTGTTAGAATTCAATGAGTTTTTAATCGACTTCAAAAAAAGGAGGAGGTTCTCAATTTGGATGTTTATATTTTTTTTAATGTATTTTCGGGCATAACTCCATCATATATAGAAAAATTATTTTTAATGTATAAGGTGCATAGGGGTCCCATATATGTAGGTAAATTTTATTAATTTGGCTTAAGTATATAGTTTTTGAATTAGCTTCAATAATACGATTTTTTTCCACTTAGGGCTGATTTTTAAATCATCTAATAACTTTATTCGAGGAATAATTTTGAATTTTTGACAGTTATTTCAGACAAAAACTTTCAAACGACAATTGTATTCCTCGAATAAGAGTTACAGCCCTTAGTTTATATTGATGATCCATTTTAATTCTTTTACCTATTGTGGTATAGTAAGTTTATTTTTGGGTGCATCGTCTTCACATATAATTATATAAATAATGTATGCAATATATTGTAAAACATTTTAAAAGAGTAACGGTGGAGTTTCTTGCCCATTCTTCTCCATACGAAAACTACCTTTTGGAAGGGGCGACTAGAATCAATTTTATTTAAATTTTATTTTTGACGTTCAAAAGTGCCTTTTATGTGCCTATTTGAAATAAATGATTTGACTTTGACTTTGATGATGTTTTAATAGTTTCCTGTCACTGATATTTATATAGCAAGTAGTTTTTTGGTTAGACTTGCATGTCAATACTTGTATGTTTGTGAAGTATGTGTCAGTTTAATACATTAGGGGCTGATTTTTCAATCATCTTTATTCGAGGAATAATTTTGAAACTTTGACAGTTATTTCATATAAAAACTGTCAAACGTCAATTTTATTCCTCGAATAAAAGTTAACTGGCGATGGAAAAATCAGCCCTAATTTGAATTAATTTACTTTTTATGACCGGATAAATGATGGCAATAGTTTAAATAAACTTTGCTCTAAACTACCCGGCCAGACGGGTGTTGTGTTTGGCGTGGCGGGCAATTGCCCGATGAATCATGTCGGGCTGTTGTATATATGCTAATTGCGCGGTAAACTCTGCTTGCGCGATGCAGGATTTTGCGTGACGTCAAATTACGCGTAGATCGCATGTAGCGTTGTAGATACCGCTACACACTCTAAACTCAAGTTTATCTAGATAACTGCGTAATTTCAAACCGAACTATCTTCCCTATGTTTCTAGGCAAAAAAAGCACAAACAGTAAATAGATTCCACGACGACTATCGGTTTACTTTACATAGAGCAGAGAGAGCTCCGTGATTTGTTTCGGAAAGATTTCAAGGTAAATGCCCTGAAATGATCATTCGAAGAGGCTTCAGGGACATATTCAAAGAATATATTCAGGTTCTATAAGGAAAATCTTAGAAAAATGATTCTTTATGACTACTTGTGATAATCTTACTACCTATCTTTACTAATAATAAAGCTGAAGAGTTTGTTTGTTTTAATGCGCTAATCCTTGGATTTATGTATGTACGGGACGGTTGGATTAGTTTTTTTTTTTAATATGTTAGCCCGATTGGGCTATAACGAACCCGGACTTATTACTCCTTATTTATTTATGAAAATCGTCTACTTTTAGAATGTTTGTGAATATGTGAGCACCATGTATCTATCTCATAGTTAATTTATATGTCATGGTTTCATTTATCCTTTTTAATTCTTTTACCTATTGTGGTATAGTAATGTTATTTTTAGGTGCATCGTCTTCACATATAATTATATAATTAATGTATGCAAAATATTGTAAAACATTTTAAAAGAGTAACGGTGGAGTTTCTTGCCCATTCTTCTCCATACGAAAACTACCTTTTGGAAGGGGCGACTAGAATCAATTTTATTTAAATTTTATTTTTGACGTTCAAAAGTGCCTTTTATGTGCCTATTTGAAATAAATGATTTGACTTTGACTTTGACGTAAACGTAGTGATGCCTTCCTCAAGGATTCTTGAGGAAAGCATTACGCTATGACCCTTTTTTTTTCTCTTTTGGGTGGGAAATCATCAAATAACCTCTCCCGCTCTGGGCTGAGCCGGAGTCAGACTTTTACTGACTAAAACCCACCCGTGTTCCTTCAGTTGCCTGTGCGAGGGACCACGGTATCTCTTTCGAACAACCCGCAGCCCCGGCGGCATCGGCCCTAGCGGACCCCGTCAGTTCGTGCTGACATCTCTTTGAGGCGCGCGTGGAACACAACGCGCCGTCGACCCGGGCCTGGTCCTTACCGGGCGGCGAGCTGCCCATAGCTCGCCGCCCGCAAGCCCGCGCCTACGGTGGCCGGGAGTCGGCTGTTGACTCCCGTCCAGGGCGTCTCCTGCGGCGGCTAGGCGCGCGAGGGTGCAGAGATTGCCTCTCCTTCACGCGCTCCGCCTCCTCCTTCGCGAGCATTACTGCTTCGCAGAAGGAGGTGACGGCCTCTCATTCACTCTCGCTTCGTACCATGGCCTGGACGAGGGCCGGACGCGAGAGGTCGCCGCCGCCGATCGCCGCCACGAGGACACGGCGGGGCCCCGCCCAAGCCGGGCAGACCTCCACCGTATGCTCCACCGTGTCCTCCGGGCGATCCCCACAGTGGTGACACCCTGGCGTTTCCTCCCGCATTACGCTATGACCCTTAGGAGCCGAGCGAAACGATAAAAACGCAGAAAGAACGCTAAGTGAAATCGTAAAGCGCGGGCAGGTGATGCATGGCGACGTTTCCTTCTTACTTTTTACTCAGTTCTTAAGAGTCCTAATAACGTAAAGCCTTCCTCGAGGATTGGGCTACCAAATTCAAAAATATTTTTTCAAATCCGTCCAGTAGTTCCAGAGATTAGCGCGTTCAAACAAACAAACAAACTCTTCAGCTTTATTATTAGCATATAGATAGATTAGTATACATGGATCAGAATGTTGGGCCACAAAACATGGATGAATGAAAGGCATGCAGCTGAGATGAGAATGCTAAGAGGGATGTGTGGTCTTACACGAATGGATGGAATAAGAAATGAGTATAAATGTCGTAGCATCATGCTGAGATAGGAACCTTTTGGCCTCGTACAGGACTTTCTGTTTCATTTTGTCTTTTTGTTACTTTTTTTAAATTATTTTTTATATAATTTGGTTTTGTTACCTACCTTTTTTTTATATAATTTAGATTTTTTATTTTTGTTTGTGTGTAGTTTAGTTTATTTTTATGATCTTCCTGTGCGAGTCGCAATAAATACTTTTTCTTTCTTTCTTTCTTTCTATATAAGAGGAAGTCTGAAAGTGGCACCGGTAACTGAAAAGTTATTGTGGTTGTCTTGGTATAGGCATGTGTTACGGAGGAATGAGGAAAACGTCGTGAGGAAGGTTTTGAGTATGAATGTCGCTGGCTATAAGAATAGAGGAAGACCAAAGAAACGATGGATGGACTGTGTGAATGATGATATGGTTAGAAAGGGGGTGACTGTCGAGGTGGCGGCTAATAGAGGAGTATGGAAGAAAAAGACATGTTGCACAGGCCACGAATAAATTGGGATCAGGACAGGAGAATGATGATAGATAGATTAGTAGATTTCCACAGAGGCAAATATAATCAATTCTATTTACTTGAAAAAGTATCTTTAAATGGCCCATTTGAAATAAATAATTTTACTTTGATTTTGATTGAATTAATAAATAACCACGCTTAGGTCGCATTCCACCAAATTTTTATACATAGGATAAGTATTATACTGAGAATAAATTTTGAATTTTTGATAGTTTATTCATACTAGACCTGTCAGATTTCACAATTCAATTTTATTCCACGGATTAAAGTTATATGACTTTGGTAAAATCAGCCCTTATTATAATAATAAACCTTTATTATCAGACCACAATGAATCCATACAAAAGTGTTAGCAAAGAAAACATACAACTAATGTTAAAATCAAAATAATAATCTTATACTAGGTAAAGTCTGGAACCGAACTTCACCCTATCCACGAAGTATATAGTACGTATTAGTAGACGAATGACGTCACCCAGATTTATATAGCACAAAATTCCAATAACCAGTCCTTTTTCTTTTGTATATCTTTAAAATAGAACATGAAAGTTCCAAGGACCCTAGAAGGTTCCAAAGGGGTGAGACATGCCTGCTCCCGGTCTGGAATCTTCCGATAAATATCTTTGTGATCAATGGTGATGCTGCTATTAATAGACTTGCTTTCTAAAGGCTTATGTACACGTGTGGAGCTCCTCGCTTCGAATGGGCGATAATAAAAAGGAAAGTTGACAAGTACCATGGTGGTATTTAATTGACACTAGCTTCCGCTCACGGCTTTGCCCGCGTGGTATGTCGATAAAAAGCACAAATGTCCTTCCTTAGGGTTCAGACACAATTTTTTCAAAATTGTTTTTTTATAAGTACCGTATATGTATAAAAATATCATTTGCGCGTTCTTCTTTCTTTGACATAGAAACTCAAAAATTTATTCGACACTACGACAGATTTCTATGGCAAAGAAGAACTAGACCAAAAAAAAAACTGGCGTTTATTTATTATTTATTTATTTTATTATTTATGTATGTACACGCAGAAAAATACATCGCGCGTCCTGACTTTGACGGGACATAATCATTATAACCATGCCTGATAATAATTATTGTAACCTCACAAGTGCGTAAATCGCTTGATGATTTTCCCTTACTAGTTTCCCCTGAATATCTAACTTCCAAGTCTACAAGTCTGTAAACGAGCCTTCACTCTTTTGTTCAGCATTTTGAAAAGGATTTCCGAAGAATTTTCTTATCGTATTGGATATTTTGAAGTCGGTATTTCCCAGTAATTGGGTTACCGGGGTCGGATGTCAGTCGCTTCTGGGGATATATTGATATCAGAAACATCTGGTTCGACTGGATGTTGATCTGAATCTGATTGACGAAAGTCTAAGTGGATGTTGGTTGTTGACAAAACAATTTCTAACTTCTTTTGTTGCGGGTTCAATTTCTAACTTATCTTTAAAGACGATTATAAGAGTGACTAGAGTGCGCGCTTAATAAGTCTGCGCGCAACCGAATTCTTTATCTATACTAATATTATAAAGGGTAAAATTTGTTTGTTTGTATGTATGTAGGGGGTAATCTCCGGAACTACCATTGGAATTTGATAAATTCTATTTGCATTTGATAGCCTAATTCTTAAAGAAGGCTATAGGCTATATAACATCACGCTAGAACCCTTAGGAGCCGAGCGAAAAGAAAAAATGTCAGAAAGAACGCTAAGCGAAAACGGTGTACTAGCGCGGGCAGGCGATGCGATGCGTCGGGGGGGGGGGGGGGGGGGATTTCACGCAGACGACGTGACAGACAGTCGCGGGTACAAGCTAGTCGAAAATAATCGTTTGCTGCCATCTTGACGTTTACTTCAGGTGTCAAGAGAGTGCAGCAGCAATCGATCGCTTAACCACTGCGCCAACTGTGCTGTGTTCCGTGTTTTCCAAAGCAAATAATCGCCATCATTATGATGGAAGTGACAAAAAGTGCTGGCAGGGACATAATCTTGAAGTCAAACGTCGCGCGCAGACTTATCTTGCGCGCACTCTAGCCGAAAGTCAATTGATGTATGTTGTCTTTGGTCCCTGTCCCTGACATCAAGCAGTGGACAAAATTGTCAACATTTTATATGCTTGAGTACGAGCCTTTTGTACTGCATTGTATGTGTATATTTTTATGAATTCTTTTATTTGTAATGTGCGTTTTGTTTGTACAGAATCAAAAAAAGATCTTTCTTTCTTTTCTTTCTAGTCCTTTATACTATTTGTCGTTTTCTCATTCACTTATCAAAATTTATTCGTGGTCGGCGAAACATGTCTTTTTCTTCCATACTTTCTCTATTAGGCGTCATCTCGGTAGTCACTCCCTTTCTAGCCATACTATCTTTCACACAGTCCATCCATCGTTTCTTTGGTCTTCCCCTACTCTGTTCATCTATTTGCTCATTTTATTCCACAAGTATGGTGACCATGGCATTATTCAGTTACATTATTGCACTATGCAATGCTTTAATTTCTTGCCACGCAAAGGGAATGTTCCAAAAAACTTAATCACACGGAGAAGGTAAGAATTCATAAATACCCATCATCTGCTTCATCTGCCTAGCCTTTTCCCAACTATGTTGAGGTCGGCTTCCAGTCTAACCGGATGCAGCTGAATACCAGTACTTTACATGGAGCGACTGCCTATTTGATCTACACAAGGGGTAATACCTCTTGGTAAGACTGGTTGTCAGACTTTCGGTCTTCTGACGACCCATAACGACTGTCAAAGATCCACGAAAGACAGCCGGGACCAACAGCTTAACGTGCTTTCCGAGGCACAGAGGGGTCTTAGTATGTAAAGATGGTCACCCATCCACGGTCCAACCGCGGCAAATGTAGCTTAACCTGATCGACCGACCCTTGCGGCTGTTATTAAGCCACGAAGCCCGTCACAACCCATGAACTAAATTATAAATGAGCATTTCTTTAGCACCCACTTTACAAACTTAACGAATTCAAAATGGCTCACTTAACTTTTTTTAATCCCGGACAAAGTAAAAACAAAAAACAACCGAACCAAGTACAACTAACAGCATCTTTTAAAACAGAAAATCTTATTTTTATCGACATAACTTTTATGGCCATTCCGTTTTAAATCTCAGTAACTTGGCATCACTGGCTACTTTGTCAAGCCGTCCAAGTTTACCGTTGAAAACTTGGCAATACAGCGGCATTCTTGGCCAAGTTTTAAAAGTTTTAAAACTTTACTTGGAGTCCGAACAGGTGAGCTTAGTTTGTATTATGTTTTTTAAAACTTTATTGAAGTGTTATTTTTTAAGGTTTTTATTGTATAAAATAAACAACTTCAGTTGGAAGTTTTGTGGAAAACCTACGAGTCGTTGAGGGTAATTTTTAACACGGAAAGTAGGTAAGCTTTGTAATTTCAGAGTTTACAGTGTAACATAATGTACATACTCACAGTTATCTTCATTCATTCCTCCAGGTCAGAACAAGCATTCTGTTACCGTTAGGCGCTGATCTGATTATCTATTACGACACGTTTTATCCACAATCAGTACACAGACACAGCTCCATCTTTAAGATGACACTATGATGATTTAGTGACATCCAAGGGTTGGTTCGCCCACATTGATGGATATCATTTTTCCTATAAACACTATACTTCTAATACAAAATAACTATAGATTTTATCGTATTTTATTAATAATATATTTTATTATGACAGCTTTGACAACGACGTTTAATACGTCGCCATGGCAACCTTTCTTTCAAATTCTTACCTGCCTGTATCTTTTTAGCTAATTAGATATGAATACTTATTATATTTAATTACTGGCCATCTTCATAACTCAAATTCATATTTTCTACATGATGTTATTCTACGAGCTGACATTATAGATCCACGCAATCCAAGGATCAGTTCGGGTTTCGCCTCTAAAGCGGATACAATAAAGAGCCTGATACTCCAGGGCTACCTATCCCGGAAATACCCAGCGTACCTCTCCGCTCCGGTACCTGTCGGACCCTGCCTACGCCTCCGTCCTCCGTCCTTCGTGAAGGGCTCCTGTGACTATTGGCCGCGCCTCATCCGAGGGCCGCCTCACCTGGCGGGCTGACAACGTCTCTGTCGTGCCTCTCTCACTTGCTGTCGAGCTGCGTCCTGCCTTGCTGCGTGGACCTTTCAACGGGTGCCCTCCGCCTGCACTTCATCTATACCTGTACCTGCGCCGGCTCCTGCTGCCGTGCTGCAGCCTGTCCTGCTGCGTGGGCCCTCCTACGGGTGACCTCCGTGCCGCACACGCACCAGCGACCTGCCCTCATCTGTACCTGCATCTGTCGCCGGCACCTGCCTCGCGTCTACCTCCCTCCATCTGGATCTCCACCTCAGCCTCCTCAGCCCACCTATCACGCATCGTCATCCACACACCCCACCTCCACAAACTACACACCTCTCTTAGTCCATCTCCATCTTAAAGTTATAAATATACCTTTAATTTTTTTCTACCTCCCTTTCTTTAATTTCATTTTTCCTTTGGTTTTTATAAGTTAGTTACTTGTCGCTACACGACAACAGATACTAGGTCACTTGCTTTATGGGCTACAATGGCTTGGCAAGGAAGTAACCATAAAGATTTGAAACTTTTTCTACACTGTAAAAAAGCATACATCTACAGTGGCCTCCAAAAGTAAATTGACATTTATCCACTTCAGCTATTTTATTTTATTTTTTTTATTCTTAAATGTGCCTGCTCTTGACCTTGATCACGGCTGATGGAAAGCGATGGATGAGGTCTATGATGGAACGAGCGTGCCCAGAAGATGCCTGGTCACTCCTGCTTTGAAGGCAGACGGGTTACAATTGGGAAGGAACACAGATGTCGGTAGAGAGTTCCACACCTTTGTTGTGCGCATAATACACGTGGAGGAGAAGCGCTGAGTACGACCCGCTGTGATGCCACATTATAATTTATAATAATAAAAAAATAATCAGGTAAGGGGATTTCTTGATTATTTTTCATGACAAGACAAAAGTAGTTCAATTAATCAATAAAAATGTTATAGCTGTTCAAAAATTTGGATCACTTGAATTTTAAATCATAATGTGATGTGTCACAGTTGAAGTGGAAAAGGTCAACTAACTTTTGGAGGCCACTGTATATATGCTGTATATCTGAAGGCCGATTCTCGTTCGAAATCTAGTCGCAGTCTCATCTCGCCGACAAAGAAATGTCAAAAACCTGTCAAAATGTAGGGAAATTTGAGGTATTTTTGACAGATTTAGACTGAGATCAGACTGTGAACGTTCTTAAAATAACGAGAATTGCCCCTCTCTATACTAATGATAAAGCTGAATAGTCTGTTTGTTCGAAGGCGCTAATCTCTGGAACTACCAGTCTGATTTGAAAAAATCTTTTTGCATTTAAAATTTCCAATTTGCCAAATTCTTGAGGAAGCCTACAGGCTACTTAACATCATCATTCTTAATCGATTGTAGACCTAGACTTACCGCTTAGTTGTTAACTTAAGCAACTAAGCGGTAATCTGGGGTCTCCAACTCCGAAGTGCAAAGTGCGAATGTTCGGATCGGACCGACACATGGCCGAACCGAATATTATTGAAAAATGTGAAAAAAGTTCGGATTGGCTCACTTGTGTCGGGACCATATTCCATATTCGAAAGAGTATAGGAGTGTAGGATCGGAACCGACCGAACCAAATAGTACCTTTGTAGCAGGAAACGGCCGAATATTCGGCCGATACTACTTCGGAGTAGACCCCCTGGCGTTGTTGTTGTCAATGTGTGTTTACCTGTAATCGGCATATATATTAGAATATTACCGTTTGGTCTACTATCTGTGTGTATATGTATGTGCTGTGGGTGAATCTTTAAATAAATAAATAAATCACGCTAGGAGACGAGCAAAAACAAAAAGGCAGAAATAGGCGATGCGACGGGGGAAAATGAATTTTCACGCGGTCGAAGTCGCGTACTGTAGGTAATAGACGATAAAATTCATCTTATTGTAGCGGCATCTACAACGCCACATGCGAACAACGGGTCATATTGATGTCACGCAAATCCTGCATCTCGCAAGCAGAGTTTACCGCGCAATTAGCATATATCCCAACATGAATCTTTGTGCAATTGCCCACCAGACACGACACCCGTCTGGTTGGAGGATCCTCCTTTTTCTATAGAGGATGAGTGAACTTTACACCCTGTTCCTCATACCTCTATAGGGAATTTCACTAGGGAGGGAATTTCTTATTTTTTATTTTATTTTAAGTACACAAACATTTAAACTCACATACAAAAACAGCCAGACCCGGAACAACTATTTGTAGGCAATACAAATATTTGTTCCGTGCGGGAATCGAACCCGCGACACGCAGCGCAGCAGTCGATCGCTCATCCTCTGCGCTAACCGTGTCATCATTGTTGTCAATTACTTCATTCTTTCAGTTTTATAAAGGCTCTCAGTAACTGAAAACAAGTGAATGTCGCAAGCTTCGCCTCGCAGACTATTTTGTAAGTAACTAAAATGAGGAATTTAATACAAGAAATTATTTTTAATAAAAACTGATACAGTTCTCTCTGCAGTTAGTATTTTTACGCTGGATGGCAAAAAAATACTGCGCAAGACTACATCCGTTTCTTTGTAAAGGTGAGTTATGTAAACTGTATATTTGTAGCCGATTTTCTATTTTAGTATCTGGTACTTGTTGACAGGTCTGCACTGTCCTCCCATACCTATTAACACTATATACCCTGTCCATTCGGTAAACCATTTTTTGACAGATGGAACTAGTGATTGCAGCAACACACAATACATTGATTGATACACGTACGGTATTATAATGTCTGTAAGAAGAAAAAAGATAAATAAGATAATTCAATAAGATAAGGCAGTTTATACATTTATTTTATTATGCATTTTAAAGTTAACTTTCACCTAATCTGGAATAGTTCGTTCTAAGACAGCTGTCAAAAAACGGTTTACCTAATGGACAGGGTATAATTTGAAAACATTGTAAAAATAATTATTTTTAAAAGAGTAACCGTGGGAAAGTCCACGGTTACTCTTTTAAAAATAATTTGCCGGCTCTTCACCATAGGAAACGACAGCACAGATTTTTGTACAAATTCTATGATTACCTCCTTTTAAAATCACCTTTAGCTTTGTTCACAAACCTCTTTATTTATTCATTCAGTATAAAACTACAAAGAGTTCGCAAAAGTAACCGAGAACGAACTAACTCTTCCACATTCCAAGTGAAAATCCATCTCGAACTCAAATATCCACGTCTCGCTTGTTCCACTGGTTTGTCGTACATATTCCTATTTGTGTTACATTCGTACTGAGCTATGTATGCGTGTGTGTTATATTATATATATATAGCCATGTTTATGAAGTATTCAGTGTAATGAAATACAAGCGAACTCTTGTAGCGAGCGACTACGGGAAGAGGGGCGTGCACAAATTTTGGGAATGAGGGAATTTATTAAAAAAAAAAATTAATAGCTTGAGTCGTTGTTTTACAGAAACCTGAAAAATAACAATTCTATGTTAATGTTCAATTTAGTTATTTTTAAATCGTCTGCGTTGTTTTTCCTTTATAAAATTTTTTTTTTGCCCCGTGATTTTACTCGCGTAAATCCCGATGCCGTAAGAATGTGGGAATAAGAATTATCCTATGTCTTAATCCAGGGCATCGTCTACACATGTGCCAAATATCATGCAAATCATTTTATCCGTTTTAGTGTGAAAGCGTAACCAATCAATTTTCTTTTCATTTCCTTTTATAATATTTTTTTTTCATTAAAATAGAAGAGAGAAAGAAACCGTAGGTCGTAGAGTCCGAGTACTCATTACTTCTTCAACGAAATCTCCAAACGGCTGCTGACACTTTCCGTGACCCAAGGGTTGGCTTTAACCTTGGCCAGAGGATAAATATTGCCACACAACGTGGTAACGCAACCAGTCTCTTGGGTACATTACCAGTCGACAAAGATACTTAGGAATATTTCGACACTATATTTTAGTTTGTTAATAGTTTTAGTTAGGTTAGGATATTTATAATATTAGTTTTGATTTGAATGATATTATCAGAAACACTTTAACACAGCACTTTCCTTTCCTTATAAATTAATTAAAGGAATGTCCCAAGACTTCCCTCAAAGCGATGGTAACCACATCAACAAAGCAATGACCTGCTTCATATTATTTGATTTGTCTCGTGCCGCGGGCGGAGTGAACGAAAATACTACCTCACTGAACAATTCGTTGTTTTGTTTGTAATACTATGTGGGTGATTATAGTGAAGGTGAGTGAGGTATGAAAAGCTGGTTTCAGAAATTGTTTAACACAATATTAAATATAAAAATAATGATGAGAACCAAGAAATGTGACATCAACCAACCCGCACTGGGCTCGCATCGTAGAACCGCGCTCCGTCTCGAAGAGAGGAAGCCTGTGTCCCAGTATTGGGAATAATATAGGCTGATTTATGCGTATGTATATTATAGAAAACAGGAAAAGTCCTAAAAGTTCCACCTTTATCATTTATTATTATCCACTTAAAAATCTCGGAGAAAAATCTAAAACAAATGAGCACTGTATTTCAATACATAATCAGCCTGAGCTGCTAGCATATATAATGTTCCCACTGCTGGGACATAGGCCTCCTGTCTGTAAGAGGGAGCGGGCCTAATCCACTACGCGGGCCAATGCGGCTTAGCGGATGTCACATGTCTTCGAATTTTTGGTTCTAGAACATGCCGGTTTCCTTCACCGTTCACCGGAAATTGAACAGGCTAGCCAGCATAATCATAATCATCATTATGTCAGCCTATGAATGTTGAACCTGGGCTAAGTCCCCTGTAACTCCTAGCAGATGTAAAAGGGTAGTAATAAAAGCTCCGAAAAAAAATTAAAATATGAGCATACTCAAAATATGAAATTTACTGCTTTAAATACTAACTTTTCGACAACTTATAATCGAATACAAATAAAGAAACGACCGAATAAAATGCTGAAAATTCCGATAAATTAATACAATATTTGCTGACGTTATGTTTTTCCACCAGCTTAAATTGCGTTTTACCGAAATCTACAGGTCATCATTTTTATCATAACTTACCTATTTTATATTATAAATTTAGAATCAATCTTACACATTTTTTATCTGTGGCGCTGTGGCTGTGTGGTTTGGTTTTACATCCAAAAATATGTTCCTGGCACTCGCCGGCCGCTGCCGCGGCACCGCTCGCTTCGCTCGCTCGGCTCGTGCGTTATGTTGTCACAGTTCTAACCTAACCTAACCTAGCTCTTTCGATTTAAAGAAAATATATGCGTGTTACGTTGCAAATTTCACTAAACTATAACTTTTCGGAAACTTAGTATTTTTATCGGAAGTTTATTATTTTTTTGGAAATTTAGTTTATTATTTGAAAATATTTTTCGTAGAATTATAATTTGAATAAGCCTCATGTGTGTTTGTTAAATACAACATTTTTTGTCGGTTAATTTTGTATTAACTTTTCGGTAATTCATTTTAACACAGCTTAGTTACTATTAGAGTCGACCACAGATCGCTGGAAGTTAATTTGTTTTTCGGAAGCTTTATTATTTTCCGATGTAAAAGGTCAGAAACCCATTCATCCCAGATTTATTCCATGTGATTCAACTTGATATTCCCTAGGGTAAACAAAAACTGTTCTTGTTTCCATTTATATTATTTATCTGCATCATTAATCCATTTCGTCTCAAAGGACCATTTTTCGATAAGCAAAACAAATGTAGGTAAAATGTAGTGTTTTATGAAAAAAGTTCGACCCCCGATGTATCAGCGTCGACACTGTAGCACTTAGAGGCTGTGACAGGTGACTACCAATCTCGGATCACCTTGTGTAGTCCCTTAGGAAAATTTATTGGAAAATTTACTGTGGGTGAGAGCAGTTTTATATTTTAATCCATCATTCTTGATCTTTTGCTCGAGGGGCCCGTAGTTGAATGATAACATCGTGCAGCGGATGGTCTGTGGATGAGTGACCATCCTTATATACCGAACCCCCTCCGTGCCTCGGAAAGCACGTTAAGCCGTTGGTACCGGCTGTGATTCGTGATTATGCGGGTGAAACCGCGGGGCGCTGCTAGTATTAAGATAATGTCTACATCCATCACACAACTTTCATAGCTTATTTACTTTACTAAGTACTGTTTAATCTATTTTGTTACCTATAGTAGCATTAAACCTGACTTGGTTTCCGTACGCTTTTTTCGGGTAACCACTGAAAAACAGCGCTGTGCTGCATCATGCTAAGTGGAAGCCTTCTTGTCATAGTCATGACGTGCAGCTGTCGACTATTTCTGTTTTGTGCTCGTGATTATAGATCTATTTTGTTTTTATTTTTCTTTATTATTAGAGTTAATTATCTTATATGCACGTGTTTCTGTGACAAATAAACCAATTTTTCTTTCTTCGTACATCGCCCCAACAAACGATACCAAAGATCAACAAGAATTTCAAACAAATGTTGCACAAAGTATGAGTCAAAAGCCGCCAACACCCGGGATCCAACCCCCGGACCTTTTTTTTTTTTTTTTTTTTTTTCAGGATGGGAAATCATCAAATGACTCCTCCCGCTCTGGGTGGAGCAGAAGGGAGTGTCAGACTCTTACTGACTAAAACCCACCCGTGTTCCTTCCTTAGCCCTTTACGTACCAGGGCAGCGGTAACCCTTTCGGACGATCCCGCTACCCCGGCAGGCTTCGGCCCTGTCGGGCCCCGTCAACTACGCTGACATCTCTTTGAGGCGCGCGTGGAACACATACACGCCGTCCGGCACGGGCCTGGTCCTGATCGGAAGGAGAGCTACCCATTGCTCTCCGCCCGCAGGCCCGCGCCTACGGTGGCCGGGAGTCGTCACGCGGCTCCCGACGCCCGGAGCGTCTCCCTCGGCGGCTGAGGCGTGAGGATCTTTCCCTCGCCCATCCCGCCACCTCCTTCGCTAGCATGACTGCTTCGCAGAAGGAGGTGACCGCCTCCCACTCCCTCTCGCCCCGGACCATGGCTTGCACCAGGGCCGGGCGCGAGAGGTCGCCGCCGCTGCCGATCGCCTCTACGAGGACACGGCGGTGCTCTGCCCAAGCGGGGCAGACCTCCACCGTATGCTCCACCGTGTCCTCTGGGCGATCCTCGCAGTGGTGACACCCGGGCGTCTCCTCCCGCCTGATGATGTGCAGGAACCTCCCGAAACATCCGTGTCCGGAGAGGACCTGCGTCAGGCGGTAGGTGAGAGCGCCGTGACGCCTCTCTAGCCACTCCTCAAAGAGGGGTCTTATCGCCGCTATCGTGGCGTGCCCTAACCCCCGGACCTCATCTTACAACCGCAGTACTATCGCTTCATCTTCCTACCCTCCAATTTATCACAGGCAAGCGTCTCTGACCCACAGTACAAATTAGATGACCCGCAACCACTCGGCGATAATCTCCTATAAACTAAATAATCGTAGAGCTAACTTTTTGGTCAATTATTTCCGAAACTGATCCTTTGTTTTTGGTCCTTTTGGGTAGATTTTAATGAGCGTTTGTGTGAGAAGTATGTGGGATTTGTTTGGATATAGTGCTGGGTTTTAGGCTGGAATTAATAACGGTCGCTCTGTGTAGAATAATGGTTTTGGGCTGCATCTGGTGAGACTAGAATTCTGAATTAGTTAGTAGGATAATTTCGAATACAAACCTAGGAGCCTGAATACGTATACTCATGCTTATAAGGAAACTAGCAGCGCCCCGCGGTTTCACCCGATAAGTTACGATCCCGTGGGAATATCGGGATTAAAAGTATCCTATATTACAAATTAGAGGATTATATCCAAGATAAGAATGCTTGGAAACATGCTGGTCCTGCTTCATAGGACAATCTCTAGAGTCTAAACAAAATCAAACTGGTTGCTAATGTAATTGTGAAAATTCTTTTTTTTTTTATTGATTTACATTGTGTAATTACTTAAACTCTACACCCGGACTTATTACTTTTTATTTTTTTATACAAAATATTGGAAAACATTTTAAAAGAGTAACGGTGGAGTTTCTTGCCCATTCTTCTCCATACGAAACCTTTTGGAAGGGGCGACTAGAATCAATTCTATTTTAATGTAATTTTTGACGTTCAAAAGTGCCTTTTATGTGCCTATTTGAAATGAATGATTTGACTTTGACCTGTGTTAATCCTGGTTATAAACTATCTGTGTGCAAAATTTCGTCCAAATCCGTGCAGCAGTTTTTGCGTGAAAGAGTAGTACATCCATCCATCCTCACAAACTTTCGCGTTTATAATATTAGCAGGATAGGATATGATAGTTATATAGGAGGATAGTAGGACTAGCTTCGTCCGCGTGAAATTATCGCCCGCCTGCGGTTTTGCTTCATTTTCGTTTAGCGTTCTCTCTGACTTTTTTCACGGTTCCTAAGGGTCGTAGCGTGATGTTAAATGTCATTGAACTGCTAAAATAAAAGCCATTTCTACTGCTAGTGTTACGTAATTATGCCGCTGAATTTAAAACATATTTTGCACATTATATGAGTCATAAACCGCCACAACCCGGGATCCAACACCCGGACCTCGTGTTAAAACCGCAGTACTATCGCTTCATCTTCTTAACGGTCGCTCTGTGAGGAGTAATGGTGTTGAGCCGCATCTGGTTGGACTAGAATTTTGGATTAGTTGGGCGGATAAATTCGAATACTAACATCAGCAGCATGAAGTCAATGGGACCATGTGTCCCTTCTCATTAGAAAACTACTTTTCAAAAAGATAACAGCAGAAGGCCAGTTCCCGTAATTAAAAACGTTCAAAATGTAGTCGCAATCTCATCTCAGCGACAGTCAATGTCAAAAACTTGTCAAAAATGCAGGGAAATTGGAGGCCTTTTGGACAGAATGAGACTGAGATCAGACTGTGAACGTTCTTAATATTAGCAGAATTGCCCCACTGGTCTATACTCCTAGCATCAGGTGGAATGACAGCTCATTTGAAGCTCACTTCACTGAAGTTGTAACGGTAAGATTTTTACAGATTATTAAATGCAAGAATATGTAAAAGGATCCAATGTAGCAACAGCCTCAAGAAAAAACCCCAACTAACCTAAGATTTAGGTCAGTTCAACCAGTAAGCAACCGCGACCCAGATGCAAGCTAAGCAACAGAAAGTACAGCAAACTTCTTCTATAACCTAGATACAAGGACCATTCTAATGCCTGAGATACACGAGGCTAGATTCTTAAGCGGAAACCACCAGGGTAGCCCGCGAATTTAAAATATTCTTACGTTTTTTGCAATTTGCAGGTCAGTATCATATTGAATGTTCATTTCGTTCGTTGAATGAATCATTAAAATCATCAATAAAATCCTCTAAGTTCATATAATCCTAATGACTGACTATTTCATGAAATATCATTAAGCCAGGATAGTAAGCCAGCAAGATATTAACTCTGGCTTCGTGTATACAGGTAGTATCATTTCTAAGCTAGTAAGTTAGTGAGGAGCAGTGGTTGTCCATGGTATCGGCCCCGACTTACAACTCGTAGGTCGTGGGTTCGAACACAGGCAGGCGGTTTACTTTGTGTAAAATAATCTCATCACCACTGATCTCAAACGGTGAAGGAAAACATCGTGAGGAAACCGGAGTGTCCTAGAACCAAAAATTCGAAGACATGTGACATCTACCAACCCGCACTTTTTGATTTTTTTTTTACTTACGCGGTCAAAATGTATGGAACAGCAATATTTTTTTTTAATAACCAACGAAAAATTTCGACCTTATGGGGTCTAAACTCATGTGCTGAATCCATGGTTACAGTTTGCGCGTCGATGTCCCTGCCACCCTGCAAGCTACCACGCGTGCCCACGCGGGCACTAGTATGTGCCAAGCCAGAATGCTGAGGATCTAGCTTTGAAAAACTAGCTTCGTGTATCTCGGCCATAAACGACAAACATTCCCTTTTAACTTGTAATTTACAACGAGTCTCTTCCGCGGTTTCCTTCCTATGCCTTTTCTACGGAAAATTTATGGTCCCACGTCTTTGTTTAGTTTTTCGTTTAAATTTTTACGCTCAGGAAGTGGGGACGACTGTAAGTGCGGTTTATCACGGAGTTTCCTTTAAACTGGTTTTATTTTTGTGGTGGTTCTTTCTTTGGTTGTGGTTTTTGGTCCTTTGTTACGAATGCAGTACCTAGTTTCTTGGTTGTATTATTTTTTATCGGTTAATGTGGTAGAAAAGACTTAAAATAGAAAATAAATGTAGTTTTTACTTGGGTTAGTCGTAACGTAGCAAATTTTACAAGGATGTTTTTATAGAGAAAATCTGTTTTTTTTTTGTTGATCGTGTTTAGATTTCGATACCGATCACGTCCGAGGAGTTTTGCTAGCTAATTTAATTTGAACCTATACTTTAATCTAAAAAAAGATGCAGTGTAAAATCTTTTTTTCTCAATAACATGAAATGTCTGCTTCAAAAGTTTGTTTTTGCAATATTTCAGGCTGAAATAATTTTACAGCTTCAATTCTACCACAGCAGAAATGCATGAAATGTTTCGTACAGTAACACGAGGAACGCGTGAATGATGCTTATTATGAAATACAGGCTTCGGGTCAGTATACTCATGTGTGGGTATACTCAGGTATAGGGCTGTCAAAACCTTGCAGAAGGGTTATTTATCTTAATAAAGGGTTTTTTAATGAAAAGGAAGGGATAAATGTACCGGGTATTCGGGTTAATAGTATTATTTAAAGTGTTATTCAAATGTAGGTATTAATTTGTGAGGGGCTTGTGTGTGCTAAGTAATAACAGCCGCATAGTTAATTCGATCAGGTTAAGGTTGGTTGTTACTTGCCGCGATTGGTCCATGGATGGGTGACCATCTTTACATACCAAGACCCCGTGCCTCGGAAGGCACATAAAGCCGTTGGACCCGGCTGTCATTCGTTGATCTTTGACAGTCGTTACGGGTCATCAGAAGCTCGAAAGTGTCTTACCAAGGGGTTTCGTAATACCCAGTCACTGGGTTGTGGAGGTCCGATAGGCAGTCGCTCCATGTAAAATACTGGTATTCAGCTGCATCCGGTTTGACTGGAAGCCGACCCCAACATAGTTGGGAAAAGGCAGGCAGATTATGATTTATTTTAATCAAGTTTTTTTAAGTAATAGTCCCAATTGGCATGGTTAAAATAGCATGCGATCGGCGAGGCTTATACCAGTAGTGAGCTGCTACGGTATCGGGAACAGGGTCCAAGCTACCGGCGGTCAGAGGTCCAGAGAGAGGAACCTCCTGACAATGAGGGCCATGTCTAGAAGTACCGCTTTCTGAATCAAGCCCTTGATCAAGCTGCCCAACGAGAGCCTCCTCAGGTGTTGGTCGAGGCTCTTAGCTATTAAGCCATTGGCTGTCACGACTATCGGCACAATGATCGCCGAGTCTACATCCCACATGTCGACAACCTCGCGAGCGATATCAAGATACCTGATTTGTTTATCTTTCTCAGCTTTCACGAGGTTCATGCGGGACGGTTATGTCAATGATCATAATAGTATTATTAGCAAACGTAAAAATAGAGCTAAAGACCTTGATTCTAATAGTATTGGCATTGCACGAAAACCTTAATAAAATTCATCTAAATATAACAAAGCTAAATAACAATAGTGACCTTTGCATCGTCCATCGGTCACAAAACTTTGTTACGAACGTCAGGGGGTGACAGTGTACGTCTTTTTGTACATGGCAACACTGAAGCTCGTTAGTGCTTTGTGTAACGTTCATGTTTGCCCAAAAATTTGTGTAGCATCCTTTGTTTCAAACACTGTGACTGGTTAGGGTGTTGGGTTTGAAAGCAGGATAACCTAACCTAACCCAAAATCCAAATTACATTATATTTACATAATTGGAAAAGTTAACAGTCTTAAAATAATAATAATATGTACAACCCTAACGTGAAGAGCCGACCAACTGCTTGGCGATATCTCCAAATACTAACCCCAAACGGCTCAAACATATAAGTTCTAAAGAGATTAGAGTATTTGCGCCGTTTGAGGTTTTCCGCACCTGAAGCAGCCGTCCCAGCAAATCAAAGTCATTTATTCAAATTAGGCTGAGAATCAGCACTTTTCGAACGGCAAAAGTAAATAAGACAGGTCCCCCAAAACGCCCGCCCTTCACCACTTCCTAGTGCTGGGAAAAAGAAGTGGCGCAACAAACTCCCCAGGAACCCAGCTGTCGGTTCAGTTAGAAAAACTTGATTATAATAGTAGGTATGCAAAGTAATTATTAACATTACGGGACACAGAACATTATAATTTTGATTATTTATTAACTAATTCTTATTTCTAAATTAATTTTCTTGTTTTGATTATTTATTTTGATTTGATTTATTCTCTTGTTTCCGTCTCCTTTTATTTGTATTGATTTTATTTTATTTGAATTTTATCAGATTTTATTTGATTTGATGTTATACGTGTACTATGAAGGGGTGTTATTTACCTGAAATAAATTAATTTATTATTATATGAAAATAAATTCACTTATTATTATAATTAAAAATATCGTTTACACCTCTGAAAAATATTAGTATAATGTACCTACGAGTAGCTTAATTATTTAAAGTTAAAGTAATTTAATAAAATCCCTTGCCCCAGAACAGCAATACTAGAAAAACACTGAACCGTCTTTCCATGTAAGTAAAGAAGAAATAATGAAAGAAAAGTATTTTATTCTTCACAAACAAAACCCACAAGTAGTGGTTTTCTATCTAAAAACCTTTTGTTCTTAAATTTTATAACAGTGAAAGCATAATGGTGGCTCAGTGGTATCGGCTCCGGCTTACGAGTTAAAGGTCGTGAGTTTGAACCCAGGCTACTTTACTTTGTGTATTTAAGATCATCACCACTCCTCCCCTTAAAACCGCGAAGGAAAACGTCGTGAGGAAACCGGCATGTCCTAGAACCAAAAAAATCGAAGACATGTGACATCTACCAACCCGCACTGGGCCCGCGTGGTAGATTACGGCCCACTCCCTCTCACAGAGAAGAGGCCTGTGTCCCAGCAGTGGGAACATTATACGCTGATTATGATGAGTTCTATATCAAACTGGAACCTAGCAACAAGTCTATTAAACGTTCTACAAAAAGGAAAAAAAAACCTCTAAAAAAATAACAGTTACCTCACTAACCTACCCGAATTTAATTAACTCAATTTATTTCATTAAAAAATCCAATTTTCATTTAATTTCTCTCTGGCAACCCTGTGCCTGACCTCTTGCATTCTTTATGCGTCCGCCACGTATCGCGTCGGAAGCTCTTTTGGCTAAATAACATCTTTTGACAAGGATTTATGTAACCCAAGCTCCATTATGACGTGTAACCTACATTTTCCAACTACCCACATGGGGGGTTAAAAATGCAGTTCTTTGGGACGTGTGAAAAGGTTTTAATGGGATGAATAATCTGGTATGTTAGGTAAAAGGGGTTATTTTTGTTTGTGGGTATGGGTTTTTAATTGTTTGTTTTGTATTTGTAATTAATTACTATAGCTTTTGCACGTGGCTTCTCCTGTGTGGAGGTTGGTAATTAGCCCATGTAAACTTACTACTGGGATATAAAATAATCTGTGTCCTAAACCAGGTCATGGTTTACCTGTGTGCCAATTTCATAGACCTTTTAGAATCCCGTTACGGCGTGTAAAGGTAACAGACACAATAATTACGTTCAGACACACAGACAGACGATATTGACTTTTATTGCTAATCTTTTAAAGTGAAGGCACGTGAACATATCCGTCAGAAGTTGGCCGTAACATCCCAGCGCCGATTTGCTGGATTTGTTTGCTCCTCTACCGATCGTTATTTCTCCAGCAGTGTGATTCTGTAACCATCTCACCGTGAAAACTTAGGTGAAGTGAGCGTGGAGTGAGCTGTCATTCCAACGAATGCTAAGGGATTGCCACTATTGACAGCTCACTCTAAGCTCACTTCATCTAACTTTTCACGGTGAGATTTTTACAGAATCGATCGGCTGTTCCGATCATTATGTATCCTGAAGTTTTATAGTCGTTTCCTAGCTATTTATCCCGTATGTAGCACCTGCCATGTTTTGTCTCTGCATCACCCTGAGTTTGACTTGTACTGAACATGCCTCCGGTATAATTTTTTTTTAACTTATGCATAACGTTTAAATAAATAAATACATTGGTATGAACTTCAGTAGACGGGTTAGAGTTCAATTCACACTATTTTATTCTTTTTATGGCCAGCAAAGCCGATGTTGACCATTCTGCTAATATCTATTTAAAAATCGTCCGAGACGCGCCATGCCTTGGACGACAAGTTAAAATGGACAGTCATGGGTTGTTGATGTCACACGTAATACCTGTAACGATTGTGGGAGCCTGAAAGTCTGACAACTGAATGTATTAAGACGGTATTGCTCGGTAACTGGGTTACAGAGGTCAGTTAGGTTAGACTTGCCGACCTAGTAAGAACTATGCTAAGGAGATGCAAATTGGTGTAATGGCTTTATATTGTAATTGCTTCATAAGCGTATAAAGATGGTGCATGCAGGTCGTGCTATTCTAGGAAAATTAATAGTTTGAAACCTTTCCTACTGGTCAACTTAACTGGCCTTAGGGCCTAGACTGTTTATTATACAGGCTGATTCTTTAAAGACCAGCCAAATTTAAGGATGTGGTACAGACCATCAAACTGAACAACTTTCTCCATGGGACAAATAGCGTAATCGCGAAAATTTTATCAACTGTCCCATAGAAAACTTCAATACCTACTCGACCTAAATGTATGGGACGGCTGAATTATTATTCGCGATTACGATGTTGGTCCCATGGAGAAAGTTGTTCAGTTTGATGGTCTGTACCACATCCTTAAATTTGGCTGGTCTTTAAAAAATCAGCCTGTATTTCTATGGCCTAGACAAACTTGGTTATCTTGATAAAAAAAAAAAAAACAATATAACGGATGTTACCCAGAAAGCCGCTAAACTTAAGTGGGACTGGGCCGGACATGTTTGCGGCATGTCAGATGACAATTGGCCTAAGAGAACCACCGATTGGGTCCCACTAAACGCACGACGCTATCGAGGCAGGCCGAGACGAAGATGGCAGCCGCCGGGGCTGCGGGTTGTTCGAAAGAGATACCGTGGCCCCTGGCATAGGCAACTGAAGGAACACGGGTGGGTTTTAGTCAGTAAAAGTCTGACACTCCCTTCTGCTCCGCCCAGAGCGGGAGGAGTCATTTGATGATTTCCCAACCAAAAAAAACGTTGGGACTGGCCGGCACTCGCTAAAGACAGAATTGTGTGGAAACGGGAGAGGGAGGCGTTTGCCCTGCTGTGGCACAATTCAGGCTAGTTAGATAGATAGACAAACTGAGTGACTGACTCAGAAATAATATAAGTGTGGTAAAATCATTATTGAACATTATATGAAATTGGTTGACATTTTTGGATTATGTAGTTTTTTTTTAAATTTTTTTTGACGGTAAGTAGATGTTTATTTTAATTTTAGTCGTTTTTTAATTTTTTTATATAAATTATTATTGGACATTGTTATTATTATTATTATTTTTTAGATGTTATTGGCCGTAAAAATATTATTAAAATTATTATTCCATTTTATTCATATTATTGAACTACAGATATTATTATTGGTGAATTTGTTATTATTATGTTATGATATATCTATTGTGTTGACATTTTTGATGATAGATGATTTCTTATTTGTTGTTTTTATGAATTCGTTATTATGGACATTTTTTAATTACGTATTGTGTTAAGATCATTTTGGCTTTATTTTTTATTTTAAACTTTTTTATTATTTGTAAACATTCAGATACAATCTGTGTTGTTATTGAATAAATCAAAATGAAAAAAAAAATTAAAATGACATTTTATCAGCGACTAGCTTCTGCTCGCGACTCAAGTGTGAACTTTCTTATTCCTCCGACCCACTTCGTCGCATCGCATCGCCTGTGATACCACTTTGTTTTCGCTCAGCGTTATTTCTTACTTTTTGCTCGGTTTCTAAGAGTCATAGCATGATGTTAAATAGCCTATAGCCTTCCTCGAGAATAGGCTATCAAATCCGACTGGTAGTTCCAGAGATAAGCGCGTTCATATAAACAAACTCTTTAGCTTTATTATTAGTATAGATATTGATAACATATAATATCACGATTGTATTCCACGGAGGGATAGGCAGAGGTGTTAAAATGTGGGTGTACTATAGGGATAGTACACCCACATTTTAACAGTTATAACAGGGGCGAGAGTATTGCCATCAACTGGGCGCAAATCCAGAATCCAGGCTTCTACTGACACATTCCAGATGGAAAATTCCAATATAACTTTGCCCGACCTGGGCATCTAACGCAGGACCTCATGCTCAGCAGTAGCACGTGCGACCACTACACGGCAGCAGTCCGAGAACGATGATGGAAAAGTCAAAAATACACATATGTTATTATTATTATGTCGTTCATTTATTTAATTATCTTATTTTATTAGATTTTGAAGCATTTTTTTAAATAGAAGAATTAAGTAAAAAAAAAGAACATTTAAAAATATTAAAAAAATAGTGATCCACTGATGTCGGGAGCAGGGTCCAAGCTACCGGTGGTTAGTATTATTATTATTATTGACATAAGCTACCAAAAAGCTTATTGTTATGGCAATCGTGTTAAAAGTGGAAACGCTCTGAACGCGACTGTCACTTGTCTAAGCAATCTTGTCATTTTCATGTTATTTAGGGCTGACATTTCCAACGCCAGATAGTTTTATTCGAGGAATAATTTTGATTTTTGACAGTTTTTTCCATACAAAATCTGTCAGGCGTCAATTTTATTCTACTAATAAAAATGATCTGTCGATTGAGAATCCAGCCTTTTTTTTTTTTTTTAACCATCCATTAGTTGACTTCCCGGGGGCTCTGGGCAGAGTGGGAGGGCGTGTCAGACTTTTACTGACTAAAACCCACCCGTGTTCCTTCAGTTGCCTGTGGCAGGGGCCACGGTATCTCTTTCGAACAACCCGCGGCTCTGGTAGGCACCGGCCCTAGCGGACCCCGTCATTTAGTGCTGACATCTCTTTGAGGCACGCGTGGAACACGCGCCGTCGACCCAGGCCTGGTCCTTACCGGGCGGCGAGCTGCTCATTGCCCGCCGCCCGCAAGCTCGCGCCTACGGTGGCCGGGAGTCGGCTGTTGACTCCCGACGTCCAGGGCGTCTCCTGCGGCGACACTACATACAACGCGGTCACACAGCCAGGTACGAAAAGCGACTTTAATGAATAATACAAGTATAATTACAGGATTTTTTTCAGCATGTGATCTTAGAACCTAAAGCAGAAGATTTTCGTCGGTTATAAAAATAAAAATTAGTTGTTCCAAACATTTTGACTGCGCAGGTCTTTGGGTTTTTTCCATGTATTTGTAGTTTTATTTAATGAAATTTAATTGAGCTATGCAGTATGAAAGGGTCTTAATTTCACCTACGTTGCCCCTTAGTGCTATTAAAATGATAAATCTATCAAATGCTTTGGTTAAAGAGATAAAGAGGCATGCATATCTGGTGATTTACGTCAAGGTATTTAGTTTGTAAGGAAATTAATAAAAAATGAGAATTCATGAATGTGTCCATAATGAAAAATGCTTATTTCCATGGTCTGAACATCTGGTTGAAGTTTATGTATATCGACCGGATCACGGTGTATATCATAATTATGCTGAATTAATGGATACATTTGCCCACTGGTTATTTTTTTTTTCCTGTTTATAGAGATAGATTTTGCTTCATAAGCTTCAAAATATTGTGAACGTTGGCGGTCCTATTGTAGGTTAATGAATAATTTTGTAACATTCTATATTTCAGGTATCCTTGTCATTTTCATGTCAATTAGGTAAATGAGACGACAGTCTACCTACTTACTGGGACATCATTTTAAATAATAAAAGCTCTATCGGCTGACCTTTTTACCGTCTGGACAAAAACACGGTATAATAGGGAGTAAAAGCCTATGGCACAGAAATCTCTTTTTCTAACAAAAACCCTTTTATAATTTTTTTTTTTTTTGTGAACAGAAGAAATTAAATTCCTGTTCCATATTTTCTACTCTGTTCACCTTTTATGTTTTCGTCCAAACGGTAACAAAAAGGCAGGCGATATAGTTTATCATCTGCCTAGCGTTTCCCTAACTATGTATGTTGGGGTCGGCTTCCAGTCTAACCGGATGCAACTGACAACCAGTATTTTACATGGTGCGACTGCCTATCTGACATCCGCAACCAAGTTACTGGGTAATACGACAGCCTTGGTAAGACTGGTTGTCAGACTTTCGGGCTTCTAATGACCCGTAACGACTGGCATATATATCCAAGAATAACAGCCGGGACCAGCGGCTTTACGTGCTTTCTGAGGCTCGGAGGGGTTTCGGTATGTAAAGATGGTCACCCATCCACAGATCAACCGCAACAAGCGTAGCTTAACCTGGTCGATCGACCCGTGCGACTGTTATTATTTAGCCATGATATTCTTAAAAAAACAGGTATATAGTGTATTATACCCTGTCCATTAGATAAACCATTTTTTGACAGATGGAACTAGTGATTGCAGCAACACACAATACATTGATTGATACACGTACGGTATTATAATGTCTGTAAGAAGCCATAAATAAGATAAATCAATAAGATAAGGCAGTTTATATATTTATTTTATTATGCATTTTAAAGTTAACTTTTACGTAATCTGGAATAGTTACGTTCTAAGACAGCTGTCAAGAAACGGTTAACCTAATGGACAGGGTATACATAAAAATTATGTCTCCTGAAAATATTTTTTTACTTATGAGCTCGTAAATAAGCCTTGACGCTCCACATGATGATAAATTGCTTGACTGTCGCCTTTGAACACTTTCAGTGCTTGCATTTGCCAATGCGTTGACAGTTTAAAAGCCTCATAATTGTGCCGTGTCATACATACACTCATACGTACAGGGGCTTGTGACTCGTGGCTCGTAAATAACAGTCGCACGGGTCGATCTTAAAGGTTACCATTTTTTATTCGACAGTAAAAAATCCATGATTACAAACAAATTAAAGTGAAAAATTAACGAAATGTGTGCTATGACGTTGCTGCAATCACTAGTTCCATCTGTCAAAAAATGGTTGACCTAGTGGACACAGTGTAAGTGTCTTTGGGCGTCCCTTCAAAGGCCCTGAACAGCGGGTATCTTAGTTTAGTATCTAAGTGCAATTCGATTAAACAGTTCAATTAGCAACCAGACACGTTCTCTATCAAACCCTAGAGAAATGCAAATCGGATTTTAGAGAGAGACGGCACGACTAGAAAATTACTGCAAAAATCCTTTCAAACCATTTTACACGAACGAATTTCGTTTCATGTCGTTGAAAACGGTTTTGTTCATTAAATGGTTAGGTAGAACGAAGTTATTAATGCACAAGCTCTGTCCGCGGTTTTGCCTGTGTGGAATAAGTTATTTGTGTATCTTTGTGAAACCAAATACCTACTATGTATGTATGTTTGCGTTATGTCGAGGTTTTGCAAAATTCATGGGTAGAAAAGACAAGAGTATTGCTCCTACATACAGATCTGTTGTTTTATTTATGGAGAAGATGTCGTTTTTAGGGTCCCGTAGTTCACGTCGCGGAACCCTTATAGTTTTGTCATGTCCGTCCGTCCGTCCGACCGTCCGTCCTCGGCTTATCTTCCAAACGGTTAGTGCAAGAAAGATAAAACTTTGCATGGATATGTGGTATTTACCACGTCGACAAATTGCTAAAAAAAACCACGAAAAATATTTTTTTGGAACCCCCCCTACACGTAAATCGGGATGATTTTTTTTTTCTCGCGTCGTCCCCATAGTTTGGGGTATCATTCAATAGGTATTTTAAAAACTTCGAGGGGTTGCTAAGACCCTTTACCATTTCTATTCAGTCAATTGTTATAGTCTAACTAGTTCAGTCTCGGGTAGCCTGATTTTTTCCATATTTTTTTTCTATATAATCTAGTCGTTTCTGGCACTCGCCGGCCGCTGCCGCGGCACCGCTCGCTTCGCTCGCTCGGCTCGTGCGTACGTCAAAGTTTTAACATAACCTAACCTAAGCTTTTTTTTTTAATAATTGACCTCGTCTAACTAGTTCGGTTCTCGACAGCCTGCTAAAAATAATCTTTTTTTTCCATATTTTTTTTTCTATACAGTCTAGTCGTTTCTAGCACTCGCCGGACGCTGCCGGCGAGTGCCGGCCTACGCGGCTCGTGCGTAGGAGGTCACAGTTTTAACCTAACCTAACCTAACCATTTTTTTTTAAATTAACCTCGTCTAACTAGTTTGGTTCTTGATAGCCTGCTAACAATAACCTATTTTGTCCTTATTTGTATTAAATAAATGATATAATCATTTATTTAATACAAATAAGGAAAAATAAAGTTGCATTTATAATTATATAATTCCCGAAAAATCTTATTTTTGCCTTTATATTTTTTGCCACAGCAAATCATTTGACCAAACGTTTATTGTCTAAAGATTATTTGCTGTAATAAATCACTTGATTAAAAACCAAATGCCTAAATTACATTATCCTTGATAATATTCTGCCAAGTAAAAATTTGACCAAATGAAAATGTGCGTACTAAAATTATTTCAAACATTGCATTGGTATAAAAAAAGGTTGCTAAAATTTGTTTCGGTAGTGAAATTTTAGCAAAATCTTTTCGGCAAAACGGCAGGATCCCAGTATAACTACTTTTGTAACAAAACAACAACTAAGCCGTGCATCGCATCTTTGCAAGAACAGAGTGGCAATTCTCGTAATTTTAAGAACGTTCACAGTCTGATGTCAGTCTCAATCTGTCAAAAGTACCTCTAATTTCCCTACATTTGGACAAGTTTTTGACATTTGTTTGTCGCTGAGATGAGACTGCGACTAGATTTTGAACGTTTTTAATTACGAGAGTTGGCCTTCAGGTCGTTGCTCAGCAAAACTACGAGAAATCATAAAAATCCAGAACTGACTCAACATCCGTTTATACATGTACCCCGTATATAAGGTATACATATTAATACACTAAACATTTTAAGATAAACATCTTAGGCGATAAAGAAGCCATAGAAACCATATTTTTATAAGAAGGTGCCAGTATTTATTATGTTTAAATGATACAAAAATTTTTTTTTTTTTCGTTTCTATGGCTTTTTTAACACCTATAGGTGTATCTCGTAAAATATTTCGTGTATGAAATGATACGTTATATATAGGATGATACTGTATAAAGTAGAGCATAGTACTCAAAGGCCATTACCTCCGTTTTGTGGAACATAAAACTGAATTTTTACACTGCGGGATACTAAACGCCCACTGACGTAACAACAATAAAACTTGTATTGTGAATTTTTGTCTAATTCAGTGTCCTTCAGGAGCCGTGGTGGCACAGTGGTAACTGCTGCGCCTTATGAGTTGTAGGTTCGAACCCAGTCAAGCACTTTACTTTGTGTAAAAGACATGTGACATCTACCAACCAGCACCCTAATTGCGTAACACACAATCAATCAGAATCGGTTTCATTTTGACAGTTCAACAACATTCATTGCGTTATTTACGTGTTGAGCAGACTTTATGAAGGTAACCTTTTTCGAACTTATGAAGCAATGGATTAGCAATATCCTTCAAAATGATTCAGATTGAGATTGATTGTGTGTTTCTCAATTAGGATGCCGCACGGGGCCTGCGTGGTAGATTACGGCCAACTCCCTCAAATCAAGAGGAGGCCTGTGTCTCAGCAATGGGCACATTACAGGCTTATTAAGATATTACCTACCTACCTAGCTTGAGCGTGATTTTTGCGATGGCACATCAGGGCTAAATCCAAAACATAGTGAACCATATCTCGATTAAGAAGGAAAATAAAACTGTAAGTATGTTTTTTTTTAAAAACGTTGCCCACAATAGGAATTACTCCTGCCCCAGCAGTCTCGACATTCATAGCGATCGCTTTACGATCGAATTCGGTCGCAAAGTCCTGTCACTCCATACATTACACCTGTCAATCCGGGACTTTACGACCGAATTCGATCGTAAAGCGATCGCTATGAATGTCGAGACTGCAGCCCCTGTGTCGTGGGTGCGTTTACAAACATTTCAACTCACATACACAAACAGCCAGACCCGGGACAACTACTTGTAGGTCATACTAATATTTGTTCCGTGCGGGAATTGAACCCGCGACACGCAGCGCAGCAGTCAATCGCTTAACCACTGCGCCAACCGTGCCGTCGAATGTTTATGTTTATGTTTATTTTTAGTTTATGTTTATTTTGAATATGCTTCTGTCTGAGCCAGACATTTGACTTTTTTGGGATGAAACAACTCCAGTCTCAGACATCGATCTACATGGTCATCATATGATCTGACCAATATTATGCCTGCACTTTAAAAGAGACTGTGACCTCTGAGTTTGTTTCGGCCTTTCTTCTCAGACCAGTCGGACTGCAAACGCCGACCGCATCTAGTTTTTAAAATATGATAGACGTGTAAAAGTGTTTGTACAAACCTACTTACAGAAATAAATCATTTATCAGTCCTTTACCAAAATCAAAATATTTTTTTCACATAAACCTACATGGGCACTTATGAAACGTCAGACCAGTACCGTAAAAGGTATATTAACTGTCCAACATACCTAGTATTTGTGTGTGTACTTTACCTTTTAATTATATCTATGTAATTTTGAAATCTTGATATATTTGTAACAAGTTTCTCATACACAGTGGTTTATCTAATTACACTATTTTTCCAGCAAAAACTAGACCATTATTAATACTGACTATGCCATACCTACTAAGTAATACGTAATTTTCATCTCTGCCCAGTAAAAAATGCTTATAGACGTAGCTAAAGAATACACTCACAAACAGACACATTGTCTCATATCTAGTATCATCTACACTTTCCTCGTCTAGTTTGAACGATACGAGGACGCCATTTGCATGGTTGGTCGTCATAGCAACGGTTTTATGACAGGTCGCTATGGTTCGTGACGGGTTTTTGTTGGACTACAATTCATCCATATTTTAATAAATAAATAATATCCCAGCTTATACAAAATCCGGTATTTTTGCTTATATTCCAGCATTCCAAGCTAAGTATAAATATTCATTCAGAATAATCGTGTGATTTCCGTCCCGACGCCGGAGTCGTCGTCTCGTCTTTACATAAGCGCGCTAAGCGCACATGAATAATTCAAAGTATATATATTTTATATACAGACGGTATTTATAATCTTCTCTGATATTTTTTAAGGTTTTAGGATGATTTTTTATTTTGGTCCTTATGAAAAATATTTGGGAATGTTTTAATTTAAAATGCTCGCAGGTAAAATGGGTTTCGAAAAGTTTTACATGTTTTTAATCGAATACCAAATTATTTCTATTTTATGTGTCCTAAAAGTACTAAATAGCCTAGCAACTGCGACCAATTTGGATGTAAAGACTATTCAAATTTACGTTTCTAATTGATGTTATTTCAAGTTAACAAATAATAATATCAACTTTATTGAAGTGGCAATTAAGTTAATTGCAGAGTGTCTAGCACTATTGAAAAAGTTATAAAAATGTTTGAAGTCGTAACGTAAACTGAACTTTATTGTGTGCGAATTAAAGTTATTTTTCCATAAACTCATATTTGTTTACATGTTTGGCAACTAAATCGCGAACGCAATATATTATAGGTAGGTTGTCGCAGGCAGATCTGACGTAACCTTACCCATTGGGTCGGGCTGCCCTAGCTTAGTTACTGCGAACATTGAGAAAAGAATGAGAAGATAAAGAAAGTTAAAAAGAGGCTCATTTATCTAAAGAGGTTTGAAGATCCGTGCCATACCTGTCATTTTGTTTTTTTTTTTTTTTCAAAATGGCGGCTACACCTGATACTTCGACAAGCCATTGCACTGCCGAGACTGTACCATAACACAAACGGGAAATTAAACCCCCCTTTAAAGCTACGACCAAATTGTCGTGTCGTCTGTCACCGCACGGTTCAAATAAACGAGCCGGATTATTGCACAAGTAAATCACTCTAGCACTGCAGCGCTTTAGAATTATAGCCGTCTAGTGGGCCATGTTCCTACAGCGCATTTTTTCATTCATTGTCGTTTTGACATTTTCAATGTTCTCATTAATTGAAAAGGGATTTATTGGAAGCTATAAAATTATGGGGAAAATAGAGTTTCGCGTTAATCTTTTAATACAGGCTGGGGAACATCAATGTGCAACCTGAAACCATGAATTCAGCTCTTGATTCTTTTAACCTAAATCTACGCAAGGGCAGAAATTTTTCGTCACTATGAAAAAAAAAAATCTGCTGTTTCATGGAAAAGTGCAATACCTACGCGATCAAAATGTATAAAAAGCTATTTTTTTTTTTCAAAATGGCGGCAACGTATGAAACCTTTATAAATCGATAGCTGACATCAATGCACACAGAAAATACATATAAAAAGACTAAACTACGTAAAGTGCCACGTTTCCGAGATATTAACAATATCAAAGTCACGTGACATCCATATTTTTTGAACATGCTTACATCTTGTTGCATAGATGTTGGAAAAAAATTCTTTGAATGTCTTTATAAAATAATCAAATTTCAGGGTTTAGAATCATGTACTGAATTCATGGTTACAGTTTGCGCGTCGATGTCCCTGCCACCCTGTACACTATTTTAGTTGTAGTACTTAGGGTCTTCCATTTTAAAGTACGAGTAGGTACCTAGTTTTCACGAACTATCAAATACTCTTTTTTGATTCAGTACAAAAAATAAACTAGTTTATTTTAAAACTGCACGCTGCGATTATTTGTCGCGTTTCGCTGGTTGACTGCGGTATTTAATTTAGCTTTAGCTGGGTTTGGTGACGATTAACGTCGTGCGGTCTTTTATTAACCGAGTAACAGATTGTTTCAATTTAGTCGCGTGATGTGTGGCTGCAATAAAGCCGTAGCGAAACGAATGTTTATTGTGCCAGTGATACATGCATAGTAAATGGGTGAAGGGGTAAATTGTTACCTATTTGATTTATTAGCATAAGTCTAATCAGCCTATTATGTTCCCACTGCTGAGACACAGGCCTCCTCTCTGTGAGAGGGAGTGGGCCGTAATCCACCACGCGGGCCCAGTGCAGGTCGGTAGATGGCACATGTCTTCGAATTTTTTGTTTCTAGAACATGCCGGTTTCCACACGATGTTTTACTTCACCGTTTGGGAGTATGTTGCCCCGTCTGAACCAACCCCTTTCATGCGAAGCACGTCACAGTAACACAATACGCTGTTTAATTATTATTTGCATGGAACAGCCACGTTTTAATGAACTCCTTCTATTACACAAGTAGGACGCGAGTTAGGGAAATTAGAACGTTTTGTAATTATATATTGTCACGCTCTAAACTGTATCTACCTACGGAAAGCATTGCCACTTTTTCACAACAATTTGCACCTTGTGAATGCCTCGCATATGTGGGCAAGTGCATACACACATATGCAAACGACGTATGACAACGTGTAGACGATTCCAGAAGCGCAACTGAAGTGCGGACACGACAGGTGCGCCCTCTTTAGTTTTGCATCAAAAGCTTAGATGACAAGAAGATTGTCACTAAAGTGACATTCTTATTTTCTACGAATTACTTTATGTTAAACTAGCTGCTCCCCGCGGTTTCACCCGCATAAGTTTCGATCCCGTCGGAATATCGGGATGAAAAGTATCCTATATGTAAATCGTGGTTTTAAACCATCTGTGTGCCAAATTTCATCCAAATCCGTTCAGCAGTTTTGGCGTGAAAGAGTAACAAACATCCATCCATCCATACAAACTTTCGCCTTTATAATATTAAAAGGATTAAATTAATTATACTAGCTTTTATTGGGGAACCGGTATTGTTATTCACATCCATCCAACTATCTAACTATGTCATATAGACCAATATACCTTGTAGTTCTACGACGTGCAAGTGATTTTCTATGTTCTATGTTACGGGTTTGGTTTCCGCACTTAGTCCTTCAAGTGGACCATTGTGCGTGGGCCATGGCGGCCGTCGGTGGTTATTCCAACCAGCCCACCTCCCTCCAGAAGCTTATTAAGTCTCCAGGTCTGTTGAGAACATCTGTGTAAGATCTGGGTGTTCCGAGGGCCTGCAAGTGATATTCAATCGTAGGGTGATAAACCAATAACGAACGTTTTGAGACGTGTAACTACACTTTAGCTGCGCCCCGCGGTTTCATCCGCATAAGTTTCGATCCGGTGGGAATATCGGGATGAAAAGTAGCCTATGTGTAAATCCAGGGTGCCAGCTACGTCCATACCAAATTTCATCAAAATTGGTCCGACCGTTTGACCATGAAGAAGTAACAAACATACAAACACACACACACTCACTCACCAACTTCGCCTTTATAATATTAGTGTGATTAGTAGGATTGAATCAGTTAAACTTCCTAAAACGATCATTCATTAGTTTCTCTCAGTTCGCTGTCGGTCCTTAGGGTATAATAAATTACTAGCTGACAAAATTATGGCAGATAATGTAATTTAAAATGTTTTGTCTGACGGCGAAAGTGGTGTGTCAAGATAACGTTTGCAGAGACAACATGACCAGAGACCGCACAAGACAGGACAGAAGGTATGTAAGGAAAAAGGGGAGGCCTTTGCCCAGCAGTGGACACAATATAGACTAAATGAAAAAATTAAAAAAAATGTTTTGTGTTTCGTAATTCTAATTTGCATACTTAACTATACTATAGAATCAAGTTCTTCTAACTAAACAGACATCTGTGTTGCTGGGGAGTTTGATGCGTCACTTGTCCTTCCCAATTAAAGCACTAAGAATTCTTGTGTAATCTTGACGTTCAAAAGGCGCTGATTGTCAGCCTAGTTTGAATAAATGATTTTTGTTTTTTTTTTTTTGTGATAAAGCAATTACGAGGTCGACTATACGTATGGCCAGCCCATTACCACTTCAGCTTGCGTAATCACTAACCTACATTGACAAACAATATAGATCAGATTAACTCTTTAACTAACCTACTCAGAAAAAAAATATGGATGAGGTTGAGTCTGCCAGTTTTTCAGCCAATGCATAAAACCACACTTCCTCATTACCCTTCCAAATGAAAAATTCAAGCCTTTAATAAGCCAAAATGTATTCAAACTTCAGTCTTTTCAGCCAACTCAAATCCGTGTCACGGGCACCACCGCAACGCTACGAAAATATTATAAAAAGAAAAACTCCGGCGAACCTCTCGACCTTTTAAAGTAGAAAGTGCCTGTTTATGAACTAAGAGAGGCATGGATTTTTAGGTTTCAACTCTGTTCATTTTAGCCGAGTTATATTGAGTTAATTACTATGAAAAGCCGACCAAGTTTTGATTAAAACACGAAAAGTTTCGACAACTGTTCTTTTTTTTTTTGCGAAGTGGTCCTTCAGTACGGGATACGGAGGTTTTTTTGTTGTTGTTGGTATCGTTAGAGGTGAATTAAGTATTAGGTATTTTAAGTATTTTTTTTTTACAAAAAATAGCCATGTAAAACAATGTGTTGGTGATATTTTTCAGTCATAAAATATTATTACTATTATGGTGTGCGTGTCTTTTTGAATCAATATAATTATAATTGGACGTTTGAAAGTCGCGCCAGTGACAGAAAAGTTAAAGGAAATCGTTAGAGTAGGTATGGGCGTATAATGAGAAGGGAGGAAACGCATGTGACTAATAAAGTGATGAATATAAAATGTTGATGGATAAAGAGAGAGTAAGGCCAAAGAAAAGATGGTTAGATTGTGTGAGGAATGATATGAAAGGGAAGGGAGATCAAATCAAAAGTCATTTATTCAAATTAGGCTGAGAATCAGCACTTTTCGAACGTCAAAATTACAAAAGACAGTCCCCCAAAAACGCCCGCCCTTCACCACTTCCTAGTGCTATCGCTGGAAAGAAGAAGTGGCGCAACAAACTCCCCAGCAGCACAACTGTCTGTTCAGTTAGAAAACACTTGATTGTATACAATACTAGGTACCTTTGTGTGGGAGTGAATGATAGCGTGACGGTTGACAGGGGAGAATGGAAAAAGAAAACGTGTTGCGTCGACCACAAGACACATGGGATGAGGGCAGGAAGATGATGATGATGTGACAAAAACAGATTTTATTTATTTATTTAAACTTTTCGCACAAAAAGGTACAAAGGCCGACTTAGGCATTCTGTACCAGTCAACCAAGGGTGGTAAAGAGATTAGATGGCAGGTGCTTTGGTGTCTTTGCAGATTTTGTTTCAGGATTTTCAGAATTCCTAGTTTCTGAGTCAATCACAGAGAGAAAATCATTATCAGAGCTTGCCAGTACATTCCACACACCATTATATGTACATTACACACATAAATGAGTTAAAGTTCTACCAGCAATTTAATCACAACGAGGATGAACGTTCACTATGAAGCTAACAGAATTACGACAAAGCGGGTAATAAATAAGTCTGAGATCTGTCTAATTAGATCCAGTACGTACCGTTTAATTAACTATTGTGACTAGAGCCCGCTTTGATCTGTCGTATCCGGCTCGAAGTACCATTAAATTAGATTGCTTTATTTATTGAAAACAAATGAGGACCGTAAATTAAATTCAGGATTTCCTCGTTGGTCTAGTGGTCGCAAGCGCTACTGCTGAGAAAGAGGTCCAGGGTTCGATTTCCAGGGCGGGCAAAGTGTTGTTTGGTTTTTCCATCAGACATTTCTCAGTAACAACCAGACCAGAGCCTGGAGTTGTGGCCGGTTGATGGCAATAGCCTCGCCCCCTATTACATGGCACTTAAACATAACTGGCGAAACAACAAAAACCTTTCCGGAATTACAATGGTAATATTATGAAGTCTTAAATTACCGTCTTTGAAAAGTTAAATGTAAATGAGAATAATGGACCCGTTTCACTTAATCGCTTTTATTTAAGAGCTTCCTCTTTTGTTTTATTTGATGTCTTTTAAGAAGTTAGTACGTATTAAAAAACATGGAAATTCCACTTTGTTTTAGATGTCGCAGTTACTCTTGTCTATTCTGTAAAAATGTCTTCGTGATTTTGGTGAACTGAGCGCCATTTTTTTATTTTATTTTTATTGCTGAATCTCACTTTAAACTCACTTCGCTTGTTCACGGTGAGATTTTTACAGAATAGATCGGCCAAAATCCGCATATGTACACGTCTTTATCGCGGTGATCAAACAGTGCAATATAATGGTACTCGCAAACAAATAAAAAATAGACTAACATCTTGGTTACTAAATTTGTCATATAACGAAACGGAAGAGCTAAATACGAGTACAGTGCATAATCAGCATATAATGTTCCCACTCTGTTTATTTACTAAAAACAAGAGAGTTCTGGCAATTACAAAAAAATAATTTCAAAGTCAAGGTTTCCTTTTAATTAAGAGCAGACGGTTTTATGATAACTGTTTCAGGCAAGCGCTATCTGAGCTCATTGCTACAGATGTTCTATAGAGAAACTAGACGTTATTTGTTTGTGCTAATTATCTTGAAGGTAATTAGCACAAATGTCTGACTTTCTGTCTGGTTTGTTTTTGAAGAAAAACATTTGTTGAACGAGATACTTTTACACTAAGTTTTGTTTTAATGTTGAAGAGATTCTGTTTGACAGGCTCACTAACTTTTTCTTATAATCAAAAAGCCGAAAGGAACAATCCTACTAATATATATTATAAACGCGAAAGTTTGTGAGGATGGATGGTTGGATATTTGTTAGTCTTTCACGCAGAAACTACCGAACAGATTTCGATGAAATTTGGCACACATATAGTTTATAACCATGATTCACACATATGATACGTTTTATCCCGATATTCCGACGGGATCGAAACTTTAGCGGGTGAAACCGCGGGACGCTGCAAGTAAAATAATAAAATTACAGGTAGATAGTATTTATAACATTCCCGTATCAGTCCCGACTGTCATTTGAAGATCTTTGACAGTCTGACAACCAGTTTACCCAGGGGTTACAGTGTTACCCAGTAACTGGGATGTGGAGGCTGACTACCCATAATGACTGTCAAAGACCTACGAATGACAGCCGGGACCAACGGCTTAACGTGCTTGTCCGAAGCACAGAGGGGTCGCGATATGTGTGTAATGGATGGCCACCCATCCACGAACCGACCGAGGCAAGCTGAGCTTAACCTTTGATCTACCCATTCTGTTGTTATTAATGAGCCACGACTTTAAAAATAACATTATAATTTAATAATTAGGTAGGTACATTAAACTTTTAAAATTAATAGCCATTCAGGACCAACACTTCCTTAGGGATTCATACCGCTAAGCTATTTCCGAGTCGCGGTTAGTAATAAATACTAAAAGTCTTCAGGACAATGTTTAATTAAGTATAGAATTATCTTCAAAGGCCGGCTATCCTTTGAGAAATAGGCTCCACAAGTCTTTAGTCTTCGTAAGATATTATTTATCTAAGTTCTTGTTTCATTTTATATTATCTACAAGCCGGCTTTACATTTTTAATGAATGGTTACATGAAGATTTCAGGGGCACTAAAGAGACTTTCAGACCCTTAGCATAATGAGCTTTTATTGTTCCCACAGCTGGGACACAGACCTCTCTTTGAGAGAAAGTAGGCCGTAATCCAGCGTGCGGGCCCAGTGCGGGTTGGTGGATCTCACGTGTCTTCAAATTTTTGGTCCTAAGATATATCCGTACCACGTACCCACGACCTACAACTCGTAAGTTGGCGTCGTTATCACTACACCACCACTGCTCTCCTCTAGTGCTTTAACTTATATATCGCCAAAGACTATATCTGACCATTTTGAAAACAAAATTCCGTAGACATAATGACCACAGCCTGCTGCGTCCGTAAGAAAAACAAAAGAGGATCCTATTTAGGTCGACTAATAATATGCGCTGCAAGCACGAATATGCTTTACGGTGGTAAGATATTAATTTTGTCGATAGTATATACATACACTAGAAACATTAAAAATATTTTTTATATGTAAACAAATTTACGTTCATGAAGGATTGGAACTAGCGAATCATCTTCCCTTTTCCATTATCAGATCATCTATAATATGACAGCTTAATACGATATTGACATCGGAACTACACGTGTCCGTAAAATCCCGACACAATCTGATTTACGAGAATTGGGTGAATCAGAAGGGTGTGAAGATAAATAAAAATGTCTGAAAATTCCGATAAAGGATAATACTCAGAGAAAGAAATAGGTTTTTGAAGTGAAAACTTCTTTAGCGGCGTTGTGCACTTTTTTTGTGATGGGTAAAAAATGTTAAACTCGCGTCAGGACACGTGACCTGATCGAAAATTCATAAGACGGAGCTCGCGTCAGGATATGTGACCTGATCGAAAATTCGTAAGACGGAGGGAGTTTTTTGTGATGGGTAAAAAATGTTAAACTCGCGTCGGGACACATGACCTGATCGAAAATTCGTAAGACGGAGCTCGCGTCAGGACACTTGACCTGATCGAAAATTCATAAGATGGAGCTCGCGTCAGGACACGTGAACTGATCGAAGATTCGTAAGACGGAGGGAGAGTAGACCGCATTCCAAAATATCAAAAATGCACAACGTTAATATTCAATTTTTCACTTCTGCCGGCACTCCCGGAGTGCAACCCGTTTTTATCTTGTGATTGTTCACAGTTATTGTCAAAAAAGAAATACCTAAGGGTGGCATGTATGTATAATAGTATCTAGTTTGACTGCCCCGACGGTGTCGTGGTCGCAAGCGCGACTGCCGAGGGTGGGGTCCTGGGTTCGATTCCCAGGTCGGACAAAGTGTTAACGGGTTTCCCATTACAAATTTCTTAGTAACGGCCCGGTGTTTGGAAGTTGGTGGCTTAATACCCCCGTGCCTCGGAAAGCACGAAAAGCCATTGGTCCTGCGCCTGATCTTTCCCCGGTCGTGTTGGATTACCGTCCCATCGGACTATGAGAGTAAAGGAACAGAGAGTGTACCTGTGTTTACGCACACACTTGTGCACTATAATATCTCCTGCGTACCTGGGATCTCCGTTGAGATTGGCCACCGTGACCGAAATCGGTCGGGAGGCATATTATTACTATTATAAATTAAAGTAAATTAAATAATCATTTATTTCAGGAAGTTATTCCCATATTAAGCACTACAAATTACATACAACAAACACAATAAATACATACAACACAAATTACATACCTACATAAAACATTACACATTCAAAACATTCCATTAAAATAAATAAGTTACTTGAAATAAAAAATAAAATAATATTATAGTATCTTGGCTGCTCTCTTGTCCTGGACTGCCAAAAAAACAGAATGCCCGTATGAGGATGACATGGTCATATACTGATCAAACCCTCATTAGCCTTTTGCCCACGACTTCGTCAGCGTGAAATTCCTTGCTCACACCATCCCGATGCATCGCATCGCCCGTCCGCGCTATTACTTCGATTTGCTTAGCATTCTTCTGCCTTTTTTTCATTATGCTCGGCTCCTAAGAATCCTAGCCTGATCTTTAATAGCCCTTCTCAAGAATTGGGCTATCAAATGCAAAAATATTTTTTCAAATCCGAATGAGAGAGAGATTAGTCAGTCACATTATAATTATAATATGCAGATAGATAAAGCATAAGCATGATGATTTAAAAAAAAATAGAAATACCTAATAAAATACAGCTTTAATAATCATTTGACGTGTAAAAGTGTAATTTATACCTGACCAACATACAGAACTTTAATATAAAATGCATAATTATATTCAATAATATATTTTCTTTTTTCCTTCATGAGCAGTGTAGAATTATAGATGTTGCATGAGAATAAATAATTCCTTTCCTTCCTAGACTTAAACATGAAACACTTACTTCTACAGTTTGCCTGTATGTAGTACATAATGCGAGTAAGTACATAAATACACACTCGGCAATAAACGCCACCCGTTGGCACGCGACTGACAGAGAGGCGCGACTATGCCATTTATATACGTACCGTTTGGAAAATACTGGGCGGAAGGACCAGAAATCGTTCTTAAGTTGACGACACTTTTTAAAGGCAGGTATTCAAGTATAAGATTTCCTAAAAACATTAATGGACACTCTAATATAATAGACAGCTAGAAGGCGTCGCGGCAGACCCCGTAGAAGATGGCGGGACGAGCTGGACAAAACAAACGACCAGTGGTCTACTTTAGCCCTAGATCGAAAGAGCTGGAAGTCATGGGGAGAGGCCTTTGCCCAGCGATGGGATGATGCAGGCTAACAGTAAAAGTAATATAATAGACAACAATAATACAGTATGTGTCTCCTCTTCCCCGTTTGAATCCATCCAAAGGTTGTCTTTAAAAGATCTCTCTTAGCGATAAGACCGACCATTGTGACACCCCTTGTAAAAATTTGACATATATACCTGTAATTTATATGGACATAGTACAGGGTTATTCTATTCTATTTTATAATAAGAGTGGCTCTTTTTGTAAGCCTTACTTAATAATTCTCATTTTCGTGTCCTAAAAGTACTAAATAGCGCTCGCCGGCCGCTGTCGCAACACGACTCGTTCCACTCGCTCGGCTTGCGCGCGGTTAGTGACAGATCTAACCTAACCTTGCCAATTTGGTCGGGGTCCCTTAGTTTATCTGTTACTGCGAGTTGCGATCAACTTTGATAAAAGGCCAGAAAGTTACAATGAGGCTCATTTATTAAAAAAAGGGTGTATCATTAGAAGTTAAAAAGTTTTTAGAGGATGAATAAAACATTTCCTCTTTTTAAATCTAAAGTGCAAAGAGAATATTAAAAGCTGTATATGCGCAGTTACGTAGACTCACACATTGTTTAAATTCAGCATTTTCGGTAAGGCCTGCTATACGTAAACTTAATTATCGGGTGTCAGATAGGACCAAAATTACCTTTGGCTTTATCGCAATAAATGAACGTTTAAGCACTGGAAATTTAAAATTGAGTTTAAGCACGTAAAGCCTCGCATACTTTATTGTGAAAAATTCTATAAATTGTAGTCTGGGTTTGTGCCCAGTTGATGGTAATCGGCTCGCCACTACATTACATCATCATCTGCCGCGCCTTTTTGCGTTTTTTTGCGATCGGCTTCCAGTCTAACCGGATGCAGTTCAATACCAGTATTTTACATGGAGCGACTGCCTATCTGACCTCCGCAGCCCAGTTACTGGATAATACAATACCCTTTTGTAAGACTGGTTGTCAGTTTCGGGCTTCTGATTACCCGTAACGACTGTCAAATATCTACAAATGACAGCCAGGACCAACGGTTTAACGTGCTTTCCGAGGCTCCCATCCACAGACCAACCTTGGCAAGCGTAGCTCAACTTTCCATCGACCCGTGCGGCTGTTATTATTTAGCCCCTCGCCCTCATAGATGACTTAAACATAACTGGCGAAATTTGGGTGTACTATACTACCGTGCTAAACGTAAAAGCGGTATTTCAAGAAAAGCTAATTTCAAGAAAATTGAAGTTTTGCTCTATTCTCTTAGTGATTTTAGGTAAAACTAAGATAGGAAAACTTCTTTAAGGGTTTTTTATATGTTTTATAAGATTCCGCTGTTTAGATACCGCCAGATACCTCTAAAATAGCCACCAAGTGGAGTCCTGACACAGCTAGAAGGCGTCGCGGCAGACCCAGTAGAAGATGGCGCGACGAGCTGGAGAAAACAAACGACCAGTGGTCCACTTTAGCCCTAGATCGAAAGAACTGGAAGTCACGGGGAGAGGCCTTTGCCCAGCAGTGGGATGATGCAACAGTAACAATAACCGCTATTTAACTTAGCTAATTGGGTGCGTATTTCTTTAAGCTATCCGATGCCATAAAAATAAATTTCACGATTTTTTTGAGATAGGTACCGCTTTTGAGCTTAGTACGGCACTATAGTACTATATGTAGGTATACCTCTGCCCAAACCCCTGGGGAAATAGGTGTGGTGTTATCTATGAACTGTTTTATTACATCTGGGTCTATCATCCGTTAGATATTGCTGGTCATATATCATAGACCTCATCCATCGCTTTCCACCATGCGAGATCGAAGTCAATAGGTTGGACCATTAAGGAAAATAAATATACAAATATTGTTTTTTTTTCTTCTATCCTTTGTTAAAAAGAACAAGGTTTTTAATAAATAATTATCTAGCCTATAAGACTAATAAGCGATTTTAATGTAACTTAATTTTTTACGTGATAATTATTTTAAAACTTGGAATAGCGTTGATACAACGCCATCAGATCAAGCTACCTGAAACTGTAAAATTTTCGCAATCAACTTTGAACCTTAATACTATAAAGGTAAAGTTGAAAATTTATCAAAGAAATTTGACACACTGTGTCAGCTTGATGTGAGTCTGTACTTTACACAAGTCCGTTCTACTTTCTTAGTCTGATATGATGATATAAAAAAACTTTGTTCATGTGTTATTATGTAAATATTGTATTAACGCAGATTATGGGTCTAAATCAAAAATTGGAGAAACAACCCCCAATGTTGAACCAAACAGCCTTTGCACCAACGACCCCTAAAACAAATAACAACAGTCATATTCTACTTGAATAACATTCATTTCAATGTGAGAAAATGCAATGAAACACCCCTCCGCGTCTGATATCTACTCTAAAGGAGCAATTACTGTCACCAGCTGCCATTAAGAGGCAGAACGGGACAACCGTGTAATTTGAAATGATTTCTAAAGGATGGCGAATCGGAGTAGGTAGTGATTTCAAAATCTTTGTATCAGTCCTTTGAGTCAAATTTTCTCTGATGGACACAGAATGAAGCACATTAAAAGTTTTATCGATATTACACCTATGCGGGTATGTTATTTAGGGCTGATTTTTCAATCGACATAATTGTTTTATTCGTGGAATAAAGTTGACATCTGACAGATTTTGTATCAAACTCAACAGTAGTTTTTCTTTTTGAAAGAGTTATCCTTTTAGTTTTTTTTTTTCGAAAGAGTAACTAACATCCATCCATCCATACAAACTTTTGCATTTATAATAATAGTAGGATGTGAAAGTTTGTATGGATCGATGGATGGATGTTTGTTACTCTTTCACGCAAAAAGTACCGAACGAATTTGGATGAAATTCGGCTCACAGATAGTTTATAACCAGGAATAATACATAGGATACTTTTTATCCCGAAATTCCCACGGGATCGAAACTTATGCGTGTGAAACCGTGGGGCGCAGCTAGTGTATGTATGTGTTTAGGTATCGATACCCATAATAAATGTGCAGTTTCGCTAGCTAATTTAATTTGCCCTCTATAATGCTTAAGCTTAAGGTGCAAAACGTAACATAACAATATAACATGTTGTAAGAACTTTCTTAATTGCTTATACACCAAGCTTTATGGTCTAAAGGAAACATCGTGAAGAATCCTGGACTTTAATGGTTTGTAATCGTGAACACGGCAACACGCAACGAGGCGAAGTGATTGATGTTCATTCCCTTTCTGAATGAGCAAGCTCTTCGCCCTGCAGTAGAACAATTACCAGCTGTTTTTAGACATTCATGAACTGTGAAATGTCTGAGCGCAATTCCCGTATTTTTTAAGAACGTTCGCATTCTAATCTCAGTCTCTATCTGTCAAATACAATCAATTTACTTACATTTTTGACATTTATAGTCGCTGAGATGAGATGGCGACTTGAATTTGAACGTTTTTTAAGTACGAGAATTGGCCTTGTGGTCGTTAAAAAAGACTAGCTAGACTAGATCAGTCACCGTTTCGCACGGATTTTATGACTTCATAAAACATCGAGATTTATTTTATTATAAAGTAAGTTTAATATTAATGCATTATGCACATATACCATCCGGAATAAATTCTCTAAACGTTGGTAAAAAATCCGTTGCATACTTTAGAAGTACAACGTAGTCATACAGACAGACACGAAAAGCGACTTTAAATTTTAATATGTATAGATATAGATTCCACTAGTATTTAACATGGAGCGACTGCCTATCTCCACCTCCCAGACCTAAGCCATAAGTCAGTTACTGGGTAACACGATACCATGTGGTAAGATTGGTTGTCAGACTTTCGGGCTTCTGACTACCCGTAACGACTGTCAAAGATCTACAAATGAGTTGGGACCAACGGTCTAACACGCTTTCCGAGACACGGAGAGATCTCGATATGTAATGGACCTAAATCGACATAAACTAAACCCGTGCGGCTGATATGATTGAATCACGAGTCCTTCACGTGAAACAAATGACGAGTGAAAAAGTGCTACATATACAGAACCCATTTACTGAACATTGAAGCTAAAATAAGTCCATCATTATCGACTATCAGCAATTCACAACAATTCCACAAATTCCCCTCTATTTGCCATATAATTCCGCCCATAGAAGTCGCAATAACCGTCAGCATCTGGCACGGGGCGCCAGGACCGACAACTATGCAATTTGTACAATTTCTACTTCCGAGTACGACGCCTCTTGTGAATATCGCTCCATTTCCTACAACCAGCAGATAAAAATGCTCGAATTTGTGTGACGGTTTCTCTATTAGAGTACGTTTGGTTTTAGTATCGCTTTTGTTTGTCTGCAATAACAATGAATTATAAAGAAACGACGGGTAAAAGTTTATTTAATTATATTTACATAATTTAAAATCAAAATCAAAAGTCATTTATCGAACATAAAAATTACGAAAGACAGTCCCCCAAAACGCCTGCCCTTCACCACTTCCTTGTGCTGTCGCTGGGAAGAAGAAGTGGCGCAACCAGCTCCCCAGCAGGACAGCTGGCTGTTCAGTTAGAAAATACTTGATTGTATACAATAGTAGGTATGCAAAATACCCAACAAATACAATAAAAACTATACGCACTGAAGCAAAAAAATAATAAATTCAAAATGTAAAAGCTAACAGTCTTGTACAAGTAAGTAAAAAGTAGGAAATTAATAAAAGGGCTTCAAAAGATTCGTCCGCATCGCTATCAATAGGAAAAGTACCCAAAAGGCTGGCAGCACTGCCACGTTGTATGGCAATGCTGATTCTTTGAACAAAAAACCGGCCCGCCCTCTGGGCACGTGAAGAGTCGACCAGCCACTTGGCGATGTCTCGAAAAACTAAGAGGGCACTCGGACCCCATGGCCCTAAAAAAATGATAAATGATTTTATTTTTGTAAGTAGGTTTGTACAAACACTTTTACACGTCAATCATATTTTAAAAACTAGTTAAGGTCCAGACTACTCTGAGAAGAAAGACCGAAACCAACTCAGAGGTCACAGTCTTTTTAAAGTCCAGACATAATTATTTATTTAAACTTTTCGCCCACAAAAAACGTAAAAAGGTGGGCTTAATGCATTAGGCATTCTCTACCAGTCAACCAAGGGCGGTGAAGAGATTAGTTGCTTTGGTTGACAGGCACAATAACAAAAAAAAAACTATGAAAACTATTGAAATATAAATAAAATAAGTAGGTACACAAATACATAAATAGGTTATAAATCTCTGCAATTTCCGCTTAAATGCATACCGAATGGTGGCCGACCTGATATCAAGAGGAAGCGCATAATCTTCGTCAGATCATGTGAAGAAATTTTAAGAACCCAAATTTTTAGGTCCCAAAGTACGCAACCCAGACAATCTAAAGATTCATTGTGTTAGTATGTAAGTACTTCTCGCACGCGGGCCTGCGGGCGGAGAGCAATGGGTAGCTCTCCGTCCGATCAGGACCAGGCCCGTGCCGGACGGCGTGTATGTGTTCCACGCGCGCCTCAAAGAGATGTCAGCGTAGTTGACGGGGCCCGACAGGGCCGAAGCCTGCCGGGGTAGCGGGATCGTCCGAAAGGGTTACCGCTGCCCTGGTACGTAAAGGGCTAAGGAAGGAACACGGGTGGGTTTTAGTCAGTAAGAGTCTGACACTCCCTCCTGCTCCACCCAGAGCGGGAGGAGTCATTTGATGATTTCCCATCCACAAAAAAAAAAAAAAAGAAAAAAAAGTACTTCTCGCAACCTCTGTAACTTATTTCTTGTGTCATTTTATATTTCTGTTTATATAGTTTGTTACCACTTCATTTTTATACATTGCATTCTTACCTTAGGTTATCACTGTAGTAGAGAATGTTGGTTCACCTGTTATTTAGTTATTTAAGCTTTTCGCACAAAAAGGTACAAAGGCGGCCTTAATGCCTTAGCCTTAGCCTTGCCATTCTCTACCAGTCAACCAAGGGTGGTGAAGAGATTAGATGGCAGGTGCTTTGGTTGAGAGGGACAATGATAAAAAAAAACTCTTAAAACTAGGTACACGAATACATAAATAGGTTATATACACATACATACGTTATTGGCAACTGTATAAGCCCATGACTGTTATTTGATATTTTGTATACAGAATCTGTTGGTGTACCTTTATAAATAAATAAATAAGAACATTTAGATTGGTGTTTGAAATTGTCTTTTGAGGAAAGGACTACACAGATTGAGTGGACCTGTCTAGCCAGTGCACGTATTGGTTAATAGTCATGCTGCTCAACTCATAAATTAAGGAGTTCAATACATAAGTATACCACTGGTGGAAAACAAGCGTCAGCCACTAGTTGTCTGGTATTTTTGCTGAACTGGGCCTTTTTGGCGCAGCCGAGAGGCACAATTTCCTGCTAATTACTTACATCGGACGTTACACTTTTTAGGGCTGATTTTTCAATCATCTGATAACTTTATTCGAGTGAGATAGTTATCTTCAGGCGAAACCCTTAAATATCAATTCTACCAAACTGGAAATGCTGGGAACTCTCCTATATTTGTTCCACTGACCTGGTTTGATGCAGGACATGCCGCACGCTCCGTCACAGAGACACTTCTTCTTTTTACTCTTGCAGTCCTCGTCAGACGAGCACTTGCGGAGACACTTTTGACCCTGAAATAGAAGAGGCTTTTAGCATATTTCAATCTAATAGGCATAAACGAACAATGCACTGAAATCTGGTAAATAACGAAGATGGTAAGACTTTTCACAACTTTGCAATAAAAATATTTTACAAAGTATGACGGGCATTCGACTTTTAATAATAGTTTGACGACACGGTTGGCGCAGTGGCTGAGCGATCGACTGCTGCGCTGCGTGTCGCGGGTTCGATTCCCGCACAGAACACATATTTGTATTGCCTTATTGCCTACAGGTAGTTGTTCCGGGTCTGGCTGTTTGTGTATGTGAGTCTAAATGTTTATAAACGCATCCACGATGCAGGAGTAATTCCTACCAGTAGCAATGGGTTTCATTTTGACGGTTCAACAACATTCATTGCGATATTTACGTTGTTTAGTAGACACATTTTTCGAACATATGGATCAATGGATTAGAAAGAAAGAAAAGAAAGAAAAAGCATTTATTTGCGGCAAACATGACTTATGAAAAAAGGACTTAGCACACAAAAAAACAAGTTGGGGGTAAACATGCGTCACATTCACGCAAAACGGCCATCGCTCAGCATAATGCTAAGACCCTATACGAGACAGAGCCCAAGCGCTGGTTTTCAGCGGCAGCCGGCGTTGACGTGATGACGTTAACCAGTGCAGCATGCAATTATACATAAATAAATAAAAACAACAATCAAAACAAGAAAATAAAATAAACTATTCAACATATGATTCGACACAAAACAAAAAAACAAAAATCAAAACATGACCTATAATAAAAATAAACATACATAAAAGAAAAGATGGTGAAACATGAAACATATATGGTAACATTCCGGGCAACGAATCTCGCGCCGCGCCGGATATAGGTTATCTATGCGCGTTCGCAGCTGTCACAATGCTACACGGTCTATATTTGACGTTTCAACATCTTGAACGCAAGTAATTAACAATAACATGGCTCAATAATAATCAATGTTATGCTAGAAATCTATTGATGTATTGGGTGAATGTGTACCTGTGGTTTTTGCAAAACAGTGTTTGTAAAATTGTGCTAGAAGGTGCCAATGACAAACTTAGTTACTCAAAGGAGAACCAAAATCCTCAGTCCAGGATGAAAATGGAAAGTGCAACATGATTATGATGAATCAAATAATAAATTAAATTAAACTGGATTAGTTAAATAAAATTGGACACATTTTTCAACATGAAAATCTTTCAACATGATTCAGATTGACATTGATAGTGTGTTACGCAATTAGGGTTCACAACACTCCCGGTGTTTTTTTTTTTAATCCTTATTTATTTACAGGGTTTTTTTTCTATAAAGAATAAGTCACCCGGTTATTGAATACAATAAATATAACAAACTAACCTACCCGCAACCTTGTACCCATAATAATAATATGATATAGTATTCTGGCCTCATATGACAATGGTGAGGCCAGGACGCTGTTATAGTAGCCTACATTAAAATGAATGTCAAAAGCTTGACGTCTTTGGACTCCAATACGACTACATTCCGTCAAGATGTGATGCACATCTTCTATGACTCCACAGACAGCGCAATTGGGTGAACACTCCCGGTGTTGTAAAATACGGTGTTGATATATAACGTGTATCAAAGGACCAGTATATCAGCCATTAATATTTTGTACCTTCAAAATATTTATAGTTTTAGAAATAAAGAAAAATATTTCGATAGGTATGTAACTTACCAGCAAGGTAGCCTGCTCCTCATCTCGAGGACACTGCGCCGAGGGTGAGTTCCTAGGGTTCTTGTAGATCCTGCCGTCATCGTCAGCGTCGGCTCGGCTCTGCTGCGTCGTCTCGTCCTCATCATCGTCGTCGTCGGCTGCTGTCGGGCTCGGCAGGGATGATACTGTAACAATAAAAGGTTTGGCGTTATTGATTTGACTAGCAGACCAGCATGATTTAAGTCCCCTATATATTATTCCAAATGATGTAGCGTTGGAAGGCCTCCTACAAGGTGGACCGACGACCTTGTTCAAGCCGCAGGAACCCGTTGGATGCGAGAAGCACGGAACCGGTCGAAGTGGGGGTGCTTGGGGGAGGCCTATGTCCAGCAGTGAACTTCTTTCGGCTGAAATGATGACGAATGCTGATATATTATTCCTAAGATGATGGTACCACAAAATGATCGAGTGAAATTGAAAGACTGATACCGTCTTATTACAAAACGGGTTCTAACTTTAGACCTACCTTCATGCTAGTTAGTGTATTGTGAACTTTATTCCGACAAACGAAAAGTTCATAATGCAAAATTGACAACTTAGACTCGGGTTTAGCGTCAGTTTTTAGGGTTCCGTATCCAAAGGGTCAAAACGGTACTCTATTACTAAGACTTCGCTGTCTGTCCGGCCGTCTGTCTGTCACCAGGCTGTATCTCAAGAACCGTGATAGCTAGACAGTTGAAATTTTCACAAATTATGTATTTCTGTTGCCGCTATAACAACAAATACTTAAAACAAAATAAAATAAGTATTTAAAGGGGACTTCCATACAACAGACGTGATTTTTATAGATAATGGTACGGAACCCTTCGTGCGCGAGTCCGACTCGCACTTGGCCGGTTTTTGTAATAAGTACTTTAACTGTCGGTCAAAATTTAAAAGGCTCGATGTTTCCTAGTCAGGTGTATACGCATATAATATTATGTATAACAAAATTCCAACAGAAATAAAATTGTAATATAATTAACTCAATTAAAAACAGATTGGAATGGCTGAAAGAACATGTTTTATAACATTAAAGATGTTTTTTTTACAAAAAACTGCGGATATTGCGGAGATAAAACTATTATTTTATTGCATTGACCATAAATCTGTGACATTCAACAACAATGAACTAATAATTATTTTGCATGGAATTGATATAATTATATCCTGTCCATGTGGACTTTAGATTAATAGATACCTGACTGTAGCAACTTTATACCATGTAGGCACAGAAAGACTTATGTGCCTACATGGTATAAACTAGATAAATATAATGAAATATAATATACATAATAACTAGACTTTTAAATCTAGATCTAAAGATAAACTTTGCTTCGTTAGAAGGTAATAAGAGTTACAAGATAATGTATAGTATTTCGGTCTTCCCTCTCAAGTTGCACCTCGTGTCGACATTCGTTACAAATCTGAGCGCATTTCATTCTGGACACGCGTAGGTTCGTGCGGCGTTCAGCGGACTAGTTTTAATGGCGGACATACGTCGTAAATCACTTGACGAGTTAAGAAGACATAAGAGGCCAGTAGCCCTTCGGTTTCCCTAGTGCATGATTTCCCCTCAAAAATATGTATCACCTTGTATGAATTTTGTAGCGAAAAATTTGTACTCTTGGGGGTTAAAGAATCATGTGCTGAATTCATGTTTACAGTTTGTGCGCTGATGTCCAGGGACATCAGCGCAGAAACTGTATAAGCTGTATAAGATTGAACTGCTGTTATTATAGTGAGACGCCAACCCTAAGTAAGTTAATCATAGATATTAGTTTTACCTTTAAAACAAACAAAGTACCTATTGTGATAAACTCGTCCTTCCCTCACTACCATCCATATTAATTAATTCGAACATCACTCCACAAGCTTCGTCCCAAAAAATGGCACCTCTCCCAATTCAACCCAGCTTACCCAACACATCCCGTGATTAAAATAATTACCGGAGAAGCCACATGTTCTCATTGTCTCGTAAATCTAATTAGCCTGAAGTGTGCGTAATGACAAAGGACGGTAATTAAATAATAAGGCTCCGAGGGATGAAAGGACCGGAGAATTGCTTTCCTACTCAAATAGATGTCATCTTCAGCGTTACAGGTAGAGGTGTTGTCGACCTTTGGATAATTAAACCGTGCTCGAGCAGTGCTTGGCTAGTGGTAACGGCTGCGGCTTATGAATTGTATGTCGTGGGTTCGAATCCAGACAGGTGCTTTCATCATCACCATCATTATCATTTCCGACGTCCAATTTTTTTTTATTTTATTGACAATGGGCTCACTCTTGACCTCAATCCAGCCCAGAGGCGGGGATGAGAACTACGGTGGAACGAGCTTGCCCAGAAGAAGCCTATTCACTCTCGCCCTGAAGAGATTCGGGTTGTATGAACTCGGGAATGCAGACGCAGGCAGACAATTCCACTCCTTAGCTGTGCGCATCAGAAAAGCTAGACATAGGCCTCCCCCAAGCACCTCCACTTCGACCAGTTTTGTGCTTCTCGCATCGAAAGGGTTCTTGTGGCCTTCACAAGGTCGTCGGTCCACTCGACAGGCGCTTTTCTTTTGTTTAAATTATTTCATCACCACTGCTCTCAAAATGGTGAAGAAAAACATCGTGAGGAAACCGGCATGTTTTAGAACCAAACATTCGGAGACATGCGACTTCAACCAACCCGCCCTGGGCCCGCGTGGTGGATTACGGCCCACCCCTCTCACAGAGAGGAGGCCTGTATCCCAGCAGTGGGCAACATTATAGGCTGATTATGGTCAAAACTATAGCCATAAGAAAAGAGCTAAATACTTATGGGAAATATTTTGTCCACACACAATTGGCTCATCGAAAACAACAGATTTTTCCTGTGATAACGGAGGGGAAACTTGACCATAAAAATCTGGCGTTCTGACTTTACCGAGACATAATAATTATTACCACGCCAAAATTGTTATTACGTAAGTAAACTTATGTTTTCACTGTGGCAATTCGGTACTTCGAGCCGGATTGTATTACATCCTGCCTCGAAGAACCAATACGTTTAAAATCATGTGATCATAATATCGTCTTCAGCCTAAATGCACCTTTTATTATTCACACATGAAACATGAAAAAGCTCTTCACATCCTCCTTAAATCTTCAAGAACCCTGCTACAAAAAACACAACAACCTCGAAACCTTCTGCAATCAGCCCCTGAGACCTGTACCATATTGAGCAGTCCCCAAAGATTAGCAATCCGGGATTGAGAGGTTAATTATTTATTTAACGGCTACTACAAGTTGGGCTGGAGTCCCGGACTCCGGGCTCCGGAGACCGCCCCGGGATTACTCGATCGATAGTTTGTTAGTGTTCCCGTTTAACGGCAAAGTTGATTTTAATTGTGGATCGGTTTTTAATGGTTTGGAGGTAGTTGGGAGCTATGTTGTTTACCTGGGAATAAAGGAATATTTTCATGACGTACATAAGAGTTGGGTATCTAGAGCGATGAATATAAGGAAGAGTAAAAACTCCTTGTAGAAGATTTTGTAAGGGAATTTACTAAATTCTGACGCAACTTCTTACTCCTGTATTTAGTTTGAGATGTAAGTAGTTGATGATGCTTAGTTGCAGACAAAATGAACTTCTAAACTTGTCTCTAAAGTTGGAAATAACTTTTGGTTGAAGGTTGCAATATTGTCAAAAAAAAAATAACGGGTTGCACTCCGGGAGTGCCGGCAGAAGTGAAAATTTGAATATTAACGTTGTGCATTTTTGATATTTTGAAATGGTTAGGGAATAATTTTGCACGAATTGCTTTAATTATCAGTATAAAAGTACTATCATTTATGTGGTAAAATACACTATTCATTTCTACTCTCCCTCCGTCTTACGAATTTTCGATCAGGTCGCGTGTCCTGACGCGAGCTCCGTCTTACGAATTTTCGATCAGGTCACATGTCCTGATGCGAGTTTAAATTTTTTTTACCCATCACAACAAAAGTGCACAACGCCGCTAAAGAAGTTTTCACTTCAAAAAAAACGTAATATCCTATAGCTATCAATCGGGTACAAATCCAGATTCAGTTCTGCTGAGAATTCTTAGTGGGAAAACCCAATAACACATTTGTCCGATCTGGGAATCGAACCCAGGATCAGGACTAGACCACTGACCAAAATATAAATGTAAAACGTGAAGAAATCCCCAAAATAGCTCAGAGGGATATATATATATACATATATAGGTATTCCTATACCTATATATGTATATATATATATCCCTCTCTCTCTCTAATGAATTCTTCCAAGCAACGATGACGAGGCACTTAGCACCATTACAACACATTCTATGACAGAATACGCTAAACTATAACAAAGTACAAAACAAAACAAAGCAGGAATATAAGTAATTAATCATTTAAGCCACATTAGTAGCGATGACGTTTGTTACGCTTGAGGGAATCTTGAAGGTTAGGCTTGAGAGTGGCGGAGCGTTCAGCGGAGCGGTGAGCGGAACGGTGAGCGAGAGAAAGTAACTGAGAATTCGTGTTGATAAGTCAAACTCAAACCGTTTCTTTCAATTAAATTATAGGCCCAGAAAGAGGTGGCGTAACACCCTGGATGTATATCGCGAGTGCGGGTTCGAGGTAGCACTCGAAAAGAGTTCCTGTAAGGATTTGGGTGAGGCCTTTGCCCAGCAGTGGGACAGTAAGGGCTAAAAAAAACTATTCACAGGCACTTTTGCGTTGTCACGGAGTCCATTCCAAAGTGTATAGTAAGTAGGTTCCTTTGGAAAAAAACGGGAAAAATCTCCATGGAAATTTTTTATATAATATTTTTTAATATCGTTACGTCATTCATATTGAAATTATACACACTCATGTGTGAGAAAGACGTTAAAAATAAGTTTTAGTCCTATGGTCAGACAACCAGCCTTAGCATGGATAATTATGTTACCCAGTAACTGAGTTGTGGAGGTCAGATAGGCAGTCGCTTCATATGAAACAATGGTCAGATAGTCTGGAAGCCGACCCTAACATAGTTGGGAAAAGGCTACGCAGATGATGACCTTGAGGTCTTAAAACAAAGTAGACGCGGCTCTATTATTCGATTAGATGTCGGTCTGAAAATGTTTATGGAAAAACTTTCAGAAATAATCAGATTAGAAAACACTTTACTAAGATTAAGCAAAGGCCTAAAATCGAATCTACCAATATCTAAAAATACTTTCACGTAATACTGTTTGACCTCGTTTTATATTTTTTATGGAGAGATGTATTTTTTCTTATAGATGTATATTAATACTACTCGTATAAAGAAGTTTTGTGAGTTTATATGTCTCTACATATAAACTCACAAAACCTCTTTATACGAGTCATCTTCTATACTACTGATCCTTCTATACTCATGAGAAGCTCAAACTCAAACTAAAAGTATTTATTTCAAATAAATTAATCGCAGGCACTTTTGAATTGTCAAGGGGTCGGTCAGTAAGAAAGATGAAGCTAGTTGCCCATTCCAAAGCATAGTACGTACCTATGGAAAAGAACGGGCAAGAAACTACACGGACACTCTTTTAAGTTAAAATAATATGGTTACAATGTATTGCTAAGCTACAGAATTGCCGAGTTTCATAGAAGGGACTAGCTGCGCCTCGCGGTTTCACCCGCATAACTTTCGATCCCGTGGCAATTTGGGGATAAAAACATTACCTACGAAACAAAAAACATTAAAAGAGAAAAAAATACCATTTCTTCAGTTTAAAGCCATCTCGTTATAGTGAGGCTTAAGACTTCAGGAGGCTTTATTTACAAAATGATCATTATTAATTTATTCAAATACTAGCTGCGCCCCGCGGTCTCACCCGCATAAGTTTCGATACCGTGGGAATATAGGGATAGAAACTATCCTATGTGTTAATCCTGGTTATAAACTATCTGCCAAATTTCATCCAAATCCGTTTAGTAGTTTTAGCGTGAGAGTAACCAACATCCATCCATCCGTCCATCCATACAAACTTTCGCGTTTATAATATTAGGAGGATTAACGAAATTTCACGCAAACAAAGTCGCGTGCAGAAGCTAGTTATCACATAAAGAAATTGGACCTATTAGCAACTGGCTCGTCATCCCACAGCAATTTAATAAAAAAAAAAAAAAAAAAAACCCAAATAAAAAAAACAGCAAAATAAGGTAGCATCACGCCTGTATCCCCCGAAGGGTAAGGCAGGCCGGTGTACCTGTAGTACTCACATTTCGCCAGTTATGTCATCACACGGGTAGAAATCCGGACTCCAGGCTCCGAAACCGGACTTCAGACTAAGAAATTCTTTAGAAAAAGAATTTGCCCGACACGGAAATCGGACATCTTGCTGATCAGTAGCGCTCAGTAACGATTATACACCTCGACGAATACAAACAAAAAAGGTACATTAATAAACTTTATCATAATCCAATTACAATTAAAAACCGTATCAGTTAAAAATAGCTGCCATCGCAAATAAATTACTGTAGCAATATAAAATTAAACGTCAGAATGTAAATAAGAAATTAAACATGAACACAAATCATTTGCAGTCATTTGTTTCGAAGCGATGACGTTCGTAACAGCTGACGGGCGCACGATATCAACAGACGGCACGCATATTAATTTACCATTTTCTGATCACACTGATAAAGATTAGTCATTAAACAATTTTTTTTTTATTAGTAATTGTTTAGGTAGGGGCTTGTAGCTAAGTAATAACAGCTGCGCGGGTCGATCGATCAGGATAAGCTACACTCGCCGCGGTTGGTCCGTGGTCGGGTGACCATCCTTACATATCAAGACTCCTCCATGCCTCGAGGATCTTTGGCAGTCTTTACAGGCCGTCAGAAGCCCGAGAGTTTAACAACCAGTCAAGCCTATTACCTAATAACTAGATTGTGAAGGTCAGATAGGCACTCGCTTCATGTAAAATACTGGTATTCAACTGCATCCGGTTAGACAGGAAGCCGACCCCAACATAGTTGGGAAAAGGCTAGGCAGATGATGAATTATTTAATGACTGATACTGATTTTTTTTTAGTTGTGACATTCTGGTCCTAAGTAGAACAAGAAAGTCGCCAGTGTAATAATATTAGTTGACTAGCTGCGCCCCGCGGTTTTATCCGCATAAGTCTCAGTTCTGTGGGAATATCGGGATAAAAAATATTCTATGTCCTGATTTAGATCACGGTCTACCATGTGCCAAATTTTATAGAAATCCGTTCAGCCGTTTTAGCGTGTAAGTGTAACAAACTCCCGCCGCGGGAGACGCTCCGGGCGTCAGGAGCCGCGTGACGACTCCCGGCCACCGTAGGCGCGGGCCTGCGGGCGGAGAGCAATGGGTAGCCCTCCGTCCGATCAGGACCAGGCCCGTGCCGGACGGCGCGTATGTGTTCCACGCGCGCCTCAAAGAGATGTCAGCATGATTGACGGGGCCCGACAGAGCCGAAGCCTGCCGGGGTAGCGGGATCGTCCGAAAGGGTTACCGCTGCCCTGGAACATAAAGGGCTAAGGAAGGAACACGGGTGGGTTTTAGTCAGTAAGAGTCTGACACTCCCTTCCGCTCCACCCAGAGCGGGAGGGGTCATTTGAGGATTTCCAATCCTCAAAAAAAGCGTAACAAACTAACATACAAAAAAATCAAATCTTTTCTCTTTATATTATTAGTTTAGATGTACCAAGATCAATAAATACCTCAATTAAAAAAAAACAAAGTTTTCTTTGTGTGACCATATTTTTGTGATTGCTGCAAAACATGGTCTATCTACTTAATAAGAAGCTCAAATTTATTGACACACACTGACATTCACTGAAAGACAATTCACAGTCTAAACCACTGCGTCTAAAATGAAATTTGGTTCAAGAGTTCCGCATAACTACAGCGAAAGTTTAATTAAAGGACTTCAAAGGGGGATGAAAGTTTGATTGGAATTTCGTCTTTTTTGACGATAAGAAATTCCAAAGGACACACGGCCTGTTCAATATTAATCTGCTGTTCCTAACCAGGAAATAAATAAAGAGCCAATGTGTAGCATAATCAGCCAATAATGTTCCCACTGCTGGGACACAGGCCTCCTCTCTGTGAGAGGGACTGGGCCGTAATACACCACGCGAGCCCAGTTCGGATTGGTAGATGTCACATGTCTTAGAGTTTTTGGTTCTAGGACATGCTGGTTTCCTCACGATGTGTTCCTTCACCGTTTTGAGAGCAGTGGTGATGAAATAATTTACACAAAGTAAAGCGCCTATCTGGGTTCGAACCTACGACCTACACTTTGTAAGTCGCGGCCGTTATCACTGGGCCACCGCTCTCTACTATGATTGTAATGATGATGATGATGATTATATATGTTATATATTTATGTTTCTGTAATTTGTATGGTGTACAATAAAGAGTATTCTATCTATCTATCTATCTAACATTTCTTAACTCTATTATAATCACAACGTTTCGTAATCAATTAACAAAAGGAAATAAGCACAAGGTATGTGAAGAGGAAATTATTTCTTTCATTCCTGTGTAGTTAACACGAAAACCCGACACGATCATTTTGTTGTAGCGATGACGTGAATGTTAACTTTTCGCTTCATTGCACTCACGATAAATTACATATCTTACTAGTTTAACACTTTGCAGGACACAATGCCACAGACGTAGAAACAATAAAACTTCTATTATGTCCCGCTCAGTGTCCTTTAACTGATTACTGTGTAAAACATGTGTTTTCCTCCCTGATCTCAATACATTTTAATTTTTCCAAATTAATATCTTTACAATAAAATTATTATCAAACATATTGGTAGTGGTACAGTGGGGCTCATGGCTAAATGATAACAGCCGCACGGGTCATTCGAAGGTTAAGCTACGCTTGCCGCCATTGGTTATAGATGGGTGACCATTAATTACATATCGAGACCCTTCCATGCCTCGGAAAGCACGTTTTAACCGGTTGGTCCCGACTGTAATTCGATGATCTTTGACAGTCGTTCCAGGTAGTCAGAATCCTAAAAGTCTGACCACCAGTACTTACCAACAGTATCGTGTTACTCAGTAAGTGGGTTGTGGAGGTCAGATAGGCAATTGGTCCGTGTAAAATACTGGTATTCAGCTGCATCCGGTTAGACTGGAAATCAACCTGAACATAATTAATTAAGAAAAGGCTAGGCAGATATTGAATGGCAATATCTTCACAATTATCATCAAGCATGTTGGTAGTGGTAGTGACAGTAGTGGTAGGTGGGATCCAGGAAAAACCCATCTTTGTACGCGATAAAATAAGGTTTCAAAAAAAAAACTTAATTTGGAATGATAACCGGCCACTCTACCATATATCATCACCCGACGCATATCATGTTCGCGATAAAATTTACTGCTTACACTATACATCGTAAAAAAAGGAAAACTTAACGTTAATCGGAAATGAAACAAAGTACAGTCGACAATTACTTTGTTATGTTAGATGACGCGAGTTCATACTCGACGGCGCTCACGCTATTGATAAGGTAGAGGACTGAGAGTGGCAGAGCGGAAGGTCTCAATGTTTTTTTGTCAATTTTAAATTTGCTCCGTTGGTTCGAAATTGGAATCCAACAAATTCAATTCGGCTAAAAAATATTATTGTTAATTTTAAAGTTGATCCTTTGGGTCGAAATTGGAATCCACCAAATTCTATACGAAAATAAATTATTTGTTAATCTTAAAGCTGGTTCTTTGGGTCGGAAATTGTCATGCACCAAGTTCTATATATAGTTATAATTATTCGAGCTGGTCTTTTAGGTCGAAATTGGAATCTACCAAATTCTATACGGTTATAATAATATTTGTTAATTTTAAAGTTGGTACTTTGGGTCGAAATTGCAATCCACTTTTTTTGCGTGCTAAAAAAAGTGAATAAACTCAAATAATTTATCCCAAGTAGCGCGTCAATATTTACAAGAAAACAAAATTGATTCTAGTTCCAAAAGGTAGTTTCGTATGGAGTAAAATGAACAAGAAACTCAAAATGGCTTTCAAGTATTAAAAATTAAACATAGCAGCAAACGTAGATAGTACCGACAGTTAATATTATAGTAGGACCCTAATTCGCTAGAAGGACAGCTATCGAATTGCGACAGAAGTCACGACACGTGGAATTGAATCCACATTAAATATTCAGCTAGCAAGTTAGTTTCGTGTTAGGTATATGACCAGACTGCCCGGAGGAATAGTGTTGTCACTTTGTCTCTAAACTTTCGAGATCGAGGTCAAGAGCAAGCCCATTAGGAAATAAAAAAAGGTCCCCGTCAGAAATGAAGTTCCTTACGCGATACTCGCACACACAGACACGCTGGTATATGTATAATAGAAAGGGACTGAGAAAGGGAGAAAAAGATAGAATTTAATACGCGGAGTTAATACAGAGCCATCTAGTATAAGTTTTTAGAAGCTCTCATAAAGTTGTCGCCATCTTGGATTTTAATTTTTACCTCGCTATCGGCTGTATCACCCTCGAAAATCATGAATACGACTACACCCATGATGAAAAATTTGAAAGTGTTCGAAGCCGCCATTTTATATTTTCATTTTGACCTCACTATCAGATTTAGCACCCTCGAAAACCATGAAAACTGTCTCTTTCTGTCTCTTTTTATTATTCTACTTTCTACTGATATTATAAATGGGAAAGTTTGTATGGATGGATGGATGGATGTTTGTTACTCTTTCTCGATGGATTTGGATGAAATTTGGAAAGTCGGTTGGGGCATAACGCTTTTTCGTTACGTGACGATTTTTATCAGTTTACTCCTACAGTAAGCCGCGTTAAAGAACTTAGTTCCAAAAAAAATAAAAAATAACTAATTGCACAATTCATTGATAACGTTTTTACATTACGTGTTATGTGCTAAATGCCACAATAGATATTCTGAGTATTTCTTAATTTATTTTTCTCCTCTTCACAAAAACCGCTCTCCGCTCCGCTACTCTCAGTTCTTACCTTTAACTCAAAGTCATTAGAACGCACACTTTTACCGGAACTGGCCACACACGCATTGGGTAAGCGGAAGGTGTTCTGATCCAACCGCTGGGAAACGGGATGAGAGTTGCCAGTATTTGTAGGTTTGTTTCTACCTAGATATCTGTTTAGGCGTATCTGGGCTAATTGGAAAGTGTAGACTTTTCTTGATTAAGTTATCGAACTAATCAAGTTTTTACTGTTAGTATGTTTCCTCTTAAATTATGGTGTATTTGGTTATTATAGTCTCAGCCTAAATCAGAAATGAACCGTTGGTCTGATTTGTTGTGAAGCCGTTAAGTTACTGTTAGCCTGCTTCATCCCAATACTGGACAAAAGCCTTCCCCATGACTTCCAGGGCTAAAGTGGACCACTGGTAGTTTAATTTTCCAGCTCGCCATCTTGAGTTAAGACGTTATATATTTTGCATTTATTACCTACAATTTTTTTCTTTTGTTTTGTATTTGCTAACATATGTTTCAATTTGACAATTTGAGGTTTATTGGTTTAATTTTTTACAACCTCAATTTTTTAACGATTATTTTTTGTTACAATTTGATACTTAATGTTTTTTTTTTTTAAGAAAACGTTGCCCTACACTAGGTATTTCTCCTGTATCGTGGGTGCGTTTACAAACATTTAAACTCACATACACAAACAGCCAGACCCGGAACAACTACTTGTAGGCCATACAAATATTTGTCCCGTGCGGGAATCGAACCCGCGACACGCAGCGCAGCCTTCAATCGCTTAACCACTGCGCCAACCGTGCCGTCGAATGTTATTCAAACAATAACTGTTGGATGGTAAGATACAGCTGAACCCTTCTAAATACAGATGAATGTGTGTTCCCTTTAGTGAGTGATTGTATTCTAGGCGTCAAATTGACAGACCATATTCGCAACGCCACACTACGCTGCAAAACACAGATTACTGAATTAGCTCAGAAAGTCGCTAAGCTGAAGTGGGACTGGGCTGGTCACGTCAGTCGTATGCCCAATGAGCTGTGGGCCAAAATAACCACTACGTGGCGCCCTGACACAGTCATAAGGTGTCGCGGCTGAGCCTTTAGAAGATGGTGGGACGAGCTGAAGCAAACAAACGACCACTAACCACTGACGGTCTACTTAAGCGAGTAATTTAAATGTATTTGAATTTAATTTTAATTTTAAATTTAATTTTGTAATTTTTTTATTTTTAATTTAATTTGTTTAATTTTTAATCTCTTTTATTTTTAATTTTTAATCTTTCATTTGTAATTTTTTATTTAATTTAATCTTATATTTATTTATTTTATTTTAAGTCGGACTGAATGGAATTATGGATCTATTAGTTATCTGAAATAAATTCATTTTAATTGAATTTATAATTTAGTCTGGATCGAAAGATCTGGAAGTTATGGAGAAAGCCCTTTGCCCAGCAGTGGGATGATGCAGGCTCATAGTAACAGAGTGATTGTCTAGGAATTTAACCTGAGTAGGGTTGGTTTACACTTTCATCAGATCCTTTTGGAACAGCATATAGATTAGCTATCCTTAATTTTGTAAATTATTGTCTCTCATACATACATCCGTTTTGGCATACACAACCAAGCTAAGCTACAACGTGGAAGTCAGCTATATCACCAAACACACAAGCTATGTGAGTCAACAGTTGAAATGGTTCGAGCTGTTATCATAAGCTGTGTTCACAGGCTGGTTGAGAGCCAAAGCACACAACAAGAATCACGTTCGACAATAATGCTCAGATCTGGCCATAATTCATGAAATGTCAGCCCATAATGGGAACCGTGATGTCCATGTGTGATGTCCGTGTTTGACGACACGGTTGGCGCAGTAGCTGAGCGAACGACTGCTGCGCTGTGTGTCGCGGGTTCGATTCCCGCACAGAACAAATATTTGTATTGCCTACAGGTAGTTGTTCCGGGTCTGGCTTTTTGTGTATGTGAGTTTAAATGTTTGTAAACGCACCCACGATACAGGAGTAATTCCTAGTGTGGGGCAACTTATTTTATAAAAAAAAAAATTAAAAAATGTCTAGCTGTAAGGTAAGGCAAAGGGTCTTTTCCCGGTCGTCGAAAATCGAAACTAATGTCGCCATCTTATTTTTAGGGTTCCGTCCCCAAAGGATGCCCACGGGACCCTATTACTAAGCCTCCATTGTCCGTCCGTCCGTCCGACCGTCTGTCTGTCAGCGGGCTATATCTCATGAACCGTAATAGGTACGTAGTTCAAATTTTCACAGAATGTGTACTTCTATTGCCGCTATAACAACAAATAATAAAAATAAAATAAATTTTATTTTTATTCAAGAAACGTGTTTTTAATACATTTCACGTTGCTACTGCAAATTTCCAGATGGAAAAATTTTGCTCGACCCGGGAATCGAACCAAGGATCAGAACTTCATGCAGCGCTTGCGACCACTAGACCAACAAGGCAGACTTTACGATTACTCTTTAATCAAACAACGTAAGTACCTGTATGTATAAATAGCATAATCAGCCAATAGATTTACTACAGCTAGGACACTGTATCCTCCTCTCTGTGAGGGGAGGCAGTGGGCCGTAATCCAACATGCGGGCCCAGTGTAGGTTGGTGGAAAAAGTCTTCGAATTTTTGGTTTCTATTTTCAGATTTTATTTTTAGCCCAGTAAAATTCCACAGACGTATTCAAAGAATATCAAAGCTTGTTTAAACAGTGTTTTAAATGAAAGCTGTCTAATATATTTGCTATAAGGGCAGGCACACACGACCCACATGCGGGTCTGTGTGTTTTGACTATAGAGCACGGACTCGCCGGCAGAGTCTAGAGACGCCAGTACTAACAAAATACGTGGCGCCAAAATTGCGTTGCGCGGTAGAACAACTTCTGTCACGGACCATCAAAACCGTGAGTTTCTACACTTCATTCGTTTTAGTAAAAGGTGACACGCGTAGTTTGATGATGTTCCGACTGCTAGGACACAGGCCACCTCTCTTCCAGAGGGAGTGCGCTGTAATCTGTAATCTACCACGTGGGCCCAGTGCGGGTTGGTAGATGTCACACGTCTTAGAATTTTTGGTTCAAGAACATGCCGGTTTTCTCACGATGTTTTCCTTCACCATTTTGAGAGCAGTGGTGATGAAATTATTTACACAAAGTAATTATTATTAGAGAACAGTGGTGGCCCAATGATAACGGCCGCGACTACGTGTTGTAGGACGTAGGTTCGAACCCAAGTAGGCACTTTAATTTGTGTAAATTATTTAATCACCACTGCTCTCAAAACGGTGAAAAAAACACTGTGAGGAAACCGGCATGTCTAAGAACCAAAAATTCGAAGACATGTGACCTCTACCAACCCGCACTGGGCCCGCGTGGTAGATTACAGCCCACTCCCCTCTCATATAGAGACGAGGCCTATGTCCCAGCAGTGGGAACATTATAGGCTGATTATTTGTTATGTAAAGCGCCTATCTGGGTTTGACGCACGACCTACAACTTGTAAATTGGGGCCGTTATCCCTGTACTATCACTGCTCTTGGTTTATACGGAAAGTATTAATGATGCTGCCTCTAGAAGCGGCTGCTGAGTCGTCTCCGTGCTCTGTGGTTTTGTCACACAGTTCCCAACTGTGTAGAAGTTTAGCAGCGTTGACGGCTATTACTTATGTGCAGAATGAGCCGTGGGTGTAATATTAAAACGTTGTTTTTGTTGTTGCAATCTATATTCTAGGAAAGCTTTAGTCCTTCCTTTTTATTGGGCATGACTTGTGAATAAATTAATGCGCTTAGATTTGGGATTTTTTCACAGTTAAGTGAGGTTTTTTTTTTTTTCAATCACATTCTAAACGATCATTTTATTTCATCCTAAGAGTTTTAAATTAAACTAATGATAAAACATGTGAAAAGTGGAAAATTGTACCTACTCGTACATTGCTTAGGTAGTGAAAATCTGAAGTTTTTCACTAAATGCTGTATGTCTGACAAAATGGGACTTCTTGTAAATGAATTTAAACTTGTTACTCATATATATCTTCATCATCTGCCTGCCTTTTCCCAACTATGTTGAGGTCGGCTTCCAGTCTAACCGAATGCAGCTGAATAATAATATAATATATTAATGAAGTATTTTAATGAAGCGACTGCTATACTATACCTAAATCATAATTATCTCTAACGAGCTTCTGCCAGGGACTCAGTCTGCGTGAAATTTGTAGTTTAATCATAAAATATATCCTATATCTAACACCCGGTAATACTGTAACTTCCCATTAGCAAAAAAAAAATCGGCATCGGATCTGTAGTTCCGAAGATTAACGCTACATACGAACTCACAAATACCTCTTTATAATATTAGTATCGTTAATTAACACATCAATCTACTTCCGCATCTATCTATTTATATTACCCACAAGTAAGTAGTTTCGCTTGTCATATCTTATGAGATTGCACTCCTGACCCATATTTATACTTACTGCCTTGTTTGTTTGACACACAGTCCCAACTTACAAACGACTAAACTTCGCACTGTCATAACTTGTTTCTACTTAAGGGGGATGCGCTACCGGGGCTGCGGGTTGTTCGAAAGAGATACCGTGGCCCCTGGCACAGGCAACTGAAGGAACACGGGTGGGTTTTAGTCCGTAAATTAAGTGATTTCCCACCCAAAAAAAAAAAAGGGTGATGCGCTAAGTTAGCCAAATAAAATGTTTCTTACTTTTTATGCAATTCGCAGTGGGGTAATTGCATAACACACTACCAGTAGTAATGGGTTTCATTTTGACAGTTCCACAACATTCATTGCGTTATTTAAGTTGTTGAGCAGGCAAATTATCGAACATATAAAGCAATGGACTATCAATATTCTTCAAAATGATTCGGATTGAGATTGCACAGAACTTTTTTTTTTTTGGGTGATTGAGTTTGCATTCAATAAGATAATATGAACTTGTAATGATGATTTCTATGATGATCCTATCCTACTATAAAATTATAAATGATGGATGGATGGATGTTTGTTACTCTTTCTCGCAAAAACTATTAAACGGGTTTTGATGAAACTATACAGTAACATAGCTTATACATCAGAATAATACATAGGATACTTATTATCCCGATATTCCCACGGGATCAACACTTATGCGGGTTTTCCCATAAATAAATATTTGTATAAACATACCATGTAATACTGACTGCAAATTGCAAAAACCTAAGAAATTTTGAATTTATTTATTTTGCAAATTACATCTACCATTACCTACAGAGAAACCTAATGCGATAGTGTACATATGTAAACTCTTCATAATCAGCCTATTTTGTTCCCACTGCTGGTACACAGGCCTCCTTTCTTCGAGAGAGAGTGGGCTATAATCTACCACGCGGGCCCAGTGCGGGTTGATAGATGCCACATGGTCTTCGAATGGTTCTAGGATATGCCGGTTTCCTCACGATGTTTTGCTTCACCGTTTTGAGAGCAGTGGTGATGAAATAATTTATACAAAGTAAGGCGCCTGTCTGGGTCCGAACCTACGACCTAAATTTCGTAATCGCGACCATTACGCCTGAGCCACCACTGCTCTCTGTAAACTCTTATCCTAACTTATTTCACGGACTACCCTGACGCTTGTGCCTTAAATATAACTTAACGTCACTTAATAACTTGCTCCGTATTAGAAGCAGTTCACATGTAATGATATTCACAGGAATATTGAAACGTCTTTGATATTGAAATTTTCAAGGAAATCTTTTATTCATTTTTCATCCGTTTCTTTTTTGGCACATTATGAGACTGTGACATAGTTAGTGGAGATTTTTCCCTTGAAGGACGTTTGTTTTTAAATGAAAATGTAATAAATATGTGCCTAAGTACTTATTAAATATTAAGAAAATAAATTTAAAAAATTAGCTTTTTTAATTCACGATGTAAGGTTTTACTTCAAGCTCTCTTTGAAAACAGCACCCTTGCACACACTATCAATTACAATCTGAATAATTTTGAAGGATATTGCTAATCCATTGCTTCATATGTTTGAAAAATGTATCTGCTTATCAACGTAAATAACGCAATGAATGTGGTTGAACTGTCAAAATGAATGCCTTGCTACTGATAGTGTGCTACGCAGCTACCCCGCCGAATCAATTAAATATTGAAAAAAGAAAACAGGGATTACCCACGAAACAAAAAACATTAAAAGAGAAAATATGACCATTTCTTCAGTTTAAAGCCATCTTGTTATAGTCAGGCTTAAGACTTCAGGAGGCTTTATTTACATAATGATCATTATTAATTTATTCAAATATTTCAGGGCTTTTTCAAGGCGATTTTAACTTTTATAATATCTCTGTTTTTGGGATAGGCTGATGCTCTACTGAGAAAAGTACCTTTTTAGTTGGTTATAAATAAAAACGTAGGAAAACTCTTCAGTTAGATGGTTACTTATGTAGATAATAGAGGGCGAGCTTAACGTGCCGTAACTGGGGAAATACGGGTCAACTGTAGGTACACCGCTAGCTAACACTACAGGGAAAACTCATCGACACTGACAGTGTGATAATACACGGTGGCAGGGACATCGACGTGCAAACTGTAACCATGGATTCAGCACATGAGTTTAGACCCCATAGCGTCGAAATTTTCCGTCGGTTATTAAATTATTAAATTTGGAGGATGTATTCTTAGGGAAGAGTAGGTATCCACAAAGAAAGGGTTTTTCGAAATTCCACCCCTAAGAGGGTGAAAATTGAGAGGTTTTTTTTGTATGGAAAATCTTATTCCTTGAGTTAATAAACTTGAAACTTGTCACCAATACTAATCTAAGTAAATTATGAAGTTTGCCATTTTATGTTTTTCTAAACTACCCCCTAAAAGGGGATTGGGGGGTTTCAAAGTTTGTATGGAAGAATTTTAGCGCGCGGTCCGATTATCTCAAAAATCACTATTTATACTTAAGATCGAAAGTAAAGAATAATGTGTATTAGGGTTTTTCGAAAATTACCTCTGACGGGCTGTAAAGGGGTAGTCAATTTTACAGAGAGGATTTTACTGCATGGCTTGATTAACTCGAAAATTAGTATAAATAATCTTTGAGTCGTGTTATGAATACATCCCAAACGATTTTTTTAAGCTCCACCCTTGTGGGGATGAAAAGCGGGGATACAGTTTATATGAAAAATCTTATTCATTTAGTTAATAAACTTGAAACTTGGCAAGAATACTCGCCTAAGTAAGTAATAAAGTTTAACATTATAAGTTTTTCAAAACTATCCCTCAAAGGGGGTCATAGTCATAGGGGTGTTAAAGTTATAGTGGAAGATTTTGAATGCGCGGTTCGATTATCTCGAATCTCAGTGTATAAACTTAAGACTAAAAATAAAGAATAACATGTATCAGGGTTTTTCGAAAATCTACCCCTAATGGGTTGAAAAGGGGTAGTAAATTTTACAGGGGTGGATTTGAACTTGAAACTGTATGTTACATTTTCACACCTAAACCACTGAACTTCTGATTTGGCAAAGAGATGGATGGCATCCTGGGCAAGGACATACTTTTTATCCTGGTAGCATGTTCCCGTGGGATAATTTCCGACATCCACGTGGGCGAAGCCGCGGGCTGAAGCTAAATGTCCCTGCCACCCTGTATATATTATAATAAAAGGTCTCTATAAATTCATGTTTCCAATTGATGTTATTTCAAGTTAAACAAATATCAACTTTAGTGAAGTGAGAATTATGTTGATTTCAGAGCGACTAGTACTGTTGAAAAAGTTATAAAAATGTTTGAAGCTGTAACGTAAGCTGAACTTTATTGTGTAGGTATTAAAGTTATTTTTCCAATAACTCATATTATAATGTTTACATGTTTGGCAAATAAATTGCAAACGCAGGATATATATATATATTATCCACGATGATTTGCTTTTATAGACAAACTAGCTTTTACCCCCGGCTAGGCCCTCGTGGGAAGTTTCCCAAGAAAACGTACTAACTGGATAAGACGTACCCTATTTTCAAACCTAGGTCATGGTCCATCTGTGTGCCTTTTATTCAAATCTGTTCAGCCGTTTAGACGTGAAAAAGTAAGCTATCTGTAACTTTTCCAAGTCATTTTTTTTTTAAATTAGCCTATACTGTCCCACAGCTGGGCAAAGGCCTCCCCCAAATCCTTCTAGGAACTCTTTACCCGCGTCACGTTGAACCAGCCCTCGCAGTACGCGTCCAGATCTGATCTAGATCGCGTCTATATCTTTCTGGGCCGGCCTCAGCCTTCACGTCTAAACGGCCTAAAAGTTATTCTGAATGTCTATGCAGACAGAGCAACTTCCGCATTTATAACATTAGTATTAGTATGGAAGTATCCACCAACCCACACAGGCCCGCGTGGGGGATTATGGCCCACTCCCTCTCACAGAGAGGAGTCCTGTGTCCCAGCAGTGGGAACATTATTGGCTTATTATGCTATGGAAGTATACATAGATGAGTTCGCTTTTAAATTATGTGCAGTTAATTGAGCGAATTTCAAAGTTTACTTTACAGAAGAGGACGACAGATCCGAGTCACATAATCCACCACAGTTCACGTTGTTCAAGCCACAAGGGATCAAAACAGATGACGGAAAAACATTCGTAAAAAAAATTATCCCTTGGGAAGCAACGACGCTCAAAATTGAGGAAAATGACAGGAGAAAAAAATAAAAACAAAATATACTGGTGTATTGACAGCTAAGAAATTACTTATAATCTGCATACTTATTAAGAAATTTTAAATACAATGTAACACTAAAATATCTATATATTGTATTACCAGCGCCCCGTGGTATCACCCGCATAAGTTTCGATCCCGTGGGAATTGCGGGATGATAAGTATCTTATGAATTATTCCTGGTCACAAACCATCTGTGTGCCAAATTTCATCCAAATCCGTGCACAATTTTTTGCGTGAAAGAGTAAGAAACATCGATCCATCCATCCTCACAAACTTTCACGTTTATAAGATTATTAGGATTAGTAGAAGGAGGAAGGACAAGTATATAAAGGGAAAAAAAAGTAAAAAACTAATTGAACATCAAAAAATACAAATACTTATTCATAAAACTCAGTCCTACCGAATTCCGGTTATTGCGACCAATCTCATCGGAGACCAGCTTTTGGCGCGGGAGATATAATAGTCCATAAGTGTGTGCGCAGACACAGGGGTACTCTCTTCCCTCACTCTCATTGTCCGATGGGACCACAATCCGACACGACCGGGCAGAGATGGCGCACGGCCAACGCAACGGTACGGCTTAACGTGCACACCGAGACACGGGGGTATCATGCCGCTAACTTCCAAACTCCGGGCTATAACTAAGTAATTCCCAATGGAAAAACCCGATAATACTTTGCCTGATCCGGGAATCTAAACCAGGTCCCCACGCTCAGAAGTCGCGCTTGCGACCACGAGTCCAACCTGGTAGTCCATTATTATCAAGTTTATTAAGTAGATATACCCTGTCCATTAGGTTAACCGTCTTTTGACAGCTGTCTCAGAACATACATATTCCAGATGACGTAAAAGTTAAAATGCGTAATAAAATAAATATACATATAAACTGCCTTATCTTATTGAATTATCTTATTTATGACTTCTTACAGACATTATAATACCGTACGTGTACCAATCAATGTATTGTGTGTTGCTGCAATCACTAGTTCCATCTGTCAAAAAACGGTTTACCTAATGGACAGGGTATAGCTGTTAGATTAGAATAGAACCCAATATATTAGTAATCGAACCCAATACCTAACCGCATAGAGGTTAGCTTTCCCCCACTTTGTCACCTACAGTAAACTCGTTACATTATTCTGTCAATACAGATACACACATGTTTCTATGCATAGCTTAAAACAAAGTCGATGTTCGTGTTTGTCTGTGTGACTGGTTGGATCTTCAAACATCAAAATCAGCCGGGTCTGGCTGTTTGTGTATGTGAGTTTAAATGTTTGTAAACGCACCCACAATACAGGATCAGTTTCTAGTGTGGGACAACGTTTGTATAAAAGAAAAGAATATATTTTATTTCACATAAACCTACATGGGCACTTATGAAACGTCAGAAGTTAGGTGCACGGTTCCAATTGGTCGTTTCCTTTGGAGAAGAGCCGGCAAGAAACTCCACGGTTACTCTTTAAAAAACAATTTGCTTTTACAAGGCCTGTCAACAAGTACCAGGTACTTAATAAAATAGAAAAATGGTTACTAATCTGCAGTCTACAAGGCCTGCAACTGTCTACATTAGGCAATAAATTTTGATGCGGTTTTCACTATCAGTTAGAGAATTTATTCCGGAAGATTCATGTGTCATCATCCGCCAAGCCTTTTCCCAACTATGTTGGGGTCGGCTTCCAGTCTAACCGGCTGCAGCTGAGTACCATTATTTTACATGAAGTGACTGCCTATCTGACCTCCACAACCCATGAGTGATTGGGTAATACAATTCCCCTTGGTAAAACTGGTTTTCAGACTTTCGAACTTCTGACGATCCGTAACGACTGTCAAAGATCCACCCGAGACACGGACGGGCCTAGTTATGTAAAGATGGTTACCCATCCACGGACCAACCGCGGCAGGGTAGCTTAACTTATCGATCGGACCGTGTTATTACTTAGCCACAAGTGCCTTCCGGTCTTTGTGCGTAAAATTTATATTTAACTTAGATTTAGCACAGAAATCTCGATGTTTCAAAATGTTACTACTGCACTCGTGCGAAGCAGGGGCCGGTCGCTAGTTTCTTATAATTTATTTCTTGTCACAGAGCATTGGCATCGCGTGCATAACCTCACTTATGTAAGGCTGTCGGGTAAGAATGTGCGACAATACATAATACCTACTTTCCTTTGAGAACGTTGTTAGGATGCATGTCCAATGTTTTATTTCGACGTTAAATTTTAGTCTAATAAACTAGTGTAATGTATATTATTTTAGTTGTTAAAAACACGTATTTATTTATTAGGTAATTAAAACTGTACATTGAAATTCACTTGTTATTTGTATTTTTTTGCTTAAACGTGGTTTATCTAGGTATACAAATAAATAAAATTGAAGTGTCAGTTTGTAATATTAAAACATTTTTTTTTTGTAAATGCTAAATGAAAGTACGGAACCTATAACAAAAAAAAAAAACATTTATATTTATTTTTTTCCGTCTGTTTGTTCCGGCTAATCTCCGAAACAGCTGGACCGATTTTGATGAAAATTGGTACGGGGATACTTTGAACCCTCGGGAAGGACATATGCTAGTTTTTATCGACATAACACGCGGGCGTAGCCGCGGGCGGAAGTTAGTTTTTAGTAAATATTATTACAGTAACATTCTAATTATCATAATAATGGAGGCCTCGTCTCGAAGGACCATGAACCTTAGAGCAATTATATATTAATGCATAGTAAAGACGCTCAACCACCAACCCACATAGGGCCCGCGTGGTGGGTCACGGTCCACTCCGTCTCACAGGGAGGAGGCCTGTGTCCCAGCAGTGGGAACATTATAGGCTGATTGTGTATAGTAAAGACGGATTTCAAGTTACCTCGTTTCTAGTGGGTGCAAGCGATACTGCTGAGCAGGAGGTTCTGGGTTCAATTCCTAGATTGGTTAGTGTTCAATTTTGGGTTTTCCCGTCGGAAATTGCTTAGTAGCAGCCTGGAGTTTGGATTTTTAGGGCTTAAACATAGTTGAAAAAATATGGGTGTACCATAAGAATATAAGTACAGCGCTGCCTTACCCTTCGGGGGTTATAGACGTGATGTTATGTCATGTAAAGACAGGGAACAAACAAATAAAATAATGACCGAGTTTGAACTAATTTGAACTTTAACTAAAAGTTTTCATTGGTCATCAAAGCGCCGTTTATAAACGTGTCTAATTAAAGGTAAACTGTCCCTGGTGTATTTCTAACAATTTAAAAGTCAACCATGTAACATTAATTTCACATAGATAATGGCACCGATTCCCTTGTTCACAAACTAACTAAATTTAAGTTCAGTGTATTTTTTTCTTTCCATTTTATTAAGAAAAGGACAGAAGATAAATATTAGTTTAGTCCTGTCAAATTAAGATACTCCATAGACAAGTTTAGACGTGACTATAAACATGTCTACTAAAAATACGCCAATTTACGTCAGGCGCTTACTAATTTGACAGGACTAAGCTAATGAAAGGATTTTAGTTACTCTTCCACGCAAAAACTGCTGAACGGACTTTGATGAAACTTTACAGTAATATAGCTTATACATCAGAATAACATATATGATACTTTTTATCCCGATATTCTCACGGGATCGACACTTATGCGGGTGAAACTGCGGGACGCTGCTTTCGCAGGTCTGCTGGAGAAAAATTCTTAAGAAATAAGCAGTGCCTTTGTACTCATATTATAACTATGTCATATCCCTATGTATTTTACTGTGTGTACATAAATAATAGAATAAATAAATAAATAGAAAAGAAAAAAGTTATAGTTAAAATGAAAAACATGCACAATTTGAGCATACTCCAACGACAAGCGCTATGCCCTTGCCTCTCAATCATTCCCACTTCCGCGCCTGGCTATTTAGGCCAAGGCTCTATCCGGGTTAAGGGTTGCCCTCACAATAATGGGGGGTAGATGGCGAGGCTGATTTACACAATGGCGGTAAATTGTGGATGTCTCCTCTGCAATCAGTGCTGAGGGCGCTTCCGGTAGGTTGCCGGGGTGAATAGAGGTCGCTGCGGTCGGTGTGTTTGGTTTCTATTAAATGTTAATGTCTGAATTGTTAATACAGGGTGCATTGGGATTGCTGTGAGAAGCAATAATTTTTCATCATCATCTGCCTGCCTCTTCCCAACTATGTTGGGGTCAGCTTCCAGTCTATCTGGATGTAGCTAAATACCAGTATTTTACATGGAGCGACTGCCTATCTGACCTCCACAACCCAGTTACTGGGTAATACGATACCCCTTGGTAAGACTAGTTGTCGGATTGTCAGACGACCCGTAACGACTTTCAAAGATCAACGAATGACAGCCGGAACCAACGGCTTAACGTGCTTTCGTGCACGGAGGGGTCTTGGTATGTAAAGATGGTCACCCACACACGGACCAACCGCGGCAAACGTAGCTTAACCTGATCGATCGACCCGTGCGGCATTATGACTTAGCCACAAGCCCCAAGTTTTGTTGTTAGTAGGTATAGTATTACATGGCGCTCTTCTGAAAGATTCAAGTAGGTTTAACTGAGGATCAGCCGAGATCTATACAAGTTACTGAACGCGTGCTTTGACTATAACATGTTCCCGTCTCTACCTTGCATTTGTAGTTTGACAGTTGCGCGACATGACAGGAATAACGCTAACATAATCAACCTATAATGTTCCCACTGCTGGGACACAGGCCTCTTCTCTGTGAGAGGGAGTGGGCCATAATCCACCACGCAGCCCAGTGCGGGCTGATAGATAGCACATGTCTTCGAAGTTTTGGTTTTAGGACATGCCGGTTTCCTCACGATGTTTTTCTTCACCGTTTAGAGAGCAGTGGTGATGAAATAATTTACACGAAGTAAAGCGCCTGTCTCAGTTCGAAGCTACGACTTACAACTCGTAAGTCCTGGCTGTTAACTCTGGGCGACCACTACTCTCGCTCGGAATACCGCTTAGTCAAAGTCATTTACTTTATAGCTCGTAGAATTAGCAAGCTAAAGAGGCAATGGGCTGGCCATATTAGCCGTAGAACTGATGACCGTTGGGGTAGACGTGTTCTTGAGTGGAGACCTCGAAACGGTAAACGTAAGGTAGGACGCTCTCAGGCTAGGTGGAGCGACGATCTTCGCAGGATGGCTGGTAGCAGATGTATGAGAGTTGCTCATAAGCGATTCTGAATGGTGTGCTTTTGTAGAAGCTTGTGATGAAAGTACGTGTGCTAAGTAACGTTTACCTATATATATCGGCCCTTTTTTTTGGGTGGGGAGTCGTCAAATAACTTCTCCCGCTCTGGGTGGAGCGGCGGGCATGTCAGACTTTTACTGACTAAAACCCACCCGTGTTCCTTCAGTTTCCTTTGCAGTGGCCACGGTAACTCTTTCGAACAACCCGCGCCCCTGACCGGCATCGGCCCTAGCGGACCTCATCAGTTAGTGCTGACTTCTCTTTGAGGCACGCGTGGAACACAACGCGCCGTCGACTCGGGCCTGGTCCTTACCGGATGGCGAGCTACCCATTACTCGCTGTCCGCGCCTACGGTGGCCGGGAATCGGCTATCAATTCCCGACGTCCTGGGCGTCTCCTGCGGCGACTAGGGGCGTGAGAGCGCAGAGATTGCCTGTCCCTCACGCGCTGTGCCTCCTCCTTCGCATAGATATCGGCCTTAGTAAGTAATCAAGTTTTTTCTAGCTCAGGTACCTACAAACCAATGATAGATGTTCCAATAAAAAGAACTCGATCGTAAAAAAAAAATATCCGATAATTTATCTAAAACAGTAAAAAAATCGGTACTATCCGGTAATTCAGTTTTTACGAGCGGCCCTCCATTGTCGCGATTATTGATGTAATAGGTTCCGTCGCTTAGAAAGATCTTTATTTAAGAACGATATTGTTGGCCAATGTCTTATTTAGTTACGTTTTTATAAGAAAAATAAGTAATTTTGAGATAAGTGCCTACCTAGTTTTATATATAGTTCAGAAGATTGGTAGCACTTGGGGGCCTATTTGTAGACGACAGTTCGTTTTATTTAGAAAAAAATATTCAAGTAAAACATCTTATACAGCAGAGAGCCGTAATCCACCACGCGGGCCCAGGGGGTGCCAAGGGGGGGCGCGGGTGGTTTAGTAGATGTCACATGTCTTCGAATTTTTGGTTCTAGGACATACCGGTTTCCTCACAATGTTTTTTTTTCCTTCACCGCTTTGAGAGCAGGGGTGATGAAATAATTAACACAAAGTAAAGCGCCTATCTGGGTGCGAACCTACCACTGTAAGTCGCAGCCGAATGAATCATTTATTATATTTATCAACATAATACGACGACCTTGTGAAGGCCGCAGGAACCCGTTGGATGCGAGAAGCACAGAACCGGTCGAAGTGGAGGTGCTTGTGGGAGGCCTATGTCCAGCGATGGACGTCTATCAGCTGAAATGATAATGATGATGATCATCAACGTGAGACCAGTGGTGGCCCACTGGTAATAATCAAGCGTTTCGTGTTTATTTTTTGTTGAAATATTTCTATATACTTATTTTTTTCACACAGCTCTCAAAATTACAAAAAATAAATAAAACACACCTTGTGAGTTATTTTAACTGTTTCAAACATTTTTCCATCTTGCCTGTCATTAAAATACCTGCACCGATGTTTAACCCGCTTTTAAGAGACCCTTATTGGTTATGACCCTTATTGGTGATGTTCTTCAGAAAGGTCAGGTGCGTACCTAGTTAGTACTCGCCGGCCGGCGACCGGCGTGCGTGTGACCAGAAGGCCAATTCCCATAATTAAAAACGTTCAAAATCTAGTAGCAAACTCATCTCAGAGACTATCAATGTCAAAAACGTGTCAAAAATGTAGGGAAATTATGGGTATTTTTGACAGATTGAGACAGATCAGACTGTGAACGTGCTTAAAATTACGAGAATTGCCCCTCTGATGTATGAACGTAAATGAAGCAAAAGGAGTATGAAAGGAAGTTTTTAGTTATCATTTACTCGTTTTCGTGGCGTTCAGTAGTTTCTGCGTACCCCAATGGAAAGGAGGGGTGAGTATATGTTTGTACTCATGGATGTATCAATTTGTTAAAACATTGAAAACTACGCCGATATTGTGTAACACACTTTCCAATTTCCGTCACAGTTCGAAAGATTTTGAAACATATTCCTAATACATTGCTTCATTTGTTTAAAAATATGTGTGCTCAACAACGTATTTTACGCAATTAACTAAAAAAATGACTTAGATAACCCGCAGCTTATTTTTTTCTTTAAATCTTAATATTTTTTGCATAACATTAGAAGTTCTTTCCAACAATATTCAATCACTAAGGAACCCTAAAATGTAAAGCATGGAACAGCCCTTTGTGGCTTACAAACATAGGAATGCAATGTATTCGTAAAAGATATTTGACAGTATTATACAGGGTGGCAGGGATCGACGTGCATCGACGCGCAAACTCTAACCATGGATTCAGCACATGAGTTTAGACCCCATAGCGTCGAAATTTTTCGTTGGTTATTAAAAAAAATTATTGCCGTTCCATACATTTTGACCGCGTAGGTATTGCACTTTTCTATAAAACAGAAGATTTTTTTTGATAACCGACGAAAAATTTCTACACTTTGGGGTCTAAACTCATGTGCCGAATTCATGGTTACAGTTTGCGCGTCGATGCCCCTGCCACCCTGTATAAATGAGCGTCGGCATGGGCTATCGAAATTCTCAGTTGTGGCTGGGTTTGTGCTTTTTTTTTTTAAAACGTTGCCCTATTTGTTTTGTAAAAAGTCATAGAACACAAGTTGTTGTTTATGATGTTAGTAACACAGTCCTGGAAGGTTGTTAGTCTTTTACCAATAACCTTGTTTTACATAATCGGCCTATAATGTTCCCACTGCTGGGACACAGGCCTCCTCTCTGTGAGAGGGAGTGGGCCATAATCCACCACGCGGGCCTAGTGCGGGTTGGTAGACGTCACATGTCTTCGAATTTTTGGTTCTAGGACATGCCGATATCCTCACGATATTTCCCTTCACCTATATCCTTAAAATAAATGCCTTAAAATATATCCTATGGCACTCAGCAATAGTGTAGCTTTCTATCAGTGCAAGAATTTCTGTAATGCGATTAGGCCTCACAAACAAACAAACATTTTACTTCTTTACAAAAGAAGAAGAAGGAAGTCTTTCTTTTCTTCTTCTTAACTCCGTTATAATATTAGTTTAGAATAGACTATAGTACCCACAGAACAGATAAAAGAGTACATTTCTGACTAGTGTATTTTTTTTGTGATGAAACTGCGACTAGATTTTGAACGTTTTTAATTACAAGAGTTGACCTTCTAGGCTCTGTGTCCGGGATTAACGTCATTCAAGCGTACAAAGATATGGGCTAAAGTTACTAAGTAAGCAAATAAATTACACAAGTAAAAATACAAGAATATTTTAACATTGAACAATAATTTAGACTCAATTTCAACGCAAATTTAAAATTAAAACCAATTATTGTATAATAGATTAATAATCCACATTATACAATAATTAGTGTTAATAAAAACAATGTTATTTTAATTGTAATGTTACTGAAAATAATCATTCGTATACAAATACTTAATATCGACATTGTTTACAATTTAGTACAACACTATCGATGCGCATAGATTTCCCTGAATTGAAGCTTTGGCTCGACGCACGCGACGTTGAGCTGCCGTAATACAGTTTTCAGTAGTACGGACGTCAGTGTGAATTAAGCTCAAACAACCGCATAACGTACACAGGTACTTATAACCACATACGTAATTATATTTGTAATAGTAGACACAAATCACAAGATTGTTGGGACTTGTATGTAAGATTTGTTTTATTTTATTGTCAATAAACTTTTTTACTTTACTTTTTACGGTTTTAATAACAAAAATAAAAATTTCAAATATTTTTGTCTGTCTGTCTGTTTGTTCGGCAAATCTCCGAAACGGCTGGACCGATTTTAACGAAAATTTCACTGGCAGATAGCTGATGTTATAAGTAGTAACTTACTTTTATTTTTGACATAGAATTAGGATTCGCCCAAAACAAAAATAAAAAACCTACAAAATCCAATGTGTTTTCTGACATGCACGCGGACGAAGGGACAGAAAGCACTATATTAGTATAGATACATATTTCTGGGAAAAACACGCTGTGCCGACCCCAAATAAATTGTGAACAAGACCATGATGACCCTTACAGGCCATTGAACAGAAATGTCAACAATGAAAGATGGGCTTCTTTCTCCTTGCCGCCGACCGCGATGCATCAAAAGAAAAAGCTGAAAGCTGTTGGTTTTCGCTTTATTCTAATCAATTATCTACCTTACAAACAATTTTGGCGCTCACAAAAATGTTTTTTGGCAATCTTTATGAAGAAACCGTGGGATAAAGCTCTGGTTAGTCTGAGGTGAATATCGCGTGGGACCATCGTCATCTATCTAGCCTGTTCTCAAATATGTTAAGGTCAGCTTCCAGTCTAACCGGATGCAGATAAATATTAGTATTTTTAATGGAGCCACTGCCTATCTGACTACCACAGCCCAGCTGAATCATTTTTGAAGGATATTGCTATTCCATTGCTTCATATGTTCGAAAAATTTGTCTGCTCCACAACGTATATAACGCAATTAATGTTACTGAACTGTCAAAATGAAAGCCATTGCTTCTGTTTCTGTGTTACTCAATTACCCCGCCGTAACGACTTTGAAGGATTCACGAATGACAGCCGGGACCAACGGCTTAGCGTGCTTTCCGAGGCACGTGATTTGAGTACGCAACACGTTTATTTTGAGTAGCGTTGTGAATGATGAGTGGGCCTAACTTGTATGGAAGTGTTCCTGGTACGAATCGTCGCATGACTTCCTAACAACCGACGCGTGCAATCGCGTCCCGCGCGGGAGTTGCCCCAGTTTGAACAGTCCTTAAGAGAGCCCGCAGACATACAATATTGTAAGTTGGCCGAGTAACTAGCAGAGTATACTAATAGGTGTATTTACTTGTGCTAGCCCGCATATCTTCTCCAACTAAATCGTCCAACTAATTAATTGGACACTGATCGTATCAGAATCGAGATTCACTTCCGATTACGCACAATTGTAACCAATAAAATAAAGTTGGTCAACTAAATTATAAAAGTACGCTATTTAGTCGTTCGATAGTCGGCCAACTTACAATTGTATGTCTGCGGGCTCTCTAAAAGATAACTTGCAACTCCATGGTACATCAGTCAAAAAGCTTTTGTTTTAACCGACGTTCAAGATTAGCACAAGATGACAAGCATCTTCGTACAATTTTTAACAAATAGATGGACGTCGTTAGCAAGAAATACGTTACTTTATCTCGAGAACAAGTCGGAAAAGTCTTCAGGGAAGAAAGATATAACATGAACTAATATCACGCTTGTTTTCCCCGAAGGGGTAGACAGAAGGGCAGTAGGTAAACCTGCTAATTTCTTACATCGGTCTTTATACTTTCTATTTGTTTTTTTATTAGTTGTTATCTGATGTATGTATCTGGTGTTTTGTGTGTCTTAGCCTGTGCTAAAAAAATGTTTTTCTTTCTTTCTTTCTTTCTTCCATTTCACCCAGTCATGTTTAAATTAAAAAAAAGAGGGCGAGCTTATTGCCATGAATCGGGCAAACTCACAGTCAATGCATTTATTTCAGTTAAATTATTTACAGACACTTTTAAATTGTCAAGGGGTCTCGGTCAGTCAGAAATATGAAGCTAGTTGCTTATTCCAAAACGTATTAGGTACTCTGCAAAAGACTCCATGGACACTCTTTTAAATTATATTGTTACAAAATATCAGTTACACCGTTAATTCAGACTCTGGACTACATAAGCCAGGCTCCGGGAACATTATTAACTCCGTCTTATATCGTACTAGCTGCACTCCGCGGTTTCACCCGCAGAAGTGTCGCTCCCGTGGGAATATCGGAATAAAAAGTATCCTTTGTGTTAATCCTGATTATAAACTATCTGTATCCCAAATTTCATCCAGATCCGTTCAGTAGTTTTTGCGTGAAAGAGTAACAATCATCCATTCATACTCCAAACTTTCACGTTTATAATATTAGTAGGATAGTTATAATTATTACACACAGTAGATCACAGTATAATCACTCATCGTACCTATCAGAAGATTAGTTTTGCGTGGTTGTTAAGACAATTTTCTTTTTCAGCGATGAATGTGGAGGACACACTTTTGTAGTAACAGGCAAGTAGGTTTCATGCAATAGCATGAAAAAACAGTCTAAAAAGCTAAAATATTAATATATAATATATAACCCCTTTCGTCAGCTAAACATTATGAACCATTAAAATTATGAGCGACCCCTGCCTACCCCCCATATTCGTAATAAAATGAAGCATCTCCTCACCTTATCTCCCAGATATGATAGCAAACCCCTGAGTTATGTCTTCAAGTGATAAATTGCTCCAAAACTACCCTCCATTTGATAATAATCTTTGACGCATCACGATAAGGTTGATTTTGGATTGTAATCGTGAGAGATATCGATTATTGGACCACAAAATTGTTGGTGTCTAGTGAATTTCGTTAAGGGTCGCAAATTTGGGGGTGCGTTGTAACGTATACTTTGGTATTGAGGTCCGTTTACATTGATAAAGCATAATAGTATTGACGTGTCATGCCAGTAGAAAATAATAATAATAATAACCTCCCGACCGATTTCGGTCACGGTGGCCAATCTCAACGGAGAATAGCCAGGTACGCAGGAGATATTATAGTGCACAAGTGTGTGCGTAAACACAGGAGCACTCTCTGTTCCTTTACTCTCATAGTCCGATGGGACGGCAATCCGACACGACCGGGGAGAGATCAGGCGCAGGACCAACGGGTTTACGTGCTTTCTGAGGCACGAAGGGTCTTGGTATGTAAAGATGGTCACCCGTCCACAGACTATCCGCGGTAAACGTAGCTTAACCTGATCGATCGACCCATGCGGCTGTTGTTACTTAGCCACAAGCCCCTCCAAGTCCACTAACTTTACCTATTCTAAATACTCTTCCACCTGTACTATTTACTCGAGCAATGTTAACGCGCCTTTAGGAGTACTTTATACGTTTACACACAAGTTAGAAGATAATATTATGTTACTAAATAATTAATAATTTTAATGACTTCACTTAAGACTTTCAAGCTTCAACAGCTCTTTGGTTACATGTTGAAAACTCTCCCCTTAGAGATTTATAAGAAACAATTCGTTAAGGCACCTGTCCTACCTCCGGCGTACCTTAGTAGAAAAACATAGCTTAGTTGAACCCGTTTCCGCCAGTGCTATGCTATGTGGAACAATGGTCAAGTTTGATGGATATCAAACGCATCCATAGCAACGTAGCATAGCACATCTCTGGTAGAAAAGCAGCCCTAAGATCAGAGGGGCAATTCTCGTAATTTTAAGAACGTTCACAGTCTGATCTCAGTCTCAATCTGTCAAAAATACCTCAAATTTCCCTACATTTTGACAAGTTTTTGACATTTGTTTGTCGCCGAGATGACACTGCGACTAGATTTTGAACGTTTTAAATTACGAGAATTGGCCTTCTGATTTTTCCAACGCCAGATATCTTCCATGGCTCATTTTCGATAACTCGATCGATATACAGCATGCGAGGACTTCCTAAGCGGGGAGTGACTAATGAAAGTCATAAGTAGATAACGTGGTCGGTACACTGTCTGCGGGGAATCTCCGTCAAATTCCTGGATCGGTAAAAAGCGTACCCCACACCCAATGAGAATGATCAATGGAAGTGAGCCTTTATCCGTGGAATAAAAGAGACGGTTTTTGTATAGTAATCAGTATCATCATTTGCCTAGCCTTTTCGTATGTTAGGGTCGGCTTCCAGTCTAACCGGATGCACCTGAGTATCAGTATTTTACATGGAGCGACTGCCTATCAGACTTCCACAACATAGTTACTGGGTAATACGGTACCCCTTGGTAAGGCTGGTTGTCAGACTTACGGGCTTCTGACGACCTGAAACGACTGTCAAAGATCTACGAATACAGCCGGGACCAACGGCTTAACGTGCTTTCCGAGGCACGGAGGGGTCTTGGTATATGAACGTGGTCACTTAACCACGGAACAACCGCGGCAAGCGAAAAAACGAGCGAGCGTTTAGTATGAATAATCCTTTATTCTTTTGTATAAATGATAAAAAAATAAAAAAAACGTAGCTGAACATGAGCGATCGACTCGCGACTTTCCCCTCGTTTTTGTATAGAAATATTATCAAAAATTAAATAAATATCTTTCCTCGGATAAAGATGTCTGGCGTTGGAACAATCAGGCTTGAGTATACAACGTAATTTTCAGTACCGAAAGAAGTTTGTTCAGAATCAACAATAGAAAATATTTCAGCAATTTTTATACGGTATATTTTCATTATAGAGTTTTTGGTTATTGGTCTCATTGGCTATCTGGCAATTTTGTTTTCATTCCTAACTTTTCAATAAAAAAAAAGTTTTCTGGTTTTTCTGCTATTCTGTACAGGGTACTCCGAAGTGCAAAGTGCGAATGTTCGGATCGGACCGACACATGGCCGAACCGAATATTATTGAAAGATGCGAAAAAAGTTCGGATCGGCCCAGTTGGGTCGGGACCATAGTCAATATTCGAAAGAGTGTAGGATCGGAACCGACCGAACCAAAGTAGTAACTTCGTAGCAGGAAATGGCCGAACATTCGGCCGATACTACTTCGGAGTAGACCCCCAGGGAAGCAGGGACATCGATGCTTTATGACCGCGTAGGTATTGCACTTTACTATGAAACAGCAGTTTTGGTTTATAACCGACGAAAAAATTCTACGCTAGGTCTAAAATCATGTGCTGAATTCATGATAACAGTTAGCGCTTCGGTGTCCCTGCCACCCTTATACTGCCTAGCCTTTTCCCAACTATGTAGTATGGATGTAGCTGAGTACCAGCACAGTCACGAGCACCAATATGTAAACACTTGGCAATTTTCAATTGCGATTTTTTTGTGAAATAACGAATGCAACGTTGAAATAAGACACATTACATAAACGTATGGGTTCGAAAATTTTATGTTCGTAACAACATAAAATTTCATTAAAAAATAAAGGAGTAAATCGCATTTGAATAAAGTCGCTGTCCTATCTGACCTCCACAACCGAACTACTGGGTAATACGAAACCCCTTGGTAAGATGGTTGTCAGACTTTCGGACTCCTGACGACCCGTAACGACTGTCAAAGATCCACGAATGACAGCCGGGACCAACGCCTTAACGTGCTTTCCAAGGCACGGAGGGGTCTTGGTATGTGGAGATGGTCACGCATCCACGGACCAACCGCGGCAAGCGTAGCTTAGCCTGATCGATCGACCCTTGCGGCTGTTATTACTTAACCACAAGCCCCTCATCCTCTGAACATCCCTATGAATATGTATTTTAAATACACTATAATAATTATATTACGTGTAAGTCGTTTATTTATCTCATAGACGATAAATATTGAATAGTTTTTGTACAGACGCCAATATATCAAAATTCAAAATTCAAAATATCTTTATTGTATGCATATGTTAGTTACAGGTCTTGACAATAAATTTAAGTTCCAATATGTCCTACCTAATAGGCATACAATAATTATTTATTGTATGCCTATTATAAGCATACAATAAATAATATAATAGGGGTTAAAGTATGAAATTGCCGTTTCATTGTAATAGGTACTTCGAATGGGCATAGAACCTTCATGGTTTGATATTTTTGAGTGAAACTTTTTTCACATGGTACCTATGAAGTTCTTCTTTTAAAAAATGTGCAGCATTCGATTATCGACTTTCAGTTGTTTTTTTTATTCAGCTTAGACAAGAAAGATAGATACTTCGAAAATTCGAGTTAATTTTGAATACGAGTTCCGACGCGGAACTAACGCGGCAGAAACAGCTCGCAATATCAATGTTGCGTTTGGAGAGGGGACTGCTAATGAACGCACCGTGCGATTTTGGTTTAAACGCTTTCGTGATGGAAAAGCAAAACTTACCACCAAAATGGTAATGGTAACTGTTTGGTGGTCTCAGCATGGTGTTATTCACTATAGCTTTCTCCAATCTGGTCAAGCAATAACGGCAGATGTCTACTGTGCCGAACTCCGAACAATGATAGCAAAACTAGCAGTGAAACAGCCCCGACTCATGAATCGATCTTCACCATTATTGCTCCATGACAACGCTTGACCTCATACAGCACGAGAAACCGTTTTAACTCTACAGGAACTGCAATTAGAAACCATTCTTCACCCTCCGTATTCGCCAGAGCTTGCTCCAATGGACTGCCATTTTTTTCGTGATTTGGACAATTTTCTACGTGATAAAGAGTTTTCTTCTCAGGAGGCAGTACAAAATGCTTTCACACAGTTTGTCGAATCTAGATCACGAGAGTTCTATCGCAAAGGCATAAATGACCTTCCTATTAGATGGCAGCAATGTATAGATAATATTGGTAATTATTTTGATTAAATAAATATGTTAAATTAAAAAAAAAAACAATTTCAATTTTTCAGTACAAATCGGCAATTTCATACTTTAACCCCTAATATATCAAACTACTACAATCTGTCAAATTTCTTTAATAGATTTTCAACTTTATGGCTAAAGGATTAAGGTTCAAGGTTGGTTGGGAAAATTTGACAGTTTCGGGTAGCCTTACTGCTGGCGTCTGTACATAAAAATTTCAGATGAGAATATGTTCTTGTTTTATATTTTTTAAAGCGTGTTTTTTTCAGTAGACGGGTTTTAGTTACATAGCTGCCTCGACTTATTATTAATTATTTTGTTTTTAGATTGCTGTTTTGTTACTATTTGCTGAACTCTGGACGCTTTTGTCGTTTATGTGTTTTTTTAACATTGTTCTCACATAAATTCAACATTAATGATATAACTAATATTTTTGTAAAAATATAATTTAAAAGAGTGTCCATGGAGTTTCTTGGCCGTTCTTCTCCATAGGTACCTACTACGCTTTGGAATGGGCCACTAGCTTCATATTTTCTGATTAACCGGCTTCTTGACTATTCAAAAGTGCCTGTAAATGTTTTTTTTTGTTTATCCTATACTGTCCCACTGCTGGGCAAAGGCCTCCCTCCAAGTTCTTCCAGGGACTCCTTTCCTGCACCACCTCGAACCAGCCCTCGCGGTACGCGTCCAGGTCATCTCGCCACTGCTTTCTGGGCCGACCTCGGCGGCGCTGTCCATCTTCAGGCACCCACCGTGTGGAAACCTTTGCGATCATCCTGCATGTGGCTGATGTGACCCGTCCAATCTCACATGAGCCTGGCAGCCTTCTTGCCTATGTCTAATTGGTTTAATTGAAATAAAAGCTTTGAGTTTGAGTTCTTCATCCCTACTACATGTTTAGTTTATTCTCAACGTCTACACGTCATGTCATTCTAAGCGAACAAAGATGAACATCTCCCTGAAAACCTATTTTCTGTGACCACATTTATTTCGTAGAACCGTACGTTTCTGTGACAGACAGCGTATTGTGACGTACAGACGGTTCCATTTTGTATAGAAATAGTAAATGTGCGGTGTGGACATGTTTTCAAGATTTTCACACAATCTTTTCAAGGAAACATTCTTGTTAGTAGTCACAAAGAGCTCGGGATAGATTATTTGATTATTTGGCCTACCCAAATATTGCTATATTGTTGGAGAAAACAACTATTTTTATTGAAAATTGCCACAATATTTTCAGGTTTTCAGCATAATGTTGTTTATTTCACCCAACATTCCTTTCTCGGGAAAGTTATTAATAGAAATGTAGGTTGATAATTTTAATTAAGGTAGGTAAGTATAGTATTATCACAAAAGATTTCAACCTTCTTTGTAAGAATCTAAGAGTTCCGTGACTGACTCATCATCTGCCCCGCCTTTTCCCGAATAAGTTGGGGTCGGCTTCCAGTCTAACCGGATGCAGCTGAATACCAGTATTTTACATGAAGTGACTACCTATCTAATCTCCACAACCCAGTTACTGGGTAGCACGATACCACTTGGTGAGACTGGCTGTCAGACTTTCTAGCTTTCGGGGGTTCCGTGACTGACTGACTGAAAACACTGAAGACGGAGAAATAAACTTTGAACTACCTGCATTTCCTTTTGAGGCTGTAGAGGTGCATTAGGAAAGTACGTTCGTAAATTATTGCATCACCACTGCTTTCAAAACGGTGAAGGAAAACATCGTGAGGATATCGGCATGTCCTAGAACCAAAAATTCGACGACATGTGATATCTACCAACCCGCACGTGGCCCGCGTGGTAGATTATAGCCCACTCCCACTTTATCTTCAAAAGAACTCGCATTCAACAAAGTAAAGTTCTCATATAAACCATATTACCATTCTCGATACTTATATAACTGCATACCCCACCGATACGCGAAGATACAATAGTATCAGGTCCCACGGCAGGCTACCTTCGTAATAAATCTAAGTGTTAGGTCTCGACCAGAGTGCAGAAACTGGGGCAGCGGCGGGCTAGTAAGCAATACTGATCCAATTGCGTCAGTAGTAATTGCGTCAAAATGACAGACCATATTCGCAATACCACACTGCACTCCAGAACACAGATTATTGACGTTGCTCAAAAAGCCGCTAAGCTGAAGTGGGACTGAGCTGGCCACGTCTGCCGTATACCCAACGAGCTGTGGGCTAAAATAACCACCACGTGGAGTCCTGATACAGCTAGAAGGCGTCGCGGCAGACCTCGTAGAAGATGGCGCGACGAGCTGGAGAAAACAAACGACCAGTGGTCCACTTTAGCCTTGGATCGAAAGAGTTGGAAGTTATGGGGATAGAGACCTTTGCCCAGCAGTTGTCAGTAAGAAAATTACAGTTGACGCATGCAAAAACACTTACCTATCACTTTTTTTTTTATCCTTTATTAAAAAGAACCAGGTTCTTAATAATTAATTACAATCTACCCTATAAGACTAATAAGCAATTTTAATCTAACTTAATTTATTACGTGATAATTATTTTAAAACTTAGAATAGTGTTTATTGTACTTTACACAAGTCCGTTCCACTTTCTTAGAGTCTGATATGATGATATAAGCACTTTGTTCATGTGTTATTATGTAAACAATAAGCAAGTTGACATTGACATTTCACGTCTCCCGCTTGTCGCTCCCGCTTGTCACTATGGACGCACCCTAACTCGTATTGTTTAGCGTCACTTAGTTCTTTTTGTAGCACTTCCTAAGCGTTGCGAAACAGATAGGAAACTGTATTGTTTAGTGCAAACTAAAGTAGTTCGTGGAAGAATTGTATCAGGAAATCTGTGAGTTGCAGTTTAAATTGTAAAGTAAATGGGCTGGCCTTCAGGTTAGAAAGATAAAGTTGAATAAGCCTACATGTCGTTAGCTAGAGTTTTCATGATAGATAGGAGTACCATAACATCACGTCTTGTTTCCGCAAAGGGTAAGGCAGAGGTACCAACAGTACTCCCACATTTCGCCAGTTATGTTTAAGTCCTATGTAACAGGGGGCCAGCCTATTGCCAGCACCAGGGTCGAAGTCCAGACTCCGAACTGCTACTAAGAAATTCTATAGCGTGATTGTTTTGATATCCCATAACTCTCATAAAAAATCAGCTGTTCCCTACATTTATGTTTGTATAACTCGTCAAAATGTAGGGAACACCAGATTTTTGTTTCGCGATTTCGGGTTTGGTCCCATAGTAAAAGTTGTTCATAATGATGAGTACAATGACCCCCTAGAGTTATGGGATATTAAAAAAACACGTTGTATATGGAAAAGCACTATAACACTTTACTGGACCTGGGAATCGAACCTACGACCTCATGCTCAGCGGTAGCGCTTGCGACCACTAGACCAACCGTTACCAAAAAATATAGTTCTACAAAGTACAAGTGAGGTGTCAAGAAAGGCAATGGATCGTTCTAGGTTCGGGAAATTCGAATTAAGTCTCTATATTATCTGAACTAGCTGCGCCCCGCGGTTTCACCCGCATAAGTTTCGATCCTGTGGGAATATTGGGATAAAAAGTATCCTAAATGTTAATCCTGGCTATAAACCATCTGTGTGCCAAATTTCATCCAAATCCGTCCAGTAGTTTTTGCGTGAAAGAGTAACAAACATCCATCCATCCATCCATACAAACTTTCACGTTTATAATATTAAATAGTAGGACTAGTAGGATTTACTAAGTCATTATTTATCTTTTTGTTAATTAGTAAACATGCACTGCTTTAAGTATGTTTCTCCCTGAAACTAAAAATCTATTTAATTAATATTAAAACTTGATGCAAAAAGTTGATGTAGATGGCGGGACGAGCTGGAGATAATAAATGACTGGTGGTCCACTTTAGCCCAAGATCGAAAGAGCTGGAATTCATGGGTAGTTTCTGCCCAGCAGTGGGATGATGCAGGCTAACAGTAACCAGTAATAATAAAGCGAGAGAAGAGAGAAATAGTTTGTTTGTTTGAACGCGCTAATCTCTTGAACTTCCAGTTGGATTGAAAAAACTATTTTTGCTGATAGCCCAATTCTTGAAGAAGGCTTTAGGGTATCATCATGCTAGGACCCTTAGGAACCGAGCAAAAAGAAAAAAGTCATTAAGAACGTTAAGCGAAAACGAAGTAGTACTGCGAGTAGGCAGGTAGGGGGAAACAAAAAATTTCACGCGGACGAAGTCGCAGGCATAAGCTAGTTACCAACAACGCACCTCGTTTTTTTTTTTTTTAACATTGCCCCACATAATAAAATTCCTATACCCACCCTATTAATATACCTATACTATTTCTATTACTATCTTTTCTTTTCTTTAAAAAACGTTGCCCCACACTAGGAATTTCTCCTGTATCGTGGGTGCGTTTACAACCATTTAAACTCACATACACAAACAGCCAGACCCGGAACAACTACTTGTAGGTCATACAAATATTTGTTCCGTGCGGGAATCGAACCCACGACACGCAGCGCAGCAGTCAATCGCTTAACTACTGCGCCAACCGTGCCGTCAGATATCATAATACCTAAGAACATACACCGGTGCTTGTTATTCTACAAATTTTAAGTCTCTGTCTCCTAATTAACGTAACTCATTCCAGTGCTCTCTGGTACCAAACGACACTATTTCCACCACTGAAAACACTGAAATTTTAATCTTCTGGCAGAACACGTCGTTTTCAGCACGACTTTATTCATTTTAGTTTTAAGTTTTAAGAATTTTAATTGGAAGTGTTATTTGCTTTTTTAATGGGTCGTCAGAAGCCCGAAAGTCTGACAACCAGTATAACCAAGGGTTTCGTATTACCTGGTAACTGGGTTGTGGAGGTCCAGTTTTACCAAGGGGAATTGTATTACCCAATCACTCATGGGTTGTGGAGGTCAGATAGGCAGTCGCTCCATGTAAAATATTGGTATTCAGCTGCATCCGGTTAGACTGGAAGCCGACCCCAACATAGTTACGAAAAGGCTAGGTAGATAATTATTTGCTTTTTTAATTGAAGTATCCGTGGTTCTGTAGCATGAAAATGCTTCTAACGTTTTTGTCATGTAATTTCTATTAACGACGTCGCAAACGACATCGCGGCAGGCCCAGACGGAGATGCCGGGATGAACTGGACTCCTTTAATTAAGATTGGTCCTTGGCACCTCTGGACAGAGAGAGATGGAAGAGAGTAGTGTCCAGCATGGTGACAGTATGGGCTCATAAAAATAAAAATAAACATTATGTAAACTCGATATACAACCTTATTAGCAAGCCCAAGGATGATACAGTGAGAGGTCTTGCGAGCGGGGCAGCGGGATGAGTAAATTAATAAATTAGCTTGTTTTATAGGGTCAAATTAAATTAGCTAGCGAAACACTGCAGACGTCATGAGTATCCATAATTAAACACGATAAAATAAAAAAATATTTGGAAGTCTATATGAATGAATTGTTCCCCATCCCACGCCGTCGCATCGCATCGCCTGCCCGCGCTATTTTTTCGTTTTCGCTTCTTCTTCTTTCTGACTTTTTTTCTTTTTGCTCGGCTCGTAAGGATCCCATTTTAAATAGCCTTTAACCTCTCTCAAGAATTCGGCTATCAATTGTAAAAATATTTTTTCAAATCCGACTGGTAGTTCCAGAGATTAGCGCGTTCAAACAAATAAACTCTGCAGCGTTATTATTAGTATAGATATTTCGACAATTTTTGTATGGAAGTTTTTTTTTTGTTTTACCTCGATCACGCCTGATGGAAAGCGATGGATGAGGTCCATCATGGAACAAGCGTGCACAGAAGATGTCTGTTCACACTTGCTTTGAATGCAGCAGACAGGTTAAATGTGGGAGGGAACACAGATGCCACACTGGCAGAGAGTTCCACACTTTGGCTGTGCGCATAATAAACATGGAGGAGAAGCGCTGAGTACGAGTCGTCGGGATATCAACCAAGACTACCAAGAGTAATCATAAACCTCTATTAAAAGAAGGTTAATACACTTTCATAGTTATGCTACTTAACTAACACAACAAGGAAACAGCATTGCATTCTCATATTTAGAAAATGCTTGATTAGGATTCCACCCTAACCGCGACACGGAAATATGTAGCTTAGTAAACGCTATTCATCATTCTGCATTGTTGTGTTGTGGATACAGACGACGTTTTCAGTGAGGCAGGTTAGATGCAGAAGGTTATGTCTGCTGACATCTACTGAAATAGGATCGCACATGTAACCCAAACGTTCCCAAAACTTTTTTGTAGATTACAATCATTTTTTTCGAGTTGGAAAGGGGATGACCATATCCTCAATCAGCATCATCTGCCTAGCCTTTTTCCAACTATGTTGGGGTCGGCTTCCAGTCTAACCGGATGCAGCTGAATACCAGTATTTTACATGGAGCGACTGCCTATCTGACCTCCACAACCAAGTTACTGGGTAATAGACGATACGGTTGGCGCAGTGGCTGAGCGATCGACTGCTGCGCTGCATGTCACGGGCTCGATTCCCGCACGGAACAAATATTTATATTGCCTACAGATAGTTTCTCCGGGTCTGGCTGTTAATGTATGTGAGTTTAAATGTTTGTAAGCGCACCCACGATACAGGAGTAATTCCTAGTTTGGGGCAACGTTATAAAAACAAAAAAAAAATACGACACCCCCTTGGTAAGACTGACCATAGCCATACCCTCAATATTTGACAAAAATCGTCAAACGGCAAAAAGCGAAGTGTCAAGTCATTTTGAAACTAAACGGTACAATAAGGTGCATCCACGTGTATCTACTGCCTAATTGACCTGCCCTGTACTTAAATTGCCCAGTAAATTTTTATCTATGGTAATAAGGAAAAAAAATAAAACTAAAAAGACACTTTTCACTGGAGGTTCCAATGCTAAATAAGCTGTTTAGCGTGAGTTATAGCATCATTTAAAAACACATTTACACCGCTGCGCGCTGCAGCAATCATTCACAGTGGTGAAAAAAGATATCTCGTTTGATCTGGGAAATCCGGAAAAGTTACGACAATGTCTTGAATAGAAGACGGACGTTTGTAGCACATAAATGAAATAGGTAAGTCGAACGCATGTCGAGTCATAGGCCAAAACTACCACCACGTGGGTCCCAGATAACGTCCGGCCACCTCGAGGCAGACCCAGGAGAAGATGGCGGGATGAACTTGACGCAGCATTGGTCCGCACTAGCTCAAGATAAAGTGGAGTGGAAAGAAGAAGTGCAAAACTGATTTACATCCGTCACCTCACACATCAGGTTCAGTTGAAAACCAGCGTCAGGCACTTTTGTCTGGCATTTTTGCTGAACTGGGCCTTTTTGGCGCAGCCGTGAGGCACACTTAACTGCTAACTTCTTACATCGGTCTTTATACTTTCTATTTGTTTTTTTATTAGTTGTTATCTGATGTATGTATCTGGAGTATTGTGTGTCTTGTAGTCTGTGCTAAATAAATGTATTTTCTTTCTTCTTTCTTACTTTCTATATTTCATGTTTCACCATCTTTTTTTTTTTAATGTATTGTTTATTTTATTTTATTTCATGTTTTGATTGCTGTTTCTTTTTTTTTTTTTTGTGTCGAATCATATGTTGCAATGGTTTATTTTATTTCTTGTTTTTATTGTTGTTTTTATTTATTTATGCATGCTGTACTGGTTAAAGTCATCACGTCAACGCCAGCTGCCGCTGAAAACCAGCGCTGGGGCTCTGTCTCGTATAGGGTCTTAGCATTATGCTGAGCGATGGCCGTTTTGCGTGAATGTGACGCATGTTTACCCCCAACTTGTTTTTTTTTTTTTGTGTGTTTATGTTCTTTTTTATGCGTCATGTTTGCCGCAAATAAATGCATTTTCTTTCTTTCTCTTTCTTTCTCAAGAAAGGGAGGCCTTTGCCCTGCAGTGGAGCAACATAGGCTAAAAATCCTATTAATAATTATAAACGTGAAAATTTTATGGATGGATGGATGCATGGATGTTAGTTACTCTTTCACGCAAAAACTACTGAACGGATTTGGATGAAAATTAGCACACAGATGGTTCATAACCAGAATAAACATATAGGATAATTTTTATCCCGATATTCCCACGGGATCGAAACTTATGCGGGTGAAACCGCGGGGCGCAGCTAGTAAATATATACAAGCTGTTGTTTTGCTTCCTTGTCAAATTTCAGGAGGTTGTTATGAAAGACATAAATAGTCAAATAAAATTATGATCCCTGGTAAATAATGAATACATACTTGTTTTTTTAGTTATTTAAGTTTGACAGTATTTCAGAATACACCACTTTCAAAGAACAGAATCGCGTTATGGTATCGTATAAGCGGCCGCGTTTTTATGTGTGTGTAAAAGGGCAGTTACAGTGCGGTCTCACACAGGCCGCGTTTTAAAATGCGTGTCCCGCACATGCCGATTTCCGATAATTTGAAAAAAAAAAATACCAACTTATTTTATTATTGATTCGTGTCGAGAATCAGTAGCATAGTTACCTCCTTGAATTTGACGAGGATGCAAAACCCCTTCATATTTTTATTAACCTTCTACTAAATGGCCTTCTGCATGACACCCGCATGTAATCGACGTTTATCGTATTCCGTGGCACGCAGCATCCACAAACGGTGTTCAAATGTTTGTCGACCAGTGTTTGTGTGGGGTTGATCGAACAAATCATTCGTTGGATAAGCAATTAGTGTGCTTGTTGATTTGTAGCACATTTTTGTAATGTTTTAACCAATTGAGCGCTTCGGAGTATGGAGGAATGAAAACCAAAAGAAATTTTAAGTCTTAAAAGACCCCATGCTGTGTAACTTTCGACGTTTAAAAAGTGCTAAATCTCAGCCTAATATAATCTAATTAGCCAGTATTGTCCCACTGAAGGGCAAAGGCCCCCCTCTCCCTTTTCCACACAATTCTGTCTTTTTCGAGGCCGGCCAGTCCCTACGGTAGGAGTCAAGCTCGTCCCGCCATCTTCGTCTTGGACTGCCGCGATGGCGCCGTGCGTTTATTGGGACAAGTAATTAGTAATCAGCTTAAGTAAACTTTAATTAACGATTTTTTATTTGAAAGAGAGAAGAGAGTAAGTTATTTATGAATTTAACCTAATTATAAGTAATCTAGCGCTTTGTGAAAGAGTTTTCCCGGGAAATAACGACTGCTTTTTTCTATTTGGCCTGCAAAGGCCATCTCTGTGTTCCGATAAGGGCTAAGATTGGAAAATGACAGCTTGCACAAGTCAAAATACGAATCCCTTCTATTGATATTTTGATATCGTGATAAAGCAGGGTTAAGTCAGGTATTGGTAAACGATTCGGAGCAGAGATTGTTCTTTTTCGATTCCGCGGTTCGAATATGGTAAATTAAAAGAAAAAAAACGGCCAAGAAACTCCACGGACACCCGGGTAGTTTCTTGGCCCTCTTGGGTTCTTCTCCATAGGTACCATTTACGTTGTAGAATGGGAAACTAGCTTCATCTTTCTGATTGACCGCATAGCATAAGCGTAATCAGCCTAAAATGTTCCCACTGCTGGGACATAGGCCTCCTCTCTGTGCGAGGGAGTGAGCTGTGATCCACCACGCGGGCCCAGTGCGGGTTGGTAGATGTCACATGTCTAGAAAAAGAAAATTTGATTGTTATTAAAACAGAGAGGGGTAGAGAGTAGGGAGGTATTTGCCCAGCAGTGGGATATTAAAGGCTAAAAAAAACCAGGAGGGAGTGAGATAGCAGGATCGAATATTTGTCTGCCAGGATTTGAATGCGGTTGATCAAACAATCGTTCATGAATGGACAGCAATTGATGTGGTTGTTGATTTGTGGACGTTTTTTGAACGTTTTAATTTATTGAGCGCTTGGGGGTTTGGTTGACGAATAACCAATAGATATTTTAACTGCGACAGATTTTAAAATTCGGTAAAAAAATGGACAAGGTCTTAATTACAAACATATAATTTTGTTTGTAATCCTCGAAGGGTTGGTCAGAGGTAGGTTAGTCAGGGGACATTTAGCCAGTTATAAAACTTTTCCCGACTCAGGAATCGAACCCCTGACCTCATACTCATTAGAAGCGTTTGCGACCACTAGAGTCGCCAGCGTCATTAGGAAGCTAAAATACTTTGAAGTCTTGAAGGACGGGCGTTTAAGAGTTATCTTGTAACTTTCAAGTGCTAATTCTAAGTTAAATGTTAATAAACGATTTAAGATTTTGATAAGGTTGTTGCTAGAAGATGGCGGGACGAGCTGAACAAAACAAACGACCAGTGGTCCACTTTAGTCCTAGATCGATAGAGCTGGAAGTCATGGGGAGAGGCCTTTGCCCAGCAGTGGGATGATGCTGACTAACAGTAACAGTTTGCAACAAAAATCCATTAACTTTTAAATTATCATTAAAATTGACTTGATTGATTTAGCTTTTCATAGAATAGCTAACAGTTTATATTCTTGAAAAACTTCTTTTTCGTATTTAATTAAATATTTCGCCGAATAATTAAGTTTCAATTATTCAATCAACACTACCCGATTACCGAAGTTGTTTTCGGATTTAGAATTTAACTATAAATGGAAAAGTAAAGATCAACTGTTTTTCACAGTCTTTAACTTACTTGTTCTATCTTGACATGCGACAGATATGGCCAGCCCAATTGCACTTCAGTCCTGCAGCTGTGCGGTCAGCGTCTGCCTTTTGTGTTTTGGAACGAAGTATAGAGTCTGAGGGATGAACTGGACTTCTTCTTAAAGGATTTGCCCACAACCGCTTTAAACCAGGAAAAGTGGAAATAGGTAAGGAAGGCCTTTTCCCTGCAGTGGGACAACACAGGCTTATAACTGGGATTATTCTGAAAGCCGTGGAACACATCTCCACTCCTCAAGCATCTCAGAACATGTTGCCCATTTGTCGCTATGTGACTATGTGCTAGCGACAGTTTCCGGGGACCCATTATTGTGTGTGCAAGTAAACCCTGTCATTTTATCTGTGAATATTATATTATCATTAGTCAGGCAGGGGATATAGTCCTCCCCGGTCTCCAAGGAGAGTGGAACCAGCGAGAGATGTCGTGCGGTGTCCCACAGAGATCGGTCCTGGGGCCGCATCTGTGGGATATCGGGTACGACTGGGTGCTGCGTGCCGACCTCCCTATGGGCGTTAGCGTGGTTTGCTACGCTGACGACACACTGGTCCTGGCGCGGGGAGGTCGCACCAGGCGGCGGCCGAAGCAGCGACACGCGGGGTTGCGACAATCGTCGAGAGAATCCGGCAATTGGGACTCGAGGTGGCATTGCACAAGTCTGAGGCCATGTGTTTTCATGGTCCTCGGGACGCGCCACCGTCGGGTTCACAAATAATGGCGGGAGGGGTTCACATCGGCGTCGAGCTGACGATGAAGTAACTGGGACTCATCCTCGACAGCCGGTGGAAATTCGTGGAGCACTTCAGACGTTTGGCTCCCAGACTGGAGCGGGCCGGGGTTACCTTGAGGCGGCTCCTTCCCAATTTAGGGGGACCAAACGCCTCCTGCCGGAGGCTCTATGCGGGGAACGTGCGGTCCATGGCCCTTTACGGGGCACCGGTATGGGCGCGTTCCCTGGAGGCGGCGACTAGCCCGCCGGTTGAACGCGTCCCAAAGGGTCATGGCTGTCCGGCTGATACTGCACGGTGTCCGCTGTGGCGGCGAGCCTCCTTGCCGGATTGCCGCCATGGGATCTGGAGGCCAAAGTCCTCGCTCACATATGGGAGTGGCGAGAGGAGGCAAAACGCCGGGGCGTAACTCCGCTACCGCGAGAAATTACGGTAAGCGGACAGAGCTCCGGCGGGATCTCATAGCGGCATAGAGAGTGCGATTGTGGCAACCCAGTGCTGTGCACGCCACAATAGCGGCGATAAGTCCCCTCTTTGAGGAGTGGCTAGAGAGGGGCCACGGCGCCCTCACCTTCCGCCTGACGCAGGTCCTCACCGGACACGGTTGTTTCGGGAGGTTTCTGTTCAGGATAAGGCGCGAGGAAACGCCAGGGTGTCACCACTGTGTGGATCGCCCGGAGGACACGGTGGAGGTCTGCCCGGCTTGGGCGGAGCATCGCCGTATCCTCGTGGCGGCGATCGGCGGCGGCGATCTCTCGCGTCCGGCCCTGGTCCAGACCATGGTACGAAGCGTGAGTGAATGTGAGGCCGTCACCTCCTTCTGCGAAGCAGTAATGCTCGCGAAGGAGGACGCGGAGCGCGTGAGGGAGAGGCAATCTCTGCGCCTTCACGCGCCTAGCCGCCGCAGGAGACGGCCTGGACGGGAGTCAACAGCCGACTCCCGGCCACCGTAGGCGCGGGCTTGCGGGCGGCGAGCAATGGGCAGCTCGCCGCCCGGTAAGGACCAGGCCCGGATCGACGGCGCGTTGTGTTCCACGCGCGCCTCAAAGAGATGTCACCACGAACTGACGGGGTCCGCTAGGGCCGAAGCCGCCGTGGGTTGTTCGAAAGAGATACCGTGGCCCCTGGCATAGGCAACTGAAGGAACACTGGTAGGTTTTAGTCAGTAAAAGTCTGACACGCCCTTCCGCTCAGCCCAGAGCGGGAGAGGTCATTTGATGATATCCCACCCAAAAAAAAAGGATATAGTCCTTCCATAGTTCAAAGTAACCGATCCACTATAGCTACCCAAACTTATAACCCAATATCTTTGTTTCCATATCCTGCAATAGCCCTACACCAACCGGGGGTTGTCCTTGGGTGCACTTGCATAGTGCATAATCGCCGGTTGATGCCTCCTCATCATTTAAAATTGTCTAAAGGGCGAGTTGGCTTCGGCCCCTGGTACGCCTTTCAAAGGTCCGGGACCCCAGGGTCCCGAGATATGTCAAAGACAAAATATATAATAATATATTAATATATATTTTTTTTTCTGTGGATTTGTTTTTGTATGTGCTAACAATAGTTTTTTAAGGTTTTTTGTGTTGTATATGGACTTCGTCTGAAATAAATTTCTTATAATTATTATTATATCCCTGTTTGCTTCTAACCTTTTACTGACACCCACAGTTTTATCTCCGTTTCACAGCTCGTAAAACATCGTCACATCTGAGGAAAGCCACTTATATTATTTATTCCCCTATAAAAGGTAACATTGTATGCGAACAGCTTATCTGCCGTACCTACTTGTAAACTCAGTGAAAGTGGCAATCAACTTCTGACAGTTGTTGCAGCCGCCATCTTGGATCGACGGTTAAAGTCGGTTTTTGTTATAGTGTCTGTGAACTGTATTTTGTTGAGGTTAAAGGGTTTACTGTAGGTCAATTTTTGCCGTGTGGCTCGTTGTTTACCAAATCGCCTCACAAGTCGAATCGCCACCCCACGTACACAGGTCGATAAAAATTACAGATAGACTAGTTCTTTTTGCATCAACATGTCGACCTTCACGCGGCAGGCGATCGCCTGCGACTGAGCATTTTCACAGTCGATTTTAGTCAGCCGCCGCATGCGATCTGTCACCGCACGACAGAAGTCAAAACCTACTCTACTTTGGAATTTGCGATTTTAGTCACATGCGGCCTAGCCAAATTGCGAAAATTATAATCGACTGTCTATTTCATAAAAATATCTATGGTCTATTTAGACAGTCGATTTTAGCCTTGCGACAAAAATCGTGCGGCTATAGTAAAGGGTGTATTTGGAAAACTACTTACCCGACAAGTGCCATTACTGTTTTCAGGTTAGAAGAACATATGCCAATGAAATAAAATAAAAATGAAGTTAATATTGAAGGATAAGATGCAGTAAAAGTTAAAAGCCATTATCTTAAACTCTGGTTAACGTATAAAAGAATGCTTTTGGCGTAAGGTACTTACGATCAATAAAGTTTATTAGCCTTTTACTGCTAAACACCACAGGGACAATTCTCGTAATTTTAAAAACATTCAGTCTGATCTCAGTCTCAATCAGTCAAAAATATCTCTAATTTCCCTACATTTTTTACCAACTTTTGACATTTGTTTGTCGCCGAGATGAGACTGCGACTAGATTTTGAAAGCGAGATTACTAGAATTGGCCTTATGGTAGCCGTAGGTAAATCTGTAATTTACTCAAGCTTCATTATCTGCTAGGCCCGACTCTCTCAATTTCAAACACAGAAGGCGGTTTACCTGAGCCCTGTCGGCATCGGCAACCTAATGGTATTAAATTATAACTAAGCCCACGTGTACATAAGCCCTGTAACATCCAACTGTGCGGCTTAATGCATCACCGAGCAGCTTTCATTTCAGTGGCAGACAGTGGAAATAACAACCGTGTGTGTGTTATATCAAACAACTTGTTAGGACCAGTTGCATCATCTTTTTACTTAAACAGAGATCATCAACATGAACTCAGCCTATGAGCCAGCCAGCTCAACCATTAAAACAACCAAGGCTGTTAACTGCCTCATTGAAACTAGACCAACAATTAATTATTTTTTAGCTTGAGTACGTAGAATTAGTTTTTATTATATTTGTTAATGTTCTGTGTCTTGTAGTGTTAATTACTTGACATACATATTATTGTATACAATCAAGTATTTTCTAACTGAACAGACAGCTGTGCTGCTGGAGAGCTTGTTGCGCCAGTTCTAGATAGTACTAGGAAGTGGTGAAGGGCGGGCGTTTTTTGGGGGACTGTCTTTTGTAATTTTAACGTTCGAAAAGTGCTGATTCTCAGCCTAATTTGAATAAATGACTTTTGATTTTGTGTCCGGTTGATGGCAGTGGGCTCGCCCTCTGTTACATGGGACTTAAATATAACTGGCGAAATGTGTGTGAGGGTGTAGGTAACCCTCTGCCTAGCTCTTCGGGGATTACACGCCTGGTGTTATGTTATGTAATTATGAAAGGTGTTAACGAATTGTAAAGAATAAAATTGATGGTTAACGCTTCGTGAGGGAAGAATATATTATAGACAAGTGGCAGTAGCTTTAAAAATGTTAACAGAAATTTAATACACTTTCGTCATTTCCGCTATCGTTATCGCTGATAGAATGTCACTTTGTCTCGTTCCTTGATCACAGATGATTAATGGAATTTGTTTAACAATTGATGCTTACTTCCCGAGCAGTTTCCTCTTGAGTAGGCACAGCCGAAGGCTCAAAAGACGTTGAAAAAAAATCCACGAAGGAAAAAAATGAAACATTTAGGCAATCAGCAAGTTTAGTAGGACGATGAGAGCATAATTCAAAAAGTTACGAGAACGTTTCGCAGTAGCCAAGTATCCCGCTCCAAATTTAACGGACGTTTAAGACTCTGAATGTTAACAAACTGATGACGCTTTGGTACAACCCGTCCTAAATATCTAGCATATTCTAACATTGTAACGCTATGTTCCTGTTCCGGCACATTTCTAGTCGCTTTTCAGTCTAGATCCGCATACAGGCTGAATGTCCTGACCTCACCGTGTTTCATGCATGGAGAAATACGTATTATATCATGTTAAAACAGTGCCTACTGACTTTGTGCTTTATTTTGTAGGTGATAGGTTTCAGGTTACTTTGTCTTACTCTCAGTTATTGGATTAATTAAGGCTCTCGCATCTTTGCGTCATGAAAGCAAGGACATGAGATTAGAACCCACTTCATCTTTTCTAAGCTTTTAAGTAGAAAATGGATGTCGGAGTCTTTGCAAACGCACATAGGAGCATTTTTAAGAATGTTCGCATTCTAATCTTAATCTCAATCAACTCAGCCTATCGCAGTCCACTGCTGGACATGGGCCTCTCCCAGGCTGTGCCAAAACTCCCTGTCCTTCGCTTTCCGCATCCAGTCCATCCCAGCAACCTTCTTAAAGTCTTAGTCTCAATATGCTAAAAAAACCTCTAATTTATCCAGATTTTTAACAAGACTTTGACATTGATTTATCGCTGAGATGAGATTGCGACTTGAATTTGAATAGTTTTAGGTACGGAAAATTGGCCTTCAGACGCCCTCCAGCCAGTCTATTCAGTCAAATAAATCTCACCGTGAAAAGTAAGATGCAGTGAGTTTAGAGTGAGCTGTCAATGTCAGGTGGAAAGACAGCTGACTTCTCCTACGTTTTCACGGTCAGATTTTCCAGAATAGACCCGCTGATGTCATTGCAATTGCACAAGACTTTTCTACTTTTCTCATACAGAAAAGGACCGGGCGTCACCAAACTCACTTAAAGTGACGAAAGCAGAGACAAGTACAATTTTGTCCAAGATGAAAACGTCGCCTTCAAATTAAACTTCAGCAAGTAAATCTTTATCAACGATAACTTCGCCTTCATCGAGAATTGTCATCTCTACAATATATTAGAAATTTCCTGGAAAGCTTTAAACACTCCACAGCAGGGAGTGCATAAATGATTAAATAGCCAACCAACACCTGATTCCTCGAAAGATTGATAAACCCCAAGCTTAGCGTTAAATATTCAACTAAATCTGCTTCAAAGTGTGATAGGCGACCCAACGTCCGACCGACATCGTTCCTATGGTAATGCTCCGTCCCATCTAATGTACTTACTGACGTCCGGGCACAGACTACAGAAGGCCAGCTCCAAACAATGAGCAAATACTAGCGCACACATAGACACGTACGTAGATACAGATCAAAAGTATGGCTTCGGCTACCATCGTCAATCTTCGGAAATGCAGACGCGCGATTATGAGATCTAATATAGAGATGTTAAAACCATGAAAGTACTTACCTATTTTGTATTACCATGGTTACAAAATTTGAGATTAACAACTATATGTAATTCCAAAAAAAATCATAACTGTTGAGTGACCTATATCAAGATGTGACCAAAGTAGGTCATTTACAATAGAGAGAAAACTTCATACAAACAAAAACGCGCAATGGTAGGTGCACTACGACAAATCGCAGCAGTGCAAAACTTAGAAGCTTTGTGGCGTGACGTTCGTACTAATTCGGAAACACGAACATTTCCGAAGCGCACACATGATCAGAGGGGCAATTCTCGTAATTTTAAGAACGTTCACAGTCTGATCTCAGTCTCAATCCGTCAAAAATACCTCTAATTTTCCTACATTTTGACAAGTTTTTGACATTTGTTTGTCGCCGAGATGAGACTGCGACTAGATTTTGAACGTTTTAAATTACGAGAATTGGCCTACTGGTTTACCTGTACCAACGGCAATCTCAAACAAATGCCAGTTACATCTACGTCTGCGTCCGTTTGCGTTCGTTGTACAGAGCCAACCTTCTGTAGACTACTATTCTGTGCTTACGTCTAGCAGGACGTAGCATAATACTGACTATCGGATCAACACCACATAAAACTATCGTAGTGTAGATAGGAAAGGGTTTCAGCACATTTTGCTTAAAAGACTGCTGAAAAGGCTTATCGGAGGATTATTTTAGAGTTCGCAAATAGGTTCGGCGTCTGGATCGGTTTATCGCGTTTCTATGGATATGTAAATTTTGTGTTCGGTAGTTGGTTTTATGGAACAACGTTGATAATCCCTGACTTTCATACTACATAGTTGGTTTTATGGACAAACATTTATGATCCCAGGGTCTCAGGAAATACCTACGCTATTTGAGTTAACTTTTTATATGCTTGCGTACGAGGCTTCTGACTACTTTCTATGTATATATTTTATGTCTCTTTTTTGTAATGTGCGTTTTGTTTGTGCAAAATAAACAATTGTCTTTATTTTTTTCTTTTTCTCGTGACTAAAGAATACCTAATTTCAAAAAACGGATTTCACTCCGGGAGTGCCGGCAGAAGTGAAAACTTGAATATTCACGCTGTGCATTTCTGATATTTTGGAATACGGTCTACTCTCCCTCCGTCTTACGAATTTTCGATCAGGTCTCGTGTCCTGACGCGAGCTCCGTCTTACGAATTTTCGATCAGGTCACGTGTACCCATCACAAAAAAAGTGCACAACGCCGCTAAAGAAGTTTTCACTTCAAAAATACTTTAAAATGTTAGTGGTTTGTGGGCAGGGCACATTGCTCGCAGAAGGCACAATTTATAGCGTAACACACTATCGGTAGGAATGGGTTTCATTTTGACAGCTCAACAACATACACTGCTTTGTTTACGTTGTTGAACAGACACATTTTTCGAACATATGAAGCAATGGATTAGCAATATCCTTTGAAATAATTCAGATTGAGATTGAGGGTGTTACACAATGCCAATTGGTGAAAAAGGTTCTAGGTTGGCAACCACGTACCGGAAAACGAGAACTCCCACAAGATGGACCGATGACCTTGCGAATACCGCAAAACTACTGACGGATTTTATGAAACTTTACAGTAATAATATAGCTTACACATCAGAATAACACATAGGATACTTTTATCTCAATATTCCGGCGGGATCGACACTTATGCGAGTGAAACCGCGAGGAACTGCTAGTTAGGTATGTATAAACTCACAAAACGTTTGAGATCCTTCATCTTGAAAGTTCGTTATCAAACTAATTCAGTTACAAAACATTACGATGTTAAAATACTCATTCTTTTTCGTAATGAGTTTTTTCAGGCTTGACGACAGACCGAAATGAAATAAGAATACTAATTAACCTTTGTCTTGAAAATCTTAGAAGACGTCATCAAGAAAACTCATATATTTTCGTTTATGACTTTTTCAATATCTAACAATCTATTTGGTACATTTCATTTTTTGTTTTCGGGGAAACCTTCATAAGGCACCCGGGCTTCGAGGATAGGACTGGGAAGTGTGGAATTTTTACCATACTAAAACCACCCTGTGAACACATGGAAGAGGCACCGTTACCTCTCAAAAAACGATCCGAAGCCCCCTCATTGTGCAAGTGCGCAAGGCAGCAAGTGACCACTGTGCGCCGTCTTTCCTGAGATCACTCAGTGGGCGAGTTCATTATGTACAGTCACGAGCAAAATTATGTATACACTCAAAACCATATTCAAAACCGATTGACTCCTTTATTTTTTAATTAAATTTTATGTTGTTACGAACATAGCATTTTCGAACCCATAGGTTTATGTAATGTGTCGTATTTCAACATTGCATTGGTTATTTCACGAAAAAATCGCAATTGAAAGTTGCCAAGTGTTGACATAACGGTGCTCGTGACTGTACCTATCAAGAAAACTCACATTTTTTTAAAGCCTTTTTCTATACCTACCAATCAAGTATGTACCTACAACAATTGTTACTTACCAAAGTATTGAAATAATACTACATTATTCACCGAGGGGAGAAAGTGACCGATTACGCACGAGGGTGGTCTAAATACACACCAGTTGGAAATCGCACTTTCATCCGAGTGATACATGGTACTTTATACTATACCTAGGAGGAAAATAAAAGACATTTTTTTAAAGCGAAGCTGATATAAAATTGTTACAGTTATTAAAACTGTAATGTTTTTGCCAGGAAGATTAATATTGGTTTGAATGATCAGTAAAAAGTATGTGGCCAGTATTATTTTGCGCTTGGGGATAAAAAGTTTTTGTCTTTTGGCATCCTACTATATAATATTATAAACGCGAAAGTTTATATGGATGGATGGATGGATGTTTGTTATTCTTTCACGCAAAAAGTACCGAACGGATTTGGATGAAATTTGGCACACAGATGGTTTATAATCAGGATTAACATATAGAATACTTTTTATCCCGTTATTCAAACGGGATCAAAACTTATGCGGGTGAAACCACGGGGCGCAGCTAGTAGTATATAATTAAAATATCAACAGTTCCCATGAATCGTACTCTCTTACCTCCTTTAATGTCAATAAGCGATAATAGCTTAAATGGGTCGGCCATTCAAGCTATTATCGCTTATTGAATTCAGCTGTAACAGCCATTTAAGAAAATAGGTCACTATAGACCAATAGCCCCCTTCCGTCCCCTACTCTACCCAGCTGGTACGGGGGAGGGTGGATGGCACAATCAGTGTCTTTGTCTTTGTTCTTCACGATTCAACACGTAGTTAGCTTAAGAGGACGTTACTTATTAATTTTATAGGAGGGAATATGGTTTAATTTCGGAAACGATTTGACGTTTTTGTCCCTTTCAGGAGCTTCAGTGAATCAACATCTGCCTAGCCTTTTCTCTATGTTCGGATCGGCTTTCAGTCTGGTCTGGTTCCAGAGGAGCAATCCTCGTAATTTTAAGAACGTTCATAGTCTGATCTCAGTCTCAATCTGTCAAAACTAAGTACTTATAATTTCCCTACATTATTGACAAGTTTTTGACTTAATTGTCGCTGAGATGAAATTGAGACTAGATTTTGAACGTTTTTAACTACGGGAATCGGCCTTCTGATGCAACTGAATACCAGTATTTTACATGGAGCGATTGCCTATCTTACGTCCAAAAACACGATAGGAACCCTTTTGTAAGATTTGCTGTCTGACTTTTGGGCGTGCTGACTACCCGTACCGACCGTCAAAGCACTACGAAGGACAGCCGGAACCAGCGGCATAACTTTCTTTCCAAGGCGCTGACTATTATATTTCTGTTTTTTTTTTTTTTTTGTTTTTTCTCAGCTCCTAACAGTCGAACCGTGTCGTTAAATAACCTAGAACATTCCTCAAGAATTAGGCTATCAAATGCAAGAAGATTTTTTAAAAATAAATAAATAGATGAAATGAAAATATTAAACTTAGATAGAAATATAAATCTCAGCTTCGTTCATATCCCTAGTTCGTACTCGCCCGCTTTTTTATATGTCTGCGTTTTATAAGCCGCAAGGGTTGAATTTGTCGGAAAAGTTGTACGATATAGAAAATAAATACTTATCACGTATTAATTTTCTCGATGTTTGGCCAAGTCGTAAAAACCGAGCGAGGCAAGGGCAGGTCGCTAGTATCCATATCTATCCTAATAATAAACCTGAAGGGTTTGTTTGTTGGTTAGAACACGCTAATCTCTGGAACTACAAGTCGGATTTGAAAAAAATCTGTTTTCGTCTGATAGCCCAATTCTTGAGAAAGAAAATAGGTTATCTAACATCACGCTATGATATTTAGGAATTGGACAAGTCAGAAAGAACGCTAAGCAAAAATGAATTAATAGTGCGGGCAGGCAACGCGATGCGACCAGGTCGGGGGAATAAGAAATTTCACGCGAACGAAGTCGCTGGCAGAAGCTAGTATATAGCTAAATACTTATACAGAGAAGAGGTAGTGGAGCATCCCCTTTAACACGATTCAAAATGAAGTTAACAGGAAAAGTTTTACAACGGGTCCGGTTCTCGTAATGGCGTAAAACGGTCCTACGCAAACAAAACTCCGAGGTCCGAACGTAAATTAGATAAAATGGAGAATTTATATTAGGAAGGTTTAACATTTTGTATTAACTTACCTATGTAGGTATCGAGGAAGGACAATTCCATATTTATAGTGTGGTAACACTAAGTGGTTTATTTATAAACAATTATTAAAGGTAGATAAGTGACGTTTAAACTTCAAAAATGTATGGTTAAACAGTCACCTTAAGCAACGTTTATGAATAAGGTGGTAATAGCGTCTACTCCTTCTTAGCGTGTCGATAACAATCTAAATGGACTCGGTTCAGAAGCCGGCTGCTTGTTTGGCGCCATCACCAGCGTCCATCAGTTCCTGTAACGTGCTGACAGGACACGCAGCACACAATATTAAGTATCCCATCTTTTGTGGAACAGCACCACATTTACATTCCCCGGCGGAGTCGTCTATGAATCTGCACCTGAACAGGTTTTTTTCAATTGTGTATCACACTTTCAATGTCACATCTGAATAATTTTGAAGGATATTGCTAATCCATTGCTTCATATGTCTGAAAAATTTGTCTGATCAACAACGTAAATAACGCAATGAATGTTGTTGAACTGTCAAAATGAAAGCCATTGCTACTGGTAGTGTGTTCGCCAATTACCCCGCAGGGTTAAGACATAGGACACTTTTTGTCCCGGTTGTACGTTCCCGTATCCCGTGGGATATTTCTTTATTTCCGACCTCCTTGTGGACAAAGCCGCGTGCAAAAACTAGTCTGATGTAATTAGGATAGAGCCAAACATTGAAGTTAATTAATAATACGATCACATTTTGGTGTAATTGGTTTCAATTTGGATAATAGGTATTTCTATGTTCAACATTGTGTAACTAAAAGTACACCAATCAGAATAATTCATGTTGGAAATGTGGATTGGGTTCCGTAGATACAGTTAGTATTTATAACTTTGTAATGGTACATATTTAACTGCTCGACTAAAACATTATTTGACCTGCTAATGATGGTCACTTTTTAGGTTTCCATACCCAAGGGGTGTGCCAACGGAGCCTTATTACTAATCCTGAGCTGTCAGTCGTTCTGTCAGCGTGCTGTATCTCATGTACCGTAATAGGTAGACAGTTGACATTTTCACAATGTGTATTTTTTTATTAAATAAAATAAAGTAATAAATTAAAGGGGGTCTCCATACAAGAAACGAGTTTTTTTGGGCGTATTTTTTTGCCGGTTTTTTTTAAGAATGAACCGCTACAAACTTTGTGCGCCTCTAATGACGCACACTTTTTAAAATAATTGAGCCTCTTTTTAACCTTCTGTCCTTTTCTCACAGTATTTCGCAGTAAATAAACTAGGGCACCCCGACCAAAAAGGTTAGGTTAGAACTGTGACCAACTGTGACTGCGCGGGAGCCTAGTGAGCGAAGCGAGCGGTGCCGCGGCAGTTGTCGGCGAGCGCTACATCCAATTTGGTCGCAGTCATGTTGGTTGGTAGTCAGTAAACGGTAAACGGACAGTATGATAGCAACAACGACTCTTTTGTCTATACAGGGTGGCAGGGACAGCGACGCGCAACCTGTCACAATGAATACAGTACATGATTCTGAACCTTTAAGCGTCGAAAGTTTTAGTGGGCTGTTTAAAAAAAATGCTAGTCAATACATTTGACCGCGTAGGTATTGCACTTTACTATGAAACAACACATTTTTTTTTTATAACCGACGAGAAATTTTACCGCAGGACGGTCTACAATCCTGTACTGAATTTATGGTTTCAGTTTGCTTGTCGATGTCCCTGCCAGCCTGTAGAACAGTGTTTCATATTGGTTATAAGTTCGACGTAGTTAACTAAAATATTAAAGGTAAAAGTTGACACTCTACTGAAATATTTCAAAGACTTTCCGGGAGAAACTAATATATTACTTTGATGACTAAATAAATAACTGTCTTGCGACTTCGAAAGTCGTAAACTTCCGCCCGTAGTGTCTTTGAAGACTTCCCGGGAGAAACTCAATGGATCCATTTTTTTTTTTCGGAATTACGCCGCGCAATTCAACCTATGAGGTTGTCGTCTAATAAACCGTTTAAAAAAAATCGTCTTTAAATATTTGTGAGGTACTGGAGAAATTTCAATTATGTCACTGAAATAAGTTATTTAGCAAAAGACAATGACCAAAAGTCGTACCAAAAAGTCTCATACATCAAGATCAAAATATTATAGTAATTATTTTCATAATTTTTTACGACATTAGGCATCGGGGATTTGATTTTTGAACAGAGAAATAAATTTAAAGTGAAAAAGTGTTAATCTTGTTTTATTCCCTTTACATGACGTTCCGTTTCAAATGACATGATTAATATATAACCTAGAATTTTAAAAGTGTCATGATCACGTCTTTCAAAAATCATGTTAAAAAAATATACATTAGCGATTCTGCATTAATTAAAAATAACTAGAATTTAATAGAACAGAATTTTTATTTAAACGATTATCATTTTTTAGAGCATTATCGGCCGTTCGTGTATGACATGTCAAACAAAATAACCTACCTAGTTTTTAGGTTATTTAGATTTTTTTGAAAATCTCCGACACTGGGTTTTGTTTACAAAAAGAACTTTTGTAAAAGTTAATAGGATACGTGTAGTCTATATAAACAAAGTTTGACTTTGATGCAGCATGGTACGGGATTCCATACATTCATGAGCATTGTCCTTTACACACTACGTCAATTTGCCGTGTAATATGAATACTCGTAGAATGACTATTAATGTCGATTAGAGTTTTGAATATACGGAAAATTTAAGATGGTAGTAGATTGCTTAATTAGCTATTTATTTCCTTGACTTTACGAGTATATCACAAACAAGGCATAAACGAAAATTGTTTGTTTATGGTCAAAAATAAGTCCTCCAGACCGTATGTAGACCATGGTGGCCAATTTTAACGGAGACTAGACTTCGGTGCGAGAGATATTATAGTGCACAAATGTGTGCACAGACACAGGTGCGCTCCCTCATCCCTCACTCTTATAGTCCGATGGTACGGCAATCCAACACGACCAGAGAGAGATCAGGCGCACGACCAACGGCTTAACGTGCTTTCTGAGGCACGGGGGCATCACACTGCCAACTTCCAAAGTCCTGGCTGTTACAAAGAAATTCCTATACCCTGTCAATGATATGATGGTGATGATGGCAGATGATGAGCTTAACCGTTTTTTGACAGCTGACAGCTTTGAACGTACATATTCCAATACGTAATAAAATAAATAATTATATAAACTGCCTTATCTTAATCTGTCAATGTATTGTGTGTTGCTGCAATCACTAGTTCTGTCAAAAAACGGTTTACCTAATGGACAGAGTATAATGGAAAAACTCAAAAACACTTTATTTAGTCTATGGTACTACGTCAGACGCACGCAAGTCAAATAAAATATTTAAGGGAAAAGTTTCCATTGTCTTCCGATCTTAGACTTCGCGGAAGGAACGGATATATTATTTCGATGATATAATGGTGTCGGGCGTATTTAAGTTTGTAAGTTCATCGAACTTTCGCCCGTAGTGTCTTTGAAGACTTTCCGGGAGATAAACAAATAATGTTTCAATTAATTGTCTTGCTATTCTCTCTCTCTACTCTAAGTTGGTTATCTTTTGGAGAAAATTCAATTAAAGAGTAACAAGAACAACAGGTAACTATCCAGACCGGGCGCCTCACAAAGCACATTAAGACGTTGGTCCCTGCTGTCATTCGTAGATCTTTGACAGTCGTAACGGGTAGTTGTTTTGTTGTGTGTTTTTGTGTAATTGTTGCTGAAATTGTATCACTAACATAGTTGTAAGTTTATTGTATTGTTACTAACGCTCTATGAGTCTCATGGTTACGCTCAAAACGTCTCACAACCAGAGGGGCATTTCTCGTAATTTTAAGAACGTTCACAGTCTGATTTCAGTCTCAATCTGTCAAAAATACCTCTAAAATCCTTACATTTTTGACAAGTATTTGACATTGAATGTCGCTAAGATGGAATTGCGACTAAATTTTGAACGTTTTTAATTATGCGAATTTGCCTTCTGTCTTACGAGGGAGTACCGCGTTACCCAGTAACTGGGTTGTGGAGGTCATATAGGCAGTAGCTCCATGTAAAATACTGGTATTCAGCTGCATCCGGTTAGACTGAATCATCCGGTTAGTTCTGAAAAGGCTAGGCATATTGATTGAGTAAGAATAATAGGTAGGTACGTTAAAATGTTTTTATTGCATAAAGTTGTCTGTAGACTTTTACTGTAGACTTTAATGATGGGCATGTTGCCAGATAAGGAAACTTTCTGTTTCTATATAAGGTATTCCAAAGTGAAAGTTAATACACAGGAAATAAGATTTGTACAAAATCAATAAAATTATGTTTAGAAAAGAATATGTACAAATCTAAAAATAAGCGCAGAAAACGATAGGAGAGAAAGAAGAATTCAGAAGAAGAGGTTTTATAGAAGAGTTCAGAAGAATTTCTCATTTCGTAACAGGGGGCGAGCCTGTTGCCATTAATCGGACATAAATCCAGACTCCGGGCTACTTCCGAGAAATTCCAGATGGAAAAACTCAATAACAGTTCCCCACCCAGATATCGAACCTAGGACTTCATGCTCAGCTGTAGCGCTTGCAACCACTAGATCAACAAGGCAATAACTATTCCTTCCAGGAATATAGAAAGTATATAATTATATATAGTAGGTAGTCTTTTTCAGCCCCAGTAACACGAATAACGATATCAAATTCCTTACTCCATATCCAATAACATTTTATACTCCGCATACTACAAAAATAGTAATAAAACGTTTTGCTCCAACGGAACTCTAGAAATGTTGCAATTTGTCGATCCATCCGAGCATTGAATGCAAAACATGGTTGTTAGATACTGCGGCAATATGCAAATATACTACGGAGTTGTATTGTGTCGCATGTTCCGAATTGAGTTTGACATTTATTCGTAGTTTATGCGGATTTCTATTTCTAGTTGAAGTATATGTTTATTACGATACACTAGTTCCACAAACACAAACTCACTCCGACTCAAAGCATTTATTTCAAATACACCAATTACAGGCACTTTTGAATTGTCAAGGTCGGTCAGTCAGAAAGATGAAGCTAGTTGCCCATTCCAAAGTGTAGTAGGTACATAAGGAGAAGAACAGGCAAGAAACTCCATGCACACTCTTTTAAATGTATTATGAGCACAGAATAGCTCATCATCATCAACCACAGCCCGACTTCAACCACACCTGAGCATAGGCCTCTCTAGTCAAGTGCTAATCTCCAGGCTCCTGTGCCAGCCTCATCCAGGTTCTAACCACGATAGCAATAATATCGTCTGCGCATCTCGCCGCCCGACGACCACCACTTCGTATTACAGTTCTTTGACGCTTCCAGTTTTTGAATGAATAGATACGTTTTATGGAACTCAAATAGAGTTGACAGGTGGCAAGGACTGGAAGACGAAGCATCGGTCTTCTAGCGTCGAGATAGGTGGACGAAATTGTTACCATCGTGGGTAAAACCTGAATGAGGTGGGGGCAGAAGCTTGAAAAGTGATATTGTTTTGAACTATTTAGTTGCAGTCGGGTTTTTGAATTTCCATTTTAAATATACCTACTTAAAAGAGCATAATCAGTCGATAATGTTCCCACTGCTGGGATATAGGCCTCCTCTCTGTGTGAAGAAGTGGGCCATCCATCCCGCAGGCCCTGTGCAGGTTGGCAGGTGTCACATGTCTTCGAATTTTTTGGTTCTAGAACAAGCCGGTTTCCTCACGATGTTTTCCTTCGCCGTTTTGAGAACAGTGTACAAAGTAAAATGCCGGCTTGGGTTCGGACCCACGATCTAAAACTCTTAAGTCGCGACCCGAAAAAATTGATTAAGCATAATTAAAGGAGTTCATGGACATGGTGCTTAAATAACCATCTAGGAGTGATGATGGGCACTTAACCTAACGATCTCACCTTTTGGAAGAGGCAACGACAATCAATTCTATTATCATGTACATTTTGATATTCAAATGCGCCTTTTATAATAAATATTTAATTGAAATAAATTATTTGACTTTGATTGTGAACCGAACTACGAAATATGCTGGCTAACCTGTTACCAGGGTATGTATCAGTTATTTTCGTGAAACTCTAACCGACATGAAAAATAAAGACTCAAACGTAGGTCAGTGCTAACCTTTTCCCTATCCTTGAAGATAATTACACGCCGAAGATTCCTTACGATCGCGGCTTAGCTCGCTACCTCGAAGGTTGACCATCCATTGCATATCTAAACCCCTCTGTGCCTTGGAAAGCCCGTTAAACTGAAAGTCCTGTCTGTCATTCGTAATTCTTTGACAGTCGTTAAAGGTTGTCAGATGGCCAAAAAGTCTAACAACCAGTCTTACCAAGTGGTATCGTGGTATAACTGGGATATGAAGATCAGATAGGCAGTCACCCCATGTAAAATATAATTATATTCAGCTGCATAGACTGGCTGTTTGTGTATGTGAGTTTAAATGTTCGTAAACGCACCCACGATACAGGAGAAATTCCTAGAGTGGGGCAACGTTTTGAAAAAAAAAAGGACGATGCTACGACAACTGGAGATCGACCCCAACCTACTCGTAGTTGGAAATATGCTAGGCAGATTTGAGTAACACTAACTAAACACAGTTGTAAAGTCCGTCTAACTTCCAACCATCAACCCGGAAGTCAGGCAATTCTCAGAGAGTCAAATCAAATCATTTATTGGTTTGCAAACATGGGTATTTAGTACTTAGATGTTTTATTATAAGAGTCCTCCATGCTCTACCGTCACATGGGCATGCAAAACATATTATTATTTAATTTACACAAAAGATATTATGATTTTAAATAATAATTAGTAGAATAAAATAATACAAATTAATATCAAATCGTTTGAATTACAGTAAAAATGTCACAGTAATATAGTAAAAAATGTCATCTAGGTTATAATAAATATAAAAGTCAAATGGTATACTATCATAATATGTCAATCAGTCAGTGATTCATCATTACGGAAGTCGTCAATTGTGTAATAACTTTTTTTAATTAATATTTCGATTAGTGCCCTTTTAAATTTGAATACAGTCATAGTTTTAATAATATTAGGTACCTACTTTGTTATAAATGCGTGGGGCTATGCCAAAAAAACTTTTTTGCGTGAATGTGACGCATGTTTACCCCCAACTTTTTTTTGTGTGTTTATGTCCTTTTTTCATGCGTCATGTTTGCCGCAAATAAATGCATTTTCTTTTTTTCTTTCTTTCCTAGTGCGGTTTTACATTTAACTTGGCACAATTGATGTATATATTGAGTTCGTATTGGATTGCTTCTGACTGCCGACAATTTTTGAAATAGGTGTGGATTATTTTTCACAAATAAAGCCGTTTTCAGTATGTACAAAGACGGAAATGTTAATATTTTCAGAGTTTTAAAATAAGGAAGACAGCTATCTGTGGTCCTAAGACCACACATTGACCTTATGCATCGCTTTTGCATCCTAAATACAAGCTCCTTATCAGTAGACTGCCCCCAAAAAATAACACCATACCGCAAAACGGAGGCAACTAGTCCATGGTATGCCGTTAAAAGAGCCTGTCGACTTTCTTTGAAAGTTGAAAAAGGGCATAAGCGGATTTACTCAGTTTCAGTCATAGTAAAAGGTTTCCGTTCAGCGAAACAGAGCAATTTGTGGGACTACCCGCGTTCAATGCTAAATTCCCGACTAGGGGGCAGCACGGTCGTTAGTTCCGACTTGCAAATATACCGACTTTGCTTTGTGGATTCAGTATAACGGACTTCTAAGCGGATTCTAGATATTAAAATGTATTAGCTGTAAGTTTTCCTAAAAGTAATAAAATAAAATAAATAAAATTCAGGTGGAGTGCCAGTTGAAGCGAGGTTATTTGATTAAACAGTTCATCATTTTGATAACGAGAACGATTTTTAGACTTTTGTTCTGCTGGTCTATTCTGCAAAATATCACCGTGAAAACTTGAGTGAAGTGACCTGGATATGACCCCGCAGTGCGATTCTGTAACCATCTCACCGTGAAATCTAAGGTGAAGTGAGCGTGGAGTGAGCTGTCATTCCAACTAATTCTAGGGATTGACACTATTGACAGCTTACTCTAAGCTCACTTCACCTTACTTTTCACGGTGAGATTTTTACAGAATCGATCGGCTGTCAATAGTGTCATTCCGTAGCATATTTGGTTGAAGGGCAGCTCACTTTAAACTCATTTCACAATTTTCAAAATGGGGCCACGCATGAATCCTGTATAAATCGATACCTGACACCAATGTAAACAGAAAACATTAAAAGACCAAATCCCGTAAAGTGTGACGTTTCCGAGATATTAACGTTCAAAGTGGTTTAAAAAAATATGGATGTCACGTGATCAGCTTTAAACGTTAATATCTTAGATGCTTGACACTTACGGGGATTGGTCTTATAATATTTTTATATGATCTTATAATGTTTTAATGGCGTGACAGTAAGTAGTGCCAGGCTGCTTAAAAAAATCTTCAATGCTGCAATAGGAAATTTGTCATGAACCAACTGTTTAAATACCCAACCGGTAGTTTCAATGTTGGTGAAATAATCTAACCGTAATTAAAAGTCCTGTAACATCTGTATGTTACAGGACTTTTAATTACGGTTTGTTTATTTCAACAAAGGCTGTCCTTTGTTCTAAGTCGGACGACTCAAAAGCCCTTCAGAGAGACCACTTCGATTAAGACAGCGATCAGGTCTAACCATTCTAAGGCTTTGCGAACAAGATAAACTAAACAATAGTCGTTTTAGAAGGTGTACTTGATTCAATAACCACTAAAGCTTAGTTACACGAAAGCAATAGCAGTAACGGATCAATTAGTTGAACAGTTTGCGAACTAAGCTCAAAATCTGCCATCGCGAGAATTGCAACTGTAGAAGTTTCCCTTCGCAAAGTGCAATCTAGTTAATGGTAGCTTTAGTTTAGGTTAATAGGAGTCTAAAGCAGACTGATGTATATTCAAATTTTATTTGTTAATATTTTTAATTGACGTTATTTGAAGTTGAACAAATATCAATTTCATTTTAATGATAATTAAGTTGATTTCAGTGACTAGCACTATTGAACCAGTTATAAGAATGTTTGAAGTTGTACCGTAAACTGAACTTTATTGTGTAGGAATTAAAGTTATTTTTCCATAAACTCATATTTGTTTATATTTTTGGCGAATATGTCGTGGTATTACCTTAAGTAAAACTACGGTTTCCTCATAACGCAGTGAAAGAAAGGAAGATTATTTATTTTATTTTTAGCTGTTAATGTCCCACTGCTGGGCAAAGGCTCTCTTTCCACCTCTCTCTGTCCAGAGCTGCCAAGGACCAATCTTTATCAAAGGAGTTCTGCTCCGGAAAGGAAGGAAGGAAGACAGAAGAAATATTTATTTATTTATTTAATAAATAAATAAAGGAAGAAAGGAAAATATTTTATTTGGGACACGCACAGGAAATCATCATCATCTACCTAGCTTGTTCTCAACTATGTTGAGGTCGGCTTCCAGTCTAACCGGATGCAGCTGAAGACCAGTTTTTACATGGACTGCCTATGACCACAGAAAATACAAGTAGTAAAAAAAGGAGCTTTAAAACTAACAAAGTTACATTAAAAGCAATTTAAAAAAAAATAACCAAAAAAAAAGACCTGAGCGAGGCCAAAAAGGCTCCTATCTCAGCATAATACTCCCATATTTAAAAAATAAATACAGCACGCTAGTATTCTGATAGGGCCCGCTGTGATGCCACGGACACACCTACCGACATCTATTAACCCGACCATGGGATTAAAAAATAAGAAAAAAAAAATAGCATCAAAAAGTGACAGTGACAGCTGTCAGCTGCAGTGACGGTTTGACTTTACGGTGTCAAAAAACGCTCTCTAGGAAAACACACCAACCTACTTTCATAAATAACGTTTCACTGACGTCATTCGCCGGTAAATTGCGGACGCTATGTGGCGGCCACCGCTCTTCTAAGAAATCGTAGCTTTAGCCGTAACTACTTACGCGCAATAATCTAATTACCGATACTCACGATACGTTCGTGAGAATCGGTAATGAGATAATTGTGCCTAAGTTTATTAAGCCTTTTATCTTTGAACACAATATACGAGTAAGTCTCAGAATCCATTAAGATGATAATGAAAATGCTTTTATTTTCTAGATAATTTCTCTGTTACTTTACGGTTTTATACAATTCAAAGAAATGTCTGCTTTATAGTAACGTTTCCATGAAAAATAAAGAAGCCAAGTGCCAGTCAGACTCGCACATAGAGAAGGGTCCAGTATCAGCGTTCAAGCTTTAATAAGATTTTCTCAAAATGCCAAAAAAATCTAGTTTCTTGAATAAGAAGCCAGTTTAATTTCATAGTTTATTTTATTTTTATTACTCGTTGTTAAGGTGGCTATAACAGTACACGCTCTGTGAACATTGCAAGTCAGACTCGCACATAGAGAAGGGTCCAGTACCAGCGTTCAATCTTTAATAAGGTTTTCTCAAAACGCCAAAAAAATCTAGTTTCTTGAATAAGAACCCAGTTACTAGTTGTTATTTGTTGTTATTCGTTGTTATTGCTCTGTGAACATTTCAACTGTCTACCTAATACGGTTCAAAAGATACAGCCCTGTGACAGACGGACGGAAGAAGCCTTATTAATAAGGGCCCTTTGGCACCCTTCAGGTACGGAACCCTAAAAACTGCAGAGTAGCAAAAACGAAAAAGTTTACATTTAACTTCTCTTCCAACAATTTTCCGCCCAGTTGCCAAAGTCCTCGAAACATTCAATAGTGAATTTTATTCAGTTTTATATTTTATGCATAACTGAAAAAGCTGCATCAATTTGAACTGCACCGATTGGACGGCGACCTGAATACAAAGCGGGTTACTGCTGGTCGGTACAGTAACTTGTAAATGATTGTACTAACTTTGCTTTTGTTGTGGTCCCAGTGCTAACGAGTTGGAGGCCAGAGGAATAGGTGTAGATGTTGTGTCAGCGGGAGGAACTAGGTCGTGTGACTTACTTCTTGTTGCATTTGTGGATCAGATTACAATACAATATCGAATATAGTTTATTGCTCGTTCTTCTCCATAGGAACCTATTATAAATAGTCCACCGGACCGTATTTCGGCCAATCTCAACGGAGACTAGCCTTCGGCGCGGGAGATATTAAAGTGCACAAGTGTGTACGCAGCAGACACAGGTGCACTCCCCCTTCCCTCACTCTCATAGTCCGAGCGACCGTGTTATTGGGCTTTTGCATTGGGATCTACTATGCTTAATTTTTTTATTTTTTTATTGACAATGGGCTCACTCTTGACCTCAATCCAGCCCAGAGGCAGGGATGAGATCTACGGTGGAACGAGCTTGCTCAGAAGAAGCCTATTCAAATGAACAACTAGTTTCATATTTTTGACTGACCGAACCCTTGACAATTCAAAAGTGTCTGTAATTGGTTTAATTGAAATAAATGCATTGAGTTTGAATCTTAAAAAGCTTATAAAATACTATAAGCGTGTATTTGGATCATTGTTTATCTTCTTAATTTGAAGAAATCTTAAAGTTCATTACATCATTTAGACAGTGCGTAAGTGCGATTTTATGTTTTGGAGAATTAATAAATTATTTGACAAAAATATTTTGGGGAATTTCTAGTATATCCCGCTCTATAACTAAAATACACAATCGCCGCTATGCCAGTACGTCTGCCTCGTCCCTTTTCGGCGTAACAGAAAACTGTTAGTGTGTGTGTGTAGCGGAGCGCAATTTGATTGACATAAGTCAATCAAACTGCGCTCCACCGAAATTCAATGAGCCGCTCAATACTCGTTGGTCTATTGTGTAAAAATCACACCGTGAAAACTTAGGTGAAATGATTTTGAAGTGAGCTGTCAGTAGTGTCAATCCCTAGCATCAGATGGCTCAGCTCACTTCAACATTTTTTTTTGTTGTGTGGAAATCCTCATGGATACCCTCCGTTCTGGAGAGAACGGAGGGTTATGAGGGACTCCTAAATGATTGCATCTTTGGTCTAGTGGTCGCAAGTGGAGTATCTACATGCATGAGGTTCTGGGTTCGATTCCCCGGGCAAAGTGTTATTATCAGCCTGGATTTGGGCCCAGTTGATGGCAATAGGCTCGCCCCCTATTACATAAGACATAAACATAATCTTTATATTATACTTAAATTATAAATAATAAGTTAGTATAGATTTGTAAAATGACCGCACTGTCGCATTGGATACATACACCGCAGTGCGATTCTGTAACCATATCACAGTGAAAACTTAGGTGAAGTGAGCGTGGACTGGGCTGTCATTCCAACTAATGCTAGGGATTGACACTATTGACAGCTCACTATAAGCTCACTTCACCTAACTTTTCACGGTGAGATTTTTATATAATCGATGGGCTGTAATGATAGTTGTAAAGGAGATTTTAATAAATAAATAACATGACACAAACACACATTACTCAACTAAATCACTGTGAAGTTATTACAGAACAGACCGGCCGCTGTCAGTGTAGCCACGCCCCGCGCTCGGTCAGAAATGTTGACCAAAGTAAGCTGGAGTTGATCGATACTTCCAGCGCTTCAAGCGTTGATCGAAGCGAGCCAGCATTTAATTTGTTGCAAACTGTCTCCATAAATTGTCGCTTGAAGCGAGTTGTGGTAAGTAAAGTGGACTTGAATTGAAATTGATTATTGATTGTGGGTTCTAAGTTTCTGGATAAATGGTGGATTGATTACTGTTTTATTTACGACAGTTATTGTTGTTAGTATTTTAGAACTGTTGGGGTGAGGAATTGGAGAGAAAAACTCGGAAATAGGTCACGTTGGAGAAATATACTAGACCAGGCTAACCACCCGCGGCTGTAAAGCCGATGATGGTTGTTAATAGTACAGCTGTGCCACCCTGGCTTCGACTGAATATCGTCTCAACAATTTTTTTACGACTTAATTAACTGACAAATAGGTAGACCATGACAGGTCAGCTCAAAACACATAATTATAAAGAAATAAAGATAACACGTTTATTTGCGGTAAATATGACGTAAAAATTACAAGTTAGGAGAAAATGCGCGTGACATCCACGCAAAACGGTCATCGCTCAGCATAATGCTAAGACCCTATGCGAGACAGACCCCCAGCGCTGGTTTACATGTTGTAAGTACATCATTTACTTATATCGAGGACAAAAAGGCTTGGGATTAAGCTGCTTCCAATTTTTACATATTTAGTAGTTTTTTTTTTTTTTTACACACGTTGACATGAATGAATTTTATATAAACTATTACATTTGCTTACTTTGTAAAGTATTATATAATTTTAATTATTGTGAATGTGAGGACTATGTGGGTCATTTAATTTATATTATTTTTTATTTTTCTCTCTGTTCTGTTAGTTTTTGTCATGGTCTGGCAGTTTGAGTAATTAATGTGGCCTACCCAAATGTCCTTTCTTTGGTATTGTTCGTCGAATCGTCGAGCTCCTTAAGTTTTGAGTTGAGCTGCACGATTTCTGACAAATGCGTGTACTGACTGGACAGGTCCTCTCAATCTGTATGGTTCTTTCCTCAAAAAACCATCTCAGAAATCGATCTACATGGTCTTCATATGATCTGACCAAGATTATGTCCGGACTTTAAAAGAGACTGTGAACTCTGAGTTTGTTTCGGCCTTTCTTCTCAGACTAGTCAGATAGGAAACGCCGACCTCATCTAGTTTTAAAATATAATTGACGTGTAAAAGTGTTTGTACAAACATACTTACAAAAATAAATCATTTATCATTTATTAATAAAAACGTGGAGTCAAGTTATGCCAAACTTGAATATGGAAAAATGTATGATTTGAAGTTAATATTGGTATTTATTAAATATAGAGGAATTTAACACATAAACCTTCTCCAAAAGACCCTTTATGTATTGATGTAATTGTTAGTAAAATCTGTGGTCAATTCAAGGCAAATTTCTCAATCGACAGATAATTTTTATTCGTGGAATAAAATTGACGTCTGACAGATTTTGTATGGAAGAACTGTCAAAAAATTCAAAATGATTCTTCGGATAAAATTATCTGGCTTTGGAAAAGTCAGCCCTCAGTTGAATGTTTTAGTTCTAAGGTGACTTGCCTTGCTGATAGACCTATTATGTATCTCGACAAACATATTCTTAAACTCTGTCCAAATTAAAACAAAAGTTCCTAATTGTATTCTTCAAATCACAATCAGAACTTTTCCAGCCAACCTAATTCGGATTTTATTATCTCTTCGAAATGTTACGAATCCGGTCCAATGCCTCGCAAAGATTGTCCCGGTTAGACCGACTTATCTGAGCGGATATCCGGGTCCGGTGACCCGGGTAATAAGCGCAAAGTGCATTGGATTACCGACGGACCTATACTCTGGCGATAGTCCAAAACACCCAGTGTTTTTGGATCTGGAGGTAATATATTGGTGGACGATAAAAAATGGGATGAAGCGGGGAAATTGATTTTGTTTTTATTTTATTTATTTATTAAGGTACACGAACTGCTTCTATGTATAATAATATCTTAAGTTCTATAGATCACAAAAGCCTCGGTCTTACACAGTCGCCAATTATAGGTTTACCAGCAATCTAAGTAATAAGTGATCACACATAATAATAACAAAACTAAAGGCTAGAATTAAAAAAATAAGGCAACATACTTCTTAAACTTAAAATTAATAACAAAAAGTAAAATAAAAAGACGAACAAAATTGCAATATGGCCCACTTACTTAAGACTAAGACTATAACAGGGTCTAGTCTAACTAAAAAACGGCTAACCTAATGGACAGCCATTAGGTTAGCCGTTTTTTGACAGCTGTATTAGAACGTACATATTCCTCATTACGTAAAACTTAACTTTAAAATGCGTAATAAAATATATTATATAAACTGCCTTATCTTATTGAATTATGTTATCTATTGCTTCTTACAGACATTAATGCAATAGATTGAATAAGGAAATACTTTAAAGATGCTTCGGTTGATAATAAATTATTAGAATTAGAAATTGGGGGATAAAATTTAAAAGATTAATTTCTAATCCAATTCAACTTCCAAATCATGAGTTAGAGGAAATTTAAAAAAAAGTTCTAAAATATAAAATAAATTTAAAAAACTACGTTACGTGTAGTGTGTTGGTGCAATCATTTGTTCCATAGATCTGTCAAAAAACGATTTACCTAATGGACGGAGTATAATCAATATAAAAAGGAATGAGATCATAATAGAAAGTATAGCTTCTAAAACAATTTTGTTGCTGGAAGCTGGGATTCGCTGGGATTAAGGACGGAGAAAACAATATGAGAAATCCTTGACTTATGACAGTCAAGCAAGGGTGCTGATCAACGCTCTATCCGTCACAGCATGGGAAGAGGCCATTCAACAAATCATAATACAAAATATCACGACTGTAATCCCCGAAGGGTTTGGCAGAGGTGTACCTAAAGTACATCCACGTTTCGTCAGTTAATTTAGTTCCCATGAAATAGGGTGACGGGGACAAACACAAATCCAGACTGCCGATCGAACCAGGAATCGAACCCAGGATCAGCAGTGGCGCTTGCGATCACTACACAAGTCAAATGTCAACTACACAGATCACTATATATAACTACTGATATCAATGAGTAGTACTTCCACAAACAAAAGGGCCAATTCTCGTAATTTAAAACGTTCAAAATCTAGTCGCAGTCGCATCTCGGCGACAAACAACTGTCAAAAACTTGTCAAAATATATGGAAATTACAGGTATTTTTGACAGATTGAGACTGAGATCAGACTGTGAACGTTCTTAAAATTACGAGAATTGCCCCCAAGAATTCTCGCAAAGAGCACTATAGCCTTTTCCCAACTATGTCGGGGTCGGCTTCCAGTCTAACCGGATGAAGCTGAATACCAGTATTTTAGATGGACCGACTGCCTATCTGACCTCCACAACGCAGTTACTGGGTAATACGGTATACCCCTTGGTAAGACTGGTTGTCAGACTTTCGGACTTCTGACGACCCGTAACGACTGTCAAAGATCCACGAATGACAGCCGGGACCAACGGCTTAACGTACTTTCCGATGCACGGAGGGGTCTTGGTATGTAAAGATGGTCACCCATCCATGGACAAACCGCGGCAAGCGCAGCTTAACCTGACCGCGATCGACCCGAGCGGCTGTTATTACTTAGCCACAAGCCCCTTACAATATAGTACCTACATTTGAATAACACTTTAAATAATACTATTAACCCGAATACCCGGTTTTCTCCTTACATTTGGTATTATTTATTCAGCCACCGAACGGTTTATACCCGCGTTTGTTTAGAACACATCCGGATGGTCTAGAACTACGGAGTTCACCGGATATTAAATTCCTAGTACGTTGAAAGCAACATAGTGGTAACTCAAACCGAAATAAGGAACTCCACACAAAAGGAATGGTTGCTATAGGATGTCGTGATGTGCTTTTGTTTAGTTTATTTTTATGCTTGTTTTTGAAAGCACATTCGTCGACGGTTGCAGTGGCGTCTGTCGGCGATGCGTGTCGGCCGTTTGTATGCACACTGAAGCTATGGTTTCCCAGATGGAGGCCACAAAACGTCTGAAAGGACGTTCACGTGACTCAATCATTTGATTCACTCAACTTTGAACGTTAATATCTCGGAAAAGTGACACTGTACGGGGTTTGGTAGTATATCTATTATATAGGTCTCATGCGTGGCCGCCATTTTTTTTTTAATCATAGTGGTGCGACCGTAGTTGCGCCACAGATCTTCAAGCCCTTACTAGAATTGCCCCTCAGAAATCACAAGTCTATGCCTATATAGTCTATAGTCTGAAAACGTCCATAGAGAATGCGTGCTAATCTGTGCTAATTTCTTCTTTGAATGAGAACTTTTTCCAGAGGTGACACTGTTGATTATTGCACACAATTAAAATACATTCAGTTGACTTTTATTATTTTCCATACCATTAATTTCACTCACAATAAAATACCTGTATAATTTACATTGAATTGAAATTAAATGTGCCGTAAACATATATTGGGTTTGTTGAAAATACACTGGAGGTAAAAATAAGTGATTTACGCATGTGGTCACATGTCAAGACCACAATGACCTGATAATTTCGTTCATGTGCTTTTTATATTTAAATGATAATTTTAATTCATTATTTTTTTATTATATGTCATATACCTAGCCTTTTCCCAACTATGTTGGGGTCAGCTTCCAGTCTTACCGCATACAGCTGAATACAAGTTTTTTACATGGAGCGACTGCCTATCTGACCTCCACGAACCAGTTACTGAGTTGTCAGACTTTCGGGTTTCTGAAGACCCGTAACGACTGTCAAAGATTGAAAAATGACAGCCGAGACTAACGGCTTTACGTGCTTTCTGATGTCTTGATATGTAAAGATGGTCACCCATCCACGGACCAACCGCGGCAAGCATAGCTTAACCTGATCGATTGAACCGTACGGCTGTTATTACTTAGCCACAAACGAAAGAGGGAGTGCTGACAGATATGTATGTAGGAAGAAAACATGCTAAGGGGCAATTTTCGTAATTTTAAGAACGTTCACACTCTGATCTCAGTCTCAATCTGTCAAAAATACCTCTAATCGCCACATTTTTGACAAGTTTTTGACATATAGATTGTCGCTGAGATGAGATTGCGACTAGATTTTGAACGTTTTTAACTACGGGAATTGGCCTTCTGATCTCAGTCTCAATCTGTCAAAAATACCTCTAGTTTCCCTAGATGTTTGACAAGTTTTTGACATTGATTGTCGCTGAGATGAGATTGCGACTAGATTTTCAACATTTTTAACTACGGGAATTGGCCTTCTGGTCTCTCACGACTCTAGATAAATTAAAATCGGGGAAGAAAAATATCGTGCCTTTTAACCCTGATGGAAAAGGTCGAATAGTTTCCGGAAAGGAAAATGTAACTAACTCTCCATTACAAAGATGGATTACGGCAGAAATGGCAATCGTTGAATTTGGTGATCATGGAGTCCTATATTCAGGACGTGAAGGTACGAGTTGATATTAAGATTACTTTTTAATTTCCGATACTAGAGTATTGTTTTTTTTTTCAATACCTGTTCACAACTATATGCGATACAGTTGGCAGGCAGAGTTTACCCTTCGTATGGAGTCTTCTATCAAACGTGAATTACGTAAGGTCTATATATTCAAATTTATGTTTCATATTGATGTTATTTCAAGTTAAACAAATATCAACTTTATTTTAATGGAAATTAAGTTGATTTCAGAGTGACTAGTACTATTCAAAAAGTTATAAACATGTTTGAAGTTGTATCGTAAACTGAACTTTATTGTGTAGGAATTAAAGTTACTTTTCCATACTCTCATATTTGTTTACTTTTTTGGCAAACAAGTCGCGAATGCAGTTTAGACTCTTTTCTTTTAAGGCCTCTTATACTAGATTCTTCGCTCTCACTTCGACTCATCATCTACCAAACCTTTTCCCATGTTGGGGTTGGCTTCCAGTCTAACCGGATACAGCTGATGAGCTGATTTTGAGAAAAATAAAATTTATTATTATTACTAGTATATTACATGGGGCGTAGTATTAAGTACTAGCAGCACCCCGCGGTTTCACCCGGATATGTTTCCATCCCGTAAGAATATCGGGATAAAAATTATTTTATGTGTTAATCCTGGTTATAAACTATCTGTGTACCAAATTTCATCCAAATCCGTTCAGTAGTTTTGGCGTGAAAGAGTGACAAACATCCATCCATCCATACAAACTTTCGCGTTTATAATTAGTACGATTTTACTCTCACCTCGACTTTTCATTAAAAACAAAACAAGCTTTCAAACTTAAAATGAAGTTAAAACCTTATTCCTTAATATTGTGTCTAAATAAACGGCGCTAATCATTTTGTTCAGACTTAACTGTAATAGGGCTGACCCCAAGCTCCCAGGAGTGTCGTCAGACGTTTAAGGGATTAATTATACTGAGAGTTTTACAGTCTAATGCTAGTCAGCATTAGACTGTAAAACTCTCAGTACTCTCTCCTGGTCCAGGAATCAGCCATTTTGAGTGATCCATGCAAAAATTTAAGAGTTGTTGCGCCACTTCTTCTCAGCTAAAGCACTAGAAACTGGTGAAGACTGGGGGTTTTGAGGATTGTCTTATGTAATTTTGGAGTTCAAAAAGTACTGATGAAATGACTTTTCGAAAACTGCTGATTCTCTAAATCAGCAGTTTTCGAAAAGTCATTTATTCTAACTAGGCTGAAACTTAGTTTGAATGAATGACTTTTGATTTTGATTGACAATAAGAATATTTATGGTAGGTATCACTGACTGTCTGTACGTCAGTCAGTGATACTGGTCTACGTACGACTGAAAGTAGTTTCCAAAACCAGCCGGTCTTAGGTTTTCTTTCATCATCATCACCATCATTTCAGCCGAAAGACGTCCACTGCTGGACATAGGCCTTATGGAACCTCCACCGACGGGTTCTGTGCTTCTCACATCCAGCGGGTTCCTGCGGCCTTCACAAGGTCGGTCCACCTTGTGGGAGGCCTTCCAACGCTACGTCTTCCGGTGCGCGGTCGCCACTCCAGAACCTTTCGGCCCCATCGGCCATGCCCATGGGCCTTATTATAAGGCTTAAAGTTACTCAAAGGGCAATGGAGAGGGCTATGTTTGGAGTTTCCCTGCGTGATCGAATCAGAAATGAAGAGATCCGCAGGAGAACCAAGGTAACCAACATAGCCCGAAGAATTGCCAAACTTAAGTGGCAGTGAGCAAGGCACATTGCTCGCAGAACAGGTGGCCTTTATTTAGGTATAAAAGTTGCTCACAGTTCAGCAACGTTTAAACGTCTGAAAATGTTTGGTTCAGCAGACGCTTATCATTACTTAACTATAAGCAACGTGTATTAATTCCTATCTATGATACATCTATTTCTATGCTGCATAGTTGGTTTTACTTTAAAACGTTATAAATATAAATAGAATTCTAGTCAACTCCAATATTCAGTTGTTAATATTAAAACACAATAAACTATGTGAATAGAACGCAATTGCTACAATGACTGGGATTTGAGTCGGCCAAATTGGATTTCCACAGAATTCTATTCAATAAACTATAGTTCTGCTAAACTAGATGAACTAGCATAATTTATTTGTTTTATTGTGAGCAATGGTAGCCCAGTGGTAATAGCGGAGACTTACGAGTTGTCGGTCGTTGGTTCAAGCCCAGACAGGCGCTTTACTTTGTGCACATGATTTCATCACCACTGCTCTCAAAACGGTGAAGGAAAACATCGTGAGTAAACCAGCATGTCCTAGAACCAAATATTCGAAGGCATGTGACATGTACCAACACGCACTGGACCCGCGAGGAGATACCGAGAGGAGGCCTGTGTCCCAGCAGTGGGAACATTATAGGCTGCATACATGTTCTTAAGAAAGGTTAGGTGTGTAGGACTCGCAACCAGCGTACGTGTAAACGAGGCAAAAGGAGTTTAAAAGGATCGGTAGCAGGTGGCGTTCTATAGTCCCTGCCTACCCCCATGGGAAAAACACGTGAAACCAATACAATTTTTCAATTTAAAAAATTAGAACAAAAATTGAGACACGTCCAAATAATCCCGCCAATTCCGTATTACAGACGTTATTCCGAGTGCCTTATTCCGGCCGGCCGACACGCCCGAACGGGTGCCGGAATTGGAACGCGGGGGGACCAGTCGGCTGGCAAACGAATCGGTCAGTGAATAAAATCCTATTTCCCTGAGTTTTATCGCTTCGTTCAGAGTCAGGTAGCATAGCAGAAGTTTAACGTGGCTGTTTGTCTTAGCTGGAGTGGCGCATTTTAGTTCGCTTGAGCTAGTTTGATGAATATTACTAGTTCTGTTGACTTTGGTTACCTGATGTTATCTACGTTTCGTTTGTGTTTTTGTTTGCAGCTCAAAGTCAAACTCAAACCGTCTTATTGCAAAACGAAATCTGTCTTTAGTTCTATCCTAAACATTTGAGCCAGTATATGTATTTTGAACTTTATATCGATGTAACCCGCTTGTCGACTATATGTCAACAACGCATTCTCTCCTATTTTGGCCACTTATTACGCAGATGCGATGAAACTTTGGAAAAACTGATTGTGATTGGGAACACCGAAAGCAAGCGATCGTGCGGTCGTTCACCAACACGATGGACCGAACAGGTGAAGGAATCATCGTCCTCTAAATTCTGCACGGTGGTAAGGAATGCGCTGGACAGAAACCGGTGGAGGCGGATCATCCGCTCCAGGTGCAACTCCGAAGCTGACCACGATCCTCAGACATGAGGGACCGCCGACTACAGAAAGAGAACAAGCAAAGCAAAGTTCTAAATACTAAAATGACAACTTAGCACCGGCCTAAGCTGTCATTTTTGTATAAAGAACTGCATGTCTATAAGAGTTAGGTACTTAATTCAACAACTACCGAGCCAGTTGTTGAATTGTTTGGTTTAAACCTTATCTAAAGAAAAACCGTGTTTTGTAATAAGGGGGAAACCATTTATTTCAATCTTTTTTTTTTCGTGCCGATGGTACTCTTCCTCGTTTATTTATTTACTAGCAACGCCCCGCGGTTTCACCCGCATAAGTTTCGATCCCGTAGGAATGTTGGGATAAAAAGTATCCTATATGTTTATTCTGGTTATAAACCATCTGTATGCCAAATTTCATCCAAATCCGTTCAGTAGTTTTTGCGTGAAAGAGTAACAAACATCCATCCATCCATCCATACAAACTTTCACGTTTATAATATTAAGTAGGATACTATAATGTAACCACAAAAATACATCAACCACTACGAAATATACAGTGGGTGGCAATTCACATATTTACCGTTAGTATAATGGACATTGGTCCGTATTATCATGTGAAGTGTGCATATAAATCAACAGTCACTCTGAAATAACTGCTATAGAGAAACTTTTCTATTTTCACGTAGTATATGTCAGGGACATAATTCTAGAATTACAAAATCCAGAAACAAAAATACGATAAGAATCCCGATCCAGACACACAACATATTCTACACAATAAAAAAAAAACTGTATACCTTAGTAAGAACAAAGCTATTTAGACATATGTAGGTACAAATTGTAATATAAATATAATAAAATATAATTATATAATTAATGTAAGCAAAATATTGTAAAACATTTTAAAAGACTAACGGTGGAGTTTCTTGCCCATTCTTCTCCATACGAAAACTACCTTTTGGAAGGGGCGACTAGAATCAATTTTATTTTAATTTTATTTTTGACGTTCAAAAGTGCCTTTTATGTGCCTATTTGAAATAAATGATTTGACTTTGACTTTGTCAAGGAAAACTAAATCAAGAAGTTCAAAAGCTACCCGCATTTTGAAAAATATGAAAACTGACAGTAGTCGCACTTTTAAAATAAGTTGGACTACTGTCAGTTTTCATATTTCATACAGAAAATCGGGCGGACACTGAATTGTTATGGAATCCAATCGATTCGTTTTCAGAATCGCTCGCGTTTCAATCACGAATATTACGTTATTACTCAAACGTCTGGTAATAAAGACTTTTGATTCGATTCGAGATTACACTTCACTAATAATTGCTTTTTTCGTATAGTATATTTAGTCTAGCGTACATGTATGTAGGTCAGTGGTTCGAACCCAGACAGGCGCTTTACTTTGTGTAAATAATTTCATCACCACTGCTCTCAAAACGCTGAAGGAAACCATCGTGAGGAAACCGGCATGTCTTAGGGCCAAAAATTCTAAGACATGTGACATCTACCAACCCGCACTGGACCCGCGTGGTAGATTACAGCCCACTCCTTCTCGAAGAGAGGAGGCCTTTATCCCAGCAGTGGGAACATTATAGGCTTAATATGCTTCTGCTAATATTGCTTTTTTTACGAGTTTCGAGATGAACAAGTCATGGTTTGACTGTGATACAGTCTTGTCCTAAAAAATACAAAAAATACATAGTGATTCCGTTTTATTTTCCTTGAGATACGGTACCCTAAAAAGAATAAAGTTCACATTTGACTAATGTTCAGATAAAACATTGTACAAGATCCATCCTTAAATCTCATCCTCATAAAATGAGCTACTATTCTTATTCCTGCTCTGTCCATGCTGTAAAATCGTGGAACTCACTTCCGCCTAACATTCGTTATTTAAAAACTATTTCTTAAAAGAGCATTACCTTTCCTCTATACCGTGAGTATTTGTATATATATATTATATATATGTTCATATATTTTTGTATTATGTATTTATTTAAGTATACTTATTTATTATTGATTGCGTTATATGTGTATATTAATATTTTTGTTTTAAACTTCACACATTCATATTTTTCTCTTCTTGTTCTCACACACTATTGTCTAAGTACATTTCTTTTTTTACTTCTCCTTTCGCAGGTCTGCTGGAAGAAATTTCTTAAGAAATAAGCAGTACTTTTGTACTCATATTATTGTTATGTCATATCAATATGTATTTTACTGTGTGTACATAAATAATAAAAATAAAAAATAAAATAAAAAAAATGTGTTTTTTTAGAACTTAACTTTGTTGTGTGTGTAGATAACTAACTATTCACACTAGGTACTAAATTAAATGACTATAACTAACTCAATCTACATATTTGCCTCGCCTTTTCCCAACTATGCTGGGGTCGGCTTCCAGTCGACTGCCTATCTGACCTCCAGAACCCAGTTATTGGGTAATACGATACGCCTTGGTAAGACTGGTTTTCAGACTTTCGGGTTTCTGACGACCCGTAACGACTGTCAAAGATTCATGACAGCCGGGACCAACGGCTTAACGTGCTTTCCGAGGCACGGAGGAGTCTAGGTATGTAAAAATGGTCACCCATCCATAGACCAACCGCAGCAAGCGTAGCTTAACCCATTAAGCTTAATCTATTATTTCTTAGCCACAAGCCCCTATACCTACTTGAATAGGTAATAGTTAGAAAAAACACGAATATCATATAGGTAAAAGTGTCTCCGTGTTTATCTAAACGGTAACTTATCATAAATAACCACCACATCAAGTTTAAATAAATATTGCAGCAATGTAGCTTAGATGATGACTAATATACTAAACACTACACTAATAACTGTAATAATCAAGTAATTCAGTAAACACTACACAAGTATTTAATAAGTTTAAAATTTCAAAATCTTTCTTTCTGTCGGTTTTAAAAGCAAGTCAATTAAGATGTGGGTACTTACCACCTTATAATATACGCGCCGCACTATGTAGGTACCATTTTGTTAAAACTCAGATGTGTCTTCTCGACATCCGTGTGTCACTAACGGGATGAAGCAGAATACCAGCGTCAGGTATTGTACCTGGCATATGCTGAGCTGGACTCCCATTTGGTGCAACCATGAGACACACACCGCCCAGTAGTGATCGACCGTTATAGACTATCGTTGTTTACTTGTACGAGGTGTCTATGGGTCAATTTAGCTTTTTAATCTTTGTTTTCTTTTTATGTTTCACCTTTTTTTGATGTTTTTTTTTTATTACTTGTTTTGTGTCTTTTGTTGCACTGAATAAAGGTTTTATCTATCTATCTATCTAATATATATGGCAAGGAATAAAATGAGCTGCGCGGGTCCCAAATATTATGTGATACCCTTTTCCCAAATTATTGGGGCCGGCGCAGCATGTTCTTTTTCGGAAGGATGAAACATGCTTAGCTCCGGGCAATAAGATTATGTTCGGGAAATGATCAAACCTTTCTGCCCGGCCACGGCTACTCTGTAGGTATATCTAATATCGTCATTACTTCCACAAAACCCCATAACAATGTCTTCATAATATCATTTTACTGTTTATTGTAAAACTACTTAGTACCTAGTATATAAAATATCGTCATTACTTCCACAAAACCCCATAACAATGTCTTCATAATATCATTTTACTGTTTATTGTAAAACTACTTAGTACCTAGTATATAAAATATCGTCATTACTTCCACAAAACCCCATAACAATGTCTTCATAATATCATTTTACTGTTCATTGTAAAACTGCTTTTCTAGAAACTTGAGGCAATAGGTATAAGAATTACCTCTCTAGAATGGTTTCACAGCTACTTAACATCGCGGTATCAATATTGTAAAATAGGTAGGCACCAAAGCAGGTTGCTCCCTATCACGTTTGGAGTTCCGCAGGGCAGGACCCTTGGCCCAACGTTGTTTACGCTGTACAGTAATGACGTAGTAAATCTCCCTCTTAGAAACGCTGACATGATCTCCTACGCTGACGACACAGCCTTCGTTTTCCACGACACGTCATGGGACCGAGTTTATCGAATGGCGGAACAAGGCCTCTCTCAGATAGCGCTATCCTTAGACTCTAACCTACTGACACTTAACGTTAGTAAAAGTAAATACATTGCTTTCTCCAAAACTAGCTCCTCCAGTGCCTCTCAAACTATGACCTTAAAAATACATACCTGTCCACAGAAACACATTATTCCCTCACAACTGCCACACCACCCCCTGCGCATGTAAAGTCCTTGAGCGAACTGACACGATCAAATACCTCGGTATAACCTTAGATAACAACTTAACTAATAAAGCCCACATTTTTGCCCTTTCCTCCAGAGTACGAAAACTAATACACGTCTTGAAAAAACTCGGGGACTGCACCCCCATCGATATTTTGTGAATGGTCTACTTTGCACTCTTCCAGTCAATCATAATGTACTGTATTTGCATTTGGGGACGCGCTGGTAAGCGCACATTTAGATTCCCTACAGACCTTGTACACCACGAGTTTCAAGTCCTCAGGGTAAGACAAATATTTGTACTCCAAGCAACGCTTAAATATCATGCAACAATAAAGAATCGGCCTGATTACAGGGACATAATAAACAAGCGTGTATTCAGAGTACCCATACCAAATGCCAAATCTGAACTAGCTAGACGCGGCACCTATTTTTCCCATCCCAACACGTACAATAAAGTTAACAAAATCTGCGACCTAAAAGACTGCTCAACCACCACCTGAAAAAAAAATCCAGCTGTATTAAAATTATCATATGACGCCACCGAAGCGTTGATATAGCACCTACACACACACACACACACACCCCCCCAGTACAAGCTATAGGATAAACCAATATTATTTTATTTTGTGATCAGAATCGCACGAATGTTTTATTTATTTTAACACTATCTTTTTTTTTATCTAACTTCCTCAAACTGTACTGTAATCCATAACATTGTAAAATTGCACTCCAGAGCCACACGATACAAGCGATGCTTAGTTTGTGGTTCACCGAATCCGTCACATTGTATTTTTACTTTTTGATGAATAAACTTTATTAATACGTCGTTTATTTATTTACTTATCTTATTTTATTACATTTTTAAACATAAAAATGAAGTATAAAAAAAATTTAAAAAATAGTGTATATAAAAAAATAGTGATCCACGGATGTCGGGAGCAGGGTTTAAGCTACCGGTGGTTAGGGCTCCAGAGACAGGAACCTCCTCACAATGCTAGCCGTATCGAAGAGTACTGCCTTTTGAATCAGGCCCTTAATTCAACCGCGTATTATAATTATTATTATCTACTCCAAACTGTATTTCAATAGGTCTTGGTTCAATTTATATTAATGTTCACTAACTTAACACCAAACCAACATTGTGCTTTTCCGTTCCCTGGCAGGTTTTATGTCCATAAAGTGTCAATAAGTGCAGCTATCAATCTAGCAATTCATTAATTTAACATCAATTTTGTAACATATACCTATAGCCTGAATAAAATGGCACCGCAACATGTTTTACTGACATATTTCTCGGTAGCAAGAAGGCAATGTCCCTTGGATAATAATTCAACATTCGTGTACCGATACCCTAATGACAGATTGTGTGAAACACGCAGACCGAACGATTTGTATGAATATTGATTAAATATTTGCATTGGTAAACTGCAAATATTTAATAAATATTTCACATATTTTATTAATTTTTCTATACTGTGGATTCAATTAGCTGTGGACGGAAGTATTTTTTTATTTTGTGGTAACATCGGGGAAGGAAGCAGCGATAAAATAGTAGTTAAAAAAAATTTATAAAAATATATATTTATATCTATATTTTCATTCATTTTTTTTTAACTAGTAGCTGGTACTTCTTGACAGGCCTACGCTGTCCTCCAAATACCTTCTGTAATTTGAAAACATTGTAAAAGCCAATTGTTTTTAAAGGAGTATCCGTGGAGTTTCGTACCGGCTGTTCTCCATAGGAAACGACCAATTGGAACCGTGCACCTAGCTTCTGAAGTTTCTTAAGTGCCTATAGAGGTATGAGGAACAGGGTGTAAAGTTCACTCATCCTCCATAGAAAAGGGAGGATCCTCCAACCAGACGGGTGTTGTGTCTGGGGGGCAACTGCCCAACGATTGTTGTTGGGAAATTGTATGTATGCTAATTGCGCGGTAAACTCTGCTTGCGAGATGCAGGAATTGCGTGACGTCAGTATGACGCGTTGTTCGCATATGGCGTTGTAGATACCGCTACATGCCCATGTAGGTTTATGTGTTTTTATTTTTTATTTCATGCAGGGAAGGAACGAGCAATACCACGCTTAGTTTCGTCACGAATGTACAGACGCCAGCACATCAAGCTACCCGAAACTGTCAAATTTTTCCAATCAAACTTGAACCTAATGCTTTAGCGATAAAGTTGAAAATCTATTAAAGACATTTGACAGATTGTAGTAGCTTGATCTGCTGGCATCTGAACTACATCGATGCATGTATGTGGGTCTGTCTGTGATAGAGTAGAGCCATTTTTGAATAACATGCTTTATTCCGACTACATTACAGTTCTAAACACAAAAAAAATATTTTTAGCCTATGACAATTTTTTATTTAGAACTTTATGCTAGTCGAAATAAGGGTTGAAAAGCTTGCATCAAAGTTAGAATTCGTTGTAGTAGAGATAAAAATACCTATAATATTACATTGGTAGTTAAATAACTATTCATCAAATGATAATGAAACTGTTCTCGTAAGTTTTAATTTATTATTAAAAGCCTGTGATGTCCCACTACTGGGCAAAGGCCTCCCTACTCTCTTTCCACTTCTCTCTGTTCAAAGCTCTTAAGGACCAGTTCTTGTTGAAGGAGTCCAGCTCATCCCGCCATCTCCGTCTGGGCCTGCCGCGATGTCGCCTGCCATTAAGAGGGACCCATTGGGTCGTAAGTTTGGCCCATTGGTCGTCTGACATGCGCCAGAGGTGTCCAGCCCAATTCCATTTTAGCGTGGCAGCTTTCAAAGTCAAAGTCAAAGTCAAATCATTTATTTCACATAGGCACATAAAAGGCACTTTTGAACGTCAAAAATAAAATTAGAATAAAATTGATTCTAGTCGCCCCTTCCAAAAGGTAGTTTTCGTATGGAGAAGAATGGGCAAGAAACTCCACCGTTACTCTTTTAAAATGTTTTACAATATATTGCATACATTATTTATATAATTATATGTGAAGACGATGCACCCAAAAATAAACTTACTATACCACAATAGGTAAAAGAATTAAAATGGATAAATGTAACCATGACATATAGATCAACTATGTGATAGATACATGGTGCTCACATATTCACAAACATTCCAAACGTAGACGATTTTCATAAATAAATAAGGAGTAATAAGTCCGGGTGTGACCCCAAGTAATTACAGAATGTAAATCAATGTCAAAAAAAAAAAAAAAAGAATAAATTATACAATTACATTAGCAACCAGTTTGATTTTGTCTAGACTCTAGAGATTGTCCTATGGAGCAAGACCAGCATGTTTCCAAGCATTCTTATCTTGGATATAATCCTCTAATTTGTAATATCAAACAAAGTGTGTATCTTACAAAGTGTAATTTTAATATAAGTTTTAAATTTTCTTTCATTTAATTGCAATATTTCACAAGGTATTTTGTTGTAACATTTAACACAGTACCCCATAAAAGATGTATGAACTTTAGATAATCTGAAAAAAGGTTGATCTAATTTATCTTTATTTCTAGTATTAAAATTATGTCTATCACTTATTTTATTAAAAAGATGTTGATTTTTTCTTACATACATAATATTTTCATAAATACGCTTTCCAAGTGACATCAATTATTTTTGTTATGGAACGGATGCTCGTATTCCTAACCCGGTCTTTTAGTTTGATACTCAGAATACTCCGTTCCATAGCCCTCTGGCAAACCTCGAGCGTGGACCTCTGCTGATTTGTCAAAGACCACGTTTATCCGCCATATGTGAGGATGGGAAGTTTTAATTTAGTCAAGTTTAATAGGGGAATCCAGTGCTATTTTCATACAAACGGTTTGAATAAAGCTATCCTCATCTGGCTAGCCTTTTCCCAACTATGTTGAGGTTGGCTTCCAGTCTAACCGGATGCAGCTGAATACCAGTGTTTTATATGGAGCGCCAGCCTATCTGACCTCCACAACCCAGTTATTGGGTAATACGATACGCCTTGGTAAAACTGGTTGTCAGGTTTTCGGGCTTCTGACGACCCGTAACAACTGTCAAAGATCCACGAATGACAGCCGGGACCAACGGCTTAACGTGCTTAAGCGTGGTTTAAATAAAATATAAATATCAATTAAAATGATTAAACTATCATAATAATCAGTGAACATTTACAATCAAACAAAACTCCATTGTTATAATAGCACTCATTTTCACTGTATTGCGTCCCGGATTTTGCATAATCGTGAAAATGAAGCGATTATCTCGCTTTCCACGAATATCCAATTCCACAATAATAATAAATTTGTTGTACACTATGCTAACAAAGTAATAGAAAAATACACTTTTGGCGAGCTTTACTTGGTACTTAACCGTTTAAGTAAAAAGCAATATAGATAATTTCGTTGTTTTTGTTTGCAGTCTGTTTGTGAGCAGTGGTAGTTCAGTGGTATCGCTCTCGACTTACGAGTTGTATAGGTCGTGGGTTCGAACTTAGGCAGGTGCTTTGCTTTATGTAAAAAAATTCATCATCACTGCTCAAAAACCGGTGAAGGAAAATATCGTGAGGAAACCGACAAGTCCTAGGGCCAAAAATTCGAAGACATGTGACATCTACCAACCCGCACTGGGCCCGCGTGGTAGATTACAGCCCGCTTCCTCTCACAGAGAGGACGCCTGTGTCCCAGCAGTGCGAACATTATAGGCTGATTATACTTATGCTACTTCAGGTTGTTTACCTTCCAGTCTCATGGTGTTATATCAATTAAAAAGGCTTTGAAAACAGTCCCACGACTTGTTACATATTCTTCCCCACTACAGCACAGTGTCCATGTAGATCCAGCAATCTGTCTCGGATATTGGCAGCGCATAAATACGGGGGTTGGCAGTAATCCAGCCCATCGATCAGGCGCACCGTGTCGCGGATAGCCGGGTAACTGAACACATCCGGGTATCCAGTTAGCCGGCTATAACTCCGGGATATTAATTGGTTTTAATTAGTGGGGTTTTTTGAGGTAGTTCGGGGCATGTGGTTTTTTGGTATCATGTATGAACTTAGCATAAAGTGGAAGAAGAACAGCCCTACAGACAAACAACAAAGTATTTAAGAAATAAGAGCAAGTATCTTTCGACTAAACGAAATTATACAGTAGTGCTATTCTGTAAAAATCTCACCGTGAGAACTTAAGTGAAGTGACGTGAAGTGAGCTGTCTCTTTCCCTTAAGCTAGGGATTAACACTATTGATTGTTCACTTCAAGCTCACTTCACCTATGATTCACGGTGATATTTACAGAATAGATCGGCTGGTTGTTGTTATATTCCCAACAGAGAATCGTCTCAGACGGTTTTTATATCCTAACGTGATATTCTAAGATTCGGAATTTCCAAAAAAAAAAATATTTTCCGGAGTGATAAGCTAGGATATGGGTATCAGCTTACTTCGTAGCCACACGAAAGCTGACTGCGAAGGTACGAACTTTACTTACGTATGAAAATCCGATAACGTCTTCATATGCAATCTTCATCATCATCATCTTCAACCTATAGCAGTCCACTGCTGGACATAAGCCTCTCCTATTGCACGCCATTCAACTCGATTTTCGGCAACTCTCATCCAGCTGCTACCTTCCTGCGAAGATCGTCGCTCCACCTAGCCTGAGGGCGTCCCACCTTACGTTTACCGATTCGCGGTCTCCACTTAAGAACACGTCTACCCTGACGGACATCGGTTCTACGGCTAACATGGCCGGCCCATTGTCATTTCAGCTTGCTTATTCGACTACTTTGGTTCTCTGCCGGATCACCTCGTTGCGGATTCGATCCCTCAGAGAGACTCCAAGCATAGCCCGTTCCATGGCTCGCTAAGCGACCTTGCTATGCAATCTTACATGTGAAAAACCTTAGAGATACCTGAAATGATAGTCAACATTCATTTTGCAGTCACTAACTCTCCTATCACCTATATTAATGCCACCTACATGGCTATGTCCATATCATTCACTCAAAATGCCGATCTTTTAATTTATCAATTCACTCTCGTTTTATTGCAGTTTTTTGCTCCGAAAATGCCATCAATTCCCGTCGGCCTCACTATACATACGAGCTCTGCGCGGGTGATTTGTCAATCAAGCCGGACTATAGATACGATGAGTGCCTATATCTGACACTCAGCCGGTTGCGCGAAACCGGGTTTTAATTACTTTTTAATTATAATGGAACAGAGTTATACACATATATGACTCACGCCTTTACATGGGGGTAGGCAGAAACTACAGAACACCATCTGCTACGATCCTTTTTAACCCCCGACGCAAAAACGATGAGGTGTTATAAGTTTGACGTGTCTGTGTGTGTGTGTGTGTGTATGTCTGTCTGTGGCATCGTAGCTCCCGAACGGATGAACCGATTTTGATTTTGTTTTATTTGTTTGAAAGGTGATTTTGTCGGAAGTGTTCTTTAGCTACTATTTTAAACTTTAACAGAACGTTAAGCTAATAATTAGAGCGGTCCCCCGACGGGACAACATTTAATCAAAAAAATTCAAACGTACTTACGTAGGGTCATAATATCAGGGTAATTTTTTTCTTTTTATAAGGATTCACGTTTATACCTTTTTTGTTATATTTGTGGCTATTTATTCAATAGTTTTTTTAATTGTTTTGGGCTTTTTACATTCAAACTATTTTTATTATAATTTGTGTCGGGGGTTTTTTAAATTTTATGCTTCGTTTACATTAGCGGGGTATTGCGTAACACACTAATTGTAGCTATGGTTTTCATTTTGACAGTTAAACAACATTAATTCCGGTATTTACGTTGTTGAGCAGACAAAGGATATTGAGCGATCTGCTCTGAAGCCTAATACCGTTAAGACATCATTATTATTATTTATTTATTATATTTTTTTTTTTAACACGGTTGCCCCACACTAGTAATTTCTCCTGTATCGTGGGTGCGTTTACAAACATTTAAACTCACATACACAAACAGCCAGACCCGGAACAACTGCTTGTAGGTCATACAAATACTTGTTCCGTGCGGGAATCGAACCCGCGACACGCATTCCAATGTAAATATATAGTACACACACAGTATTTCTTATTGTGACGATTTCTCTTGATTGTTAGTACGTAGGGAGCTACAGAGCTCTCAATGTAACTCATCATCTGGCTAGCCTTTACCCAACTATGTTGGGGTCAGCCTCCAGTCTAACCGGATGCAGCTGAATACCAATATTTTACATGGAGCGACTACCTATCTGACCTCCACAACCCAGTAATTGGGTAATACGATACCCCTTGGTAAGACTGGTTGTCAGAATTTCGGACTTCTGATGACCCAAAACGACTGTCAAAGATCCACGAATGACAGCCGGGACCAACAGCTTAACGTGCTTTCCGAAGCACGGAGGGGTCTTGGTACGTAAAGATGGTCAGCCATCCACGGATCAACCGCGGCAAGCGTAGCTTAACCTGATCGATCTAAATGTGAGTAACTAATAAAAAGTATTACTGAAATTCTGGTATTTCGTCAATTAATTAACTTTAACTAATTCTCTGGTATACACATTTGATAAAACAACATTTAAGAACACAACAAAAACGAAGTCAAGCACAAAGCTCTTAAAGTTCTCACGGATTTAAATGTCAGAAATAATTACAAGCTCCCCTTTGAACAGCCAGAGACTAAGATCCTCACTTTTCAGGAGAAGTCTTAAAGGAGTTAGACATACGACTCGTCGCTTTATGATATCTTAACCTGTGCTGTGCAGGAATGTAGGATTTATTAGGCTTTGTAAAGTTTGAGACTTCGCCGGGTAAATAGCTCATGACGAAAGAAAGATTGATATCCTACTAATATTATAAACGTGAAAGTTTGTATGGATGGATGGATGTTCGTTACTCTTTCACGCAAAAACGACTGAAGGGATTTGGATAAAATTTGGCACACAGATAGTTTATAACCAGGATTAACATATAGGATACTATATATCCCGATATTCCCACGGGATCGAAACTGGGGGCGGGGGCGCAGCTAGTCAGTAATATGTTCTAAACAAGTCAAGAAAGAAAATACGTTTATTTGCGATAAACATGACGCTTAAGAGCACAAACAAAAAAAATAACAACTTGGAGGAAAACATGCGTCACATCCCCGCAAAACGGCCATCGCTTAGCATAATGCTAAGACCCTATGCGAGACAACAAAACAAAGCAAGTCAAGTAAAGTTACTTGTAGCACTAACTCATACAATCAACTATAATAATCTATCTTCTCTGCTATACAGGGCTATTTTAAATTGGCTAGCTAAACTCCGTAGACGCAATAGGTATCGATACATAATCTGATTATTTTTTGAGCCATGATCGAATACACATTACGTTGTGATGGCCGTCAATAATCTGATGGCACGTAGGTTTGACTTTAAGGTGTAAAACATGGAAATACGCCAACTTACTTTTACAAGTGACGTTTCTGCGAAGGTAAACTACGGACGCTATGCGGCGGCCATCGCAGTCTCAAGAAACCCTAACTTAACTGCAACAAACAAAGCCACACTTATGAGTACTGCAACATACTGAACTGAACTAAGTCCTACAACATATCAGTTTCAGTAGCTAAGCCGCTTCACCAGTAAGTTGTTCACGCTATTAACTGAGAGCACAACTTTACTATCAAAGTATCTATTAATTTCGGTCGGAGTACACAGAGCGAGCTGCGAGTTTCATGCATTGATACTTTCTGTTGTGCATGTTAGTTTAAGGCGCTTGTACGCTGAAACTATTTATTTTACAAAAAAGAAACATTTTTCATTCATAATGGGTCTCTAATTTATTTAGCAATAATCAGCCTATAATGTTCTACTGGGACACAGGCCTCCTCTCTATGAGAGGGAGTGGGCCATAATAAACCACGCGGGCCCAGTGCGGATCGGTTTAATTACTTACCAATTTATGTATCTCCTAGTTATTTTAATTGTAAAATGAGTCGGAAAGGAGATGTTGACAAAAAACGTTTTTTTTGGCGCCATTTTTCCAATATGGCGGCTTAAAAGACGATACGATGTAGCGGATAAAACAACCTAGTTTATACAACGAACTAAGCCCTACAATATTTCAGTTTCATTAGCCAAGCTGCTTCAAGGCAATTCATTGAGAGAGCAACTTTTCAATCTAAGTATCTATTAGTTTCGGTCGCAGTACACCGAGCGAGGTGCGCGGCACGAAGTTCATACATGCAACAGTCTGGCAACTATCTAGAAGGCTAACAAATATCTGTACTGTGAACTTGGGCAGATGCTATGATCGCTTTCGAACATATTCGGGTTGAATTTATTTATCAAAACAACCAAGTAAATTAATTTTAAAACATAACCAATTATCGTAATTCAATTCAAATCAAAATCTAGCCGCAGTCTCATCTATGCGACACCCAAATGTCAAAGACTTGTCAAAATGTAGGGAAATTAGAGGTATTTTTGACAGATTGAGACTGAGATCAGACTGTGAACGTTCTTAAAATTACGAGAATTGTCGCTCTGGACAACAAATGTTTTCTATTTTCTTTATTTGTGTTAAAACAATTAACGTCTTTACCACTGCAGAGGCGCTGGTCCTCCAAAATGACCGCAGTGACAAACAAACTACGTGGATACAAGGTGGATACCTGGCTTGCAGCAATTAGTGTCACGAGAGAGTGAGAATTTCATCATCATTCTGTCTATTGTTGGGTTGTATTGATGTACAACCCCATAAGTTCATCTAATCGTATCGAATGACTCATCACCATCATCTGCCTTGCCTTTTCCCAACTATGCTGGGATCGGCTTCCAGTCTAACCGGATGCCGCTGAATACCAGTATTTTATATGGAGCGACTAACCTATCTGACCTCCACAACCCAGTTAATGGGTAATACGATACCCCTTGGTAAGACTTCTGATTCTCCTGGTTCTGTTCCTGGTCCTGGCTGGTTGGAATCCTATTGAATAACTAAGTATTTCATGAAATATCAATACAGTATTTCACATAGGTAAGAGCGGAGTAAAACTGAGAGCAGTGGTGGCCCAGTGGCAACGGCTGAGATTTACGAGTTGTAGGTCGTAGGTTCAGCCCCAGGCGCTTTACTTTATGTAAATTATATCATCACCACTGCTCCCAAAACGTTGAACGTAAACATCGTGAGGAAGCTGGCATATACTGGAACCTAAAATTCGAAGACATGTGACATCCACCACCCGCACTGGGCCCGCGTGGTGGATTACGGCCCACGACCTCTCATAAGGAGGAGGCCTGTGTCCCAGCAGTGGGAACATTATAGGTTGATTATGTAGGTAGTAAAACAGTAATACAGTATTTTTGAAACTATAGACTATCAATGCGAAAAAAGCTCTTCAACTATTTCTGTTTTCCCTAAGATTCTTCAAAGGAATATTTTGTAGTGAACTAGCATCTAGTAAAGAGGGTAGGTAGATACTAATTAAAATCCCTAGCTGCTATTAAAATGTCAAAAAACTTTTGTAAACCCTCAAAATCGGCTGTAGCAATGTGCTACTATTACTAGATCTAAGAAACGCTTTCACGAAATACAAGCTCAAAATTCAGCTTCACCAATGTACCATTTAGCTCTTCATATTACACCCATTACGCGAATGCAAACCGCATGTTGTGACCGCAAATATCCACATATCCGATTATATCCGAAATATCCGCCACTCGGATATACACGGGTGGCTTGCTAATTGATTTTAATTTAATTCGAGGTAGCGATTTTTTAAACGTTGCAAAATATTTTACTCGTATCCGAATTGGGCTAAATGGAAACGTTGCATGTATCAACATGGATTAACACGATTAATTACAGCGTGGCTATAGGAAGATACATACATTAGGTATACAGTTAAGGCGCTGCCCAAACAAAGGACACCCTGAAACGCTTTTTTGTCGCACAGTTAGGCGTATTGGCGCGGGGCTTATAGTTAAGTAATAACAGCCGCGCGGGTCGATCGATCAGGTTAAGCTACGCTTGCCGCGGTTGGTCCGTGGACGGGTGACCATCTTTACATATCAAGACCCCTCCGTGCTTCGGAAAGCACGTTAAGCCGTTGGTCTCGGCTGTCAATAATGGATCTTTGGTAGTCGTTACGGGTCGTCTGTTGGGGTCTCCAACTTTATGCAAGTGTTAATAAAGTTTGTTTCAGGGTATTTAATTTTTCGACTATTGACAAAAATCACAAAAATATTTGTAATTTTAGCGCTAACTAAACTTTATTAGTGGATATTAAGAGTGTTTTTCCAACAACACATACTTGTTTACATGCTTGGAAACTAAATCCCGAACGCAGTATTGTAGGGTTGTAAAATATCCGTCTGGTGTAACTTAGGCTGTCAGTCTCTCTACCATCTTGCTACCTCTCTAACGCCCGAAATTAATAATGCATCTCCGTTCCGATCTTAGACTACTGCATATCGCTCGAACGATCTCCTATCCGCGTGGCAATGATTCAACTCGGCTATCCCAATGTCAAAGTTATCAGATAGGATTTAGACACGCGTTAACTCAATCTTTCTCAATCTTTAATCTGGGATTCGCCCTTCGTGAGATTAAAGATGACAACCGCAATTCTTGGGGTGGTTATTGACAAGGTACAAAAATTTAAATGTCAAAAACTATATGTGTGCCTAGTGAAATAAACAAATGACAATCGATTTCAAAGTGTTTCGTACTTCTGCAGCGACTATCAACGGTACCCCAATTGTGTAACACATATCCAATCACAATCCGCAAGTTTTTGAAGGAAATTCCTAATCCATTACTTCATAATGAGTTTGAAAAAGTCTATTCAAAAACGTAAATAACCCAATAAATCTTGTTGAACTGTCGAATTTTTCGACTTCTCTATCAATGTTATCGAATCGATTCGATATCGAATGTCAGTTTGGTCTAGTCCCTCGTAATTGATTAGTTAATAATTGTAACTTAGCGTACGCTTACACCTACTAGTCAAGATATTCATTCAGGATAATTAAACTAAACATCGATTATTATAACTCACACAATATACAACCTCACTACTCACACTTACACCCACACCCACACTCGCTCACTTACACACTAACATACTCACTCGTAACACACGCACCACACGTACTCGCGCGACTATTGACTAGTGCCTTTGTATAATGTTAATTTATCTCTTTTATTTTAATTTTATTTTTCTTTATCTTTAGTCTTGCTTGTGTACATTTCAATTGCATAGTAATTAATGATAAGTGGAAGTGCGGGCTCCTAATACAAGCAATTCCTTGCTTAAAAGGAGATCTCCAAAAAATATGTATCTAAATGCCCATTGTAATTGAAATAAACTACTTACTTACTTACCAATAGTTAATGGGTTGTACAGGGTCAAATTAGCTAGTGATACTCTGCAGACGTGGTCGATATCTAAACGTGATACAATAAAATAAAAAAATATTAGACTTTATTATTTGGGGGTCGACGACCACTAGTAAAACGTGGCAGCTATGTGAACGGAACCCAGCAATGCATAAATATGTAAGCTGTCACGCCCTTTGTGCCTGGAGGCTTTTATTTGGGTAGTAGGTTTTAATTTACATTTTAATTTTAATTAATTATTTTTTAGTTTGAGTACGTACAGTTTTTATTATATTTGTTGGTATATTGGCGTGGCTAGCTGACATATGGCAAATAATTTAATTTTATGTTCTGGTCTTGCAATTTTAATTACTGAACATAGGTACCTAGTATTGTATACAATCAAGTATATTCTAACTGAACAGACAGCTGTGCTGCTGGGGAGTTTGTTGGGCCACTTCTTCTTCCCAGCGATAGCACTAGGAAGTGGTGAAGGGCGGCCGTTTCTGGGGGACTGTTTTTTGTAATTTTGACATTCGAAAGGTGCTGATTCTCAGCCTAATTTGAATAAATGACTTTTGATTTTGATTTAATGTTGCTACTTGAACTATGAGTTGAGAAAAACTGTTTTATTTTGTTTTATCGTGTTGAGATATTGATACCTATCACGTCTGTGAAGTTTACACACAAATAAACCAATTTTTTTAAACAGCAACAATTGCGGTCAATGAGCCCATAAAAATCATATTTTTTTTATTATGTTTAGTTATCGATACCCAAAACATCTGTGGAGTTCCGCTAGCTAATTTAATTTATCCTTGTAGATAATGACGTGTCTGGCATGAGTTTTTCAGAATAATATGTATACACATACATATAGAGGTATCAGGAACAGGGTGTAAAGTTCACTTATCCTCTATAGAAAAGGGAGGATCCTCCGACCAGACGGCTGTGTATGGCGGGCAACTGCCCGATGATTCCTGTCGGGCCGTTGTATATTATGCTAGTTGCGCGGCAAACTCTGCTTGCGAGATGTAGGATTTTGTGTGACGGCAGTATGACGCGTAGATCGTATGTGGCGTTGTAGATACCGCTACATGTACATAAACATTACTGTACATAGTCTGAACTGGTCGATACAATTTCGACAGTCTCCAAAACTATGCTACCAGTATATTCTGTTCATTATTACGAACAATACATTGAACGGCATCCACGCAGCCATTATTAATGCTAATACAGGCTCGCGCTCATTGGTTCATGATGGACCGATAAATAGACCTCTTTGGATACTTAGGACCATATTATGCCGACCACTATATGCGTGTTCTAACATAGCCATAACATCACGCTTGTATTCCACGAATGGTTAGGCAGAGTATATGTTTCACAGCCACACTTTTGCATGAGATCTTATGCCATTACCAGGGTAATATAATAATATTACCCTGGTAATGGCATAAGGCCTCACATGAAGTTATTACTTCGGACTGCTTCTTAGATCAAAAGATTCGAAGACGTGTGACATCCTCCAACCCGCACTGGGATCACGTGGCAGATTACAGCCCACTCCCACTCACAGAGAGGAGGCCTGTGTCCCAGCAGTGGCAACATTATAGGTTGATTATGAGATGTTATGAGGCATCTAAGAATGACCGAAAAAGACACTGAAAAGACTACAGAAAAAAGCCAATAACATTATGCCAGGCCATGCGCTGCGGCTCTGTCTCGCATATGGTCGAAGCCGCAGCATTATGCTGTGCGAAGGCTGTTTTGCGTGGGTGTGACGCATATTTTGCCCCAACTTGTTCTTTTTTATTTATATATTTTATTTTATTATTTATGTACACACAGTAAAATACATAGGGATATGACATAGTTATAATATGAGTACAAAGGTACTGCTTATTTCTTAAGAAATTTCTTCCAGCAGACCGGCGAAAGGAGAAGTTTAAAAAGAAGAGAGATTTTTGTGTTTGTATTATTTCTCTCGGACATGTTTACCGAAAATAAACGTATTTTCTTCCTTTCTTTCAAGCTCCATATGCTCACTTGTTGCCTTTATGACCACTAGACCAACAATTAAAAATACCTAACTAGTTCTTAGGGAAACTTTAGCCCATCTGATAATTTTAACTGACCGATAGGTACTCTAACATAAATTCGATTGTGAATGCGCACAAGTGCGGTTTAATTTCGCTTACGACACGATAACGAAAGACTTATATAAAGCAAAATCAAAATTGGTAATCGCAGCCGTCGGACGGGCGAGCGCTGGGTGCCTCATAAGTTTTAGCTGCATCCATATTTTAGCGTCGTTGGGTAAAAGGAATATTCAAATTTTCTGAGCAGCTGCATTATATGCCCTGACGCTCATATAATAAAGTACTGACTGGAACTACTGGCAGCAATTTAAAGGCATTCACAAATGCAATTTTAAAGCATCGATTGTCTAATACTTCCTCTTTCATTTTAAAGTATATTTTAGCAACAGAATGAGAGTAAAAGGTCTTTATGAGAATTAGAAAGTAAGAAACCGAGCACCCTAATTTTGAAGTATATTGCTAATCCATTGCTTCATAAGTTCGAAAAATTTGTCTGCTCAACAATGTAAATAACCTAATGAATGATGTCTATCAAAATGAAAGCCATTGCTACTACTAAATGTGTTACGAAATTATCAACTGGTTTTATTTTTGAATGATGATTCTCTCTTACATAATACTTAGAAGACTAAAATCCTATTCCAATTTTTGTGTGAAAAATACAAAGATTAAAACTCAAAGCATTTATGTCAAATAAACCAATTGCAGGTACTTTTTAACTGTCAAGGGGTCGGTCGGTCAGATAGATAAAGCTAGCTGCCCTTCTAAAGCAAAACATCTTTTTTTTTTAGTCGATCCATCACGTCTGCAGCGTTTCGCTAGCTAATTTAATTTGACCTTATATCATTGCTAAAAGATAATATTATTTTATTTTTACTTCAGTTCCTACTTAGGTTACATAGGAAATATTTACATAATTTAAAAAGTTAACAGTTTTAAAATTTTTTTTTTTTAAGTATGTAAAAATGAGGGGAAATAATCAAAGGATAGTTCATACTTTTGTATTATCATCATTTCTTAATTGTTATTTAAAATTATAATACGATTTGCATATGCATACCACTAGTATGCATATGCAAATCGTATTATAATTTTATTTGCATAATAGTGCCCGTGTGACGGTAGAACATGGAGCACTATTATAAAAAAGAAAGCATCTATGTACTAATTAATAATTAACGAATAAATGATTTGAATTATTTATAATAATTTAATCAACATTTCAACCAGATAAGATTAACTATATCTACATCGCATCGCTTTCAAACCACTCAGACAATGCATCAGTTATGATTGATAGTGGCGGTGCTGTCACCTCCAATAACCGGAATATCCGAATATATCCGCTGCGGATATCTGTCGCGCCTTATTAATGGCCGCCAAATAATTAAGTTGTTATTGCTACGGATATTTTCGGTGAGTGATGACGGTGGGATACTGGGATTAATATAAATGTACGAGAATATTCGTATTAATGAAACGTAATCATTTTTCATCGCTTTGTAAGGTTCCGTACCCAAAAGATTCCAACGGTACCCTATTATTAAGGCTGCGAAATCCGCCGTCCATCTGTCGATAGGTATATTTTGAAACGTTCGTAAAGCGTGTATTACTGTGGCTGCTATAACAACAAATAATAGAAATAAAATAAAGTTAAATATTAAAGAGAGCCCCCATACAAGAAAAAAAAGTAGTGTTAAATATTGTACGGTGGTACGGAACCCTTCAAGTGCAAGTCCGACTCACGCTGGGCTGTTTTTCGCGTAACATTATGCTGAGCGATGGTCCTTTTGCGTGGATGCGGCGACTATCAAAAGCTCAAGGTTCAGGTGTGGTCCCTCAATGGGAACGCAAATTATCTAGGGAGGCAAACTGTTTCTCCTTAATACAAGTTGCATAGCTACCTAGCCAGGAGAACAGTAGTTCACCCCTACAAATATTTATTAGTATAAGTTCTACGCTTACTTAATAACTTTAATATGTACATACCACAAATACCCTTTAATTGCAATAAATATTTTTATTATTATTATTACCATTTTCCCCAACTTCTGTTTTGTGCTTGTGTGCTTTATTTTTTATTATCTAGGTTTCACATAAATTAGTTTCATTTAAAATGGGTGAAAGTACATTTTATTTATGTACATTGTGCATGCTGTACTACAATACATAGATGTTATTTAGGCACAGAAGAAAAAAAATAGGCTCTGAAGAGCCAGATCCAAAACTTGTCTATGTTATCTTATTTTCCTTGTTGATTACAAACTGTAATTCGACAAAGGGCTACAAAAAGCCGCATTATAAAAGTACGAGTTAGTAGGTGGCAAAAGGCTCGCCCGTATTACATTGGACATAACAAATATGACTTTACAGAATTATAATCATTTTAAAATCATCAATACAACCCTCTATTGAAAGACCATTTCATGAAATATCAATCAATAGGATTATAAACTTAGAGGGTTGTATTGATGATTTTAATGGTTACAAAATACGTACTTGTTACGCTCGCGAATCATATTTTTTTCAATATACAACCTGACACTGTATTTCGTGGGCTACCTAGCGCATACCCCTTAAACAGAACTGGCGCAATGTGGGTGTGCTATAGCTTTTTCTCTGCCCGTCCTTTCGGTGATTACAAGCGTGATGTTATGTTATAAAAGTACATAGCGCGAGAGAGTTTTTCAAACCAATTAAAAAAAAATATTTGTATTAAAACGGGCATGTAAAAAGAGTATACATATCGAACCTACAAAGCGGGTTTACCTCTGGTTCAAATATCCGCAAATATCCGCGCATATCCGTGCATATCCGCATATCCGCCAGGTCCGGCCATATTAATTGCTTTTAATTAAACCGAGCAGAGATTTCTTTGATATTCGCTTCTATTTTCCAATATCCGCTTAATTAAGAACTGGGCATGGGATGTACCGGTATGATCCTGCTGGAATGGGGTATTGTGACTGCAGTATGACTAAGCTGGACTGCGGATTCGAAGCTTCGTTTAATTTTTTTAGCAGGTAGCAACTGTAGAACCTCATTTCATTCGATAAAGATAGATTTACAGGGTCAAATTAAATTTGCTAGAGAAACTTTAAAACTTTCGGATTTAAACCAGGAATTTTTTCGCTGTTTTAATTTTTTTTTTTTTATAAATTTCGAATGATGAATTTTATTTTTCATTAGTTTCTCATATCTATAGGTACCCAACATGTGGGCAAAGTTTTACTAGCTAATTTAATTTGATCCTGTAAAGTTAGAATACTCTTTATGTAGAAATTATACATATATAGACGCAATGATAAATTCCTTTCAATAAAATACGATTGGTCCAATCTGAGTCGAAGTTTTTCTTGATAACATAACCGGTATACCTTTATGGTTAAAAAAGCGTACTATTCCATTGGTGAATTCTCGACAGACAATTTAAACAAATGTTAATTAGGTATGTCGTTGTGTGAGTCAAATAGCAGATTTATTTAAGCTAAATTCTATCTAAGGGTAATTTTATAATTTAATTTGAATGGTTAATAGCTTATAATTTAATTGGAATGGTTACTAGTACCTACATAATGTAATTTGAATGGTTAATAGCTTATAATTTAATTGGAATGGTTACTAGTACCTACATAATGTAATTTGAATGGTTAATAGCTTATAATTTAATTGGAATGGTTACTAGTACCTACATAATGTAATTTGAATGGTTAATAGTATAATAATATTTGAATAATAATTTTAAGATTACAATGTACGAAAAAATGTAACTTAGTGTATATGTATCTAAAATTTGTATGCCTATTAGGCTAAACATAGCGATCCTGACTTTCGAATTAGATCTTATTATATTGTACCTATGTTTCACAAATAAATAGGTAATTTGAATTTCAACCGTACCGTTTATAAAAATCTGTGAATGCATTTGTCCTAAGAATGTGTGATGAGGCACCCCATTAAAAATTACTGTTACCTATAAACTTTTTAAAAGCTACGTACCATCATCATCATCATTTCAGCCGAAAGACATCCACTGATGGACATACCACCGCCTCAAGCACCGCCACTTCGACCGGTTCTGTGCTTCTCGCATCCAGCGAATTCCTGCAGTCTTCACAAGGTCATCAGGCCACCAATAACTACGTATCCCAGACAACAATGATTCCCAAAATTCACACCCAACCCCACATATTATCCACACAGCCCCAACATTTCTACCTCACTCAAAACCCTTACATGAAGACCTTAGCATCAAGTCGGGCATAACTTTGATACCACTTAATAGGGGTGCGAAGTGGTCATAAAATAAACGCCACCCCCTACCCGCCCGTATTCACAGTAGAGGTAGATACTCGAACGGGGTGTTACCACAACATAGGTAGGAGTACAGAAGATCAATTACATACGATGAACGAAAAGTACAGAGATCTTAGTCTCATCATCATCATTATATAGCTTTTATGTATAGAAAGCAAATAATTTGATTTTATGTTCTGGTCTTGTAATGTTAATTACTGAACAAAGGTACCTAGTATTGTATACAATCAAGTGTTTTCTAACTGAACAGACAGCTGTGCTGCTGGGAAGTTTGTTGCGCCACTTCTTCTTCCCAGCGATAGCACTGGGACGTTAACGTTACGAGTAATCAGAAGCCTGAAAGTCTGATAACCAGAGTCTGCACCGAGATGTAGTCGAAGTGGACAAAAAGTAAAAAGAAAAAGACATGTTGTGCCGACCCCAAATAAATTGACTTAAGGGGAAGATCAAAATCAAAAGCCATTTATTCAAATTAGGCTGGCACTTTTCAAGCGTCAAAATTAAAAAAGACAGTCCCCCAAAACGCCCGCCCTTCATCACTTCCTAGTGCTTTCGCTGGGGAGAAGAAGTGGCGCAACAAACTCCCCAGCAGCACAGCGGTCTGTTTAGTTAGAAAAACTTGCTTCTATATAATAGTAGTAAGACACGGAAGGGTCTCGGTATGTAACGGATAGCCTCCACGGATCGACCACGGCAAACGTAGCTAAGCCTTCGATGGAACTGTGCCGCTGTTAATTATTTAGCTATGTATCTATATGAGCGTGGGTGGCTGTTCTTTGTATGAAGCTAGACTTCTGTACCCTTATCTATTCTGTGGTATGGCTGGACCAAACATTTGAAGAGTTTGTGTGATTTTCGGACACTGATTTAAACACGAGTGATGATAAAATACAGGGTGTGATTTTCAATGACGTGTTATTTTGCGGAGGTGGAAAGCCGATCGCTGACAGGCTATTTAATTTAAATGCGTTGACAAAACTTATGTCAAGTGATATAGGCTAGCTGTTAACAAGGTCCATCCTTTACATCGAACATAAAAGTTATAGCGAATTACTAATTATGGAAACTTAAGTGAAGTGAGTTTGAAGTAGCTGCCAATCGTGTCAATTCCTACCATCAGCAGTGCAATTCTGTAACCATCTCACCGTGAAAACTTAGGTGAAGTGAGCGTGGAGTGAGCTGTCATTCCAACTAATATTAGAGATTGACACAATTGACAGCTCACTCTAAGCTCACTTCACCTAAGTTTTCACGGTGAGATTTTTACAGAATCGATCGGCAGGTGGATAGCCAGCTCGTTTGAAGGTCTCTCCACCGTTACAAGTTTCCAAGTTTTCACGGTGAGATTTTTACAGAATAGAACGGCTGATCAGAAACTAGATCACCCGTCTAAAGAATGCATAACATAAGTTGACATCAAAAATAAAGTTTTGATAAAAATATTTAGTAGTTAAGTAGTAGTATAAAAATATTTAGTAGTTAAGAGTTAAGTATTAACAAAAAAATAATCCGTTTCACCTTTCTCCTGTCTTTATCCCAATTTATTCGTGGTCGGCACACCATGTCTTTTTCTTCCATACTTCTCTATTAGTCGCCCCCTTCCTAACCATATCATCATTCACAGAGTCCATCCGTCGTTTCTTAGGTCTTCCCCTACTGTTATAGCCATCGGCATTCATACTCAAAACTTTCCTCACGACAAAAAAATATTCCGTTTCATTGCCAAAAATGAATGACCTAACAAGACTCGAGTTCGCTAAATCATTGTCTCAATACCAAGGTACAGAACCCTTTCCCCAATAGACTAAGCTCATCAATTACCCAGTCTTTGCTTCGGCAGTAATTGCATTTGGTTTCCAATTTAACCAGTAGCGGCTCCACGTTAGTAATTCATATAGACGGCCGTTTGACCTCCAAATTCAATCATTTCCAGAGGGACCTGCGGTTTATTGCGTATCACGCTACCAGTAGCAATGGCTTTCATTTTGACAGTTCCACAACATTCATTGCGTTATTTACGTTGTTCAGCAAACACATTTTTCCAACATATGGAGCAATGGATTAGCAATACCCTTCAAAATGATTCAAATTGAGATTGATAGTCTGTTACGCAATTATGTATGGTGCTAATTCAAATACCAATACAGAGCGGCGATAAGGTGATCATATTAAACCGTACAGCGGTTATTACAAGTTGTTATCAGTCTGTTAAAATAAACAATTTTAATAAAAATAGGTAACTGAATTTTTCAAACAAAATCGAGCTTTAAAATTGGCACAACATAAACCACTCTTAATAATAAAGCACTAGACACGCGCGGAGCAATGTTTTCAACAATTCAACACAAAATTTATGCTATTGATACTACAAAATAGTTGGTATTGTTATTAAAAAAAAAATGCTGTTCCATACATTTTCACCGCGTACGTATTGCACTTTTTTGTGAATCATCAGATTTTTTTTTATAACCTACGAAAGATTTTTGCTCTCCCTTTACATAGATCCCCTAGGATTAGAATCATGTGCTGAATTCATAGTTACAGTTTGCGCGTCGATGTTCCCTGCCGCCTACATTATACACTGATACAAGGATTTTTTGGCGCTCGAATGACGTTGACATACGGGTACTGTTGGTAACGTTTGTGAAAGGGCTTTGAATATCCGTAGCATACCCACCGGCCCGCCAATTTGTTTTTTTTTTTTCAAAATGGCGGCCACGTATAAATCGATAGTTGACATTAATGACGTGCTTGTATAAATCGATAGTTGACATTAATGCAAACAGAAAACATAATAAGACCAAACCAAACGATGATCAACTTTGAACGTTGATATCTCGGAAGCGTGGCACTTTATACGGTTTTGGTCTTACCAAGTTTTCTGTTTGCATTGATGTCAGATATCGATTTTTAAAGGTTTCATGCGTGGCCGCCATTTTGAATAAACACAACAACAAAATAGCGCGACAGTAGGTATGCCAGGCTGCATATAAAAATCTTGAATCCCTTTCCGTATAATTCGTATTGACATTCGTATAAAGAAAATGGCGGCGTTAGTTCCAATTTTGGCCAAGCGACAAAAGTTGATTGTACGACTACTGCTGCGCAGGAATTCCTTTTGACATTGCCTGAACAAAGATAAAAAAGTATTGCTATCTCTTTCTAACAGGTGAAGCAAGAAAGAGATAAGAGAAATTTAAAGCTGTCATACCAATTGACATTAAACTTTATCGTGTTTTAAGCGGTGTTTAATGGTGTGTCGTTTAAACCTTTTTGGAAGGTTGCCAATTTCTTAAAGCCCTTGTTCTGATTTTTTAAAGCCTGACAGAGCAACCGATTAATAAAATTATATAGCTTTTGATATTTTACAACCCTTTCAGTTATTTTACCTATGATTTTGCATCATTGTCCAAATCACAGTGATCATTTAGACGGCCCATTTCCTCCCAATGATAGCCTGGCCTGTGTCCCAGCAGTGGGAACATTATAGGCTGATTATGGTCAATCTGACAAAAAAACCTGTATTTTACCTAAATTGACATTGGGTCTCGCTGAGATGAGCAAGCGACTTGAATATGAACGTTTTTTTTTAAATAGGTCTTCAGGAGTCGGTTCAATTTAATATGGTAGTTCGAACTCAACACCATCTCTTTCTTATCATATTGACAAGTAAAAGACAACAACATTAGGTTGGTATACTTTTCCTTTTTCCTTACTCAACCTCACCAATAATCTCTATTCATTACATCTCCTGTATCGTAGCTATAACAGAAAAGTATCGTATCGATCGGCAATACGTCCGTGCGTCCAGCTGTCCGGCAGGAGTACGGTTCGGACCGGGGAACTGTCGATATGCTGAGAGCCGGATAGCGTACGATAAATTACGGTTATTGAGTCACTCCGGTCACTAGTTCTGACGGTAGAGGTTAAAGTTACGTCTGGCTAGTAGGAAATTGGAAAGAAAGCCATATCTATACCAATAATAAAGCTGCAGAGTTTTTTTTGTTTGTTTGAACGCGCTAATCTCTGGAATTACCAGTCGGATTTGATAAATTCTTTTTGCATTTTATAGCCCAATTCTTGGGCTAGGCTATAAGCTATAAAAATTACGAATAAAATTACGCTGTGACTCTTAAAAGCCGAGCAAAAATAAAAAAGTCAGAAGGTACGCTTAGCGAAAACGAAGTGATACCGCGGGCAGGCTATGCGACGCGACGGGGTGAGTCGGGGGAACAAGAAAGAAAGAAAGAAAAAACATTTATTCGTTCATTGTTTTTTTAACAAGATATTTCACGCGGACGAAGTCGCAGGCAGACACTAGTAAGTAAATAAAAACTTGGGAGTGGCCTTCCGAGCACAGCGATGTACGCCCCCGAAGTAAAAACTTGATCATGTTAGAAATTGATTAATTACTTAAGTTAATTTGTCGTCACAAGTGCTACTAGTGAGCAGTGCTTTCTGAGGGTGAGATTTCGGTATGTAATGGATGGTCATCCATCCACGGACTGACCTCGGCAAGCGTAGCTTGACCTTTAAACGAACTTGACGGTTGTTGATTATGTAGCTGTGTCTATGTGTGCGTGTATTTTCACTTGTTGTATGGATCCGCCGATTCTGTAAAAATCTCACTGTTAAAACTGATGTGAGCTTGAAGTGACTGTCAATAGTGTTATCAGGAACAGAGTGTAAAGTTCACTCATCCTCCATAGAAAAGAGAAGATCTGCCGACCAGACGGGTGTCGTGTCTGGTGGGCAACTACGACGATTGATGTCGGGACGTTGTATATATGCTAGTTGCGCGGTAAACTCTGCTTGCGCGATGCAGGATTAAGCGTGACGTCAGTGTGTTGCGTAGTTTGCATGTGGCGGTGTAGATGCCGCTACAGTGTCATCAGATGGAATGACAGCTCACTCTAAGCTCACTTCACCAGATTTTTACGGTGAGATTTTTACAGAATTTACCGGCGGATACCTTACAGATACGGTCTTATTATCAGGCTTATTAAATTACGGTAGTCACAGAGATGCGATGTTAATTCTCTTACGTCACCCAGGAAAGATAGGATAACTTTTACGTAAGTGAAAATGATCAGATTAGGTGTTTACGTAAAATGAAAGTAGTTACGACTACCTGCGGGCAAGTCTATGACGAATTTTTAAAGATATTACTGAAACGAAATTTTGATAAGGGATTTAAGTAAAAACTGTAACTAGAAAATAAAGAGAAAAATGTGCAAAGAGTTGAGCTTGAATTTCAAAGAAAAGTCTTTTTGCTTTTTCTTTTTTAATGATAAATAATGCACAAAAAGAAACCCGATAAAAAATATCACCGAGTATTATTCACTCACTCCATGAATATTATAAGATACTAGATTTTGCCCGCGGCTTCGCTCGCGTTAATCTAGAATTTGACAATCAAATCGGATAATTCAATCATGATTCGAAAGACACGTGGCGCCATCTATTATCATAATAACGTTATTGTTGTTTTCCTCGGGAACACCACTTTTTTTCTGAACCGATCACCCTGAGATTTTGCATATACATTATGCACAATTTCTGGGTGATCGGTTCAGTGGTTTAGGCGTGAAAAGGTAACCAACAAACAAACAAACTTACTTTTGCATTTTAGTTAGTATACTTTAAAATAAATTTTGCTGTAAGTAGGAACTAAAAATACCCACGAATTTAACCACCCAAATCAATTTTACATCACAAAAAACCCGAACAAAAAAAAAACATAACTTAAAAATGTTTAAGCATAATATTTCGAACATCTCCCATGTTACATAATGGATTTCAAGCCCGCTGTTTCATCGATAACGTCTTGATATCTGTCTAGACCCGCAGCCAGGCGTCACTAGACGAAAATATATAACTTTTTAATGTCAAAGTAAGGTGCGAACGAAGAATGATGTCTTTTCTTTCTGATGGTAGGATAATAGAAACTTATAAGGTAACAGCTGGCTGGTACGTCGTTTGACTAAGGAGTTTTTAGTTGAAGTTTGTATGTGTATGTTGCCAGTACCAAATGGCGTTTGTTGCTAACATAATCAGCATATAAATGTTCCCACTGCTGGGACACAGGCCTCCTCTCGGTGAGAGGGAGTGGGCTTAATAATCCACCACGCGAGTCCAGTGCGGGTTGGTAGATGTCACATGTGTTCGAATTTTTGGATCTAGGACATGCCGGTTTCCTCACGATGTTTTCCTTCACCGTTTTGAGAGCAGTGGTGATGAAATTATTACACAAAGTAAAGCGCTTGCCTGGCTTCGTACCCATGACCTTCAACTCGTAAGTCGCTAAAGAACAGTGTAAAACCATGAAAAAAAAATTCTAATATTTACACTAATATAGTACCTACATTCTAAATATAGGTACTATTTTATTATAAATCTTCCAAAAAAACAATTGTGTGCCTTTATACGACATAGGCTGGCGACTAGCGTTTGCGCGTGGTGACCGTTTTTGATCCCTAAAATATTCGCGAGCCTAGTAGGGATGTTTTCGGGTCTGTTATTTGTGTCTGTGAACATACTTATCTAGGTAATAGAAGGAGGTCAAGGGTGGGACAGTTGCCCATCATCATTTTCTGGCCCTTATCCCCATTTATTCGTGTTCGGCGCAACATGTGATTTTCTTCCATACATAGACATTCTTCTCTATTAATCTTCATCTTGGTAGTCACCCCCTTTCCAGCTATATCATCTTTCACACAGTCTATCCATCGTTTCTTTGGTTGTCCCCTACTCTTATAGCCATCCATATTTATACTAAAGGCTGTCTTCATGCATCACATGCCTACACCATGAGACCCGATTTCCACTCAAATAGTTGTCCAATGTTATGCAAACAGTCCCATTTCAAAAATATTAATATCGTAAACATACAAATTCTTGTCATCATCCTACTGGCGGTATTCTTACTGTAAATGAAAACTTAAACTGTAAACAGAAGGCCAATTCTCGTAATTTAAAACGTTCAAAATCTAGTCGCAGTCTCATCTCAGCGACAAACAAATGGCAACAACTTGTCAAAATGTAAGGAAATTATAGGTATTTTTGACAGATTGAGACGTGAGATCAGACTGTGAATGTTCTTAAAATTACGAGAATTGCCCCTCTGTTCTCCTGCAAAGTTAGCCCGATGCCGCTTAGTCAATTTTGCCTTTCAAGCGTCGATATGCAAAATTACTTATTTCCAAAAACATGTTTACAGGATAGTTTTGTATAGCTAAACAACCAACCCATTACAGTAGGTATTACATTAATTAATATTATACGATCTAAACGGAGACATAAACGTGGTAACATTAATGACCTGTGTAAATAAATGTGACCTACATGGACGATATTTTATGTGAAAGCATAAATTCAAACGGTCCAGCGCGCTGCAGCCGAGTTCGCAAGGTCATCTCTCTATTGTTCCTGAATAAAAGCTTTCAGCATGCATACAATAGGCAATGTACGGGCAGTAGTATAGGCACAAAATATACAGGGTGGCAGGGCCATCGACGCACAAACTGTAACCATGAATTCAGCACATGATTCTAAACCTGAAAAGTTTAATGTTTTGGTCGGTAATTTAAACAAAAAAACCTGTCAAGTGCGAGTCGGACCTGCTCACCGAGGGATTTCGGATTTTTTACTTTACTTGTGCAACATGAAATTGCTTTTTGACAAATTTCATAATTCTAGGTCAACGGGAACAACCCTAATAGGTTTTGATTCCGGAACATAAACGCCCGTATATTTTGATTGGATTTTTTTTTTACGTTGATTTAGAAGTTTAATTTGCTCACTGCTTCAAGGGATTGCAGCCTTGACTATTTGATATCAATTTCAACTTATAACTCCACGCGTTCCTGAGAAAAAGGCTCTTGACAGACGGACAACGAAGTGATCTTATAAAGGTTCCGTTTGTCCTTTTGAGGTACGGAACCCTAAAAACAGCTGTTTCGTAGAAAAGTTGCTGTTCCATACATTTTGACCGCGTAGGTGCTACGCGGTCAAAATGTATGGAACAGCAAATTTTTATTTTAATAATCGACGTGAAATTTTAACGGGTTTCAGAATCATGTACTGAATCCATGGTAACAGGTTGCACGTCAATGTCCCTGCCACCCTGTATATTGTCTGTTCCAAAAGTATTTGAGGAAAGGTTAATAAAACACCTTTTATGCGAGGTAATTGCGTCACACATTATCAGTAGCAATGGGTTTTATTTTGACAGTTTTACAACATTCATTGCGTTATTTACGTTGCGTTGTTGAGCAGACACCTTTTTACAAGCTTTTTGTTCGGGTGGATTCTTGCAACTCAATTTTGAAGCAGATATCTTCAACCGATTCAGCTGAAATTTTGCATGCATGTATAAATCGGATGACAATACAAAATTATTATGACATGGAGCTGATCTGACGATGGAACCGGAAGGTGGCCAAGGCCATAGGAACTCGGTAGTTAAACGACACAACCCCATCGAGTTTGGACTCGTTTGATTCGTCTTGACTAAGAAATAAATAAAAACGTGTTACATTGTGATTGCAAAAGAAAAATAATGAAGGTGTAGTATGCTAAATGTTCTTTAATGTTCCATCAAAATGTAACACGCTTTTATTTATTTCTTATCAGGTTTAAATTATTTTTAACTTTTTTGTTCTTTTTATTAACATGTAATAAAAGCGTGTTTTTAAAAAGTTTTTTTTTTCTTTTAATTATATTCAAACATATGAAGCAATGGATTAGCAATATCCTTCAAAATGATTGAATTTTAAATTGATTGATTGATTGATTGTTTGAATTGATGATTCAGATTGAGATTGATAGGGTTACGCAATTAGGATGCTGGTAAAATTCTTACGCAATTACTCACTAAAGGGATTCAACTTTGCATCTCACCACAATTCCTACAATACCTTCTGTTGGAATTATTCTGTGGCAGCACCGTAGATTTAAGATGAATTGAATTCGGTATAGTTATCTGAGTAGGGAGTAATGGATTCGTTGTTCATTCAGCCCGCGTCATTGGTCTAGACTAAGGGTCGTGTGGCTGTTGGCTAAGTAGCCTAAGTGTTATTGAGTTTTATATTATATCTACTAGCTGGTGGCCGCGGCTTTGCCTGCGTGATGTCGGAGAATATACCATGGGGATGTAATAAGGGAATGTATTATTATGTCCATAACCTAGACAGACAGACAGTGGTGATTCCAGATTTATTATTATTATTATTACTAACTACCCACCGAGTCGCGTCCCCTAGCCCGCCCGCGCTGTTACTTCATTAACCGACTTCAAAAAAGGAGGAGGTTCTCAAATCGACTGTATTTTTTTAAAATGTTTGTTACTTCAGAACTCCGTTATTTATAAGCCGGTTTGCACAATTCTTTTTTTATTTTTAAGGATATACTTTCAGATTGGTCCCATAGAAATTTCATAAAAAACGGTTCAGTAAAATTACAACTTAAAAGTGAAAAATAAAAACTTTTTTGCAAAAAAAAAAACAACCGACTTCCAAAAAAGACACTACAGAGTGAAAAATAGCTTTAATTTCGGAAGTCGGTGGCAAACAACGAAAATGCGAACCCAAGAACACCGACTTCCGAAATTAAAGTTATTTTTCACTTTGTAGTGTCTTCTTTTTTCGTTTCCCGTTCTTTCTGGCTTTTTTGCTTTTGCTCGGCCCCGGGTCGTTGCGTGATATTAATAATTAGGCTATCAAATGCAAAAAGATTTTTTCAAATCCGACTGGTAGTTCTAGAGATAAAAATAATAAACTTTTCAGTGGGAACAAAGGTTGGGAACAAAATTAGTCTCACTAATATAGTGGTACAGACCTTCTTATAGAGTACAAAATTCCCCACTAGTAACAGCGGTGGTACAGTTCGGTGGTTCTAGTGGGAACAAAGGTTTATTTTAGTATTTATAGAATAGAAATAACCAATCCGGACCATACATCCAGACAAACGGACAAAAATTTTAAAAACTATATTTTCGGCGTCAGGCTCGTTCCACACCTCGTAGTAATTACTTTTTTCAAAATATTTAATGTCGATGACATATGAAGCTATGCAGTTTCAGTTTTAGCTGACCTCGTATTGTATAGGTTTTGCGTACAATTAGAAGTCAGTTTAGCTGGAAATGTATAGCTTGTATGTCGCCGTGCGTGTAGTTTTGGTTTCGATACCCTTTTATTATATGTAGGTATTGAGATGAATTAGGAATTTCTTATTAGCAATTAGGAATCTAGGATTCGTGCCTGTGTCAATGGCAGTAGACTCGCCCTTTGTTCAATAGGATTCTCGTGAAATGGGTGAACAATAGCTACGCATACACTTTCGGGGAATGTATTGTATCCCGTTGTGAATGTAGGTACTATGTAAATTTGATGACTATAGCTTTTAGGTAATTTCTGGGCTAACATAATTTGGTATGCTATCGACACAGTGAAGTAGGTGATCGATCTGAAAATTAAATGGTTGAGCTGACGGGTGGATCAGCCATGCGTCGGGCGCCGTCATAAAATCAAAATCAAAAGTCATTTATTCAAAGTAGGCTGAGAATCAGCACTTTTCGAACGTCAAAATTACATAAGACAGTCCCCCAAAACGCCCGCCCTTCACCACTTCCGAGTGCTTTCGGTTGGGGAGAAGAATTGGCAACAAACTCCCCAGCAGCAAAGAAGAGTTATCTTCCCTTTAGCTGCCACGGCTTATTTTTGAGTTGTAAGAAATTATCTCCGTGTAACCTTCAAAAGAGAGAAAGAAAAAAGAAATAGATAAAAGTGTGACTTTGATCAAAATGAAATTCCAAGATGGCGGCTGCGAAAATTTTCAGTTTTTTTCATCATGGTTGTCGTTTTGCAACTGGATCTTTGACAGTCGTTACGGGTCGTCAAAAGCCTGAAAGCCTGACAACCAGTCTTACCAAGGGGTATCGTATTACCCAGTAACTGGGTTGTGAAGGTCAGATAGGCAGTTGCTCCATGTAAAATACTGGTATTCGGCTGCACCCGGTTAGACTAGAAGCCGACCCCAACAAAGTTGGCAAGAGGTTCGGCAGATGATGATGATGGTTGTCGTTTTGCGAGTATCACGTAAGGAACTTCGTTCTTGACGGGGTTCCCAGACCACACATTTTTTTTTCTTTGTGTTTGTACGTGCACGTCGTTTAACATCGTTTTCACATAGTTATAATAAATTCAACATTAATGATGTAATTAATATTCTGAAACAATATAATTTAAAGAGCGTCCGTGGAGTTTCTTGTCCGTTCTTCTCCATAGAAACCTACTACGCTTTGGAAAGCGCAACTAGCTTTCATCTTTCTGAATTCTCAAAGGAGTCGCTCCTTTGAGAATTCAAAAGTGCCTGTATTTGTTTTAATTGAAATAAATGCTTTGAGTTTCAGTTAATGACGCTCGCCCTTTGTTACCTAGGACACAATACAATACTCTAAATCTAAATGATAAATGAATTTATTTCTGTAAGTAGGTTTGAACAAACACTTTTACACGTCAAACATATTTTTAAAACTAGATGAGGTTTCCTATCTGACTACTTTGATAAGAAAGACCGAAACAAACTCAGAGGTCACAGTTTCTTTAGAAAAGTCCAGACATAATCTTGGTCAGGTCATTTGAAGACCATGTAGATTGGTGTCTGAAGAGGTCTTTTGAGAAAAGAACTAGACAGATTGAGTGGACCTGTTCAGTCAATGCACGCATTTGTCAGTAATCGTGTAGCTCAACTCAGAACTTAAGGATCCCAATACATGAGTGCACCACTGTTTTAAGGAATACGTATATCAGAATAGATCCTACTAATATTATAAACGTGAAAGTTTGTATGGATGGATGGATGTTTGTTACTCTTTCACGCTAAAACTACTGAACGGACTGTGATGAAATTTGGCACACAGATGGTTTATAACCAGGATTAACTAGGATTTTTATCCCGATATTCCTACGGGATCGAAACTTACGCGGGTAAAACCGCGGGGCGCAGCTAGTGGGTAAATAGGCACAGGTTGGCAACGATGTTCGTCATTATGAGAAAAGCGATGGTGTTCTGAAGACCCCAAGGACAACCCCTGGTTGGTGTAGGACTATTGTAGGATATTGAAAAAAAAATATATTGGACAATGGGTTTGGGTGGATAAAGTGAACTGGTTACATAGAACTTATAATTTAAGATAGATATAATATTTCAGCTATTAAAATCTCTACCAGAACTAAGGTTCCAACCAATGATATCTAGGTATGGTCCTAACGCTCCGCTCCCTAGAATAAAATATGCGTCATTAAATTCACATAAACCTCATGTATAAGGCAAATACCGATATTAGAATAAACTGTCGACGGTCGGTCGCGATGTGGAAACGTAAACCCCACAAACCCCACAGACATACGTCATTTACATACGGCACGGAAAAATAAAGGACATGCTCCATTTTATCTATACACAGGCTTCTGATTATAAGACCTTCATACTGTACTCATGTTTTACAAAATAAATATTATCTTATCTTATCTTATCTGCCCGCGACTTTGTTCGCGTAAAATTTCTTGTTCCCCCAACTCGCCCCATCGCATCGCATCGCATCGCCTGCCCGCGCTATCACTTCATTTTCGCTCAGCGTTCTTTCTGAGTGTTTTTCTTTTTGCTCGTCCTAAAAGTCTTAGCGTTGTTGTAAACCAATCAATCTTCTTCAAGGATTGGACTATCAGCCGCAAAAATATTTTTTTAAATCTGACTGGTAGTTCCAGAGATTAGCGCGTTCAAACAAACAAACTCATCAGTTTTGTTATTAGTATAGGTAGATATAAATACATGTGGCGGACGGATTCCCGTCGCCAACACGACACTGGCGCAAGCTACAGACATCCCTACGCTGAAACGGCCCAGGCGTCGGCGGGTGGATCCGCGGCGCGCGGGGACAGAGGCGAGGGACCTGCGCCGTCATAACAACATCATCAGAAATACATAAAAAGTATCAGTCATAACAACATTCGCCCAATAATAACATCAACTCAGCCTATTGCAGCCCACTGCTGGACATAGTCCTCTCCCAGGCTGCGCCACAACACCCTGTATCTGCGTCCAGTTCATCCCAGCAACCTTCTTAAGGTCGTACGTCCATCTAGCTAGGGGGGTATAATAACATAGTAATATATATTTCTTGTCCGTTTGTCTGTACGAGTATGTATGTTTCGGATTGGCGCAAAATTGGCTAAACAGATTTGGATTAAATTTTGCACACAGATAGTTATAGTTCTGGATACACACATGGTACCTTTAATCCCCGGTTGATCACGGTTCCCGGTCCGGTTGGTTCCTTTGTTCCCGGTAGTATGAAAGTGTTAGGTATACACAATGACACATAAACCTTCCGGGGTAAATGAAAGTGAAAATAACATTAAAACTTTTTTTAAATAACAAAATATTTTATGCTTAGTTTTTAAAAAGATAAAGAAATAAAGAAAAATTGTTTATTCTGCACAAACTAAACGCAAATAAGACATAAAATAAACACACATAAAGTAGGTAAAAGACTCGTATTATTCGACATTTTACTTATTAATTTATTCACAACAATATGCACTAAATCATTGCTTAAAGTTTGTAATATACAAAGTTTGGGACTATCTGCATCCGAACTAGGTGGTAAACCTGTATCTCGGATTACATTTGATCCCCATAAATAACTTGTGAACATTCAGTAGCCATGTTTAATGTTACAAACACGAGGGCTAGTGGTTAAATTATAACAGCCGCACAGGTCGATCGATCAGGTTAACCTACGCTTGCAGCGGGCGGTCTGTGTATGGGTGACCATCTTTACAAACCGAGACCGCTCCGTGCCTTGGAAAGCCCGCTAAGCCGTTGGTCCCGGCTGGCATTCGTGGATCTTTGACAGGGTAGTCAGGCCCGAAAGTCTGATAACCAGTCTTACCAAGTATCGTATTAGCCAGTAACTGGGTTGTAGAGGTCAGATAGGCAGTCGCTCCATGTAAAATACTGGTATTCAACTGCATCCGGTTAGACTGGAAGCCGACCCCAACATAGTTGGCAAAGGGCTAGGAGATGATGATGTATAAACGTTATAAGATTGTATTTATGTGGAAAGTATGCATAATGTATGAGAGAAAAATGTACTTTTAATACATTTTAAATTAAATATTCAGAAATTAGAATGTGACGTCTGGCATAAAGAAATCCAACTCATTGGACTAAGTGACCTGAGAAAATTCTTTTATGGCAACACCTATTGTTAAAGGTGCCTTTGTACGCACTGATTAAATTCTGCATTTTGACATGATTTATTAGGCTAAGAGCTTTTCACGGTATTTATCTATATATAGGTACTAGCAGTGCTCCTCAGTGTTCACCCGCATAAGTGTCGATCCCGTAAGAAAGTAAAGTATCCTGTATTATTCTGATGGATAAGCTATATTACTGTAAAGTTTCATAATAACCTGTTCAGGCGAAAGAGTAACAAACATCCGTTCATCCATCCTCACAAACTTTCGCGTTCATATGTAAAACTAGCTGCGCCCGCGGTTACACCCGCATAAGTTTAGATCCCGTGGAAATATCGGGATAAAAAGTATCCTATGTGTTAATCCTGGTTATCTGTGTGCCAAATTTCATCCAAATCCGTTCAGTAGTTTTTGCGTGAAAGAGTAACAAATATACATCCATCCATACAAACTTTCACGTTTATAATATTAGTAGAAAATAGGATAATAGAATTATAAAAATTATAACATCAGCGAGGTTCGATCGAAGGTTATGCAATGTTTGCCGCGGTCAGTTCGTGGATGTGTACTTATCTATTACATAGGGAGACCCCTCCGTGCTTCTCACATGAACAACTGTACAAATCTTGCTCCCGCGTTCTTAGTCCTGACTCTCTGTATATTTTGGCTGCTGAGACCAAAACAACAAACGTAATGTAAAGGGAAATTTTATAAAAATGTGGCTGTTATTTTAGTAGTATTGGGTCGTCTTACGACTTCAACGCGAACGATTTTTTTTTATTTTTTTATTAGCCGTTATTGTCCCACTACTGGGCAAAGGCCTCGCTACTCTCTTTCCACCTCTCTCTGTACAGAGCTGCCAAGGACCAATCTTTATGAAAGGAGTCCAGCTCATCCCATCTCAGAAGCTAGTACTTGATAATATTATAAGAATGCGAAAGTACATCTGTCTGTCTATATATTAACTTTTCTAAAAGGCAATGGTCAAAAAAATATGGAACCTGGTACACACGGCTACACTACAATCATTTGCAATTTTACCTGACCACGCAATGTATAGCTTTTTGGTACAATCACAAGTCATCTTATACAGGGGCTGCAGTCTCGACATTCATAGCGATCGCTTTACGACCGAATTCGGTCGCAAAGTCCCGGATTGACAGGTGTAATGTATGGAGTGACAGGACTTTGCGACCGAATTCGGTCGTAAAGCGATCGCTATGAATGTCGAGACTGCAGCCCCTAGTTATGTATAGTTAGCATAGCCGTGCGTACAACAACCAATGGTAATGCCATATATGTCGTTGAATAGACCTTTTAACTTCGAACAAAACTTGAAACTAAACAAGTATGATAACAAAAACTCCTTCCATTTACGATGAAAAATGCCCTTTCTTTCTTCATTTTCAGTTTTGCTAAACTTTTTTTATTAGATCGCTGTGTCCGGAAAATGGTTCGACCTATGAATAGAGCTCTTTTTAGTAGCCTTTTTGTGACTGCGAGACCCAAATTGACTTGTTAGTAAGGCTAACGAATCAATTTCCTTTGAGAGTTTCAAAGAAGTTTTTCTTTGATATTTTTTAAGTCAATTATTTGAAAGGAAATTTTATTAATGGAACTAATTAATAATTTATGTTGTCTTTCATATTTTTTGCTTTCATTAAAAAAAATCGGCGAAGTGCGTGTCAGGCCACGCATAGAATAGGGTTCCGTAGTCACCCATAATGGCACTTTACAAGTTACGCTAAACTGATAATATAACTATACTGTTTCGTCTGCTCGGTCGGCTTCCAGTGTAACCGGATGCAGCTGAATACCAGTATTTTACATGGAGCGACTGCCTATCTGACCTTCATAACCCAGTTACTGGGTAATACGCCTGTTGGCAAGACTGATCGTCAGACTTTCAGACTTCTGACAATCCGTAACAACTGTCAAAGATCCACGAATGACAGCTAGGACCAGCGGCTTAACGTGCTTTCCGAGGTTCGCATGGGTCTTGGTATCTAAAGATGGTCCCCCATCCACGGACCAACCGCGGCAAGCGTAGCTTAACCTGATCGATCGACCAGTGCGGCTGTTATTACTTAACCATTGTTATAAGGAGTAACTTACTTTCATCATCATTTTAGCCGAAAGACCTCCACTGCTGGACATAGGCCTCCCCCAAGCACCTCCACTTCGACCTTTTCTGTGCTTCTCGCATACAACGGGTTCCTGCGGCCTTCACAAGGTCGTCGGTCTACCTTGTGGGAGGCCTTCCAACGCTACCTGTTCCGGTACGCGGTCGCCACTCCAGAACCTTTCGGCCCCATCAGCCATCTGATCTGCGAGCAATGTGCCCTGCCCACTTATGTTTAGCAATTCTTCGGGCTTCGGCAAGAATTACTTACTTTTATGTGAGAAAAAAAAAATGGTATTAATGTCACGCGAACGAAGTCACGAACAGCAACTAGTTACAACTATGTATTTCAATATTATTATGTAGTAAAGGCATGAACATTATATTAGGTACCGATATACGAGTTACTTTGAACCAGCTACCCTATTCCTAAGGGAAATTCTATCGCCCCACGTCATGTTCTGCAGAAGTTATTGATATCGCTCAAACGAATCAATATCCTTGAGTAAAGTTGTGTTGGTATTATTGATTTGGTTGTAAGGGTAATAAAACTTTTGCTGCGCCCCACGGTTTCACCCGTATAAGTTTCGATCCCGTAGGAATATCGGGATAAAAAGTATCCTATGTGTTAACTCTGGTTATAAACTATCTGTGTGCCAAATTTCATCCAAATCAGTACAGTAGTTTTGGCGTGAAAGAGTAACAAACATCCATCCATCCATATAAACTTTCGCGTTTATAATATTAGTAGGATACCTGCTAGCAGTACTCGTACCTCCGTCTGTGAGATACCTACCATAGACAGAAAGTACCTTTCCTAAGTAGTCAACATGAAGGTTGTGTGTGGAAGATTGGCGGGGTAATTGCGTAACGCGCTAAGGCGCCTTCCTCACCGGATCGGCGCGTTTTCGCTTCGTGTTCGTTTCTGTACCGAATCTATACAGATTCTATACCGAGTGCATGTAATTCCTCACTGAGTACTTTCGGGGTAGATTCTTTACCGAGCGCATACACACGTCTCTGTACCGAGTACTACCGAACCATTCGACTCGCCCGTCCCGTCACTCCCGTATAGGGTAACCATATCTCAGGATTTGTCATGAGATTTCAGGATTTTTAGGATGCTAACAGGGTTGCGGGCGAATTTTGGAAATCTCAGGATTTTTTGATTTTCAATAAAATACAGCAGATTTTTATTTTATTTTTTTTAATTAGAAAGAAACAACTTATAGAAAAACATATAATTGTTTGTTCTTTGGATATATTCACTAATTAACATCAACATATTTTTAGAGGTTAGAATCAACTTATGTGCACAAAACCAGTTACTAATTTTTCCACAGAGTTTTGAATTACGTATGCAACAAAATCTCAGGACTTTTCTATGGAAATCAGGCTTTTAGTCAGGACTTTTCAATTTTCCGACTGGTAACCCTACAGTCCCGCCCGACCCCGCAGTTGACTCACTCGCAGCGCAGGACCCATAACAAATGACAAAAACCGTAGTAAACCGAGCCAGTCAAGAAGTGGTTCTCGGTAAAGAATCTGTACAGATTCGGTACAGAAACGAAAACGTGCCGATCCGGTGAGAAAGGCGCCTTAGGGAGTATGCGATAATACAACTTGACACTGCAATGCAGTGTCAAGTTGTATGTACATTAAAATATGATTCGCGACCGTAACAAATATGACTAAGGGCCGATTTTTCCAACGCCAGGGCCCTATTTTTCGAAACTATTAGTTAACTAGTAATATTAGTTATTAGTGTAAAAATTACTAGTCCTAATATTTCCTGTTTCCCAAAAACAAGTATTAGACTAATAACTAATAGTAGCAGACTAATAAAAAATATTAGGCTGGCTTGGCTGAATAAACATATTACCCATGCATCTTTAGTTATTAAAAAAAATACGGAAAAGTTCCCGCCACTTTTGGTTTCCTTTGATTTTGTCGTTTGCACATTGGCTACTGCGTGGTACAGACTGCTCTCGTACCCATTTAGTGTAGAGCAACTAAAATTATTAGTTTTGGTGTTAAGGTTTGATTTTTTTAACTGAAGAAAAAAAACGGAGGAGGTTCTCAAGTCGACGCGTATTATATATTATATATATATATATTTTATGTATGATCACGCATAACTTTTTACAGAGTAGTCCGATTTTCATAATTCTTTTTTTATAGGAAAGGGTATAACCCAAAGTTGATCCCATATAAATTTGGATCAAAAATCCAACCCTAAGGGTGGGAAAATAGGGGTGATTTATTGTTCAGTCACAGATTTGAATGCTGAGTTGTGTATTATTACTCTACTCAGTGCCACATATGCCTGCCCTTTGGCAAACAATTAGTAGATTATAGCCACAAAAAAATATAAAATAAACACTTTAAAAAAAAATTAAACCGCCGAAAAAACTGAAAAGCAAAACATAATAAACCTTTTTTATTTAACCTTAATAACTAAGTTCTTAAACTAATGTAAGTATACCTAAATCATTTTGAGTCGGCGCCAAACAATCAATAAACAAAGATCACTAAATTGCCTTAAATTTAAACGGCGCCGACTTTGCTTTTCTGTTTTTTCGGCGGTTTAATTTTTTTGTTAAAAAGTTTTTTACCTTTGCAAACTAAGCCCGATAACAGCCATCAGGTTTTTCATTTTTACAAAAACTATCAGACGTCAATTTCATTCGATGAATGAAAAATATATGTCGATTGAAAAATCAGCCCTTAGCAGAATTAAAATCATTAGAATCAACAATGCAACTCCTTGAGCTAGAATTGGCCTCAAATGTCTAATTGCATCTTCTATTTTTAGTCTGTCGATAGTAATCTAAATGGATCGGCCCAGAATTTGGCTACTTGTTTGGCGCCATCACCGGCGTCCGTCAGTTCCTGTAACGTGCAGCTGACAAGACACGCAGGACACATCGTTTGTGGAACAGCACCACATTTACACTCCAAGGAGGAGTCGTCTATAAATCTCCACCGGAACAGGTGTCCATTGCTTCGGCTAACCTAAGTTCGGAATCTGTTTAAAGACTTCTAGGTTACCTAAGGTAACTCATGTCCAGGTGGTCTAATTTCATGAAATAGTCATTCAATAGAGTAATGCACCTTATTCAGCAAAGTTATCAACTCAGACATTCTTCTAGTTCTTGTAATCTCCAACTCAAACTAGACACAACAATATACCGACCGTTTAACTGAAGGCGACTGCTTGTAATTAGACAGGCTAACTAATTAAGTTGTTCTCTGTTAATAGCGGATGACAACAATATCATTTTACCAACTTTAATGTTTGTGAGACTATCCCGAATAGGACGAACTTTAGCTTGCCCAAACACAGCTATATTGGAGTCGGCTTTCAGTCGAACCGGACGCAGCTGAATACCTGTATTTTACATGGAGCGACTACCTGTCTGACCTTCACAGCCCAGTTAATGGGTAACACGATACCCCGTGGTGATACAGATTGTTAAACTTTTGGGCTTCTGACTACCCGTAACGACTGTCAAAGATCTAAGAATGACAGCCGGGACCAACGGTTTAACTTGCTCGTGTCATCCTGGATCATCCGCGGCAAACGTAGCTTAACTTGATCGATCGACCCGTGCTGCGATTATTACATAGCCACGAGCCCCTCTAGCACGAACCACTGCTTCTAATTAAGCAGCATAATCAACTTGGACCCTGCACCCGATACCGACGGACTACAGTTTTATATATTTTTAAATGCTTTTTATATGTTTTTTGTAAAAAATATTTAAAAATGTATTTAATAAGTATCTAAGTAAATAAATAAACGAAAAAAGTAGGATATGATAGTAGGACATAAAAGTGATTCTGAATGTATTTACAGGATAAAAAGTTTCATTTCATGTCTTCCTCATCTGCCCAATATCATTCAAGAGTTTCGGCAAGCTAAAGTTCGTCCTATTCGGGATTGTATCACAAACATTAAACTTGGCACAAACATATTGTTCTCATCTGCTGTTATTGTACAGCAACTTAATTAGTTAACTTGTCCAATTAACTACTTACTTGTTCTTACTTGTTTACTTGTTTTTTTGTGTGTTATGTCCTTTTTTCATGCGTCATGTTTGCCGCAAATAAATGCATTTTCTTTCTTTCTAATTAGAAGCACCAATCAGCACTGGGCTCGCATGGTGGATCACATGGGCCTTTCACAGAGTGGAGGCCTGTGTCCCAGCAGTGGGAGCAACTAGCTTCATCTTTTTGACTGACCGACCTTGACAATTCAAAAGTGCCTGTAATTGGTTTAATTGAAATAAATAGTTTGAGTTTGAGTTTATAGGCTGATTGTGCTACTGTTAGTGAAAACGGCCATAAAGTAAATGTATATTAAAGTAGAATAAATTGATCATCCCACGGTAATGTTAAAGGCTCCTGAAGACAATCGACGAGACTCTTGTAGAACAATTTTCATGAAGTTTTCATAGAAATTGTTCTAGTAGACTAGCGTCGCACTTTTGCATCGCGCCTGTTTACGAGAGCCACACTAGATCACCACCGCCGACCAACAACTCTTGCACACAAAATTAACATGCAATAATTGCTGGTCCTCTTGTTCCACTTTACCCTACCTGGGAAACAAACCTAGGACCTAAGAAACTAGCTCAGGAAACTACCAGACCAACGAAGCAGTCAATACCCGCTATTCGTGATACAAAAACATATTTATTTACAAGTGAAAGAAAGCATGAAGATTTAATGTTTAATTAGTTTTACGAAAAGTAGAGCAGAAAGTATAATAACTTATATTTTTATTTACTTTAGTATTTATTTTGCTACATACGCGAGTAGGTTATTGTTGTGTATACAAGGCTTAACAGAATAAATGCAAGTTCTGAAAATAGCTTCTTCAGAATAATTGACTACTGAATCGATTTCATACTGACCGCCGCTTGAGCCAAAGAAAATTAAATCTTATTTCAAGGCAATAAGACTCAAATTTAAAGGCATAAAGTAATACGATTTTCTTAATAATAAAAGTTTACTTCATACTTCTGGACACGGCTCGCATTGTAAGGAGGTTCCTCTCTCTGGAGCCCTGACCGTCGGTAGCTTGGACCCTGCTCCCGATACTACTACTGATACTGGCCCGATACTGGCTACTATTTTTTTAAAGTTTACTTTAAGAAAAAATAAGTTTTGGTCATTGTATTATGCTTTCAAACTCAAACTATTTATTTCAACTAAACCAATTACAGGTACTTTTGAATTGTCAAGGTCGGTCAGTCAAAAAGATAAAGCTAGTTGCCCATTCGAAAGCGTAGTAGGTACCTATGGAGAAGAACGGGCAAGAAACTCCATGGACACTCTTTTAAATCACAATAATATGGTAACAAAGTATTGGTTACATCATTCATGTTAAAAATTATGCATGTGAGAACGATGCAGAACGTTAAAAGTGTCCATAATGAATAGATAAAAAAACAATTAAAATATTAAATTAAATCAAAATAAGCCATGGCAGCAAAGTGACCAGTCCCTACTGACGGCGCCCGTTCACAAACATGACGCATAGATTAGCACCATACAGCTCAACCATTTTGAAGGGAGCTAAATGATCCAACACATGCTCCACCATCAGCGAGACATTAGAGTGAGCATGACATACTCTCAGCCGCCAAGGCACATTCAAGTCAATGAAAGACGTACCCAGTAAATGGTAGTTTTATAGTATGTACATGGTACTCAAATATGTGCTATGCAATTATACAATATTATGAGATTGAATTTATATAATGAAAAATAGTATTTTAAAATCTTCAGCAGCTCCAACAGTATGTAGGTAGGGTAGGCGTGTGTGAAGTATTTTCAAATGCTAATCAATTTATTTATGCGTCCTGTCGAGCAGGACTTTCAACTCAATACTCGAATTGGGGTGTATGAGGTCTTGTGTTAATTGGTTACATATTGTATAACTTGCACCTACTATTTATCTTTGCAAGTAATAAGGCCAAAGACTCTTCCCCTGGGTGACAAAAAAGTTGACTAAGGAATAAGGGATGGGAAGTCCTATTTTCCTGGGACATCGGGTGAAAAGTCTCTCTCTTGTTTCCTGCACCTGTAATTTCACCGGCACCATATACATACGTTGAAACATGAATAGGAAGGAGTATTACTACCGGAAATGAAGCAGTAGATACATCGATAGGTATCTGCTAAACTTAGCATATAGGGCGATTCGTAATTGCTAAGTTTGAGGGTGCTCTAAAAAATGACGACGTAATAAACTTTTTTTTTCTTGTTGACCTATACTGTCCGTCTGCTGGGCAAAGGCCTCCCCCAAGTCCTTCCAGGAACTCTTTTCCTGCGCCATGTCTCGCCATCTTTTTTTGGGCTGGCGCCGTCTATCTTCAGACACTCATTGTGTGGAGGCATGACATAGGCCTCTCCTATTCCATATGAAATAAACATAAATGACCAAAATCACACACTTATGAGATCTGAGGAAACAGTTTTTTTAACCGACTTCAAATAGGGAGGAGATTCTTCTATGTTCATCTGCATGTATGGTTTATGTATGTTCATCGATATTTTCAACAATTGTGGACCGATTTTGAAAATTCTATTTTTATTTGGGCCGTTGTAGTTGTCAGGGAAATAAATTGTAAAGCAAATTAACAGCCTACGTCAATTTGCAGTATTGTAGCCATTTTATAATTATCAAAGAATGACAGCAGTGATTTGAATATGCGGACACTTTAAGTCGGTAGTAATAAGACACATTACCAAGCCGAGAGCCAACAATTCTTCAGTCATAACAAATATTAGAATGTACTGGACCATATACCTGGGAATCGACTGATCATAATGAAGATACTGACGGTAGAATTGTGACCTAATCAGGCTTTCAAAGCCGAAGTAGACAGTTACTGTCAAATATATTATTGCAAAAGCATTTAACAGACGGAGCAGAAAGTAGAAATAAAAGTATACCTAATAAACTAAGGCCAAATTTTTCCAACGCCAGATAATTTTATCTGAGGAATAAATTTTGAATTTTTGACAGTCTTCCATACAGAATTATATTCCACGAATAAGAATTATCTGTCGATTGAAAAATCAGCCCTGAGTGGCCAGCTCTAGTCTAGGGCGACATGTAAGTGTACCCTGATGAGGTTACTCTCGTATAATAAAGATCACCTATTAAATGTTTCATACATACAGGGTTATTTTTCAAAGACCAGCCAAATTTAAGGATGTGGTACAGACCATCAAACTGAACAACTTTCTCCATGGGACAAATAGCGTAATCGCAAAAATTTTATCAACTGTCCCATAGAAAACTTCAATACCTACTCGACCTAAATGTATGGGACGGCTGAATTTTTATTCGCGATTACGATGTTGGTCCCATGGAGAAAGTTGTTCAGTTTGATGGTCTGTACCACATCCTTAAATTTGACTGGTCTTTGAAAAATAATATATCCTAGTTATACAGGGAAACCTATTATTAGCCATATAATACTGTAATACACATACTAATTGTTTTGCTGTTGGTTACCTATATAAAGAAAATGGAATAAAATAAAAGGCAATAATGATAAAATAATGGCAATTAATGATTTAAATAATAGCCTTTTACTGAGTTAACACTACGATTTACGTCGATGTACGTCAATTACAACTAACACCTAATTAGTTAATAAAAATAACAAAATGATATCCTAACTTAACTAAAACTGTTCACACAGCTAAAATATAGCGTCGAAAAATTCATCCGTCTTTTGCTTAGATATCTCTATGTCTAGCTTAAATAAGGTTTACATTCAACAGCAACAGCTGATAATATTTATGAGATGATTTATAATCTTAATTTAACGTAGAATAGTTTAATCAGGCAGGATATACGCATTAATTCAGGGTGAAGCGAAGAATTTCCTAGCTTTCCTTTAAAAAAAAATGAATAGACACATTTCAGTTGAACATCACATACAGAGGACAACTGATTTCAAACAACAACTCCGACCATGTTTTCGAAAGAACAAATTTATTTTGGCAAAAAACTCTGACATCAAATTACACCAAAGATATCAATCAAGTAAAAAAAACATTCCAGAAAATAAAAGAAAAAAGAAACATTTAATTACCCTTTGACAAAATACGAGAAAAAAAACAAACGAGCTAAAAACACGAATCAAAGGACCGAAAATTGAACCAGTACATTTAAAACCAGCCAATAAAATGGTAATAAAATCTAGCACTTACCAACTGCCAGGGAGATGGCGATTGTAACAGCAAATAATATGTTGTATTTCACCATTGTCTCGGCACTGGTACGCTCAGAGGACCATTTTATAAACGCGTCCGTCCTTCGCGGCGGTTCGACGCGATCTGAGGTGTCCCCTGATCCCCTCCCTGCTACAGCCCTGGGAGATGGGACATACGGACGAAAAATCTGAAATGCGGGGTGTGGAAATTGTCTGAAGTATTTACTACAGATTCACCTAAAGGTGTGTGATTAGTGGAAACTTTTTGATTGAAAAACCAGGGAAATCTCGAAGCCCTAAGGTTTAAACTTAAGTATAAAGCATTTTTATGGCTCGAAATCATGTTATTATTATGTCAAATTCTATTTTTCGTAATTTTTGACGTTCAAAAGTGCCTTTAATATGTCTATTTGAAATCAACAACAACAACCACAAACCAACAACCAACTCCTGTAATTTAACTTACCTAATCTTAAAAGCATGGAAGTTCCTCTATATTTATAGGATCCAAGTATCAGGCCTGGGGACATACCAGTACCTCTTACAGCAGTATAATTTTAATCTTGCCTCATTGTGGGAAAATATGGACAGGATGCCGACTTAGAGCTTCGTGTCTTTCCCACACTGAAGTAAAATTAAATTATACTGTTATAAGACGTATTGGTAGGCCCTGACCTCTTGAAACTTCCAGATCCTCGAATCTGGTTAGTTCTTAGGTATTATTATATACCTAAGAACTAACCAGATTCGAGGATCTGGAAGTTTATTTTATTCATTAATTAAAAAGAAGAGGATTTCTTCTTCTTCCTGACGCCGGCAATAAAATCTGAACACAATCGGTATTTCAGTTCTTGTTGGCGCAAAACTTCGTCACTTTCACGGTGTCGTCGGTGGCAGTGCAGAGGTCACTTTGACTGCATATTTCGGGGCCCAGAGGGCAGGACAGGAGGTGCACAAATCAGAAGGTCAATTCTCGTAACTTAAAACGTTCAAAATCTAGTCGCAGTCTCATCTCGGCGACAAACAAATGTCAAAAACTTGTCAAAAATGTAGGGAAATTAAAGGTATTTTTTGACAGATTGCGACTGAGATCAGACTGTGAACGTTCTTAAAATTCAATCAATCAAAAACAATTGAATTCACAGCACGTCGAACGTTTGTAACATATTTCGCATCGACGCCGTTCGCGATCTAGTGAAAGTAAATAAAGTAACATAATGCCTATTTGCTTTCTACATCGTCGCGGGCCGTGTGTCTCAGGCACGCATACACCCTCACGTGATAAGCAGAGGTTCAGGCGACATAAACCGTATCGGGTTTAATGTGCCACTTACATTAATTATGGCAATAAGTTGCTCTACTTAGCTATGGATCTTAGTTAAGTAGACATTTTAGACGTTACTCTACATTATTAAATCACAACCTTCACGAAAGTATTTCCCAGGCTAGGCAGGCAGGTTTCTAAGGCAGAAGTGTCTCATTTTGTCAGTTATGTTCCAGTTCTATTTACGCATAAGCACAATTAGTCTATAATGTTCCCACTGCTGAAACACAGGCTTCCTCTCTGTGAGAGGGAGGGAGTAAGCCATAATCCATCACGCGGGCCCAGTGCGTGTTGTAAAAAATAAAAATCAAAACTCATTTATTCAAATTAGGCTGAGAATCAGCCACCACACGGGCCTAGTGCGGGTTGAAAAAATTAAAATTAAAATTATTTATTCAAATTGAGCTGAGAATCAGCGTTTTTGAACGTCAATATTACATAAGGCGGTCGCCCAAAACACCCGCCCTTCACCACTTCCTAGTGCTTTAGCTGGGAAGAAGTGCGCAACAAACTCCCCAGCAGCACAGCTGTCTGTTAAGTTAGGAGCACTTCATCACAAAGGAGATGATTGTCATCAAGCGGCCACAGATTTAGATAATATACTTACGAGCCTGTTACTGAGAAATTTCTTATGGAATAACTAAATCTATCAAATAGCATTTTATTCGAACTTTGTCCTAAATTATTTCATTCACATTTTGATTTGAACCATAATAATGATCGATTAGTTTGGTTTTCTGTCTGATCGTCATTTTCCGGATTAGGCTCCTTAGGGGCCGTCTCCATGAGCGAGAGAATCGCGGCGATATTATCGTCGTGTCACGTATTTCTATACACTCTCTTAGAACGTGTCTCCACCCAGCGATATCATCGCGACTAGAATAGGGTAGTTGCCTGGGTAAAAAAATAATAATTTTATTAAGTCCGTCAGTTAGATTATCGAAAAATAATAGACACGTATTTTTTCTTTTGTCAATCAAACAAAAAATTACAAAGATAAGATAAAGCGCGTCAAAATTTGGCAGTGGGGGGTCGTGACGTCACTTGCTTGCAAAAGTGTCGCAAGCAAGTGACGTCACACGGAACTTTAACGGGCGATATCTTCATCATTTTTTATATGATTGACAAAAGAAAAAATACGGGTTCAATATTTTTTGATAATCTAACTGACGGACTAATTAGATTTTTTTAGGAAAATAGCCTATTGGATGGCACGACGATAATATCGCCGCGATTCTCTCGCTCGTGGAGACGGTCCCTTAGAGCTCGGCAAGCGACTTTGGATTTGTAGACCAATCGGCGCGGGGTAATTGCGTAACACACTATTAGTAGCAATAGCTTTCATTTTGTCAGCTCAACAACATTCATTGCGTTATTTAACCAATACTTTGTAACTATAGGTATATTATTGTGATTTAAAAGAGTGTCCATTGAGTTTCTGGCCCGTTCTTCTCCATAGGTACCTACTACGCTTTGGAATGGGCAACTAGCTTCATCATTTTGACTGACCGACCTTGACAATTCAAAAGTGTCTGTAATTGGTTTAGTTGAAATAAATAGTTTGAGTTTGGTTTACGTAGTTGAGCAGACAAATTTTTCGAACATATGAAGCAATGGAATAGCAATATCCTTCAAAATGATTGAGATTGTGATTGATAGTGTGTTACGCAATTAGGGCTCAGGACTGTCCTCCTCTTTAGAATTTAAAGACAATCAATCTGCCTAGCCTTTTCCCAACTACATTGGGGTCTACTTCCAGTCTAACCGGATTCAGCAAATACCAGTATTCTACATGGAGCGACTGCCTATTTGTCCTCCACATCTCAGTTACTGGGTAACGCGATACTCCTTGGTAAGACTTTTTTTTACGGCACGGTTGGCGCAGTGGTTAAGCGATTGACTGCTGCGCTGCGTGTCGCGGGTTCGCGTCCCGCACGGAACAAATATTTGTATGACCTACAAGTAGTTGTTCCGGGTCTGGCTGTTTGTGTATTTGAGTTTAAATGTTTGTAAACGCACCCACGATACAGGAGAAATTCCTAGTTTGGGGCAACGTTTTTAAGACTGGTTGTCAGACTTTTGGGCTTCTGAATACCCGTAACGACTGTCAAAAATCTCCAATGACAGCCAGGACCAACGGTTTGTTTTCGAGGCTCGATATGAAATGGGTAGTCAATCACCCTTCCACGAACCGACCGCGGCAAGAGTAGCCTAAACTTCGATCGACACGTGCGGCTGTTACTATTTAGCTCCAAGCCCCTCAGAATTGTAGACAGTAAAATGGAATTTATAATTTTGATAAATAAGGACACTGGGAGCCCCCATCTTGAGGAAATCCCTTAGTCACCTTTCACGATAGCCAATCAATAAAGAAGCCCAGTTATAATCTCGGGAACCTCATCATAGGAACTGCCGTCGTCGTCGAATTGGTCGCTCAACTTTTTACCCAACTGCGCGACACAAACACAGGGTTATGTTTTTACGAGTATCTAGATATCTATGTATCTTTCTTTGTACGGCTGCATGGATTTGAATACGGTGAGGTGAGGTGTGAGGGGAATGAGGCGTCCATCGACTCATCTAGGTCGCACAATAGGTAGAGGTTAGGTTGTTCTTAAACAAAGACCAGCGTCAGCCACTAGTTGTCTGGCATTTTTGCTGAACTGGGCCTTTTTGGCTTAGCCGTGAGGCACACTTTCCTGATAATTTTCTTACATCGGACTTCACAATTTTTATTTAATCTTTTATTTTTATTTTATTGTTTGGATTATCTGATGTATATATCAGGTGTATTGTGTGTCTTTTAATTTGTGCGAAATAAATGTATTTTCTTTCTTTCTTTCTTTCAAAGAAAATGGCGGGTACCTACAAGAGAGATTTCACAAGGGTGAACTGAGACAAAGGTGTCAGTTGTAATAATGAATGATTTTACTGTAAATATCCCTCTGCGTAGAGCAGTGTGGGACGCCCCCAACTCGGTCTACTGACGACCTTAAAAAGGTGGCTTGGATAGACTCGCAGAGGCCTATGTTCTTCAGTACACTGTGATAAGCTGTATTGAAAACCCTACATCTCGCAAGCAGAGTTTACCGCGCAACTAGCATATATACAACGGCCCGACATGAATCATCGGGCAGTTGCCCGCCAGACAGAACACCCGTCTGGTCGGAGGATCCTCCCATTTCTATGGAGGATGATTGAACTTTACACCCTTTCCTCATACGTCTATTCTGGTGACCCTGAACCTGAACGTCAGGGCAGCCTTCGTGCACTTACTACAGCGTGATGTAATCATCACTCCCGCAAGCTTTAGAGCAGCGAGTACCGAGACACAACACTCGTCTGGTCGGAGGATCCTCCCTTTTCTATGGAGGATGAGTGAACTTTACACCCTGTTCCTCATACCTCTATAGTTTCATCCCTTTGCGAGGTAAACTCAAATGAGGAAGAAGCATTGATGACCACCCTTACTATGTAATGTTTTCAAATCATTCATTTCAGACTTCTCTCGATGTTGTCCTTTATCGAAGTTTACAAAAGTCACAAATTCCGGGTTCCGTATCAAATTATTTACAAAACAAACTCGCGTAAAAGCTTTCCCTGCCTGTATTAATTTATAAATACGAAGGGAATATTATGTTTATGTTTTTTTTTATGAAATTGTGTTTAGAGACCTCATTCTATTTTCTTTTACTCGGTGGAGAAGACTTTAATCTACATCATTTTGTAGTTCTGGCTTTTGTAATTTGACATTCAGTTCGCATATTAAAGTTGTCAAAAATAAAAGGCCCGTTTTGACATTTGAGAATGCGTTTTTGACACCTGTCAGTTTCATATAAACGAATACATACGTGTTTTGCGTAAAACTGTCAAAGTCAAAACGGGCCTTTTATTTTTTGACAACTTTAAGTACGAGGCAATTTAAGTCACTGAAAAATCTTTTGAAGGTGAGTATACAAGGTGGCAGGGACCTCGACGCGCAAACTGTAACCATGGATTCAGCACATGAGTTTAAAAAAAAAATGCTGTTCCATACATTTTGACCGCTTTTCTATGAAACAGAAGAATTTTTTTTTGATAGCCGACGAAAAATTTCGACGCTATGGGGTCTAAAACTCATGTGCTGAATCCATGGTCACAGTTTGCGCGTCGATGTCCCTGCCACCCTGTAGAATAAACTAGAGCATCATTATCTGCCTATTCTTTTCCCAACTATGTTGGGGTCAGCTGCCAGTCTAACCGGATGTAGCTGAATACCAGTGTTTTACATGGAGCGACTACTTACCAGACCTCCACAACCCAGTAACTGGGTCATACGATACCCCTTGTTAAAATTGGTTGTCAGATTTTTGGGCTTCTGACTACCTATAACGACTGTCAAAGATCCAGAAATCGCCATCGTCACACCACCTTCGCCGTTGTCGACCTCGACAGCGATGTCCTACCTCAGGCATCCAGTGAGTGACGATCTTTGCCCATCACTTCCCACTTCAGCCTGGCTGTTTTTTCTCCAACTAAACAATAAATAAGTAAGAATAAGTGAGCTTAAATCTAAACTCCCGACTGGTTACGAATTCCCTAATGGAAAAATCCGATCACACTGCCTCAAACCCATGATCCCGCTTAGTTAGCTGTCTCGCGACCGCTAGACCATTCATTCAGGTTGTAATTTAAAGACCAAAATTATAACAAGACAACTAATCTGCGTTCTATATTAAATTTCCAAACATGTAAACAAATATGAGTTTATGGAAAAATAACTTTAATACCTACACAATAAAGTTCAGTTTACGCTACAAGTTACAAACATTTTTTTGTGAAATCAACTTAATTTTTACTGCAATAAAGTTGATTTTTGTTTACTTGAAATAACACGAATTTTAATAGACCCTTAGCAGTAGTATTTAATTAGTGAGCCGTGTTTCAGCACCCTCAATAAGGAACTATTGAAGTAATTACATACTGCCTTGTTGGTGTAGTGGTCGCAAGCGCTACTGCTGACCGTGAAGTCCTGGGTTTGATTCCCGGGTCGGCCAAACTGCTATTGGGTTTTTCTGTCAAAATTTCTCAGTAACAGTCCGGAATCTAGATTTGTGCCTGGCTCGCCCCTTATTACATAGGACTTAAACATAACTGGTGAAATGTGGATATACAGACGCCAGCACAACAAGCTACTTCAATCTGTCAAATTTATTTAATAGATTTTCAACTTTATCGCTAAAGCATTAAGGTTCAAGGTTGATTGGGAAAATTTGACAGTTTCGGGTAGCTGGACCTGCTGGCGTCTGTACTATAAGTAAGTACACCACTGCCGAACCGTTCAGGGGTTACAGTCGTGATGTTATGTTTATGTGTAATTACATAAGGAACCCTCAAAATACTTGTTGAATAATAATGGTCTTAGCGAGAGTCGACTTTGAAAGACTTGCCCAAAATAATACCCGCCGGCCGTCTAGAAATTAATGACAGACACTTACTTTTTCTTTTGTTTTACTGTTTATTTCGTGTTATTAAATGTGGATAATATTGTGATGATTGTTTCTTCTAAAAATAAGGTTTGTATTGTAAAGAATAATCTATCTTTGCTAATAATAAAGCTGAAGAGTTTGTTTATATGTTTGAACGCGCTAATCTCTGGAAGTAGCCAGTCGGATTAGAACAATATCTGCCCAATTCTTGAGGAAGGCTGTAGGCTATTTTACATCACACTAGGACCAATAGGAGTCGAGCAAAAAGAATAAAAGACGGAAAGAACGCTATGCGAAAACGAAGTAATTTGGCGGGCGATGCGATGCGATGCGACGGGGTGGGTTTGGAGGACAAGAAACTCGCGGAAAAAGTCCCGAACAGCAAATAGACATTTTTATTTTTTAACCTTGCCCCACACTAGGAATTTCTCCTGTATCGTGGGTGCGTTTACAAACATTTAAACTCACGTACACAAATAGCCAGACCCGGAACAACTACCTGTAGGCAATACAAATATTTGTTCCGTGCGAGAACCGAACCCGCGACACGCAGCGCAGCAGTCGATCGCTCAGCCACTGCGCCAACCGTGTCGTCACATTGATAATGGGATCATGAAAGATCACATTTGAAATTATGTTTATTGTGAACCAAGTTTGGTAAGACAAGTAGATACCTACCTAAGTCTTTGTAACATAACAAAGTAGATATAATTATTATTTTTGATCCTTCGTACAGAAAGACCAACACATAAAATACGAAGCTTTCCGCTTTCAAACTTGTATTCAGGAACGCGTACCTGCGAAATAAATTCGAATTTTCAGAAGTCCGACTTTCAAACTTAATTTGTCTAGACGAGGGCACAAAATGGCACACCTAAAATATTTATGTAATAGACAAAATACTTTATATAGTTTTGTTTTATAACCACGCAATCACTGTCCATTCCAAGGTTGTCTGGAAGAGATCGCAGAAAGCGATAAGGCCGCCCATTGTATGTTTTGTAGTGTAAAATGTATTATTTTAATGTATTATCATGATTTGCCTAGCCATTTCCCAATTAGACTGGAAGCCGGCCCCAAGGTCTTCCAGTCTAACCGTGTGCGGCTGAATACCAGTATTTTACATGAAGCGACTGCCTATCTGACCTCCACAACCCAGTTACTGGGTGATACGATACCCCTTGGTAAGACTGGTTGTTGGACTTTTGGGCTTCTGACGAACCGTAATGACTGTCAAAGATCTACGAATGACAGTCGTTACCAACGGCTTAACGTGCTTTCCGAGACTCAGAGGAGTCTTGGTATGTAGAAATGGCCACTCATCCACGGAACAACCGCAGCAACCGTAGCTTAACCTCGATTGACCCGTACGGCTGTTATATCTAAGCCACAAATATTGTATTTTCTGATGAACAATAAAGTAGAAATAATAAGTAAATAAATATAGGTACACATGGGTAGTTCATATACTATCAGTCCAGAAATAAACTACCCTCACCTACAAGAGTCGTAAACCGTAAGTAAGTAAGTGACTATGTTAGGCGCAGCTGTACCCGTTGTAGGCAATGTCGGTTAGTGCCCATAAAATCAAAGTCTAGGAACTTAAGGAGAACTAGCGACATCTATAATGTTGATTTAACATTGGACATTCTCTACGTCCGTAGTGGAATGAGCGTCCATTAGTTAAACCGTTTAATGACAAATGTAACTAGTGATGTCAGCAACACACAATACATTGATTGATACACGTACGGTATTATAATGTCTGTAAGAAGCCATAAATAAGATAATTCAATAAGTTAAGGCAGTTTATACATTTATTTTATTACCCATTTTAAATTTAACTTTTACGTAATCTGGAATATGTACGTTCTAAGACAGCTGTCAAAAAACGGTTAACCTAATGGACAGGGTATAGTCACACAAAAATGACCACTCTCTAGAAAGAGACAACGTGACTATGCAACCAATACCTGTCTCTTTTCTGCAAGCATGTAAAAGAAAATTACATTTTATGAAATTGTCAAATTGAATGGTCTACCAGAATTCTAGAAAGAGACAACTACTTGCCGCACATTCGCTTTGTCTCTCTCGTACTTTTCAGTCCACAACTGAATATGGAACACTCAGTCCTTTCTCTGTCTGTGGTTTTAACCAACAAACTGATGATAATAATAATAATAATTTTGACGTTCGAAAAGTGCAGATTCTCAGCCTAATTTAAATAAAAATGTTTTTAAATTTTTTTAAATTTTTTATTATGCCAAGCCTCTGTTCAGGCTCATGTAAAGGTAAATGGCCAGGCTCAGGCCAAATATAATCCATAGCAGTACATATTTAGGGTACGATGGGACTGCCATACGCATTGCGGTCATAAAAGTCCCTTATTTAAATAAAGAATAAAAACAAACCAACAGTCAAAAATGACATACCGGTTTTACGAATAAGTACCTAGATAATAAACTCAAAATATGAATGCAGCCATGTACAGGCGCCAGCACATCAAGCTACTACAATCTCTCGAATTTCTTTAATAGATTTTCAACTTTATCGCTAAAGCATTAAGTTCAAGGGAACATTTGACAGTTGGTTTGACAGCCCTGCTGGCGTCTGTACATAAACTTGTTTGTTTATATGAGGGTACATAAAAATGTCAAATAAGTAAATGGAGGGTATGCTTAGAACATGCTTGTATGCGTCTTCACTTACACTAGACGACACCTAAATAAATGTCGAAATAAAAGCGCGCTGTTGGATTTTCAACTTTCACCGCTGAGCCAAGCGTTATAAATCCAGTAACGCGTTTTTAACTTATAACGGGCATTATAATCAAATCTCGTTTTTAGCACACACCTACTAATGAAGTTCTATAATTTTTCTAATCAAAATAATTATACAAGGTCAAATTAAATTAGCTACCGACACTCCGCAGACGATTGTCGAACTATCGATATCTGAACGTGATAAAAGGAAAAAGAAAATAATTTGAGGACTATTCTTGTGGGGTCATGGACCGCAGTTAGTATAGTCACTTAAATTCTCAATTCTTTGTGGCGTACCATAATGTATATTCATAGTTAGTAGGAAATAATTAAATTATTCACAATTATGGACCCTGTCGGGCACAGCACAGATCAAGTAGGAGAGAGGAGGAAGAACGCTGGGTTTTTTTAATGTAGTGATTTTTTTATTAGTTAAGTAGTTAGCAAGTTATACTGTTTTATTAATACAGAATTATATTTAATTACATATATATTATTTATTTAGTAATATTCAAATTTTTTTATTATTATTTTTATGAATATCAGAGCGGCATTTTTCGTCATTTTAAGAACGTTCACAGTCTGATCTCAGTCTCAATCGGTCAAAAATACCTCTAATTTTCCTGCATTTTGAAAAGCTTTTGACAGTTGTTTGTCGCCGAGATGAGACTGCGACTAGATTTTGAACGTTTTAAATTACGAGAATTTACCTTCTGTTTAAATATCAGTATTTTTGTGTATACTTCACAAAAGCATCGATTTCTAAACACGATAAAACAAAAAAAAAACAGATTTTCTCAACTCATACTTCTAGTACAAAAACCATGAAAGTGTATCCGTCAAAAAAAACATCAAATATCTCGTCTGCAGAGTTTCGCTAGCTAATTTAATTTGACCCTGAATTTGTATTCTCCGAAAGGTAGGATAGGTATACGTCCGACGGCAACAAGATTTTCATCAGATAAGTTTGGGTAAGTTCCATGAAAATGGCGGGCGACACTATTTCCAAATCCAGTCTGGACCGGGCGGATACTGAGAATTTCCTAAAAGAATATCCAATTACGGTTTCCCTGACTAAGGAGGGATCGAATCCAGGTTCTAGGAAGTCAGACCACGCTCAGCACTAGTAATAAACTGAATGAACACTAAACATTTATAATTCATCACAGTATGGGAATTATGACAATATTTTCATAGAAAATTGCTTTGTTAGCATGCGTGCTATGTAATTTAACTGAACCATTATTTTGTAAATTCATTCACGTAACGTAATAAAGATGTTGTCATAAAAATTAACGCCTTCAATTAAAATAAAAAACTAAACGGCTAAACGAAGACATAAACGCGTTTGTAGCAGTAATTTTACAGAGTTGTTGCTTGGATAGTACAGGAAAAGTCCGATAGATGGCGTTATTTTTAGCTATTGCTAAGAGTTGCAAGTTTTTGTGCTTGATGTATTTGGAAAATGTCAACAGATGTCGCTACTGTTACTGTTTACGTACGCACTGACTCTGGGAATTGGTGACTATTTACTTATGATGACTTTTGCAACAATAAATAGTGTTGTAATCAATTGAAACATAATTAGGCTAATTTAGTCTGGAGTATAATCAGAATAATCTCTTATGACAATTTTTTTTTTTTTTAATACGGACTAACTTTGTGGCTTGAAGGACCAAAACTTTTGTAAGACCTTTGAGGTTAGGAAAACGTCTTGGAAAGTAAATAAAAAGCCAGTATCAACAGCACGTGGAATTTATTTCTACATTATTTTAACTTAAACGATGGGATAATAAGGCGAGTCCAGGACGAAACAGTTGTTGTTCTTGGCAGACATCAGGATGTAGCCGTCTTCTCCCCAGTTCTCTCCCCAAGAGTTCTTCACCAGCCAGTAGTCTTCTCCGTCACGGACGCCGTAGCCGATGACTGTCACACCGTGGTTCGGGTTCGCGTCCTCACTGAAAATGGATAAAAAGGGTGAATTACGGAATATACTTGGTCAAGAAACAGGCGGGCCCCCTGAAGAGTAGTAGTCATCGCCAGCAGGGCATGGCCATCTTAAATGCCAGAGGCATCGCAGATGCGTGCCATACCAGAGACAAAGGTGAAATTTCTAGAGCAGTGGACTATGCAAACCATCTGACCGGAATACAGCAACGCTGCTTGACGGCTGACTAACATAGGCTACCGTCTGCTGTCAAACTGGTGGTGGCTTCCCGGAACAAAACGCATCACAAACAATAGCTCTACATCTTTTTGCCAAGAGAAGTCATAGAAGAGTCCTCTGGAGTAGTAATTCATCAGCTGACAATTACTCGCCCGTACTTGTAGAGTTCTATGATGAAGATGGTGATGGTGACAATGACAAGATTGACGGTTTCTTACCAAGAAAAGTCATAAAAGAATCCACTGGAGTGGTGCTTCATTAGCTGACTGGCGTGGATGGTGACAGTGACCTGCCAGTACTTGTAGAGAGCTATGATGATGATTATAATAGAGATATTAACGATGTTTTATCAAGAGTACTATAGAAAAGTCCTCTGGAGTAGTGCTTCATGTCCTGGCTGGTGCTGCCAAAAGTGACCACCCCGTATTTGCAGAGAGCTATGATGATGATGATGATTATGATGACAGTGAAGATATCTTACCAAGAGAAGTCGTAGAAGAGACCGTTGGAGTAGTGCTGCATCAGTCCACTAGCATGGATACCGACAGTGACGGGACCGTATTTGAAGAGAGTCACTTTCAAGGCGTTCGGGTTTCTGGGGGTGACGCGGGAGAAACCACGGATCTTGTATGGAGATGTCATGTTTTGGATGTCACAGAAGCCGTCCTGAAATAGAATAAAAACGTTGAGTCACATAAAACTGGGTCATATCAAAATATTTTATTTTGTAGCCTATTTGTGTAGCAATCACTAAACCTGAAGGCTAATTCTCGTAATTTGAAACGTTCAAAATCTAGTCGCAGTCTAATCTCAGCGACAAACAACTGTCAAAAACTTGTCAAAATGTAGGGAAATTAGAGGTATTTTTGACAGATTGGGACTGAGATCAGACTGTGAACGTTCTTAAAATTACGAGAATTGCTCCTCAGGCTTGGTTTCCGCCACATATTTTTATAATAATATAATATAATAATACATTTATTTTCAGATAACAAAGATCCATTGGGTTAGTAATAACAGTAGTCTTAACCTATGTTAGCACTTAACTAATAACACCGACAATACTCCATTTGGTTAGTATACACACAACTTAGAAACTAGTGTTAGTACTTACATCTACCAGAAAAACAACACAAACTATTAATTAATACGCCACAGTGGCATGTATGCGTATCCAATGTCCCAGTACGGGACTGTCCCACCTATCAGCTATAGTTTTCAGGATGCTGTTGGGACTGGCGCGTACCCTGCGCATAATGGAAGCGCAACGCTTGCGGATGATAGCGTGGAAGCCATCTATTCTAGCCTCCGCAAATATAAGCAAAAGCATCTCCGGAAGCACTGCAGTAGCGCGGCAACCCCATCAACACCCTGAAAGCATTATTGTATTGTACACGCAGGGCGCTGTATGCCCTCTGCGTGTACTTGACCCACAGACTGCATGTATAGAACGACTGACAGTACGCTGCAATTAGTGCAGCCTTTACTTCAGTCGAGCATTTCGCAAATCTGCGAGACAACATATGCAGCGGACAGCCTCTCAGTCTCTTTTTTCGGGTGACCACTGAAAATCAGCGCTGTGTTGTGGGTCCCCCATATCATAATATGTTCATAAGACGAAAACGTATGACGTGTGTCAAATTTGTCTCGCCATTAAAGCGCCATGGTGTATAACTCACATTAGCAGAGTAGAGACCATAGTCCATCTCAGTAGGAATGCCGTGAGTGAGGACGTATTTCATGGCACCATCCAGAGTGCCTCCGCTGCAGCCCATGTTATCGAAACTGCAAACAAAGGAATAATATGAATATACGGAAATTACTCTATTTGCGCAAGCATAACTTATTTTCACTACTTTCTTTCTTACTTCAGAAGAACTTCTTTCTACAAAAGCCTATCTTTTGCACTCACCCCCAAGCACAGTCCACAAGAGACTGCTCGCTCAAATCCAGCAATCTCTCTCCATTGACTCTGGCGACGGCTCCCTCGACAGCAGCAGTTGTGCAGAAAGCCCAGCAAGAACCGCAGTGGCCCTGGTCTAGAAAGATGGAAAAAGAAAGATTAGGTTTAGGAAAGTATGAAGGAGACTTTGCCCACACTTGGCCCAGCAGAGAAAAAAGATGGGTTGTTAAAAAGTAAGGTGATTAGTCAACAACAATCTTGAAATCTCTAGATTGCAGTCTGTTATGTGATGACCTGAGAAGATGCCATGAATGTTTCTTTCAAGGCCAGACGTTATGGCTGAATTAGGAATGTGACTGCAACATTGAAGCGAAATGTCCACAGAAAAGAGCCCTACTAAGACTCTGTCAGTTCACCTGCCCGGAAAGTCAATAACACACCACATTATTTAAGGAGTATACTCAATCGTTCGGTCCAGTGCACCACAAGGCTTGGTTTTAGAGAAGCAAAAACCTCGTACAATCACCAAAACTACAACTTACTCTTAACTGGAGTAACAGCTCCCTCCATCCTCAAATCGAAGTTCTCGGGCAGTCCCTGCATCATGTCATCGACTTCTGTCAGGGTGTGAGGGAAAGGCATCATGTCAGGGTACTCGTGTGTCGAGATGTAGGTGCCAGTCAGGTATTTCAGTTCGTCGTCAGATTGGTCGGAGAAGTTGTTCAGCTCGACCTTGAATCCTGCGTTCTTGCGGTTGTGTTCTTCGACCATCCTGGGTTTGGGAGATTAGGTCAAGTTAGATTGATTTTAGTAGGTATCTGGATATTCTTTAAATTGGAAACAGGCTCTGAGGTAGAGCTGTGGTGGCTCAGGGGTATCGGTCGCGACTTACGAGTTGCAGGTCGTGGGTTCAAACCGAGATAGGCGCTTTACTTTGTGTAAAATATTTCATCACCACTGCTCTCAAAACGGTGAAGGAAAACATCGTGAGGAAACCGGCATGTCTTAGAACAAGAAAATTCAAAGACACGTGACGTCTACCTCTCCCTATTCCTGATTTTACGAAAGTTCATATTGCTGTTATGCAATAGATAGCGATCCAGGTCGAAGAGAAATATCAAGAGAGTATAGCATAATCAGCCTATAATGTTCCCACTGCTGGGACACAGGCCTCCTCTCTTTGAGAGGAAGTGCGCCCAGTGAGGGCTCAGTGCGAGCCCAGTGCGGGTTGGTAGATGACACATGTGTTCGAATGGAGCTCCCTTGTTTCATCGAAAAGAAATTGCCAAATTATCACTTCCCAAACAATTTTCCGCATAATTTCATTTGCCAAATTATTACTTAACAAAAAATCTATTCACAAATAATCGTAATGCAACCCTATTGTTTGGCAAGTGAACGTTTAAACAACGACTTGTTTACCAACTAGTACTTTTACAAATTTTTATGTAGTCAAATATTTCAGTTGGAATAACTCATTTTAAATAAAATTTGCCAAATATTTAGTATCGTCAGTTTTCAATTTACCATTTCTATTCAGTCAATTGTTTTAGTCTAACTAGTTCAGTCTCGGGTAGCCTGTTTATTCCATATATTTTTTTTCTATATAATAGTCGATTCTGGCACTCGCCGGCCGCTGCCGCAGCACCGCTTGCTTCGCTCGCTCGGCTCGTGCGTAGGAGGTCAGAGTTTTAACCTAACCTAAGCATTTTTTTTTTAATAATTAACCTCGTGTAACTAGTTCGGTTCTCGACAGCCTGCTAAAAATAATCTCTTTTTTTCCATATTTTTTTTCTATACAATCTAGTCGATTCTGGCACTCGCCGGCCGCTGCCGCGGCACCGCTCGTTCGCTCGCTCGGCTCGTGCGTAGGAGGTTACAGTTTTAACCTAACCATTTTTTTTTATTAACCTCATCTAACTAGTTTGGTTCTTGATAGCCTGCTAACAATAATCTAAAGTCTAGAGTCTAAAGTCTATCTAAAGTCTAAAGATTGTTTGCTGAAATTAATCATTTGATTAAAGACCAAATGCCTAAATGACATTATCCTTGATAATATTCTGCCAAGTAAAAATTTTACCAAATGAAATGTGTGTACTAAAGTGATTCCAATAATTGCATTGGTATAAAAAAAGGTTGCTAAAATTTGTTTGGGTAGTGAAATTTTGGCAAAATGTTTTCGGCAAAACGGCAGGATCCCGTTCGAATGTTTGGTTCTAGGACATGCTTGTTAATTTTTTTATGTTAATTATTCAGATTGTGATTGGAAGTGTGTTACTCAATTAGGGTGCAGGCTAGCTGATTCAAATTCTTGGACTTAACTGTCCTACACCCCAAGAGCGAATCTTACCTCCAGTTATTCTCAAAGATCTTCTTCCTCATCTGGTGCTCGCTGTCCTGATACTGCTTGCTGTGGTGGTTGGTGTAGAGGTCGAAGGCCAGGTCCAGCTCCGAGGGTAAGTCAGGGTGGAAGAACTTCATATCCTTGTGGAAGTCCCTCCCGAGCCACATTTCATCGCAATCGTCCTCTACAAATTAAAGATTTGGTATAACTGATTAGCATACAGAGTGGCGATTAGGTTTTCACATTGAGGGCTGCTTTCTATTCGTGAATTTTTATTCGTGGAATAAAATTTACGTTTGACAGATTTTGTATGGAAGAACTGTCAAAAATTCAAAATTATTCCTCTGATAAAATTATCTGGCGCTGGAAAAATCCGCTCTAAACAGTACAGCGGTTATTGCAAGTTGCTGTCAGTCTGTTAAAATAATAAAATAAACTATTGTACTAAAAATAGAAAACTATATTTTTCAAACAAAATAAGTAGCTGAAAAATTGACACGAATTAAACCAACCTTGTTAATAAGGCATTAGACACGTGGAGCGATGGTATCAACAATTCAACACAAACTTTATGGTATTGTTACCAAATCATCAGAAAATAATTGAACGAAAAATAGGTCTCACGGCTAGAACGTTAATATTTTAAATGGTGATACCCTAATCGCCACTGTATAACTCTATGATCATAATAATAATTATGTATGGACACAAACTTCAGATCTTCTGAAATTCTAGACGCAACGCTCAACACTTTTGAAGCGATTTATCTATCTTGAAGACTTTGAACCCATTCTTGATAAAGATGTGACTAATAAAGTCCTCCAGACCGAATTTCGGCCATGGTGACCAAATCTCAGCGGAGACCAGCCTTCAGCGAGGGAGATATTATAGTGTACAAGTGTGTGCGCTGGCGCAGATACACTTTCTCTTCCCACGCTATCATTGTGCAATGGAACGGCAATCCGACAGGACCGGGGAAGGATCAGGCGCAAGACCAACGGCTTTACTGTGCTGATGACTGGGCTGATGCTCTCCGAGGCACGGGAGTATAAAACCGCCAACTTCCAAACTCCGGACTGTTACCAAGAAATTCCTAATGGACCCAATTATACTTTGTCTACGCTCACCAGTCGCGTTTGCAACCACGAGACCAACGGGGCAAATATATAATATATGTATATGACAATGATCCTTACCATCATCAACGGTGACCTCTTCCTCGGAGACGGTATCCCTGAAGTCGAAGAAATTGGTGATGGTGTGAGCCTCCAACTGTCCGATCTCGTAGTTGTAGGCCTTGTTGACGAGTCTGCAGAGAAACGTGAGTAATGAATTATATGTCTGCTGACTTTACTGTGTAATACCCGGTGCCTCCGTGCCTCGCATCAAGTTGATCAATAATAATAATAACTTAAAAAAACAAATCAAGTATCTTGACTTGGTTCACGAGGTTGTCGACCTGTGGAATGTGGACACAGCGATAATTGTGCCGATAGTCGTGACAGCCAATGGATTAATAGCCAAGAGCCTCGACCAACACCTGAGGAGGATCTCGCTGGGCAGCTGGATCAAGGGCTTGATTCAGAAAGTGGTACTTCGGGACACGGCCCGCATTGTTAGGAGGTTCCTCTCTCTGGAGCCCTGACCGCCGGTGGCTTGGACCCTGTTCCCGATGCCGGTGGGCTACTATTTTTATATTTTGAAATGTTTTTCACACGCATCGACGGTTGCAGTTGCCATTGTCGTCGAGGCGTGTCACTCTTGTGTGCGTACACTAACTGTGGCGTTATCCATTTTAATGACTCGAAACGACTTCTTTAATTTGTTTTCTCAGCAGTTGTTGTCGCAAGAGCCGTGAAGCTTGTGGCCACGGGGTAAGGTTTAGATTTCATTGGTAACTTACTGGACGGGTAGATCGATGCCGGAGTCAGTCTTGAAGACGTACAATGATGTCTCCCGTAACAACTTCTCGTCATATTGATCAGTGCTGGTCCATATGTCGACCACCTTATCATATAGAGTCATAGTCTGACCTGAGGAAGATTTAACATAATATATTACCAATATAAAATATATTACAATTATATTACTATTAAATTGAAAAAAAGCCAGAAAGAACGCTAAGCGAAAACGAACTATAGCACGGGCAGGCGATGCGATGCGACGCGGTGGGAACAGAAATTTTACGAGGATGAAGCCGGGAGCAAAAGCTAGTAATATTAATATAGTTAGGATGAAATCAATTTGCCTGCCTTTTCCCAACTATGTTGGGGTCGGCTTCTAGTCTAACCGGATGCAGCTGAATATCAGTATTTTATATGAAGCGACTGCCTATCTGACTTCCACAACCCAGTTACTGGGTAAGACGATACCCTTTCGTAAGACTAGTTGTCAGACTTTCGGGCTTCTGACGACCTGTAACGACTGTCAAACATCCAGACATGAAAGAAATGACAGCCTACATATTCATACAAACAAACCAATTGGTTTATTTTATTTTGCGCGGAACCTTAATTTATTTTCTTAAATAAAAGAAGCCGAATAGCCAGAACAGAGAGACCAACAATTTTAATATTGATTTTTGTTATAAGTACCGTATATACTTAATTTAGTAAAAAGCTGTTATTTTGACATTATTAACAGACACTTCAATTTTATTTATTTGCATATTTATGTACGAGTATGTATAGATAAATCTGAAATCCCCAACCCATCAAAATCAAAATATTTTATTTCACATAAACCTACATGGGCACTTATGAAACGTCAGAAGCTAGGTGCACGGTTTCAATTGGTCGCTTCCTATGGAGAAGAGCAGACAAGAAACTCCACGGATACTCTTTTAAAAATAATTGGCTTTAACTCCGCCCCTAAGACGACCCACTGACAATGATTTCAAATTACAGAAAGAAAGAAAGAAAAATGAGTTTATTGGCATTACACAAAACGAATACACCTTAAAACTATAAAAACAGAAAACAAAGACAGACAGACAGACAGTAGACCGACAGACGGTAGACAAAAGGTATGGGAGCAAAGTATCTTGAGCAATCGAGATGCTTGTGCCTTCTCTTTATGAGAATAGGCCCTTGCCTACTTTAATACGGCTGGTAACATTTATTATAACGCCATAGCAACTCAATAACTCAAGTTTTTCAGCGCAATGCGTAACAAAACCGCATGCTAGCGTTTGGATAGTCATTTTCCTAGGCGCCGTTACCAATGCGGTGACCACAGAGCTGTAGAATATATACTGAAGGTGACGCATTGCGCACTGTTCACGACAGTGGCATGGAAATAGCGTCTCCTGTGAAATACGTCTACGAAACTTTCGAACGGGGTGTAACAACGAAATATTACGTAAACACACCTGCCTTTTCCCAAATATGTTGGGGTCGGCTTCCGAGGGACCCGTGGCTAAATCATAACAGCCACACGGGTCGATAAATCGAAATACTAGTAAATAATATTATTTACATATGAAGGTGCCTGTGGCTAAGTAATAAAACAGCCGGACAAGTTGATTGATCAGGTTAAGCCACGCTTGCCCCGGTTGGTCTGTGGATGGGTGACCATCTTTACATACCGGGACCCTTCCGAGCCTCGAAAAGCCGTTGGTACCGGCTGGCATTCATGGAACTTTGACAGTCGTTACGGGTACTCAGAAGCCCGAAAGTTTGATAACCAGTCTTACCAAGGGGTATCGTATTACCCAGTAACTGGGTTGTGAATAGCGTAAGTGTAATAGAATAAGCGTTAATATTTGGTTTAAACTAAAAATTTTAAAAAAAAATCTAGATATAAAATATTTTGACTAAAGAAAAAGAAAAAGTATTTATTGCGACTCGTACAGGAGGTCACAAATTAAACTAAACACAATCAAAAATAAAAAACCAAAGTTTAAAAAAAAGTAACAAAAAGAAAAATGGAGTAGAAAGTCCTATACTAGGCCAAAAGGCTCCTATCTCAGCATGATAGTGCAACATTTAAAAAATAAATGTCGCAGAACTGGTATTCTGATAGGGCCCGCTGTGGTGATGTCACGGCCAGTTACAGAATTCTATACATACCTGTATAAGTAAGTTCAGACACGTCCGGAAGGAAGTCAATCTGCTCATCCTCTGCAGACCTCATGTAGCAAACGTCTTCATTGGTGACCTCTTCATTGGTGATTGGGTGTTTCTGAAAAAGCAATTTTGAAAGTCCAGCATGGCTAAAACTGACTAATCAACGAAACTGGCGAATTAAATAAACTGACGACTGAGGAAAACTGACCAGTGATACGCGGACTCATATTCACAACCATTCGACAGGCAATCGTAGCGAAAATGACACATTTTGAAAACTTAATTTGCCTTGCTCCCAACAGCAAACAGCTGTTGAAGAAGAAAAACGGTCGTCTATTTGATTTAAACTGACAAAATTTTTGGGTTTTGGACTTGTGAACAGCGTTTAGAGGACTCTTACGATAACATTGATTGATGTTCGATACGGTACAGAAGCGTATTGAGTAGTTGTGAATAGCTATGCTGGGGTATTATAAAATATTAAGAGAAAAGCGTCAGGGTAGCCCGCGAAATTCAAATTCCCTTTAGTTTTTTGCAATTTGCAGTTCAGTGCCAGGTTAAATGTTGATTCAAATATGATTCGTGACCGTAACAAATATGACTTTATAGAATTATAATCATTAAAAACATCAACACAACCCTCTAAGTTCATATAATCCTATACAATAACTATTTAATTATCAATCAATAGGACCTGCAAATTGAAAAAAACGTAAGAAAATTTGAATTTCGCGAGTTACCGCACTCTTAATGCCATCATGATTCCAGTGCGAAAAAAGGATGGTGCTATCGGTCATGTATAGCTCCGTCTCTCTCTTCCACTGGAATCTTGATGACATGAAACCGTCATAATACGCCAGTCTACGACCTGTCTGTCAAAGTTACATTACCTCTCTTTGATCAGTGTAATTTTGACAGACTTGTCAGTGGCAGGAACCCAACAGCAACTTTGCATGACCAGCCTATAATGTTCCCACTACTGAGACACAGGCCTCCTCTCTTCGAGAAGGAGCGGGCTATAATCTAAATCACATGTCCTTGATTTCAGCAGTGCGATTCTGTAACCATCTCACCCTGAAAACTTAGGTGAAGTGAGCGTGGAGTGAGCTGTCATTCCAACTAATGCTAAGGGATTGACACTATTGACAGCTCACTCTAATCTCACTTCACCTAATTTTTCACGGTGAGATTTTTACAGAATCGATGGGCTGGTTCTAGGCCGTACACCTCGCAGCCAGCGTGCGTGTATGTTATGCTAGTATTGTCTAGTATTGTTTTATATGTGTTTATACAAGATATTTATTAATATCAGTTTGTATAACTTTAGAGTAGGTTTATGAGTTTTCTGTTTTAAAGCAATAACTTTGTTTAGGGTTTACCGTTGCATACGTTTAAGATTGTGTCTAAATCAACAGCTCACTAACACCTATAATACAAGCTTGACTTGGTTTAGGAGTTAGAGATTGTTCATAATACTATGTGACAGCGTACAACCTCTAAACTAAGATTTATCTTTTTATTAGTTTAAGAAATTGTTGTACCTACCTTGATGAAATTAATATTTTTATTTATTTACTTATTATGACCAGAACCTTAATCGCGTAACACACTGTTATCTGAACCATTTTGCAATATATTGCCAATCCATTGCTACTTATGCTCGAAACATTGGTCTGCTCAACAACGTTAATAACGCAATGAATGTTGTTTAACTGTCAAACTGAAAGCCATTCCTACTGTTAGTGTGTTACGCATTTGCCCCGCAGATGTATAAACATAAATGAAGCAAAAGGAGTAAGTATGGAGGGATCGTAGCAAGTGGCAGTCTGTACTCTCTGCCTACCCCCATGGGAAGAAGGCGAGGGTTTATGTATGTATGTAATTCAGATTCCAAAATGGTCGTACCACAAAAGCGTATCCAGTGTCTCCGTAGTACCATTTCCTGACGGTGCCGTCGTAATAGTCAATGCGGGAACGGTTCAGGTCGCCATTGTACCTGAAAGAAGCATGGTTATAAGTAGAAGAAAAAATCAGTAAGAGTATCAGTCCGTTAGTGCTTAGCAACTAGCTTCATCTTTCTGACTGACCGACCTCTTGACAATCAAATTGACTGTAATTTTTTTTTTTTTTTAAACATTGCCCCACACTAGGAATTACTCCTGTATCGTGGGTGCGTTTACTAACATTTAAACTCACATACACAAAGAGCCAGACCCGGAACAACTACCTGTAGACAATACAAGTATTTGTTACGTGCGGGAATCGAACCCGTGACACGCAGCGCAGCAGTCGATCGCTCAGCCACTGCGCCAACCGTGTCGTCAAATTGGTTAATTTGAAATAAATGCTTCGGGTAATAATAAAGGCTTTGGGTGCTCATATACACGGGCGGCACGCGTCAACGGCAGTGGCACCTGCTGCCGCCGACACACGTGGACGGCAGCCGCCTCTGCTGCTGACGCATGAGCACTTAGGTATGGTGAGATTCAAAAATAGCGACCATTTGCGAGTCAAACTCGCACACGAAGGCTTCCGTACCACCGTACAATATTTAACGCTACATATTTTTATCTGGTAGAGCCATCCCTTTAATTTTTTACTTTATTTTTTTTTAGTAAGTCTGTGAAAATTTCACAAGTCACCCACACTTGAAATTTTCACAAAGTGTGTATATTACGGTTCAAAAGATACAACCCTGTGACAGAAGCACGGACAGCGCACAACCACGTTTCGCATTTTTCATTTTTATTGTTTCAATTTTTTTTTCAATGTGTTATGTATTTGGAATCATCTCCTGAAGCCCTTTATTTTGATACCCCACAATAATTGGTCTAAGTAATTTTTTCTTTTTAGAGACGTTTATTGCCGTTGTAAATCCGACATAATTGATTTCATAAACACAAATCCTAATCGCGTGACATAGATGAGTCGATAGACACCTCATGTATTAAAATCCATCCAGCCGTTGGGATGCTTTGAGGGTAAATACCTATAAAGAATCCAACTTAAAAACAGAAAGAATTCCACGTACTTATACATAGTATATGTACCCGTGAAAAACATAACTCATTCTTTACTGTCGTGCAGTCGGATAAAACGTAACGACTGTCAAAGATCCACGACATTTAAATTTTAATAATATTTTTTGTACTGGAATAATGACCATAATAGTTCATAATAGATTTTTTTTAAATAAAATTTCGTTTGTTACATTGTTTTATGCCTAATTTGTAGTTAGTTCGGGACCGTCGAGAAAAACCCGTATTTAAGTCATTCCCATGAGCTCGATAGATGGCGTTGTGCGTTCACCGCCATTTCTGAATGGCGCTATGGTTTCGTTCACAATTTTGATATAGCCGGAGGACAGACTTTTAGTAAAAACTGAAGAACGAAATGCTCGACGCCGACGCATGGCAACTATTTTTGAAGGAATGTGCACTTTTTGTGTTTACATTCTTATTATACTATTGAAACGACCCCAAACCTTGTCAATGCAATGCAATATTGTTCGCCTTTTCTATTTTATTTTATTAGAAAGAGACGAAAGAGGGAGAAAGTTTTCATGGTTTTTGAGAGCGCTAAAGTGCGGAGGTCAAAATGAAAATCGAAGATGACGGCTTGGATGTCGTTTTTGTGGTTAATCGTATACCTATTTTACATATTTATATATATTTTTTTTAAATATCGAACATTATGCTGAGACCTTTTTAGCCTCGCACATGTCTTTTTTTTTAGGTATATATATATTTTTTTATTGTTTTAATGTAACGTTTTTAGTTTTAAATGCTCCTTTTTTACTATTTGTATTTCCTGTGTGTCTCTCAAATAAAATATTTTTCTTTCTTTTCACAATTCACTATCAGCCTATATTGTTCCCACTGCTGGGACACAGGCCTCCTCTCTTCGAGAGGGAATAGGCTATAATCTACCACGCGGGCCCAGTGCGGGTTAGTAAATGTCACATGTCTTTGAATTTTTGGTTCTAGGACATGCCGGTTACCTCACGATGTTATCCTTCACCGTTTTGGGAGCAATGGTGATGAAATTATTTATACAAAGTAAAGCGCCTGTCTGGGTTCGAACCTACGACCTACAACTCATAAATCCCGGCCGTTACCACTGGGCCACTACTGTTCTCTTTTCTTTATTTTCTTCTATTTAATAATATATATATATGTCGGAGTCATTCGTTTGACTATTCGGAACGCTAGCGCCATCTCGTGGCGCTAGACAGAGTCTAGCCTGAGTTCGTGGAGGGGTACGGGAGCTACAGCTACAAGAGCGGTGTGAGCAGAGCTCTCGGGATCATCGAAACATTGGACATCGTACGAATAACATGTGTTAGAAACTGTCGCGTTCCGTATCGCTGAGTTATGTGAGTGTGTGATTCGCTAGTGTGACTAACTTGTTCGTAAATTATAATCTGATTTGAACTGTAAACCGTTTTTCTATCGTGTTATAAACCAACACTACCCATAGTACGCCCACAGTAATTAAAATATGCCTGATGCTAACGAGAGACAGATATACCATCTCCGTCATATATACACTCTAATTTTTTTTTTAAAGACCAGCCAAATTTAAGGATGTGGTACAGACCATCAAACTAAACAACTTTCTCCATGGGACCAACATCGTAATCGCGAATAAAAATTCAGCCGTCCCATACATTTAGGTCGAGTAGGTATTGAAGTTTTCTATGGGACAGTTGATAAAATTTTCGCGATTACGCTATTTGTCCCATGGAGAAAGTTGTTCAGTTTGATGATAGGTACCACATCCTTAAATTTGGCTGGTCTTTAAAAAATCAGCCTGTATATAATGTCAGACTTCAGAGTCTAAGGATTTGAGTCATCGAAGGTTCAGACACCTTAATTAGAATATTGAGTTATACTTGAAGCGACATTACATTGCGAAATTATTGACATAAAAAGTTAAACAAAAAATTTAAAGAACACAAGTTTATTTAACTTTTAGTTCCTGGTTTTTAAACTTTGTACATTATTACTAGTAGACACGCTACGATCTTCGACACGCGCCTCGCGGAAATCTGCACAGCTGTACGTATTTTCCCACAGTGAAGCCAGTTAATAATTTTTGATGAAGGGCAGGCGTTTTGGGGGACTATCTTATGTAATTTTGACGTTCGAAAAGTGCTGATTCTCAGGCTAATTTGAATAAATGACTTTTGATTTTGATTTTATCCGCATTTCTCTTTACTACTCAATCATCAGACCCTGATCACCATCTATCTATAACCTATTCCTAGTTGACACTTCCCGTGACCCAAGGGCTGGCTTTTACCTTGGCCAGAGGCTAAGCATTGCCATACTACGAGGTAATGGCGCCGACTGTCGGCATTGCCTCGTTGTATGGCAATGCTTAGCCATCCGCCATCCGCATCTCTTGACTGGTAATGTACCCAAGAAGTCTCTTCGACGATTATTCGACGTTATATTTTAGTTTGTGAATAGTTTTAGTGAAGTCTATACTAATATTATAAAAAGGTAAAGGGGGTGAGCACTGGAACTACCGGTCGGATTTGAATAAATCTTTTTGAATTTGATAGCCCAATTCTTGAGGAAGGCTATCGGCTATTTGATATCACGCCATGACCCTTAGGTGCCTTAGGTGAGCAAGAAGAAAAAAGTCAGAAAGAACGCTAAGCGAAACCGAAATGATACGGGGCAGGTGATGCGATGCGACGCGGTGGGGGGGGGGGATAAGGCTAGTTAGGTTATAATTTTTTTATCACACACATCAACTTAAGTTTTTTTACAGTGACGAAACAACTTACCACATTTCGAAGTTTTCTTTCAGAGATGATTTAAAGTTGAGCTTCTCTCCCTTGAAGTGGTATTCGCTTGGCCATACAATTTCATTGTCGTCATCGCCTGCATACAAACAACATAATATTCAATAATTTGTATTTAAAAACAAAGCACGCCTGTAATCCCCGAAGCGTTAAGCAGAGCTTGGGGGTGGTGTTAAAAAATATCTACGACAAAATACAGAATATGTATCAGAAAGGTATGGTCAAATTTAAGGGTGTGGTACAGACTATCAAACTGAACAACTTTCTGCATGGGACCAACATTGTAATCGGGAAAAAAATATTAACTGCCCTATACAAGACTTCAATACCTGCTCGAACCAAATGGATGGCTGATCATTTTTTGCTAACATGGGTTAAGGTTAAGGGTTTTGAAAATTACAAATAGATATGGGCATAGTTACAACATTGACGCTAAAGATAAGCAGACGAATTGAAAACTACTGCGGGATCACTGAGTAGAATAGCTCACGCTATACTAAAGAGCAAGGCAGTCTGGAGATTTTTGACTGATTTCTGCTGGGTTGATGATATCGTCAGTCACAGGGAACACCTGGATGAGGGACGCATGGAACCGGGAAGTATGGCAGGAGAAAGGGGACCCAGCAGAGGGTGTTTCAGGTTTGAAATGATGGTGATGATGACTGATTCTGAATAAATTATAAAAGAAGTTAGGTTGTTTAAAATTGAAATACAAAATATACTTAGGGCTGATTTGTCCAACAGGAGATAATTTTATCCGAGGAATAATTTTGAATTTTTGACAGTTCTTCCATATAAAATCTGTCAAGGTAAATTTTATTCCACGAATAAAAATTATCTGTCGATTGAAAAATCAGCCCTTAGTGAAACAAATAGTAAAACTAAAAAATAGGAAAAAAATAACTTACGCATTAAAGTGTAGCCTGAAGCTAAAGCGAAATATAAAAACAGAACTAAAGTGGCGTGAAGGGCCGCCATCTTGAATCTCTAATGATGGATTGACACAATTATTGCGAAATTCCACTATTTATAATGAAAAAGCGTCATATAAGGCTTGTGCACACTTGAATATTATTGAATATTGATGAAGAATTATTTTACTCCATTTATTAACCATTTTTACAAAAAACATTTACTTTACATTATCCAGTGGAGTAATTGCGTAACACACTATCAGTAGCAATGGCTTTCATTTTGACAGTTCAACAATATTCATTGCGTTATTTACATTGTTAAACAGATACATTATTCGGACATATGGAGCAATGGATTAGCAAAATGCTTCAAAATCATTCAGATTGTGATTGATAGTGTGTTACGCAATTAGGGTACAAACGCCAGCACACCAAGCTACTATAGTCTGTCAAATGTCTTTAATAGATTTTCAACTTTATCGCTAAAGCATTGAAGTTCAAGGTTGATTGGGAAAAATTGACAGTTTCGGGTAGCTTGACCTGCTGGCATATGTAAAAGTAATTCTTATAATAATTTGATACCGAAAATTGTGTTTTATTTCAGACTGGCACTTCCCCCGTGACTTCGTGCTCGTGAATTTCGTATTTTCTCCTAAAATTCCAAAACCGGAAGGGGTTTTGGATAGATTTTCAACTTTATCGCTGAAGAATTAAGGTTCAAGGTTGATTGGGAAAATGTGTCATTTTCGGATAGGTTGACCTGCTGGCGGCTGTACTACGTTTAAGTACGTATTTTACTTCGTTTTTTATTAGCGTTCTTTCTGACTTTTTTCGGCTTTTAAGGCTCGTAGCGTTATGATAAATAGCTTATAACCTTCCTCAAGAATTGGGCTATCAAATACCTACCTAGAGCTTTTCAAATCCGATTGGTAGATTCGGAGATTAGTGCATTCAGAAAAAAAACAAACTCTTCAGCTATATATTTTTTTTAATTAGCCGTTAATATCCCACTGCTGGGCAAATGCCTCTACTCTCTGCCCAGAGCTGCCAAGGACTCCAGCTAATCCTGCCATCTCCGTCTGGGCCTGCCACGATGTCGTATGCAAGCGGCACCCACTGGGTCGTAAGTTATATAGATTTTCTTTCAGGTGTCCTGAGAAGCTGCTGAAGTATCTAGGTACGGTTTTATCTGAGTGTGCCTACTTATGTATACAAAACGAATCCATTAATTTAGTATGGCCATGATGGTTTCATGTAAGTGAACATGCACCCTTACTACTTCAATCTAACATTTTATTTTAATTAGATAAAACTCACAATTAACAGTATTTTAGCTAATTTGGGCAGTAGTTATTAACATTGTAATCATTAAACTGATTATTTTAATTAAATCAATGGGAGATAAGCCCCTTTTGATATCATCATGTTGTTTTGCAAATAAAGGGTCGGCAGGGTAGGTACTCTGTTGAATGTAAACTCATTAACTATCCTGCTGAACTTTTGCTTAGGGGATTAAATCCAAGTTAAGCCAAAATGTTATTCAGTTTTTCCAAGTTTAACAGTAGCTGCCGGGGGAGGGCGGTTTGTAGATGGGTGACCATTACATATCGAGACCCCTCCGACCCTCGGAAAAAATGTTTAGTCGTTGGTAACGGCTGTCATTCGCAGATCTTTGACAGTCGTTACGGGTCGTCAGAAGCCCAAAAGTCTGACAGCCAATTCTACCAAGAGGTATTGTGTTACCTAATAACTGGGTCTTGGAAGTCAGATAGGCAGTGGCTCCATGTAAATTACTGGTATTCAGCTGCATCCGGTAAGACTGGAAGCCGACCCTAACAGAGTTGGGAAAAGGCTGGGCAGATTGAGTAGCTATCGGGAATCTAGAATTAAGCCTAGTAGTGTAATGTGGTAATGACACTATGCTCGATCTCCAATTACATTATACACAATCATATCAGGGGGCCTAAAAAGTCCACTTTAAGCAATACCTCTAAAAGCTAATATTTCATTTCCTGAATTCCCAGCAGATCATTAGCAATTCCTCTAATTTTCGTAAAATTTCATTTCATATTTGGTGTAAACATTGCCGCATGAAAAAAATAAAAATCTTTATTTTATTGGTAAATTTTTCATTACAGTTTTGCTTAATCAAATTGGTTTTTTATTTTTTATTTCTACAGTTTAAATGTTATTTCATTGTGATATGAATTGCACACAGATCATATTATGAATTGTCAGTTTGTGACCATTTTATGATTTTTAGTATGATTCATATTGTTATCCTATTATGATTCTGCCAAAGTGGCCTTTTTAGGCCCCTGGCGTGAAAAGTGAGTTTACTATAATAGACAAACCTATGCTAAATCCTTCAGGAAATACACGTAAGATACGACGCGAAGAGAATACAACGTTAGAGAATTGATCTTCAGTTATAACAACTGAAGATCAATTCTCGTACTTAAACAACATTCAAATTCAAGTCATTGCAGTGTGGATTATGTAAGGAATATGAAAGACAAGAGAATGGATGATAGCGTGAAGGTTGACAGGCGAGAATGTCAACGTGTTACGCCGACCCCAAGTATATGGGACAAGAGCAGGAAGTTGATGATGTATTTTTGACACATAGGGTAGTTTCCTAGGTTAAAAAAAAATTATATTAGTCCATCAGTTAGATTATCGAAAAATAATGGACACGTATTTTTTCTTTTGTCAATCAAACAAAAAATGACAAAGATAAAGCGCGTCAAAATCTGGGAGTGGGGGGTCGTGACGTCACTTGCTTGCAAAAGTGTCGCAAGCAAGTGACGTCATGCGGAACTTTAACGGGCGATGTCTTCATCATTTTTTTATATAATTGACAAAAGAAAAAATACGGATTCAATATTTTTTGATAATCTAACTGACAGACTAATTAGATTTTGTTTAGGAAAATAGCCTATTAAGACAATGATTAGAATGGGAACGTTCTTGAAGATACAGGATTTGGTCCCCTTTTCTTTTTGATAATATTTATATTAAGAAAAACGTATCTAAATTCAAATTTTATTTATGGTTCAAATTGACGTTATTTCAAGCTAAGCAAATATCAACTTTATTGCAATGGGTATTAAGTTGATTTCATAGTGACTAGCACTATTGAAAAAGTTATAAAAATGTTTGAAGTTGTAGCGTAAACGGAACTTTATTATGTAGGAATTAAAGTTATTTTTCCATAAACTCATATTTGTTTACAATTTGGCGAATATGTCGCGATTCAAATTTAGACAATAATATTGGTATAGTGGCCACAAGCGCTAGTGCTGAGCATCCGGTCCTGGGTTCGATTCCCAGGTCGGGCAAATTGTTATTGTATTTTTCCACCAAGGATTTCTCAGTGGCAGCCCAGAGCTGTGCCCGGCTGATGGCAATAGGCTCGGCCCCTATTACATGGGACTTAAAAACATAACTGGCAACTTTTTTATTTTTTTTTAATCGATGCCCCACACTAATAAATTCTCCTATATCGTGGGTGCGTTCACAAACATTTAAACTCACATACACAAACAGCCTGACCCGGAACAACTACTTGTAGGCCATACAAATATTTGTTCCGTGCGGGAATCGAACCCGCAACACGCTGCGCAGCAGTCAATCGCTTAACCACTTCGCCAACCATGCCGTCAAAAATGTGGGTCTTTTATAGATACACCTGTGCCTAACCCTTTGGGAAATACATGCGTGATGTTATGTTGTTACAATAATATCAGTAACTGTGTAAACTATAACCTTGGCCACATAATGAGGCTGCTTACGTTAGAAAATAAGTAGCGTGATGATATCGCAATGTGAGTACTTAAGTAGTTACATGTTGAAAGATGGCAGCGACAACGATCGCCACGTGCACGTAGCTACTCTATATTTAATGACGAAAGAAAAGTGTGACATAGAACCTTTACCTACCTGACCTTTCGTTCAATCTATATTCCTAGCCTTTTTCCAGCTATTTTCCCGGCTTCCAGAGATGAGCTGCACGATTTCTGACAAATGCGTGCTGTAACCATCTCACCGTGAAAACTTAGGTGAAGTGAGCGTGGAGTGAGCTGTCATTCCAACTAATGCTAGGGATTGACACTATTGACAGCTCACTCTTAGCTCACTTCACCTGACTTTTCACGGTGAGATTTTTACAGAATCGATCGGCAGGTCCTCTCGACCTGTGTGGTTCTTTCCTCAAAAGACCATCTCAGACTTCGATCTAGCCGGGGTAGCGGGATCGTCCGAAAGGGTTACCGCTGCCCTGGTACATAAAGGGCTAAGGAAGGAACACGGGTGGGTTTTAGTCAGTAAGAGTCTGACACTCCCTTCTGCTCCACCCAGAGCGGGAACCCTCATTTGATGATTTCCGATCCTGAAAAAAAAAAAAAGACATCGATCTACATGGTCTTCATATGGTATGACCAAGATTATGTCTGGGCTTTAAAAGAGACTGTGACCTCTGAGTTTGTTTTGGCCTTTCTTCCCAGACTAGTCAGATAGGAAACGCCGACCTCATCTAGTTTTTAAAATATGATTGACGTTTAAAAGTGTTTGTATAAACCTACTTACAGAATAAAATAATTTATCATTATTATTATTATTTTTTTTAAACGTTGCCCCACAGTAGGAATTTCTCTTGTATCGTGGGTGCGTTTACAAACATTTAAACTCACATACACAAACAGCCAGACCCGAAACAACTGCTTGTAGGTCATACAAATACTTGTTCCGTGCGGGAATCGAACCCACGACACGCAGCGCAGCAGTCAATCGCTAATTAACCACTGCGCCAACCGTGCCGTCGATATTGATGAACAGAATGCGTAGTTTATGGCTATTTGATGCGTCTTTTTCCACCCTGCATAGTGTATATACCTTTTTTGTTAATAGTGGGGAAATCCTCATGTATACCCTCCGTCTGGGAAGAATCAAGGGTTATGTCGGACTCCTACCGACTAAAACCCTACTGTTCCTTCTAGTACCATGAGTCGAGGGCCCGGAAGATACTTGTACATTCGCCGTACCCCCAACTGGTATCAGCTCGCCATGCCTAGCGGGCCCCATCACCAAGTGCAGCCGATCCCACGACCGCACCTCCTTCTGCCACCTCTTTGGGCCTGACTACTTGAGCGACGACACGGCCCGAATTTCGCCGCCCGCAGGCCCCTTTTTAAGGTGGCCGGAGGTCGTTAAGCGCCCTTCGACGCCCGGCTGCTCTTCTGGTGCGGGTGGAATGCTCTCTCTCATATGCTCTCTCTCCCTCTCCGCCGCCTCCTTTGCATGCATCACCTCCTCGCAAAAAGAAGCCACAGCATCCCACGCGTTTTCGCTTCCGACCATGGACTGAACCACGGCCGGAAGTGAGAGATCACCCGCACCAAGTGTCGCGAGGAGGGCACAGCGCTGTTGGGCTCAAGCTGAGCACTCCTCTAGCATATATACTTACTCAATCAAGCATTGAGTATTATTATACCTATAGTGTATATACGTACTCAATCAAACATTGAGTAAGACCACTTAGCACAATAAATTAACAAGTAGCTAAAGAAATTATAATGAAGATGATTGTGCAAAGATCGGCGATTTCCTATGGAAAGTACATTTCAACAAATACTAGTCACATGGGTCTTTGGAAACACATTGTACGCAGGTAATCATTACATTTGGCAAGCTTGGTATCATTACATCGTCGGCCTGTCAACAGTAGCCTTTCAAATGAGGTATAATCACCATGCTTAGCCAATGGCTAAGGGCCGGTTTTTTGATCCGTACTTAGTTAAACTCAACCAATGGTTAATTGGACTTTAAAAGAGACTGTGACCTCTGAGTTTGTTTCAGCCTTTCTTCTCAGACTAGTCAGATAGGAAACGCCGACCTCATCTAGTTTTTAAAATATGATTGACGTGTAAAAGCGTTTGTATAGATAAATATAAAATCATTTATCGTTATCATTAAAATGGGCGCGTATCTAATGGTTAAATTTTAACAAAATGTGTTTTGTGATCAATTTTTATTTTATCTAATGATATAATATCATTACTAATGGTCAAGTAATTAACTATTAGTTAATAAAAAAAACCATTATATAAGTAATTTTTTTTAACAATTGATACAGGTATTCAGCCGCATCCGGTTAGACTGGAAGTTGACCCCAACATAATTGGGAAAAGGCTCGGCAGGTGTGTGGTTAAGTTTAACTACGGATCAAAAACCGGCCCTTTTTTTTTTTGTTTTTTTTTTGTGGATGGGAAATCATCAAATGACTCCTCCCGCTCTGGGTGGAGCAGAAGGGAGTGTCAGACTCTTACTGACTAAAACCCACCCGTGTTCCTTCCTTAGCCCTTTATGTACCAGGGCAGCGGTAACCCTTTCGGACGATCCCGCTACCCCGGCAGGCTTCGGCCCTGTCGGGCCCCGTCAACTACGCTGACATCTCTCTGAGGCGCACGTGGAACACATACGCGCCGTCCGGCACGGGCCTGGTCCTGATCGGACGGAGAGCTACCCATTGCTCTCCGCCCGCAGGCCCGCGCCTACGGTGGCCGGGAGTCGTCACGCGGCTCCCGACGCCCGGAGCGTCTCCCTCGGCTGCTGAGGCGTGAGGATCTCTCCCTCGCCCATCCCGCCACCTCCTTCGCTAGCATGACTGCTTCGCAGAAGGAGGTGACCGCCTCCCACTCCCTCTCGCCCCGGACCATGGCTTGCACCAGGGCCGGACGCGAGAGGTCGCCGCCGCTGCCGATCGCCTCTACGAGGACACGGCGGTGCTCTGCCCAAGCGGGGCAGACCTCCACCGTGTGCTCCACCGTGTCCTCGGGGCGATCCTCGCAGTGATGACACCCGGGCGTCTCCTCCCGCCTGATTATGTGCAGGAACCTCCCGAAACATCCGTGTCCGGAGAGGACCTGCGTCAGGCGGTAGGTGAGAGCGCCGTGACGCCTCTCTAGCCACTCCTCAAAGAGGGGTCTTACCGCCGCTATCGTGGCGTGCCCTGCGCTGGGTTGCGATAGCCGCGCCTTCCATTCCACCATGAGACCGCGCCGGAGGTCCGTCCGCTCCGCAGCGATTTGCCGCGGGTGCAGAGTTTCCCCCCGACGTAGTGCCTCCGCGCGCCAGTCATACAGGCGCGCGAGGACTATCGCCTCCAGATCCCATACCGGGGCCCCATATAGGGCCATGGACCGCACGACCCCCGCGTAAAGCCTCCGGCAGGAGGCGTTTGGCCCCCTCAGGTTGGGCAGGAGCCGCTTTAAGGCGGCCCCGGTCCGTTCCAGTTTGGGGGCCAAACGTCGGAAATGCTCGACGAAGTTCCACCGGCTGTCGAGGACGAGACCCAGGTATCTCATCGTCTTCTCGACGCCGATGTGAACCCCTCCTACCATCAGTTGGGATCCCGAAGGTGGCCCGTACCGGGGCCCATGAAAAAACCGGCCCTTAGTGATACTTTGACAACTATCCGTCACTTGTTTCGTTTCAGTGACCAATCTGCCAAAAATTGTGTCGTTAAAGCTAAGCTAACAAACTGCACCCTAATTGCGTAACACACAATCAATCAGAATCGGTTTCATTTTCACAGTTCAACAACATTCATTGCGTTATTTACGTGTTGAACAGACTTTATGAAGGTAACCTTTTTCGAACTTATGAAGCAATGGATTAGCAATATCCATAATGATTCAGATTGAGATTGATTGTGTGTTTCGCAATTAGGGTGCTGTTTTAGTGATTGTAATGGCAATCATACCACTTGCTTTTGATAGGTTGGTATACTTTATTTATCCTTATGATAGATTATTTCAAATTTTGTAAACGTGAGAACTTTGTAGGCCTTGTAGACTTTATATCTGTAGACCATTTTTTATTTTATCAAGTACTTGTTGACAGGCCTACACTGTCCTCACATACCTACTGTAATTTAAAAACAAGAAACTCCACGGTTACTCTTTTAAAAATAATTGGCTTTTACAACCAATTATTTTTAAAAGAGTAACCGTGAGTTTCTTGCCGGCTCTTTTCCATAGGAAACGACCAATTGAACCGTGCACCTAGCTTCTGACGTTTTATAAGTGCCCATGTAGGTTTATATGGAATAACATACACATGTTGCACCGACCCCAAATAAATCGGGATAATGCTGGAGACTCTGAACAGAGATCCATGGGGGCGCCCCTACAGAATGGTGCGGAATAAACTCCGCACATGGGCCCCCCCGCTGACACAGAGTCTCCGCCCACAGCTGGTGGAGGAGGTGGTGAGCGCTCTGTTCCCTTCAAGGGGAGAGCTTACTCCCCCGCCTATGGCTCCGCCACTTGCGGTGCCCGAAGCGGGCCACGCGGACAACGACGACGACACCCCTGAAGTGACCGGGGTAGATCTGAGAGCGGCGGTAGGCAGGCTGAAGGCCAAAAATACCGCCCCGGGACCCGACGGCTTGCCGGGTAAAGCCTGGGTCCTGGCCTCGAGGGCTCTCGGGCCTCGACTGGAGGCGCTCTTAAGCGCATGCATGGAGAGAGGCCAGTTTCCACTCCGTTGGAAGACGGGGAAGCTGGTCCTCATTCAGAAGCCAGGGCGCCCTGCGGACTCTCCGTCCGCATACCGGCCCATAGTGCTGCTCGACGAGGTCGGCAAGCTCTTTGAGAGAGTGATTGCGGGCCGCCTCGTCGGGCACCTGGTGAGGACGGGGCCGGACCTTGCGGAGTGCCAGTTTGGCTTCCGCAAGGGGCGCTCGACGGTGGACGCCATCATGCGCGTGAGAGCCCTCACGACGGGGGACGCGGTGTCACGGGGTGGGGTGGTCGTGGCGGTGTCACTCGACATCGCCAACGCGTTCAACACCCTGCCCTGGAGCTGCATAGGGGAGGCACTCCGGTATCACCGGGTGCCGACTTACCTCCGTCGAATAGTCGGGGCGTATTTGACGGACAGAGCCGTCATCTACCCCGGTCGCGACGGGAACTGGAACCGGCGAGAGATGTCGTGCGGTGTCCCACAGGGATCGGTTCTGGGGCCGCTCCTGTGGGACATCGGTTACGACTGGGTGCTGCGGGCCGACCTCCCTGATGGCGTCAGCGTAGTTTGCTACGCTGACGACACGCTGGTCCTGGCGCAGGGGAGGTCGCATCAGGCGGCGGCCGACGCGATGACACGCGGGGTTGCGATAGTCGTGGAAAGGATCCGGCAGTTGGGTCTCGAGGTGGCATTGCACAAGTCCGAGGCCATGTCTTTTCATGGGCCCCGGTACGGGCCACCTTCGGGATCCCAACTGATGGTAGGAGGGGTTCACATCGGCGTCGAGAAGACGATGAGATACCTGGGTCTCGTCCTCGACAGCCGGTGGAACTTCGTCGAGCACTTCCGACGTTTGGCCCCAAAACTGGAACGGACCGGGGCCGCCTTAAGGCGGCTCCTGCCCAACCTGAGGGGGCCAAACGCCTCCTGCCGGAGGCTTTACGCGGGGGTCGTGCGGTCCATGGCCCTATATGGGGCCCCGGTATGGGCGCGTTCACTGCGGCTTCGAGCCGCACACTACCTGAACGCGCCCCAAAAGGTGGTAGCCGTAAGGCTGATCCGGGGGTACCGCACGATCTCGCGCGAGGCAGCAAGCCTCCTTGCCGGACTGCCACCATGGGATCTGGAGGCGATAGTCCTCGCGCGCCTGTATGACTGGCGCGCGGAGGCACTACGTCGGGGGGAAACTCTGCACCCGCGGCAAATCGCTGCGGAGCGGACGGACCTCCGGCGCGGTCTCATGGTGGAATGGAAGGCGCGACTATCGCAACCCAGCGCAGGGCACGCCACGATAGCGGCGATAAGACCCCTCTTTGAGGAGTGGCTAGAGAGGCGTCACGGCGCTCTCACCTACCGCCTGACGCAGGTCCTCTCCGGACACGGATGTTTCGGGAGGTTCCTGCACATCATCAGGCGGGAGGAGACGCCCGGGTGTCACCACTGCGAGGATCGCCCAGAGGACACGGTGGAGCATACGGTGGAGGTCTGCCCCGCTTGGGCAGAGCACCGCCGTGTCCTCGTAGAGGCGATCGGCAGCGGCGGCGACCTCTCGCGCCCGGCCCTGGTGCAAGCCATGGTCCGGGGCGAGAGGGAGTGGGAGGCGGTCACCTCCTTCTGCGAAGCAGTCATGCTAGCGAAGGAGGTGGCGGGATGGGCGAGGGAAAGATCCTCACGCCTCAGCCGCCGAGGGAGACGCTCCGGGCGTCGGGAGCCGCGTGACGACTCCCGGCCACCGTAGGCGCGGGCCTGCGGGCGGAGAGCAATGGGTAGCTCTCCGTCCGATCAGGACCAGGCCCGTGCCGGACGGCGTGTATGTGTTCCACGCGCGCCTCAAAGAGATGTCAGCGTAGTTGACGGGGCCCGACAGGGCCGAAGCCTGCCGGGGTAGCGGGATCGTCCGAAAGGGTTACCGCTGCCCTGGTACGTAAAGGGCTAAGGAAGGAACACGGGTGGGTTTTAGTCAGTAAGAGTCTGACACTCCCTTCTGCTCCACCCAGAGCGGGAGGAGTCATTTGATGATTTCCCATCCTGAAAAAAAAAAAAAAAAAAGGGCTGGACAATGACTATGACATGGGCTCGGCCAACACAACAAACTTTTGCTCAAGTCGACCCACAAAAAAAACCTAAATATTTGACAGAGGGACGTCAATGAACTTTTACCTAGTGGGACAAGAGAATGAATCATTTGACACACATATACATGAGAGTACATTGTTTTATATACTTTCTGCCCAAACTAGTGCGCAGGCGTTGACTTACTAATACATGTTTTGTTTGGATAATCCTGAGCCTGACTCACTCATTCATGATTCTTGGTTCGATGTAAGGATGCGGCCACATTATCCCTAACTCAGTATTGTTTCATATTTATCTGAGGCTTAATTCTAAAGAGATCCCTTTCAACAAACTGCGATAGGAAAGTAAATGTGTATCAACTTGTGTGGGAGGCAGTAGTGAATTAGGTGAACAAAGTACTACATAAAATATTGAAGAAGACACATGGGTACATACCCAAACAACAAACTTTTGTTCAAGTCGACCCACAAAAATAACGTAAATATTTGACAAAGGGAAGTCAATAAACTTTTACAAAGTGGGACAAGAGCATGAATCATTTGGCACACATATACATTATGAGTACATTGTTTTATATACTTTCTATCTAAATTAGTGCGCAGGCGTTGACATGTGGTTGTGTGGATGATCCTGACTCACTCATTCATTGATGATTCTCGGTCCGATGTAAGGACGCGGCCACATTATCGCTAACTCAGTAGTTTTCTTTATATTTATCTGAGGCATCGTACTTTTATCGTTTAACTAACTAAATCAAAACATTCGTTTTCTGAAATGAAAATCAATACAAAAACTAGCAAAACATTAAAAATGCTCGGCTGAGTTATCAACAACCAATCAGATCACTAGACAGAAATGAGCTTAATTTTAATACGTCGACGATGGTTTAAGTTCCAGACAGGGTGTTTAGCTTACATTTAGGTCATAAGTTAATTATCTGTCAGTGCCTTAGCTAGTCGTAAAGGGTCACTGTATCATAATTTGTTGGGAGCCTTTTTACCCGACTGCGGCGAAGCTCCAAAGGAGTATTGTACAAAAAAAGGGATAGTGATACCTACTAAGTGAATTGCAGAAGCGAGCGAAACGAGGTAGAAAAGTGGAGCACTCTGGTGTGTGATGTGAAATCACACAGTAAAAACATATAAGATATCAGAGGATAGGTTATATATATTTTATGCATAATTACGATAAGGGCTTGGCAATTTGTCACATTAGTTTTTTAGAAACTAGCCGTACGTGTACTAATATACTCGACCGCTATTGTGGCCACACCTCTACACCGCAGTTTTTATATCAAACAGATAACGGTGCTCCCAGCTGATGTACAAACATCCGATCTGGGACGTAGAGCGGTTCTCTTTAGTATTTAAAGCTAATACACCTTAATTTTAACGCATTTTAGTGTTAAATTCAATACAGACGCAGCCATGAATATCTTGGTAAGTGAAATTGTGTGTTTTAATAGTGGAATTTGTGGAAAAATTTGTGTGTTTTGATCAGGGATAAGTGTTGATTGACGGATTTGTATGGCAACTGTGATTAATTACATGTAGTTTATCGCTGAACCAAATAATATCACGTGTTTTCTAATTTATATTTCTGTAGCAAATTTGGAAAAGTTTTTTACTGAACATCTACAGAGCAAAGAAAGATCCAGATCGCAGATTGCCAACTAGATCAGTAAAAGTTTTCCTAACAAGTTACGTTGGTACTAAGCGCATTGTTTTTCAAAATCGTATAAAGTGAGAGTATAACCCTGACGTCTATGAGAAAAATATACTGCTAATTAAGTCTTGATTAACTTTTTGGCTACCTCATTAGGAATCAACGAACAATACATCAAATAATAGATGCAATTTGGCAAAAAATCTTCAATTTTCGTGTGAATTCTTATTATTGTGTCTGTTAATTACAATTGATGTGTCTCCGAGATAATCTCCCATAGAAGAAGTAGGATTCTCCTAATTTGTATTAATTATGAATCATCATACGTCACGTAACTACCTACTTTATAAGGATAATCACTAGAATATCCAACGTTATCAATGTGAGTAATTTCCGCTGAAATCGCATGTTTATTTAATTTGACGATTAGGATTATAGACACTCAGCCGCACTGGCCGTCCGTAGGTCGCGATCTACGAGCTGTAGATCGTGGGTTCGAACCCAGACAGGCGCTTTACTTTGTATAAATTATTTCATCGCCACTGCTCTCAAAATGGCGAAGGAAAACATTGTGAGGAAACCGGCTGGCCCTCGAACCAAAAATTCGAAGACATGTGACATCTACCAACCCGCACTGGACCCGCGTAGTGGATTACGGCCAATTCCCTCTCTGCGAGAAGAGGTCTGTGTCCCAGCAGTGGGAACATTATTGGTTGATTATATTTTCATCGCATCGATCATTCACTAGGTACCTCCTTGGTTTATGTAGAAGTACGGCGAATGTACAAGTTTATCCCGGGCCCCCAACTCTTGGTACTGGAAGGATCAGTCGGGGTTTTAGTCGATCGGAGTCTGACATAACCCTCCGTTCTTCCCAGACGATGGGTAACCGTGATTACCCCACAAAAAAAAAATTAAAGGTTCCGACACTAAGCAACAACTAAAAATCCATTTCTGATACACAACGACTTTATAACATACATACGTTTTCTGTTTTCCAGCTCGCCATCCTCATCCTCTCAGCCACCATCAGCCTCTCCACCCCAGCTCCAACAGACTACCTCCACCAATACGAGCTATCCATGCTGAACAAACTGCACAAACCTTGGTTCACGCCCGACAAGCCCCAGGAGTATCCCAGGAAGGGAGAGTATCCTTGTAAAGGAGGAGTCTGTAGGACTAAGGTAGTGGAAGTGAACGACTGTGAAGATTGCCAGTATGCTAAGCCTTTGAGGCTTTAATGATACCTGAAGAAGGAAGAAGCCAAAGGAGGCTTTATGCTAAACCTTCCTTAGACCGTATACGTAACAGAATTTCAATCACAATCTGAGAGTTTTGAAAGATATTGCTAATCCATTGCTTCATAGGTTTAAGAAATTCGTCCGCTCAATAACATAAATAACGCAATGAATGTTGTTGAACTGTCAAAAAGAAAACCAAAGCGATCAATTGTCTTTCTATGTGTGTTACGCAATTCGGTGGTCTAAACGTCAATATAGAGATTCAAAGCATAGCTCGTTTCATAACTCGCTGAGCGACCTGGAATTTTTGAACCAGCCGTACTGTGAGTGTCCGTGCTTTGGTTCTGTGTCATAACAGGCAGGACGTACTGATTGAAGACTTCGGGTACTTCTGTTTGTCATCACCTGCCTAGCCTCTTCCCAATTATGTTGGGGTTGGCTTCCAGTCTAACCGGATACAGCTGTACACCAGTATTTTGGAGCGACTGCGTATCTGACCTCTACAACCCAGTTACCGGGTAATACGATACCCCTTGGTAAAACTGGTTGTCAGAGTACCGGGGTTCTGACAACCTGTAACGACTGTCAAAGACCCACGAATGACAGGCGGGATCAACAGTTTAACGTGGTTTTCGAGGCACGAAGGGGTCTCGGTATTTAAAGTTGGTCATCCATCCACAGACCAACCACGGAAAGCATAGCTTAACTGCTGGCCAGCTGTTAGCCACGGGCACCTCCGTATGTATTTAATTTTATTTACCTGTAACTAATGAAGACTGAATTATCGTTAAAATATAACGCTAGTATAAGTGTGTGACATACGGAAAATAAAGTTATTTAATTAAATAAATATGCATCATATTAATACTTTAATAAATTAATAAATGTTACTTTAATTTATCAATTGGGTGTGTGTTTAATTTATCCTCATTTGTCTGGTCCAATTAAACTTATTAATCAGTTGATGTAGAGTCGGCCATTTTTTCCTTATTAAGGGTCTTCCAATAGGGACTTCCGAACTTTGACAGCTGATAGCGACCCTATTGTTAAAGCTACATCTGTAAAATTAGCTGTCATTTATTCAGTCTGTTTTGCCAAATCACCATGGACGGATAAAGCGTTCAACAACACGTGCAAATGATAAAATTGTTTTATCAAAATGGGTGTTCTATTCGGGTAGCGTTCCGCGCGCTTCGCCCACATACGGTCGCCATAATCGTCCTATCGAGAGGACTATTCGCAGTGTGGTGGATAACTTTGAGTTCACCGGTGATGATACCAATCCACATGAGATCCAAGAGCCTCCAATGCATCCCGAAAAAGTCACTGTTTGGTGTGGATTTTGGGCTGGCGGCGTCATTGGTCCATATTTCTTTGAGAACGTCGTTGACCAGGCCATCACCGTCAACGGCGAGCGCTATAGGTCGATGATTACCAACATTTTTAGGTCTGAATTGGATGATATGGACACCAACAACATGTGTTTCAACAGGACAGCACACACACGTGCCACACAGCTCATGCCACATTGGACATCCTGCAATAGCGATTTGAGAGCATGATCATCTCACCTGGAGGTGATGTGAACTGCCCACCGCGATCGTGCGATATGTTAGACTATTTCTTGTGGGGCTTTCTTAAGTCGCAGGTCTCTGCGAATAAGGCACAAACCACAGCGGCCCTCAAAGCCAACATAACTCATGCCATTGGTCAAATTCAGCCTGATTTATGCGCTAGAGTCATGGAAAAATGGACATTTCGAATGCGCGCCACCCAGCGAAGCCGCGGCGGACATTTGAACGATGTCATATTCCATACATAATGACATCGAAAGGCCTTTCAAACAAATAAAAAATTTCGATGATATCTCACACACGCTTTGTGTTATTTAAATTTAAAGGTAGGAAGCGCTTACTGAAAGACCCTTTAGTAGTGTTCAAATCTGAAATCGTTTATTGCAATCCATAATGTACACTTACAGGTGGTAACATAAAAAATAATAGAAACAATTATGAACCCTGTCGGGCACAGTAAATTTTTAAATAAGTAGAGAAAGACTTTATACAAGTTATTAAGTTCGAATTATTTTATATCCTATTAAGTATTTATATTTCCAATAATTACTATTACTCAAACTGTGATAGTATAGCAATTCATGATCTTATATTGTATCCAAACCTGATTCTAGTTTGAACCATTGCAAGTACCGGTTGACCTGCAACCTTTACGAAACTAGATGCATGGTAACACCTTGTGCAACTACAATAAAACCACCTTCTTTAAAGTATACTGAAATCGACAGACATCTTACACATCCTACTAATATTATAAACGTGAAAGTTTGTATGGATGGATGGATAGATGAATGTTTGTTACTCTTTCACGCAAAAACTACTGAACGGATATGGATGAAATTCGGCACACAGAAGGTTTATAACCAGGATTAACATATAGGATACTTTTTATCCCGATATTCCCACGGAATCGAAACTTATGCGGGTGAAACCGCGGGGCGCAGCTAGTACATACATAAACTCACGCCGTTTTCCCATTTTGGTAGGCAGAAACTACAGAGCACCATCTGCTACGATTCTGACATACTCCTTGAGATCGTTTACGTTCATACTGGTCCAGCCACCTGACATTTTTGAAGAACATCATAAATCAACACAATATTAAAATTTATTCCTTCTATCTTTCTTTTAAAATAGCAGTACCTGCTTACTAATTATTATTCCTTGAATAATTTTATTGATAGAAAATATAGTTTTGTGTTACATTTTGGATTTGCGTTTCTCATTGTACTTTTGAAGAATTGAGAATATGATGAGTGGAGAATCCAGTGTGTTGAGAATCTGGTCAATTTAGAATCTGGTAAATTACGAATCTGGTGAACTGCTCATGAGCCATTAAAATTCTAAAATGGGATCTTTGTCTGAAGATGAACCTTGTTTCGTAAAAGGCGAATTGAATCTGCTGTAATCTTACATGTCGGGATTATAATTGGAACGAAGTTCTTTAACGGAGCTTTCGGTAGGAGTAAACTTGGACATATCGTTACGTAACGAAAAAGCAAAAGCGACTTTTTATTACTTAGAATAGAGAAATTCAGAGAGAGAGAGATAGTTTTCATGGTTTTCGGGGGTGCTGAATCCGATAATGAGGTCGAAATGAAAATACACTATGGCGGCTGCAAAAATATTCAAATTTTTCGTCGAAAAATCAACACGACGTTTATGATTTTCATATTCATTCATTTGGGTTCCACGAGGTAAAACAAGATGTTAAAAAACGGCTTAGAGCTAAGAGCCATTTAGACCCTGTCAGGGTACAGAAAAATTATTGTTTGATACACAGCTATTACCTACTTAAAGTTAAAAATCTAAAACGTAGAAACTAAAAATCAAAATAATACATGAAAACTAAATTTTCGAGGGTGCTGATAGTGAGGTCAAAATTAAAATCCAATATGGCGGCTGCGATAATTTGAAATATTTCGCATTTTTTAATCTTGGATTTTCATTTTGAACTTTGTTCCTGCCGGACGTCCCCCGACCCTGTACGCTTTTTTTATATTTTAGTTACTTTTAGGATACTTCAGAGGCCAAATCGTATCCCAGCTGAGTCAGTAGGTATACCTCAAATAAAACAGCATCTTAGGTACCTACTCAGGATATTTGTCGAGAAAGAAAAGCCATTTATGTCGGTTCTAGTTTACATTATCTGATCATAACATTTACATAATAAAGTAGTTTATACGTTTACCTTCCTATGTCATTTTACTCAGTTTGTACGTGAGCACGCGATAAAAGGTTCGTCTTGAAATAAATCTCGTTAGATACCTACCCACGTCTTCGGAAGTTTGCATGAATGATAAATAGGTAAGTACCATTGATTTTGTGATTTGCCAGATAGAACTTGCGGAACATTAAAATGTGACCACTTTTTTTACTTCAACTTTATGTTAGCCTTCACTGTCCCACTGCTGAGCAAAGGCGTCCCCTTAATCCTTCCAGGCATCTTTTTCCAGGGCCACCTCAATCCAACCCGGTTGCTGAGGATTTGAATTTCATTTTTGTACTTTATTTGCATTTGAATTATATTAAGAGCGTTCGTCAGTTTTATTTAAAAAAAAAAACATCTTGACTACACTCTCATAATTGGGTCTCACAGTTTTTCATCCGCACATTCTTGGAAAATAATTAAGCATCTCAGGAGAGTAGGAAAGTATATTAACATATAAGCTCGCATAGGGCATATGGCCTGGCACAGAAATATAGACTAGAAATTCAGAAAAATCCTGTGTCAATGAAGGACAATCATTAAAGAGACTATCTCTAAGATTATCGCAAAAATGCCTTTGTTTTTCACAACAACATACTCCACGGTCCTTACCGCTCTTAAAAAGTTACATCCAACCGGCCAGTGTTGAAGAGGCTGTAAAAGAGCGCGGCCGTTGCTGCAAGCAACGACATTAAAAAAAAACATTACGCGCCAAAATTAGTATGAAAAATAAAAAAGTTTTATTAATTTATTACAAAAATAAACAGAAAGTATTATTTTCGTCACTTGTAGTACAATTTTATTGTTATTTTAATTAGGACTCAAAAAAAGTGTTTTTAAAGTTTATTAGTGAAAATGTTTGGGGTTGTGTTTCGTGCCAGTGTTTTCTTGTTTATGGTTTCGTATCCTAGTGTGGCGGACCATAGAGCAGATTACGGTCATCCAGCCGGATTGATGTCCATTTGTATGTATTTTTTTTTTTCAAGTTGTATTCATCATCGCCTATGTCGTATTACAAACTTGCATAAGCGGCTCAAATTCAGATCCTGTGACTCCCTGATAAAATAATCTATCACTGGCATTTTCTACTTGGGAATTCTCAACTGCACCCTTCTATTCTACTTAATAAATATCTTGTATTCACTGACAGTCAACGCAGAGCCAAAACAACTAGGTCTAGAAGCATGTAATGAAAGTTTTCACAAGATATTTTTTTAAAGCAGGATTGAGCCCTAAGGAAGGATTTCTGAAAATTCATTCCCAAAACGGGTTAAAAAGGGGTTGGAAGTTCGTCATTGTTGCCGATGCTTAATCCCATCGGACACATGGCCTGTGTCATAATAAAATCCATAACTTACTATGTCTGTCTGTTGGCTTATCATGCCTTAATGAATGGAAATATGAAGACGTTATAGCGTGGACGTATTTCTATAATATTCATTTCATGGACGTGGAAAAATTCTGTCCAATTCTTAGGGACATAAGCTATTTAACATCGTGCTAGGACACTTAGGAGTCGAGCAAAAATAAAGAAAGTCCGAAAGAACGCTAAGCGAAAACGAAGCTAGTAATAGCACGGGCAGACGATGCGATGCGACGCGATGGAACGAGGGAAAAAAGAATTCACGCGGACGAAGTCGTAGGCAGAAACTAGCAAATTATAAAAGCGCACATTAGCTGAACGGATTTCGATGTTTCGCACACAGTTAGTCCATGACCTGGGTTGGAGCAACGGGCTAAAACTAGTATTTCATAAAAATCTTATTGAATCAATGATGAAGTAGATATACCCACATATTCATTAGGTACAGATTTGCAATTGCACACAAACTAGCGAAACCTAATTAATTACATACGATAGTAATTTGCATAAAATAAATGTTACTCAAGTCAAAAGTTACTGGTTTCAAGGTAAAAGCGTTGCTCTCCTTGTGTCCTTTCCAATGCTAATAATGTAGTTGATAGCGACTTTCATTCTAATTAAATTCAAATTCAACATATTTCATTTCACCATATCCTAAATGGGCACTTATGAAACGTCAGAAGCGTGGAAGGTTCCAATGGGTCGTTTCCTATGGAGAAGAACCGGCTAGAAACTCCACGGTTACCCTGTTGAAAATAATTTGCTTTTTGAATGTTTTCAAATTACATTGTTAAAGGTATGGGAAGACAGTGTAGGCCTGTCAACAAGAAGGTACCAGAGGGTCAATTCTCGTAATTTTTAGAACGTTCACAGTTCACGTTCTTTTTGACAAGTTTTTGACATTGATTGTCGCTGATATGAGATTGCGACTAGATTTTGAACGTTTTTAATTATGGGAATTGGCCTTCTGGTACTTAACAAACTAGGAAATGGCCAACCAATCGAAACACAACAAAAAAGGCATTTAAACCAAATGACATGATTGTAATTACAACTGTAACAAACCTAAGTAGATAATTATACATATGTACATATAGACATGTCAACCCACTAATGAAGAGTTGAAGTTAGAATCCATACTTAATTTTATAAATTTGAAAGTAACTCTGTCTGTATGTTCACGCCTAAACCACTGAACGGATTTCGATAAAATTTGTACCATTGGTTACCACAACAAAAGCGCGCATCGCTGTAAAGTTAGACCAAAGCTTTCTGAAATTTGACAGAATGTCAAAACACCTTACCAAAGAATCTTGATTTTATAATAGCTTCAAGAACTATTTGTTTATTTAGTTTGTTTATTTAAACCAAGGGTGGTGAAGAGATTAGATGGCAGGTGCTCTGTTTAACAGGAGTTAATAATAATCACAAATATAAATAATAATAAAAAACTTTTTTACATAAAAATAAAACAAACCAACTTCCAAAAAAATTACTATATTTTTTACTTTTTAGTTACTACGCCACACAAATTCATATAACACTACTTCCTATGTTAGTGACAGGAAGTTATTAAAACATCATCAATATTCAAACTACGTGGAAAAAAAACATATTATTGAAGCTAACTCAAAAACTACCCAAGCAAAGTTAATAAAATGTATATGGGACCACCCCTGAGAACCCTTATCCTTTAAAAAACGGATTTTGCAAATCGGCTTATAAATAAAGGAGTTCTCATTCAAAACACATTTTTAAAAATTCATCCTCCTCCTTTTTTTGAAGTCGGTTTATAAATGACATCTTATAACTAGCTGTCACACAGAAAGCCTCCTATTTATACTAACTTATGATTCATACTGAGCAATACGGTGCCGCAACCTTGGGTTCCCACCAAAACCTTCTTGGCTTATCCACAAGGTTATCGCTATTTCCATGAAATTATATTCCGCTGAGATGCCATATAAAAGAAAAGTTTGGTCAATCAATATACGATAATTGGCTGGAGGCCAATTTATTGACGTCTCTCTGACAGGTCTGTCAAAATCATTGTGATCTTTATTCTCGTTGCAATAAGGTTGCTGACATTATGTTGCTGCTGTCAGAGGTAAAATAACTGTGAACGGACTGTATATACCTGATGGCCAATTCCCCTATAAATTAAAAAAAGTTCAAAATCTGTTCGCAATCTCATCTCAGCGACAATCAAAGTCAAAAATGTACAAAGAAGCATTTAAAGCTAACAAAGTAAAAGGTAAATGTAGGTAGGTAAATCCTACTAATATTATTATGCGAAAGTTTGTATGGATGGATGTTTGTTACTCTTTTACGCAAAAACTACTGAACGGATAAAGATGAAATTTGGCACACAGATAGTTTATAACCAGGATTAACACATAAGATACTTGTTATCCCGATATTCCCACGGGATCAAAACTTATGCAGGTGAAACGGCGGGCACAGCTAGTTAGAGATATTTTTGACAGATTGGGACAGATTAAAATGCAAAGGTTCTTCAAAATATGAGAATTACCCCTCAGATAATGTTCCCACTGCTGGGACACAGGCCTCCCTTCCGTGAAAGGGAGTAGGCCGTAATTAACCACGCAGGCCTACAGTGCAGCCGACGAGAGAATGAGTTCTTGAAACCTGTCAGTTTCATACAAACGAATACGTGTTTTGCGAATTTGGCTACTAGAATTATCGCACTGACAGGTGTCAGGAACCCATTCTCTTGACGGCCGGACTGTAATGCGGGCTGGTGGACGTCACGTCATCAAATTAGTTCTAGGACATGCCGGTTTCCACACGATGTTTTCCTTCGCAGTTTTAAGGGGAAGTGATTTTCTCTAAACTAATCTTCGATCGATCTCTATGTTATTAATTACTTATCTTCGTGCACTACTAGTTAATGGAAGGAAGCACGTAACCGATCTATCCGCACTAGATTAATAATGCACCTCTTACTTTGTAAAATTACCTAAAGTAGGTAGGTAATCTTCATCCTTGCAACAAAATTATAGCTTCCATAAGTGCCAATACTCGATCCTCGGACTCGTAGAATATCTCTTACATTTAATATAGTATTATGCACAATTTAATTTAAATTATTTGACATTGTATAGATCTTTTTATTTTGGACTAGCTTTTGTCCGCGACTTCGTCCGCGTGAAGCAACTTCCTTATTTTTTTTTTACGTCAGGACATTCTATAAAAATTATACAATTAAAAAAAAATGGATGGAAAGTCGTTCTTAAGTTATGACGTCACCAAGGGAAATAGGGATTCATTTTTATATATATAGATTATTGGTGCGTGGCGGCTTCTGGCCCACTACAACTCACAGAGAAGAGGCCTGTCTCCCAGCAGTGGGAACGTTATTAAGTTAATAATTAAATTGAATCAGAAAGAAATTAATTAAAGAAAATAGAAAATATGTTATTGTCCAGGTAATACAGTAAGTTTGCGACGACATGAGTAGGTTTAAATAAACTTAAATAAGGGCTGCGTGGTGGATTACAGCCCACTCCCTCTCGATAGAGGAGGCGTGTGTCCCAGCAGTGGGAACATTCTTATGCTTATCCTATGCTTATGGGTCGGTGTGTTGGCATGTGAGATTTGTGTTGGTATACCCACGACTCAGAAAAAAGAAATTGGTACACAATAAGGTCAGCAACTAGATTACAATTCATACTTCCGGATTTGATTTTAGAAAGCACGTTAAGCCGTTGGTTTCAGCTGTCATTCGTGGATTTTGGACAAACGCCACGGGTCGTCAGAAGCCAGAAAGTCTGACAACCAGACTTACCAAGGAGTATCGTTAATACGATACCCCTTGGTAAGACTGGTTACTGGGTAATCCCAGTAACTGGGTTGTGAAAGTCAGATAGGCAGTGGCTCCATGTAAAAAATTGGTACTCAGCTGCATTCGATTAGACTGGAAGCTGACCCCAACATAGTTGGGAAACGAACAGGCAGTGAGGACGATGTTGAGTTCCGGATTTTATTTAAAATCTCTTATATTTTAAATACCAGTGTTAACACTAAGTCTAAACACGACAGTTCTGTTCATCTCCACAGCGGGAAACAACCGTGAATATAGACAAACCATAGGTCTTAAAATCATAATCAAGGTACCGTCTAAATAAAGTATTACAACACAATCGAAGGATTTGCACAGTCGTATTCTATTCATACACCACGTTGACATTGACCTCAAAGGTTAAAAACAGGAAAACAATAGCATTCTGTACGAGTTTTGGAAGGATCGCTATTTATCTTAGTCGTTGATTTACAGTCACGAGCACCAATATGTCAACACTTGGCAACATTCAATTGCGTTTTTTTCGTGAAATAACGAATGCAACGTTGAAATACGACAATTACATAAACCTATGGGTTAGAAAATGCTATGATTGTAACAACGTAAAATTTCATTCAAAAATAAAATAGTAAATCGCTTTTGAATAAAGCCGAGTGTATACATACTTTTGCTCGTGACTGTACATTGAAAGAAGAATTGCCAAACTTAAGTGGCAGTGAGCCGGGTATATTGCTCGCAGAACAAATGGCCGGTGCAGCCGAAAGGTTCTGGAATGGCGACCGCGTACCGGAAGACACAGCATGGAAAGCCTACCACAAGGAGGACCGACGACCTTGTTAAAGCTGCAGGAACCCGTTGGATGCGAGAAGCACGGAACCGGTCGAAGTGGAGGTGCTTGGGGGGGCCCAAGCACCTCCACTTTGACCCGAGCCGAAAGACGTCCACAGATGGACGCAGGCCTCCGCCCATGTCCAGCAGTGAACGGACGTCTTTCGGCTGAAATGATGATGATTCATTTACATTGGAGAAGACTGTGGTAACGTCATTCTTCCAAAATGTATAGCTAGATTATAGATTTCTCCCTTTGCCCGTTTCTGTGGTAGATTCTTTCAAACTTGTTTGTCAAAGTGCTACTACTATCACGGCCACCTTCATCATCATCTGCTTGCCTTATCCCAACTATGTTGGGGTCGGCTTCCAGTCTTGAACCGGATGCAGCTGACTACCAATATCTTGCATGGAGCGACTGCCTATCTGCCCTCCAAGTCCACAGCCCATTTACTGGGTAATACTTAACCCCTTGGTAAGACTGGTTGTCAGAATTTCTGACGACCCGTAACGACTGTCAAAGATCCACGAATAACAGCCGGGACCAACGGCTGAACGTGTTTTCCGAGTCACGGAGGGGTCTTGGTATGTGAAGATGGTCACATATCCACGGACCGACCACGGCAAGCGTAGCTTAACCTGATCGATCAACCCGTGCGGCTATTGTTACTTAGCCACAAGCCCCTCGGGATTAACACGGCCACATTCTGGGCCCAAATAATCTCAATAGTTCCTTCGACTCGAAAAGAAGTACAAAGGGCTTTTCCAGACAACCCTTCATCTCACACAAGTTGGTTACAGTTCCTTGACATGTCAAACAACGATTAGTCCTTAAAAATGCGTAATTAGCCTATAATGTTCCTTTTGCACTGCTGGGACGCAGGCCTCCTCTCTGTGCGAACCGTAAGGCTCAATTTACACTGCCGCGGAACGGAGTGGAAGCGAGTTTTGGTAGCGATGTTATACATAGCAAAATTAACTTTATGTCAATTGCCTAACGTACAAACTAGATACGAGCTTATTACTGCCGGCATTCCCGAGAATGCGCGATAATTCTCCAGATGCGCGACTTGTGCATATGTGTGTATCTAATTTGTGCGTTATTCTTTTGACATAAAGTTAATTATGTTTCGTACAAAAAAAAGCGCTTCTACTGCGTTCCACGCCAGTGTAAATTGAGCCTTATCCACCAGACTGGCCCAGTGCGGATTCATCATTTCAGCCGAAAGACGTCCACTGCCTAACATAGGCTTCCCCCAAGCACCACCACTTCTACCGGTTCTGTGCTCGTCGCATCCAACGGGGTTGCCACTCCAGAACCTTTCAACCTCATCGGCCATCTGTTCTGCGAGCAATGGGCCTTTTTAGAAGGCTTAAAGTCACCCAAAGGGGCATGAAGAAGAAGGGGCTATTGTTAGAGTTTCCCTGCGTGATCGAATCAGAAGTGCGATTTCGTTGATTAGAAATAATGAAGGCTAAATTTAAAGCTTTTTCATCACATCACGCTGGCTGATTTGATACACCTGCCATGTTAAAGAGATCTAGAAAAAATCAATTTCTTTGGAACCTCTAGCAACAACAGGTAATCCTCGATAGATATTTTTGTTTCCTTTTCCTTCACGTTTTGATTTCAATCACGTACATACTAGTTTAAAATAGTAATTTGTATCTTTAGTGACATTACGAGCAGTATCAGTATATTTGTTTCCTTAATGTCACCTACAGTATCACTATTTGGAATCGTCTTGAAATATGGCTTCCAACGTCGGTTAGATATTGCATGTGGTGAATACGAAGCATGAACTGCGTCTTACATATGCAATGAAAGAAAGAAAGAAGAAAGAAAATACTTATATTTGCGGCAAACCTGACGCATAAAAAATAACATAAACATACAAAAAAAATAACAAGTTGGGGTAAACATGCGTCACATTCACGCAAAACGGCCATCGCTCAGCATAATGCTAAGACCCTATACGAGACAGAGCCCCAGCGCTGGTTTTCAGCGGCAGCCGGCAATGAATAGGTATATGTTAGACGCACCCCAGCTAGATGGACCGACGATCTAAAGAAGGTGGCTGTGACATCTGAAACTGGATGCGGAAGGCTGAGGACAGGGTGTTGTGGCGCAGTCTGGAAGAGGCTTATGTCCAGCAGTGGACCGTGATAGGCTGAGTTGATATGTTAGATGATAAATGCCCCTTATAAGATCTCTTGCTATCAAAAGTAAGCGGTCAAGTAATACTTTACTTTACTTTATTCGAATACACCCGGAGAGACGGGCAAAGGTCATCAGTAACTGGACGCTTGATCCCGGATATCACCGTCGAGGTAGAGCACGGCGAAGGTGGTGTGACCATCTGATAATGTTTGCAGGGCTAACATGGCCAGAGATTGCACACGACAGGGACATTTGGAAGGAAAAAAGGGAGGCCTTTGCCCACACAATATAGGCTAAAAAAAAAAAAAAATCATCTTCACAAAAGTAAAGATTAAATAAAAAAATATTGCATAATCAGCCTATAATGTTGCCACTGCTGGGAAACAGGCCTCGTCTCTTCGAGAGGGAGTGAGCTATAATCCACCACGCGGGCCCAGTGCGGGCTGGTACATGACATTTATTTATTTATAGTTAATTAAAACGGTGCAACACCAATTACATTAATTAACATAGAGGACAATAGTTAAGTTGACAATAATATAACTTAAAACTAACATGGAACAGTGGACTCCCTTGCATACATTCTCTAACAGAACACCAGACATATTCGCATAATTTTCATCCATTCATCCACAAACACATCACATTCAGGGTTGGCAGCCAGAAGGGCAGTCAGTACCTTTAGAGTACGACAGATTGGGGATTCAGCTCTGGCTACAGTTTTCGCTGGGAGTTGCGCAAACAGATCGTGCCACATGTATTGTGCCACATGACATGCCGGTTGTAGGTCGTGGGTTCGAACCCAGACAGTTGTTTTACTTTGTGTAAATAACTTCATCACTACTGCTCTCAAAACATGTATATATTTTACATGGAGAGACTGCATATCTGTCCTCCACAACCCAGTTTCTGGGTAATATGATACCCCTTGATAAGACTGGTTGTCAGACTTTCGGGCTTCGGACTACCAGTAACGACACGTCCCTGCTACAAACTTTCGCGTTTATAATATTTTATAAAAGCGAACGTTTGTAGGATGGATGGTGTTTGACTCTTTCACGCAAAAAAAAAACATCGTAAGGAAAAAATTATTGACCCAGAGAAAAATATAATTGTCAATTTAAGTACCTCCAAAGCACAAAATAGAAGCTAAAACCTAGTTGAACATAGAGAGGCAGTTGGGGTGTCTGTGATGCAAGCAAGCCAGTGGTTAATGTCGCTCGTTAGGTAGATAACTCTTCCGCCACCACTGTGCTAGTTAGTTTTTAGACTGAACACATAAGCTAGGAAGTTTTGCTACATAATGTAGAGGAAGCGTTTAAGAGCTATTATAAACTAAGTTTAGTAGTATCGGAAAGGTGTGGTTAAAATTCAGATGTGGTACGGACCATTAAACTGAACAACTTTCTTCATGGGACCAACATCGTAATCGCAAAAAAAATAATCAATCGTCCAATACAAAACTTAAGTACGACCCAAATGTATGGGACGACTGATTATTTTTTTACCCTGAATTTTGACTACACTTTTCTGATACACGAAGTACGTACAGAGGCCAGCACATTAAGCTACTACAATCTGTCAAATTTCTTTAATAGATTTTCAACTTTATCGCTTAAGTATTAAGGTTCAAGGTTAATTGGGAAAACCTAACCGAAACAATCCATTTTCAGATATTGACGCCAATTCCCTTGTTCACAAACTCAACTAAATTGAAGTTCAGTGCATCTTTTTCTTTGTATTTCATTAAGAAAAGGACAGAAGATAAATATTAGTTTGGTCCTGTCAAATTAAGATACTCCATAGACAGTTTAGACGTGATTAAAAACATGGCTACTAAAAAAATACGTCAATTTACGTCAGGCGCTGACTAATTTGACACGACTAAACTAATATTTATCTTCTGTCCTTTTCTTAATGAAATACAAAGAAAAAGATGAACCGAAATTTAGGCTAGTTTGCGGACAAGGGAATCGACGCCGGTGTCAAAAACCAGAAACCAAGCATTATTTTAACACTAGACGCACAACTTGACGCACTTAGGTATCGCCAATGAGGGAGAGATCCTCACGCCTCAGCCGCCGAGGGAGACGCTCCGGACGTCGGGAGCCGCGTGACGACTCCCGGCCACCGTAGGCGCGGGCCTGCGGGCGGAGAGCAATGGGTAGCTCTCCGTCCGATCAGGACCAGGCCCGTGCCGGACGGCGCGTATGTGTTCCATGCGCGCCTCAAAGAGATGTCAGCGTAGTTGACGGGGCCCGACAGGGCCGAAGCCTGCCGGGGTAGCGGGATCGTCATCATCATCGTCAACATCGAAAGGGTTACCGCTGCCCTGGTACATAAAGGGCTAAGGAAGGAACACGGGTGGGTTTTAGTCAGTAAGAGTCTGACACTCCCTTCTGCTCCACCCAGAGCGGGAGGGGTCATTTGATGATTTCCCATCCTCAAAAAAAAAAAAAAAAATGGTATCGCTAATGCTTCTGCACCATTCCATTCTAATCCACATTTCTTATGCAGTAACCCATTACAGTGCGGTAACGCGCTTAATTTTAATGCTAGGCAATCTTTTTTAATGAAATGCTACGCTGTTTCCTGGATAGAGTCATATTGAGGTAAGGATTAAATTAAATTATGTTTTGTTAACGCTTGCGAAAGTGAATATTAGTGGTAGATCGAGCTCTTTGTGAGGAAATTCTTCCTGGAATGTACTACCACCACACATACATTACATTTATATTATATACTTATACTTATTAATAATAAAGGGGCTTGTGGCTAAGTAATAACAGCTGCATGGCAGTCGCTCCGTGTAAAATACTGGTATTCAGCTGCATCCGGTTAGACTGGAAGCCGACCCCAACATAAAATAATTGGCAAAAGACAGGCAGATGATAATGTCTCACTAATAATAAAGCTGAAGAATTTATGTGTTTGTTTGAACGAGCTGATCTTTGGAACTGCCAGCAGGATATGAAAATTCGATTGTAAGCAATTTAACATCATGTTACGGTCGCGAATCATATTTTAATCAACATACATACAACAAACACACACACTCAACATTGTACATAATCAACATACATGATTGCTTCTTCGAGCGTAAATAGTAATTTACTGTTCTATCTTATATAGTTAATTAGTCTATTATTATTTTTTTGTTTACATGATAATATATTATATATGATTATATATACGTATATGTATACTTTCTACACGTGGAAACTTGTAATTGGCCTTATTTTTGTATAATTTATTACTTACTGTATCTGTTTAGCTGTAAGTTTTCCTAAAAATAAATAAATAAATAAATACTGCTTGACACTGACCTGCAAAAATAACTATGGTCATAGGTCCTCTATTATTGACTCAGTTTCAATATACTTAATGTCCAAAAACGATTAAAATAACGTTAGGAAAGCATAAATCATTATTATAAATAATGCTTGTTGTATTTTATGCTTAAAATAATTTTATTTCAATTTCTCAGAATCGATTTCTGACATTCGACATATGAATTACTCAAATCAATCGTAATTTAAAAAAAAATCGTTTGGCATAATCGCTTTCGCACATCATTACGATAAAAAAAAAACAAAATAATGGCCGGCGATTTTGAACACAAATTGACTAGTGGTAATAAATAATATGTACGTGTTATTGAACCTGTGTTTCAATATTACGTTAGGATTTGGGCATTTTCGTGTTGTTTATAATATTTATAATAATATTTTTCACATTTTACATCTTATCTATATGTGTGTGTGACTTTTGTGAAAAGTAAAAATATAAACACGCACGATTGGCGCGAAACTTCGACTTTAGATATCAAAAAACTAAATTACCACTGCTTATTTAACATGAAAAATGGATGAATTCGTCAAATAATTAAATGATGTATTATTCATTGGCCCTGTGGTGGAGTTTGGATTTTCGAAATCCCCAATTTTTATGTTTTTTAGCCACCACCACTGTCATCAAAACGGCGAAAATGTTCGCTTAAAAATTTCGCTGGCAACTTATTGAATTAAAAAATTTGCGGGATATAAATTAAAACTTTCACAAACATCTAAGTTACTATTAAAAGTTATGTATAGCTGTGAAAGATAGGACAATCCAGCTTGTCAGCAATGACACCCGAGAGACTGTTGGAGCTGGCACGCACTATTGCTGTGTTCGAGCTTGAAGGTTATAGGTCCCAATGTAGTAATCTCAAGCACATGAGATATTTCAGCTTTGTCTCTGTGATGGCTCTGGTATTTACGATGTCCAAACGCGACACCACAATACACACAAGTGACACGCATCAACGGCAGTAGCACTTGCAGCCGTCGATACGTCTACGAAAAACATAACAAATATTCCCATTCTTTTGTTTCCAGGTCCCGGTTCTACAAAACCAGCAGTGATTCCCAAAAGTCAGCTGAAGTACTTATCGTTCGTGGTGCAGGGCAACGGACGAAGTAGGCAGAAGTATTCTTACTGGAACGCTAGGAACATTGCTAAAGACCCTAGAATTAATTTTAAGAGGTAAGATTGCGAACTGAAAATGAAGAATTGACAGGAGCCACAACGTCCAGACGCCACCACATCAAGCTACTACAATCTGTCATAGATTTTCAACTTTATGGCTATAGCATTATGGTTCAAGGATGATTGGGAAAGGGCAATGCCCATGGATGTATGGAATCCTGTACCATGCTGCATCAAACTCAAACTTTATTTTTTATAGACTACACTTATCATTTATTAACTCCTACAAAAGTTCTTTTTAAAAAAAACCCCGGTTCTCGGAGATTTTCAAAAAATTCGATATAGCTTAAAAACTAGGTACCTACCTACTTTATTTTGTTTGACATGTCATACACGAACGGCCATTATTTCTCTAGGAAAATGATAATCGTTTAAATGAAAATTCTATTCTATTATATTCTAGTTATTTTTAATTAATATACAGTCGGCAAAGTATAATTTTTTTACAAGTTTTTTGAAAGACGTGATCATGACACTTTCAAAATTCAAGGTCACTTAAATTAATCATAATTATTATTTGAAACGGAACGTCATGTAAAGGGAATATCAACACATTTTTACTTTAAATTAAATTCACTGTTCGAAAATCAAATCCACGACGCGGAAAGGGCTTCAAATTAAAATGTACAACCTTTATTTATGTCAATAAAACTTTTTTATTATTTATTATTGTAATGTCGTACAAAATTATGAAAATAATTACTATAATATTTTGACCTTGATGCATGAGACTTTTTGGTACGACTTTTGGTTATTGTCCTTTGACAGTTTCGGTAAGCTTGATACACTGGCGTTTGTACATACTTACCTTTACAACTGGCCATAGATGTTGACTGATAGATCACCCTAAAATACACAAAAGAGTTGCAAAAAAGACAGAGGTTTATTTAGGTGGATTAATGGGTTCTGTATGAAGTTCTTAATCCCGGATGAATTCCAGCACCTTGCTAGATACACTAGCCTTCAGGAATCCCACAATCTCAAAACCAACCTTCTCCTTATGGTCCTACTTGAATAACTCTTTAAATTACCTTTAGATCAATCAGTATACATACATGTGGACTTCTAAGGGTTGTGACATAGAATAAATTGTAGGTATTCTTTCCAGGAGGACGCTGCTGGTTGCCATCGGTTACTTGGACAGCCCCAACCTGCCGATATCAGCTATGTTCGCCAACGAGTATGAAGATCGAGGGTACAACGTCATTCTGGTGGACAACCAGAGATTCGCTACAGTGCATTATCATTTGTGAGTACCGAATAATTCCCGTACACACAAGCCTTTAATGGATACTCGTCCGGCCGTTCAGAGAACTTTCGTGACACCTATCAGTGTGACAATTCTAGTAATATAATTAGTAGGTACAGATCAAATTCGCCGAAATGAATTCGTTTGTTTGAAACTGACAGGTGTCACGAACGCATTGTCTCGACGGCCTAATTGTTGTTTGCATGAGACTGACCAAACGTAATTAAAAAATGCCTTGACTTTCACAATAACAATACACATTGACCAGTAACATAGGATTCACAATAAAAATGGCAGTTCTTTTGTACTTAGATTATAATTTACTTAAACTGAACTGTGAAGAAAAAATAATGCAACCATGTACAGTCCCTTGTCAACATTATCTGACCCACCCTAAAAACAAACGAATTTGGACTCTCTGCCTGTTACATTAAGGTTTATTCAATTTATATGAGCTTAACAGACAAGTGCTCGAGGAGTGAATAAACAAATACAATAACAACACAGACACGCAAATTTGATCTTTATAACGTTAGCATTAGGTTATATGTTATAACTACTTGTTATAATTTAACAATTGTAATAGCTTATTTTAATAAATGTATTCAAGTAATTCTGGTCTCGTGGTCTGTGTATAAGACTGAGGAAAACAAGTTGCGAGATCAAATCCTGCGACGAAGATATTGTTTTGCTTTCAATTTAGAATTTATTCCAAAACTATTTCTTGTATTATTATAAAGAACTATAGACGGATAATCTTCAAATATAAACTTTCTAAAATGGTAATATTTTCGTATAACTTGTAATAAGTGGGTAGTTGAAAAATAAATATTCGTATTCATTATAAAAAATGCTACCAAGGGTATGCAGTGACTACGCTCAAACATATTTAACCTTGCCTTACTAAATTGCAAAAACAACGTCTCTACAATTTTTTATTTTCTATTTTATAGGTATTTTTTTATTATTATGTCTCAACGGAGTGATTATTTAAAATACAAAATAATCTATTTGCACGAGGAGAAGGTTGGCTGCTTGTGCTGTGCAAGAATAAACTTTATGAAAGTATACTATATGGTTCAAATTCTTTAGAATATTGCGTCTAGCATTACAACTAAGATTAAATTTCAAATGCGGCTTATAAGAGTCCAGTTGGTCTTGTGGTCACTAAGGTAGTACGGTGTTCATCGTTGTCTACGTTCGAAACCAAGTTTAACCTAAATATAGCTTTTTGCTCAGCTGTTTTTGTTTTTTAATTATTTTATTGCACTTTTTTTTGCATTTCTTTAATGGTCGACGTAGGGTCTTGTCTTTTTAAATGGACACAGTTTGTATAGAAATAAAATTAAACAATTGCAAGTTTAAAATGTTTATTATTTCATTAAAATACTTAGGTAAGATAAAGTAAGTAAATGCTCATATATATTTCCAAATTAATATACATTTTATATTAGTATGCCATAATCAAATCTAATCATTTATTAACATTAAAAAAGGCATGCTTATGCTTAAAAGTTTGTTATCGAGAAAATGAATTCATCTGTGAAATGCTTTACAGATTTATAGGTGCCTATATGTAGTGAATAAACATGTTATTTAAATAGAAACAATCTATTTATAACAATAACATCACAACATAAATCTGCAACATTTTAATGGTTTAACAATCAATCCATTGGGCATTTACTTACATGGTGTGCTTAAAAATAGAAAAAAAAAAAAAAAATATTCCTGGACATAACGGACCTTTTCTTCGCGATGAGCAGGGCCTCAAGTCTGCTATTACAATAGTGTCAGAATGGTCTATCATTGATTTGATAATTGTTGATTTTGACAAGTTTGGTAATCTACAAATACAATGGCGTCATTATGACTTTCCAGTGGTCAACCACTGACACTCCATTGAAAGAAATGGCATAGAATGGTAATCTCGTACATAATGACAAATGAATGACTGACTTAGGCGGTAATCTGCTAAAATTTTGACAGTCCCTTTGATCAGTGACCTACCATTAGAACGTCATTGTGCAGTCATTGCTTTTAATTCGGTACAACGAGTATCGTGTTTGTGTTTTTATTCATTGTACTTAGAACTATCATTTTATATTGCATAGGTACCTAATTAGCACCATTTTGTATAAAATAAATAATTAAAGGCTTCCTATCCGTTTTACGACAAGCGAAATAGAAGCGAAACTGTCTGTTCCGGCGCACAGATTTATGATTCTATGGTATATGATTCTATATCTTGCGCGTGATTTCGCCGATCTGCTCGAAAGCCAGTTACACAACCTCCGCGCTCAGCCCGCTATTTCGTAGTGGTGCCGACAGTGGATGTTTATTTACGGAAAAACTAATCTAAGAAGTCCGAACTAGACCTATACTTTGTTTACTAAATCGAAAGCGACGACATTTTGCTAGTAAAGATAATTTAAATATAGGTATGTATATACAAACAAAAATCTAATTAAAACACTCAAATGAAAATAAATTCAAAACACCGGCCGCTAGAAATAAAAACAAATAAACGTCAGTAAGCAGTATTGTCAAACTTGACTTTGACAGCTAAACAGATAAAATGTTATTGTATTGTATAGTTTCACATTTATCCGCGTTATACATAAATTTAATGTTTTTTGCTATTCACGAACTTCTTACTACTTCAGATTGCATAAAACACTAATAAATAATATGTAAAAATATATATAAATGAAATCTGGCATGAATAAATGTTCAAATTTAGTAGTAGTTTTTCGAAAATCATTTCCACTAACGGGTTTTATAATAATGGCAATACGACAATGTCATTATGACACAATTCTATTACGAGACCATTGACCGACCAATGATCGACCATTAGAATTTAGCAGATTACGAACTTTTAGCAAAATGACAATGGGATCATGTTGGAACGACGAATTTATACAAAATAGCAGACTTGGGGCCCAGGTGTCAATGCAATTTTCTGTGCCGGTTTATAATTCCTTATCCCAGCAGCGTGTAAATGCCTTCTTGCCTTCTCACTGTTTCCACTGAAATATTGTGGTTTATTGCGGTTACACGAAAGGGCAAAAATGGATTTTCAACATGGCTTTAAACAACGGAGGCGTTCGAGTTCGGGAGTATACTTGATGGCTTTTGCTCCTGGACGAATCCGCTGAATATTTCCATTGTCTCCATAACGTCTTAGCCATAGACTGACCGTATTTCTCTAAAACAAAAAAAAAACATTTTTGGAACCGTGTATGTAACTTGTAAGGAGTGAATGTAATGGTAAAATAGCCAACTACGCGTTCATTAACCACAATCAATAAAATAAAATAGGTATAAAAAATCACTTACTGCTGTATTAAGTCGACGACCAAGCTCTCTAATTCCAACATTCTGCTCATGTAAAAATATGATTTTATGTTTGGTATAGTCATTAAGTTGCGAGATGATGCTTTTTAACACCAAATTGCTTAAAAATACTTAACGAGTTATGTGAAACGATTTACAAATGTGTGTGCGCAGTCACTGCTTTTAGGCGTAGTGTAACTTTTGTCACTTAGATGAATTTATTATCTACCTCACGAAGCAAATATATGTTTACTTATAAATTGTATTATAAATTGAATAAACCTTAATGATACAGGCAGGGGGTCCAAATTCGTTTGTTTTTAGGGTGGGTCAGTTAATGTTGACAAGAGACTGTACCGATTTCATGTCGAGTTTAATACCTAACAAAATTAATCCCGAGTTTTTAACAACATCCTCCTCTATTCATAAACGTTGCTGAAAGTTAAGTAGTGATTAGCGACTGATTAGCCATACATTTTTGAAGTTTAAACGTGACTTAACTTTAATCATCGTAAGTACATCCCAAAGTCTATCATTTTCAATAGTGTTAACGTTAGTATATTTATTTCAGGGCAACCCGCCTCATGCGTCCAGTAGGCAAGCACGTCGCCGAAATTCTGGTCCAGCTCACGCAATACGGGCTGGACCCATCCAAACTAGAACTCCTAGGTTTCAGCCTGGGCTGCCACACTGCCAGCTTCATAGCCAAACACTTCCACACAATGACAGGCCAAAATATATCCACCATAGCTGCATTAGAACCTTCAGGGCCATGTTTCCGAAACTTAGGACCGAAAGACCGACTCGATGCTTCTGACGCAGATTTCGTGCAAGTAATTCATACAAATATTGATGGCTATGGCATGGCTACTCCTATGGGTCATGTGGATGTCTACGTGAATGGAGGAGAGTACCAGCCTTCAGATATCAACATCTACCCATGCACTACCACGTGCAGTCACTTCAGGGTCTTACCGTTATGGGTATCAGCTTTGAAGAATCCTAGGAAGTTTATCGGCATGAAGTGTAAGGATATTCAGGAGGCGAGAGATTCTGGATGTTACAGCAACATTCCTATGGAAACTATTGTCATGGGTTTTGGTATAGATAGAAGAAAAAGGGGTATTTACTATTTGGCCACGACAATGGAGTATCCGTTCTATTTGGGGGCCAAAGGGCTGAAGAAGGAGAATGTTTATTGGAAGAGGTTGACTGATGTTAACAGTGGGGATGTCACGGAAATCTACACGTAATCAAGAATTGTACAAAATTGCATTTTTACTTGTGTAAGCTGCATTTTCTTACACACTCCTGCGGGGTAATTCAGTAACACACTAAAAGTAGCAATGGCTTTAATTTTGACAGTTCTACAATATTCATTGCGTTTATTTACGTTAGCAATATCCTTCATAATGATTCAGATTGTGATTGATCGTATGTTACGGAATCACGGTGTTGCTTTTTCTCTTTTGACTCGTGTTAGCATGGCACGGAGTATTATGAGGTCAGCTCATGTCGTTGTTAAGTTTAACCAGCAGGTTGACAGAAGCAAGGAGTGAAGCTGGCTGCCCAGCAGAGGGCCTAAGCATTGTCTACGGTCACCAAAGGAAATAAGTAACCATGATCGTCACATTTAGTTGAAGTTTAGTAAGAAACCGATGGATGTTTTCCGAAACATGAGTCCGCGTATGTTTCTTACGAAACTTCAACTATATCCGACCACCCTGGTTACTTATCTCTTTTAGTGACTTTCCTTTTTTTTTTTGAGCCTCTATGATTGGAAGGAGGACCAAAATATTGTTATATCTAAGTAAATCCTATTTTTTTAAGATATCAAAGGAATATGGGTTGGCATTGATTTTGTAACGTTACAAAATCAATGTCTTTCTTTCTTTAGATTTAAAGAAACAGCTGCAAAATGTTATGTCGACTGTTGAAAAAGAAACTATTTCAAACAACCACATAAAAATATCTAAATAAAACACGTTCTGTGCGTCAATCAATGTGACAGTTATCATGTCACTCGTCACATATGCCACATGTTGATTTCGATACAACTGTTATGTTTATGTACCGTATTACACATTTTCATAGGTACCTACCTACTTGTTAAAATAGTCCAGTATTGTGAAATGTTTTGTACATTTCCTTCACCTTTTTACGTTTGGGTATCAAGTGCATAGTTTGAAATAGTTATACCTACAGGTTCTACCCGTTAGGCATACAAGCCGAGATCTACAGCATGTATCAGAAAATTGTGGTCATATTTAAGGGTGTGGTACAGGCCATCAAACTAAACAACTTTCTCCATGGGACCAACATCATAATCGCGAAATAATACATACACACACACCTTTCTGATACTCGCTGTATAAACGTTACTAATCGGAAGTTATTAGTAACGTGCTGTTGACTGAGTGTTCCTTAAAACATAATTGTTTCTTCAAAAAAATAATAAGATGGAAAGTTCTCCTTACTTCTGTTGGGATGGGGTGTAACCAAAAGTACAAATAAATAAATGTATTTTCTTTCATTTACTCTACACCTCTCTATAAGACTACGCTACATTTACTACGCCCTACGGGGCTACGCCATTACGATTAGGTATCGTAAGGCGTAGGCCTGTATGGCGTAGCAAATGTAGCGTATGCTGCGACTCTGCGTAGTTGTAGACGCGCTAGTAAGATTGTAGTAAATAAGGTTGCATTAGGTTGTAAGATGATTATTATTTATTGAATGAACCAGTACCTAAATAATTTTATTCAGTTTCTGTAAGGGCTAATTTTTCAATCGACAGATAATTTTGTTCTTGAAATGAAATTGACGTCTGACAGATTTTGTATTAAAAAATTATTCCTCGGATAACACAATCTGGCGTCGGAAAAATCAGCCATAAGGTTACATACCATAATGATTGAATATAAAAGTATAAACTACCCAGGTATTTACTAAGTAAATATTGTATACCTACCTAACTAATTCATATTATACCTATTATGTGAATAAATATTTTTTTCGATCGAATAATTATGACTTCAACTTCAATTTTAAATCCATATAAACTTTCTAATAATAACACAAACACAGATCTACTTTAATTCATGAATTTAGGTTCGATGGCTGTTGGATCAGACGAGCCCTTGAGTGGAGACCACAATCGGCAAGTATGGCGTAAGATGACCCCAGCTAGATGGACCAACTGACAACCTTGCAGGCTCAGAGTCGATTCGGAACTTAGGACAGAAGAGGCATCTCTTCTGTCCTAAGTTTCTAATCGACTCTGCAAGGCGGAAATCCGGGTATTTTGGCAAGACTTGGCCCTATGTCCAGCGCTGCAGTGGACTAGGCTTTAATGACTTTTGAACTTGATACTAATGCATATCCTTTGGTATAATAGGGGACTGTGATTCTAAGAATACCTTTCTAAAACAATAAAATGTATAAAGTTATAAAATTTTTACCTGCCCAGCTAGCCTTCCGTCAAAATGCCGTCATAGCACTTAAATCTAATCACACAATATGATGGCTACCTAATTTAGGCCCTTCCCAGACCTTGACGGCCCTACCTTCCTTCAGTTACAACTAACGATGACACCACATTTAAGACTAACAAAATTATCTTTAAGGTCATCGTTACATAGTTTGAAAATAGTCACGAAATATTGTTTTAACGTGGAGCTGATATTGTCAAGATAAAGATCTTAACCATTCTTCTGATGAGTTTATCTCCAAATTCGTGACATACCTACCTCAGCATTCAACGCATAATTATGTCACGATTTCTAAGATAAACTACATCAACAGATGCTATTTACTAAATAATTTGAAACATTTTAACCCGGTTTCCCGAAATAAGCAGTCGTAAGACGTTTTAACAGTTTTCTGACAAAGTTTATGAAAACTGTAGTTAGAGCTGTAATTTACGATTTTATTATTGCAGTAGTAAATTACTATGTAGAAACTAAGTATGGAATATTAGCAGTAGGTATACTTTGTCGTTGTTGTTGCAAAATATAAAATTACATGGTATTCAAATTTTATTGCTGTGTGATTTGTGAACGCAACTTTGTCGTGAAAATTGCAATTTACGAACGCAACTTCAATAATATGGGGAGAAATAATGTTGCTCTCATATTAAACTTCCCTTTTATGAAGAAGTAAATATTCCGTAGGAAAAACTAAAACCGACTTCTCACATAAAACTAAAATCAAATTATTTCTATTATTAAAATATGTATGACTACGTCAAAATTTTGTTACAAACATTGCTTTATTTTCATATAAACTGGTTTACTCCGCTTCGAACAAACACTATTCAAAGGACATAAAGTAGACTACGCAATTTTCTTTCCTACTCAGCTAACAATGATAAAAAAAATAGAATTAATGCCATTTTGATTGAATAAATAAATAAGTGCAAATAAAGGGAAGCTTAATTTGACTATTAATAACTTAAAACTTAATTCAATATACAAGCTAACACTTGAAGTTTAATTAATTTACCAAGTGGTAAATTTTAAAATAGTTTCTGGTAACACCAGTGGAGCAAACGTCAAATTGCCGCAATGACGCAAGCAGTTGACATGAAAGAAGGGGAAAAATCCTTGACGATCTTTTCTTCAATCTTTCAAAATGGTGTTTCATACTAACGAGTTTCTTTCTAAATTATATCAATTATTACTAAAATGAACTGTAAATTGTACGTGTAAGAAGTGAACACCATTAATTACTGTAAATAAAAATTATTTGTGATAATTTATATTAGCGAATATTGTGTGTGAAAAAAAAATCTGATCGGCGATATCCAAAATCAATTACCTCTGTGATGTTTGTGTTCTGACTGTTATTTAGAGTGTATTACGTAAGTATATTGCATATTTTTGTTATTAAACACGTTTGTTGCAGGCTGACAGTGCCAAGTTTTACGTATGTGCCAGTGATATATTTTTTAAATAGATTTATTTTGTCGCAGAAGACACCCCTTTTTCCTTGCAATTTTGGCGGCATTAGTGTTTGTTATGAAGGTAATTACGGTTTATTAGTGTCTGCGGTGCGATAAAACCTGTTTGCTGGTATCGTCGAAGGCTGGCGTGCTTTGTACTTAGCAACGAGTAAACCAGTAAGTTAGGAAGCCGTATTTTTTCCTGCCGCGGTTTGACTTGGCACTGAGAACATTTTTGATAGACTAATGTAATTTATGAGTGTTTATTCATAGAATAGTTGAGTGTTACAGGTCATTGATTTGTTCCTTGGTTTTTAAACCAATGTATAGAGAAATTTATTATTGTGTAGGTACATGTTTCGTAGTTGAACAGAGTACCTAAGCTTTTAATAAATCAAAACAAAATCTATTAAAACATATGGTTGGAACATTGCCAGAAATATCAATTATCTTCGGAAATATTTTATTAGGCACTATTATAACATCAAAGTGGTTTTCTAAATAATTAACTGGGAATGATTTGAAATGCTTAAGAACATTCTAAGATTGGTAACAATTTTCTGTTTGTTAGCCAAAAATAATGTTCCTACAGACTAAAGATAAATAATAAATCACGCCTAATTGTGTGGCTCAGAAGAAACATTGATATAATTTTAATTGAATTTTAATTGATTTTAATTGAAAGAATAGCATACCATAAAATTCCATTCCATTCATACAAATTCATTTTTTTCTATTTTATTAATGAATATAATACTTGTAAAGATTGTTCATATAAATTAATTAAAACCCTCACAATTATTATGTTCTGTCATTGTTTCTTCTGAGCTACACAATTAATAGATAGATAGAAATAGAATACTGTTTATTGTGCACACTAAGTATAAAAATTACAGATATAAATTAATGTTAAAATTTTACAATGGCTGTCTTAATATTATTTAATTATCTAGAAGTAGTTCTACCCCCAGTTTGAGAAAAGGCTGGGAAGATTCATTGATTATATCTTTAGAGCAACACAATTTCTGTGACCACTCCACCCACACACATCCGCTAAGCTCATTCTTCAAATAAAAATGCCTAGTCAGTATGACATGACCCTCAAAATTCTGTCATTACGGTACCTGGAAGTTTCAATAAGCTCTTGATCTCCTCATTGTCACTCTTAATTTTTTTTCCACAGGAACTATATTATTGAAAACAATGCCAGTGTGTAAACCCATAGCATAATAATTAATTAGGAAAATGTCTCATAGAAACCGTATTAACAGTAATAAAAAACCTAATGTACAATTGTAATTTACAGTCAAACCACTTAAAATTCTAGTCAACGTAGTTTTACAACAGATGTACTCGTAATGAGGAAGTATGTATGCTTCTTAATCTCAGTATTAATTGAAGGTCATTTTAACCTATAGCAAAGAACTGGACCTTGAACGCTATGAATGAAATAAAACACCTTATTTATTTAATATTAGCTGTGTCCCGTGGTTTCACCAGCAAACGTCTCATTCCCGTCGAAACATCGGGATAAGAAGTATCCTATGGTCCAGGTCATGGTCTACCAATGTGGTAAATTTCATCCAAATCCATTCAGCCATTTAAGCGTGAAAGTGTAACAAACAAACATACAAAATATCAAACTGTTTCACTTTATAATAATTTAGTTTAGATAAGGTAGCTTCACAGCTGACAGTATAACAGCATAAATATTAAGTAATAATATAAATATTACGCCAATTACGAAGTATACAGAAAAATAAGACTGGCAGTGTCATGATTATTAATATTCATAGTGTGCGCACGCATATCTGTGCGGTGTGGGTGTCTTTCTGTAAATGTGTGTTTGTGTAAATTGGTTTTTTATCACCTACTTATTCACAATTGGCACATCTGTAGTATTTGCGATAAAAAATAAAGATTTTTAATAGCAATAACACCTGGCTTGCTGATGATCCTGAGTCCACATAATGATTACAGCAAATAAAAATCTTCTCAGGCAAGATTTTTATCTCCGCGAGATGTAAAACAGAACATTATTTTTATTGTACCTAATCTACTTATAATCTTCCACGGTAATGTTTGATAAATAATTGAAAGGAAAAATAAAACATTCTGATGGCAAGTATTGAATGAACACAGCTCTAAGACAAACAGGGTTTTTGTTTTCAAAATCAAAAGTTCTTGTTTAAATTAGTCTGAGAATTAGCACTTTTTTTGAAACTACAAGCAAACAATCAGTTCATAGCTTTGTTTGTTTCTTACATATGAGTCAAGTGTAATCCTGTCTATTTTGTATGATGACTGCTGCCGTTAAAGCCTTCAACACAGCTAGAATGATAAAATGATAAAATGTCATATCAGAGGGGCTATTCTCGTAATTTTAAGAACATTCACAGTCTGATCTCAGTCTCGATCTGTCAAAAATACCTCTAATTTCCTTACATTTTTGACAAGTTTTTGACATTTGTTGGTCGCCGAGATGAGACTGCGACTAGATTTTGAACGTTTTAAATTACGAGAATTGGCCTTCTGGCATCTGGCAGATTTTTATTTATACACCCAAATAAACAGCCAAAAAACTTGAAGTGAAAAAATATTACTTACTAAAAGAATAATACTGTAGTGTTAAAATTGTTACGTTTTAAATGGGCGTTTAGAATATAGAAAAGAGCGTAATAATAAAAAATGGCTTGTGTGAGGAATGATTTGAAAGAGAAGGGAGTTAATTTAAATGTGATGGTTGACAGAGCAGAATAGAAGAAGAAAATGTGTGGTGACGACCCCAAGTAACATAGAACAGGATCGGGAAGATGATGAACAAATTATTTTGTAACCTTGCATCTGTCATTCACGCGATATCCACATTCTGAAGAGCATTTTAAATATTCATATTTTAAATTGCTAACCGTAACTTGCCTTTGAATGTACTGTAAATAACCTCTAAACAAAAGAGCTCAATAATTTATGCGATACTCAATTAACTACAAATTATACAGTTAATACATTACGTCGATATTCATACAGACATGTAAATTAGTTTTAATATTTATGAACTGATTTTGTAAATAATCTTTGACTTTAGTTGATTCGCACGAATTTACTCAATTAATCTTAGGCAATAAAGTATAGAAAAAAGTACACCAGTGCATAGAAGTGTTTTTTTTTTTGTTAGGCCTATACTGCCCCACTGCTGGGCAAAGGCCTCCCCCAAGTCTTTCCAAGTACTCCTTTCCCGCGCCATCTCGAACCAGCCCTCGCGGTACGCGTCCAGGGGGTCTACTCCGAAGTAGTATCGGCCGAATGTTCGGCCGTTTCCTGATACGAAGTTACTATTTGGTTCGGTCCGTTCCGATCCTACACTCCTACACTCTTTCGAATATTGACTATGGTCCCGACCCAACTGAGCCGAACCGAACTTTTTTCGCATTTTTCAATAATATTCGGTTCGGCCATGTGTCGGTCCGATCCGAACATTCGCACTTTGCACTTCGGAGTAGGCCCCCTAGTTATCTCGCCACAGTTTTCTGGGCCGACCTCGGCGGCGCCGTCCATCTTCAGGCACCCATTGTGTGGAAACTTTTGCCCAGCGGTCATCCTGCATGCGGCTGATGTGACCCGCCCAATCCCACTTGAGCCTAGCAGCTTTCTTGTCTACGTCTATTATACCCATTTTGGAACGCAGCATGGTGTTCCGAATTTTGTCCTGTCTTTTTACACCCAAGATGCTGCGCTCCATCGCTCTATGGCAAACGCCAAGGCGGAACTTTTGCGACTCGGTGAGCGACCAGGGTCTGAGCACCATAGGTTAGGACGTGCAGGTTTTTCTAAACTTCATTGCATAAAATTCAAACAAAAAAATGGTTTTAAAGTATTGATTTGCCCGTTTCGTGCGAGTAAATTCGTGCGAATCGACATTGTGGTGTTGGTGACGTTTGTCGGATTTGAGACAGTCATTGTATGTATTACACTGTCACATGCACATACGTATATGGGCATTCACAAGAACAACAGATTTGAGGATAATGACGTTTGCGGTTGGGGGACGTCTATCAGGAACGGAGTTCTTTACGCGATACTGGCATGCACACATACCGAGTGCGTATAAAATAGAAAGCATAGCATAATCAGCCAATAATGTTCCCACTGCTGGGACACAGGCCTCCTCTCGGTAAGAGGGAGTGGGCCGTAATCCACCACGCGGGGCCCGTGCGGGTTGGTAGATGTCACATGTCTTAGAATTTTCGGTTCTAGGACATGCCGGTTTCTTCACGATGTTTTCCTTCACCGTTTTGAAAGCAGTGGTGATGAAATTATTAGTTAGTTTGAATCCACGTCCTACAACTCGTAAGTCAGGGTTGTCACCACTGGTCTAATGATTATCATCATTCCCAATGCTATAACAGTCGCGCATAAGGTCTTACAAAGTCGCAGCCATCAAGGGATTCCCAGAGAAATTGAAGCTTAGCACATGTTCCATTACAAACCATTGTGTAAACCACTCAGGCCACTATTATTCCCCAACACTTGACTACATTATTGCTCAATCGCGAAACGAATAAAAGCATAAAAGTGTTCAGCAACAATTTAAATAACTACACAAAGGGATCAATTTGAATAGCTTTGTTAGCTTCATGCTGTATATTTTGGGTTTTGTTATCTTTTACGAGCAGATAATACCTGAGTCTAGAGTACATTAGACATTATTCAAGTATTTATGGCTCTCCGGTATAGTTACCGGAGAGCCATAAATACTTGAATAAAATAAATAGGCACGTCTAACGTAAACGTTTGCCCACTGCAGGCAGATGATGATGTAGTCTTTATCATCATCTGCAGTGGGCAAATGTTTATTTAGAGTTATCCGATAGACGTGGAACCTCACCATACATCAGATGATATTTGGGGACATACAAGTAGGAACCAATGATGAAACAGCCGCATAAAATGTTTGGAACGAAGCTCTTTAGCGCGCGGTTTACGATAGGAGTACACTGGCAGAAAACGTCACGTAGCGGAAAAGCGTTATGCCTGAAAAAGATAGCAAGCTAAAAACTATACTAGATAATATCATCTGCCTAGCCTTTTCCCAACTATGTTGGGGTCGGCTTACAGTCTAACCTGATGCAGCTGAATACCAGTATTTTACATGGAGCGACTGACCTTCACAACCCAGTCACTTGGTAATATGATACCCCTTTGTAAGACTGGTTGTCAAATTTTCGGGCTACTGACGATCCGTAACGACTGTCATAGATCCACGAATGACAGCCGGGACAAACGGCTTAATGTGCTTTCCGAGGCACGGAGGGGACTTTGTATGTGAAGATGGTCACCCATCCCCGGATCAACCGCGGCAAGTGTGGCTTAACCTGATAGATCGACCTCGGCTCAACACCGAGAGTTCAAAATCCCGCCGCGATATCTTTACGTCCGTGTGATCGTGGACTAAGTTGCCGACTTGCCGGCTTTCAGTCGAGGTATCAACCTTGCTGAATGGATAATCTTTTCACCTCGCTATGATCCGTTAACGTAGCTTGTGTGATACGAGCGAATAGAATAATGCTCATTCAATATTCACAAACAGATCATAGCCGCGGGGTAATTGCGTAACATACTAATAGTAGCAATGGTTTTAATTTTGACAGTTCTACAACATTCATTGGCTTATTTACGTTGTTGAGCAGACAATTTTTTTGAACTTTTATAGCAATCGACTAGCTTCCTTCTAAATGATTCACATTGTGATTGAAAGTGTGTCACGCAATTAGGGTGCAGGGCCCTAATTCACTATGACCACTTAACGATATCTTACTTCGAAACAACGCCATTTCCACGTTCATTTCGCGCGGTTTCGATTTTGATTTAAAATATGACGCACTTAGCAGTCCAATATCCCGTTTTTTGGTCAAAATATTCAATGGTTAATATCAGTTCGTTCAAAGCTCCAATGAATTTACATTTCGTTGATCAAACAATGAATTGAAAAAAGCGTTTTGCCTTCCTCTTGGATACCATCCGTCTATGGAAAACGGAGGGTTATGTCGGACTCCTCCCACGGTTCCTTCCACTACCAAAAGTTGGGGCCCGGAAGAATATGTTCTCGTACATTGGCCGCCCTCCCGATTCTTGAAAGAAAAGTTTGACGGATAGCTAGGCTTAATTTTACGAGCCAAAAAGGATTGCAAGAATCGTGAAAGCCTAACATTGCTACTATCAAGTTGTTCGTATTGCAGTGAACTGCTAAGCAAAGAACCGCATCCCAATTGCGTAAATCAAATCAAGATATTATATTTCACGTAAACCTATATGGGCACTTATGAAACGTCAGAAGCTAGGTCCACAGTTCCAATTGGTACCGTTTCCTATGAAAAAGACCCGGCAGTAAACTCCACGGTTACTCTATTAAAAATAACTGACTTACAATCTTTTCAAATTACCTCGGATGTTTGTCGAGGCTCTATTGGCTGTCACAATACTCGATTACTACTTACTCATTTTAATTATGTTACCAATCCCAAAAGCTTAAAAACCCGTTAAAACATACCTATATGAAAAACTAGCATGGTTTTACTCTACAACTTTAATTTACCGTCAGGGGTCGAAACCATTTCACACCATTCCACACAAGTACCACAGTTCAGAGCTGTACCTATCAGAGCTGTACCTATCAGGGGTGTACCTATCAGAGGTATACCTATCAGAGCTATACCTATCAGAGGTGTACCTATCACAGGTGTACCTATCAGAGGTGTATCACGATCCGAGATTTTTGAAGAATATTTCTAATCCATTGCTTCATAGGTTCATAAATTTGTTTGCTCAGCAACGTAAATAACGCTATGAACGTGGTTGAACTGTCCAAATGAAAGAAAATACGTAAATTGTCATTTTATATGTGTTACGCAATTACCCCGCGATTTCTCCCGTTTTGCGAAACCAACCATTTTCCTATATCCTGGAGAGAGACCTTGAAGAAATTATCTGGACTTAGAGACCTTGAAAATTGGATTTTCACGCTAAAAAGAATGAATGGATTTGGATGAAATTTGGCACTTGAGTAGACCAAGACCTGGAGAAGGACATAAACTACTTTTCACCCTGGATCTCAGACAAGTCGCGGGAAACAGCTAATATTTTATAAAATCGCAGCTACTTCCTGCCTAAATATTATGGTCGCGTGCGGAAAGTCTATTTAAAAAGGCCAGATGATGATATCATTCAATAATCCTATAAAGCACTCCAAAATAGAAAAAAGATATCGGAACTCGTTGTTCACATACTATTTATTAGTTAGATATCATAGTAACCGGTTTCAACGGGCGGCTGCATGCCTTATTTGGAGCTACATTTTTTTCTACGACATTGTATAATGATTTGGTTCTATTGTTTACATCGTGTGGCTACGTAATAACAGCTGCACGGGGCGATCTATCAGGTTAAGTCACGCTTGTCGCGGTTGGTCCGTGTATGGGTGACCAATACATACCAAGACGCTTCAGAAAGCACGTTTTTGGTCTCGGCTGTCATTCGTGCATCTTTGACAGTCGTTACGGGTTGTCAGCAGCCCGAAATTCTGACAACATGTCTAAGGGATATCATATTACCCAGTAACTGAGTTGTAGAGGTCAGATTGGCAGTCGCTCCATGTAAAATACTGGTATTCAGCTGCGTCCGGTTTAACTGGAAGCCAACCGAGTGTAGTTGAGAACAAGTTCTCTCTGCAGTGTAGTTGGGAACAAGTTCTCTCTAAACAAATTATCATCATCTGCCTAAGAGCATAATGATTGCTGTGTGGCCCATCCATCTTAGAATAGACGTCGCTACAGTCTTCACGTCATCCTCCGGACATCGCAAGTGGCGACGAAACGATTATTTGTAAACTGAATGGTTGAACCCATCTAGATGCTGCATCCAATTACCAATTCACACCCGAAGGTGGTAATTTTGACTTCCCGTTCTAAAGGTCACGTTTCAAAGCACTTTGCGAGTTTAGGATCTCCGCTATGCACACGCATGCTCTGACGCATGTTTACCCCCAACTTGTTTTTTTGTGTTTATGTCCTTTTTTCATGCGTCATGTTTGCCGCAAATAAATGCATTTTCTTTCTTTCTTTCTATCATAAGTATTTCTTCGTGAGGAGCAGTGGTAACGGCCACGACTTACGACTTATGTTTTAAGACGAGCGCTAATCTTGGCGACAAACTGTCACGCATTTTGGAGAGAACGCATGCCCTGCGCAACTCCCGTTTGACAGGATTTCCACCAATTATATTGATGATGCGCGTGCGGCCCAAACGGCGACCACAAAAACAGATGCGCATGTAATAAATTACACATTCCAAAAAACAGACAGCCAATTTAATTTTAAGATACTTCAACTATTTCATTAAAGCGCACGCATGCGTGATAAAAAAACGTTCAAAACGATATTTTAAATAATCGTCCTTGAAATATTTGGACAATCACTTTTAACCGCTGCGTATTAAATTGTAGTTAGTTTAAAGAGTGTGTTGCCACTATAAAATATTACGTGCTCCAAAAGTTATTTAGTTAGCTCTGTGTGCTAATAATAACGGGAAATGATTCATTATTTTGTTTAGGAACGATTTACTAACCTTTTACAACTTGTATTTGTGTTGCTGATAGTTGTAACACGGCTGCAATTACGAGTATAAAATAAATAAAATCGTGCCTTCTCTGTATGAGAAGAGGTCTTTGCCCAGCAGTGGGACAATTCAAAGGCCGTTATTATTATTACTGTTTCCGTAATACATAAATATATATATATTGGTAAAAACCACTGTTTTGTAAGACTAGCGAAAAACTTAAAAGTAGGTGGACACCTATTTGTCTAAAGCATAAGCATAATCAGCCTATACTGTTCCCACTGCTGGGACACAGGCCTCCTCTCTGTGAGAGGGAGTGGGCCGTAATCTACCACGACGGCCCAGTGCAGGTTGGTAGATGTCACATGTCACAAATAACTATAAGTATTCACTTTTTTTTCTAAAAACGAAAGAAAAAGGCTATAAAAATAAAAACAATGCCCAGCCATTATCGTAATTAATTAGCGATCAACATGGACATGTTATCTTTCCGCTAATTTAGCATGTAACGTGAATCAATAAGGCATTGGATGCAGGCGTGTTATCAATTGATAATGACTGGTTATCGCTGGATGGATCCGGCAAAGTCAAGCTGGAAAGCGAATCTTTGCAGTTTCTAATTGGAATGCTGAAAGTGTACTATGCAATGCAAATAGCAGGCAGCCACGGTCCCAATGGTCCCGGCATTCATTTGTAGATCTTTGACAATCGTTACGGGTAGTCAGAAGCCCGAAAGTTTCAAAACCATTCTTACCAAGGACCCTGTAACTGGGTTGTAGAGGTCCGATAGACAGTATCTCCATGTAAAATACTGGTATTCAGCTGCATTCGGATAGACTGGAAGCCGAGATTCATACAGAGATATCAGAGAAAGTATGAGCATTTAAGAACCAGAGACCATGGGACCAAGTCTACAGATTTAAAAACGCTGCAATGGTCTCTCCTTAAATTAGTAGTATTGGCACCTGCGGGATAATTGCGTAACACACTATTAGTAGAAATAGGTTTCATTTTGACAGTTCAACAACATTCATTACATTATTTACGTTGTTGAGCAGACACATTTTTCAAACATATGAAGCAATGGATAAGTAATATCCTTCAAAATGATTCAGATTACGACTGATAGTATGTTACGCAATCAGGGTTGCTTCACGATGTTTTTCTTTACCGTCTGTGATTGCCAAGTATGTACGTTTTAAAAGACTCTGATTGTTACTTGCAAGTCATGGCCGTCAAAACAGTCCAAGGAATCTCGCCAGAAGAGCTAGTTATCTATGTTTTTTTTTTTTTTTGTTATCCTGCTCTGCCCCGCTGCTGAGAAAAGGCCTCCCCAAAATCCATCCTGGCATCTTCTAGAGCCACCTCGATCCAACTAGCGCGTCTAGGTCGTCTCGCCACCTGTTCCTGGGCGGGCTTCGGTGGCCCCGTCCATCCTCAGGCACCCACCATGTGGAGACTCTTACATTTGTCCATTTGGTTGCCTAGTGAGCTAAGTTTTTCTTGATCAAGGTGGATTTCAAACCTTTAAAAATAAAAAAATACCTTTGCATTTTCAAGATTTATTAACAAGGTTCTATTTTATTAATACTGAATGCAAATAAAAATAAATAAGCTGCATCGTTCTTAATGAAGTCAAACTAAAACATATATTGATTGAGTGACTAACGAGATGGCAAAAGGCACTTCAGAAGATTACAATTTATCGACTACTAGCTTATGCCTGCGACTTCGTCCGCGTGAAAGTTCTTGTTCCCCCGACCCACCGCGTCGCATCGCATCGCCCGCCCGAGCTATTACTTCGTTTTTCCTAGGTGTTCTTTTAGACATTTTTCGGCCCCTAAGCTTCGTAGCGGGGTGTCATATAGCCTAAAACCTTCCTCAAGAATTGGGCTATCAAATGCTATAATAATTCCGACTGGTAGTTCCAGAGATAAGCGCGTTCAACCAAACAAAGAAACTCTGCAGCTTTATTACTAGTACTCGCAGCGCCTCGCGGTTTCACCCGCACAAGTGTCGATCCCGTGGGAATATCGGGATAAAAAGTATACTATGTGTTTTTCTGATGTTCAAGCTATATTACTGTAAAGTTTCATCATAATCCGTTCAGTAGTGTTTGCGTCAAAGAGTAACAAGCATCCATCCGTCCATCTTCACAAACTTTCGCGTTTATAATATTAGTAGGAAGTATAGATTTAAATAATCCTCTCTAAGCTCAAAATTATTAGAATTAAGTATTTTATTCGAGACTTAATTAAATATTTATTATCTGCAATATTGCAATTTGCAAATCGTTGTGACGTAGGTAGGTACAGCCCGGTTCAAACTTTATTGCGGCTCTGAACATGAGGCGAGTCGCTGCGTAGTAACAAATTTACGTGTCAGCAGGGGTGAGGGGTGAGGTACTGCGCAGCGAGTAACGAACTTCAGAGCCGCAATAAAGTTTGAGTCGGACTGTACTGTACCTATTTCAATTTTGTACATAAACAGTATATAGATGTAGCTAGATAATCTCCTCATTATCTAGCAGATTAGTTATCTAAAGCCTGCATTAATAAACCACTCAACATATCTGTTTTCGGGTGATATCACTCAAGTCCCTGTCAAAGTAATATCGGTCGTCAAAGGCTTTTTATAAATTAAATCAGTTTCCGAAACGTACCCTATTTCCATTGATATTAGTTGAAAGGATTTTCTCTAACTCGATTTTTATTCTACTGTGTAGAAATGTTACCATAATACTACACAGGTACTACAGTTGTACTAAGGCCCCTCGCACACGACGTCTTTTTGTAGCGATGCTGTCACGCGTTCGCATCGATACAGTCGCGTTACGGTCGCTAGCTGTTTACCCTCGCCCACACCACGATTCTCAGTCGTGATGCAAACGCGATTCTGTCGCGATGCGAGTTGCACTGATGCTTGGTTCTCCACTCACACGCGCCACCCTCCCTCCGTTCTCTCCCCGATGTCGCCCTACACGGTCGCGCGTTTTCATCGATACAGTCGCGATGCTGTAGCACGTTGCAATTGGGACTAACGCGCGTTAGTAGCGATGCTGTCGCGCGTTTACGACACGCACGACAGCATCGCTACAAAAAGTCGCCGTGGGCGTGGGGCCTAAGGCAGAAATAAATACTACTTATATTTGTCAGCGGCTTCTCGGGAGGTCAGATTATCCCACGGGAACGGACAACAGGATAAAAAGTATCCTGTGTCCTAATCCAGGTCATGGTGTACCTCATTGAAATACGTTCTGCCGGTTTTTGCGTGGTTAGAAACAAACTTTCACATTTATAATTTTACTAACTGCGCCCCGCAGTTTCACCCGCATAAGTGTCGATTCCGTGGGAATCTCGGTATAAATGTATCCTCTGTCCAATTCAGCACCCTACTTGCATAACACAATATCAATCACAATCTGAATCGTTTTGAAGGATATTATTATTTTTTTTTTTTTTTTTAAAACGTTGCTCCACACTAGGAATTTCTCCCGTATCGTGGGTGCGTTTACAAACATTTAAACTCACATGCACAAACAGCCAGACCCGGAACAACTACTTGTAGGCCATACAAATATTTGTTCCGTGCGGGAAACGAACCCGCGACACGCAGCGCAGCAGTCAATCGCTTAACCACTGCGCCAACCGTGCCGTCGTATTGCTAATCCATTGCTTCATATGTTGTTAAACTGTCAAAATGAAAGCCATTGCTACTGTTAGTATGTTACGCAATTACTCCGCAGGTCATGTTCTACCCATGTGCCAAATTATATCGAAATTCGTTCAGCCGTTTTATCGTGAAAGCGTAACAAACAAACATACAAAAAACCATTTTTTTTTCTCTTTATAATATTAGTTTAGATTATAGTAGGATACTATACCACGCACCTGGTTGTGTGGGCTTTTGATGGGTAACAGGTACTGAAAGTACATCAAACATTTGCCAAAATACTTGGTAGTCTTAAAGCTCACAGCCTGTTTCCACAAGATAGCTTCTTGGTAAGCACCATCTACTTAAAGAGTTCTGGCATAATACTAAACTATTCTACACCACTCACATCTCGACGACACACTTGGGAATTGAGGAAGATTTCTAGATCACTATTAACTGAGTATTACTCCTAAGAGTACTATGATCGTCCTAGATCCTAATTAATTGGAAACTGGCTTAGCTGTGGCTGAATAAATGAATACTAAAAGCTATTGATCTGAAAGAAAGAATAATATTTATTTGGCAACAGGTCGAACACAGAATATCAACAGTGAAACACAAAATATATATTTTTTTAACCGGCCAAGTTTGAATCGCATACGAAGGATTCCGTACTACATGGCAAAAAATGACAAAAAAGTCACTTGTCTTGTATGGAGAAACCCTTTAATTTTTACTTACTTTATTTTATTTTTATTATTTGTTAATATAGCGGCAATATAAATTCAGCTGTCTACCTATTACGGTTCATGAGATACAGCCCGCTGACAGACAGACGGACTGACGGATGGACGGGGCTTGTAATAGGGTCCAGTTGGCATCTTTTGGATAATGTTTTAACTCAACAGTTTGTTCCTCACGGCTGCGTCAGGAAGGTCCATTTCATTTGCCAGACATGCTGTCTGACATTGTTTTTCTAATGAACCTTTAGGTAGGGATTCAAATATGCGAACGGTTAATGGCAATACAATCGCCCCTTATTGCATGGGATATAAACTGTTAAACATTACAGGCGAAATGCAGGCGAACGGTCACCAAAAGAGATATTTATTCCAAAACATCCATCAGTTCCTTACTAAACTTCAACTATATCTGACGACCCTGGTTACTTATCTCCTTTTGGCATCATACACTGGCCTACACATTCGGGGACCGATATCGACTTTTAAAGCTTTGCACTCCAAAACCTGGTGCTGCCGAAAATATTGATATTGATGACCTATCGCAAGAGACAATAGATGACTATCGTTTTTGTTTTATCTCAGTTGTTATTGGAGCACAAAAGAATACAGCTGTCGCTCTCGCAGAAGTAATCTTGAAGTTACTTTTTACGACACGCACGAGATGAACTGATCATCGTAACACTATAATTTTCCCTAAATATGTTAGAATATAATAGAATACTCTTTTTCATGTACTATCGTCAAAACCTATATCTGACCATTTTGAAAACAAAATCCCGTGCACACGATGACCATAGCTGGGTCCGTAAGTAAAACAAACGAGGATCCTTTTTAGGTCGACTAATAATATGCGCTGCAAGCAGGAATAGTCCTTGCGGTGGTCAGATATAGATTTTGGCGATAGCTCATCATATAAATTACAAATATAAAAGTAGACATTTTACAAAGGGTGACACAATGGGCGGTCTTATTTCTAAGAGCGATCTTTTAAAGACAACCTTTGGATGGATTAAAAACGGGACGGAGAGACAATACTGTAGGTAGTCATGTATGTTAGGACTTAATGAGGCTGAGAAGTGGTGAGCCAGTCGTGACGCCGCGACATACTAGTTATAGGTCGTAGGTTCGAACAGGCAGGTACTTTGTGTAAATTATTTCATCACCACTTCTCTCAAAACCGTGAAGGAAAACATCGTGAAGAAACCGGCATGTCCTAGAACCAAAAATTCTAAGACATGTGATATCCACCAACCCGCCCTAGCCCATTCTCTCTCACAGAGAGGAGGCCTGTGTCCCAGTCGTGGGACCAGTATAGGCTGATTATGCATCATCATAGCACTAAAATTTTCTCTAATTGTGTTAGGAACGCCTTCCACTTTAACCTTAGGCGGCTGAGTAACTGAATTTTAAACAGAGCGACTGCCATCTAAGCTCCACAATCCAATTACTTAGTACTACCGATATTCTTAAGTTAGGCCGTTGGACGTACCAAACTATCTGCAAAATCCAAGCTATTTTTTCGTGTTATTAACCAACCTGAGCAGTGGATTACGGCCCACACATTCAAATAGAGGAAGTCTGAATACCAGCAGAGGGAACATTATACGCTTATAATTCAATTATAAACTAACTCGTTGGCCTAGTAGTCGCAAACGCGACTACTGAGCACGAGGTCTTGGTTTCGATTCCCAGGTGGGGAAAAGTGTTATTGGATTTTTCTATCTGGAATTTTTCAGCAGCAGCCCGGAATCCGGATTTATGTCTGGTTGATGGCAACAGGCTCGCTCCCATGACATGGGACTTAAACATAACTGCATGGCGCAATGTGGGTGTACTATAGGTACACCTCTGCTCAACCCTTCAAGGAAATAAGTTGTGAAGTTATGATATGTAATTCAATTATTACATGTCTTATAATATGTCTGTATTTTCCCGTACTTTCGTTCTAGTATCGATGAAGTCATTAGCTCTAGAACTCGGGTAATTATATTATTTATAGCCAGCACTAACGTTAGGTACATGAAGGATTCATTGTTTACCTTCACTGGGGTAACATACCAGTTTCCTCACAGTTTTCCTCCAATGATGTCTATTTCATTCATTGTATTTTCCTCTCATCTGTGAAATAGGGAAGATTGTGTGATTGTGGGGTTCCCTATGTGTTAGAGGTTAGAACTAGCGATTATTTTGCAGAAACTAGATGTATCCCAGAAATCGCTGTAAGCTGTACAAGATACAAGATCATTTATTTCCAAAACAGTACGTAGTATTTCCAAAACGAGTACATAAATGACGAGAGCACACACCCGCACCGTAATTGCGTAATACACTATCAATCAATATCTGAATCATTTTGAAGTATATTATTGCTATTCCATTGCTTCGTATATTCGAAATATTGGTCTGCTTAACAATGTAAATAACGCAATGAATTTAGTTGAACTGTCAAAATTAAAGCCATTCCAACTGTCAGTGTGTTACGCGATTACCCCGCAGGAAGGTAATTCCCGTATTTTTAGGAAAGGTCGCATTATAAGTAATTGCGTCAATCGGTCAAAAATTTCCCTACATTTTTGTCAAGTTTTTGACATTGATTGTCGCCGAAACGAGATTGCGACTAGATGTTGAACGTTTTAAAATACGGAAATTGGCCTTCTGGCATGCAAGCTGTATGATAATAGCGCAAAAATCCACCAAGCCCTTTAAAATCTGATAACCTGTAATTACATAAGCATTATGAATTACCTACTTTTATTAAAGAAGTTCCCAAGATGCTGATTCAAAAAAAGCACGGGTGAGTTTTTGTCATAGTTGAAATGTTGGTTTTCGCGTGACTATATATAATTCAGTAGACTTGTACTTACAATCTTTTGGGGTCCTCCCCAAGGCTCCATCCTTTGATTTATTAATGAGTGTGTAAGGGATTACGAATGGGATCGTTTCTCTGTATCCTGAGAATTGTAACTATAATTATTATTTAGGGCCTAAGTCTTCTCTAGCAAATAATCTGATGGACTAACTGCCAAACACAACATTCCAAAGATTAAAGAGAAGAGCACCACAGGATCTTATATCGACATAATAATATGATGCAATACCGATTGTCTAGTCCGTCTCGACACTCGCGCGGCACTGTTTACGTTGCGTATGTGTGGATAGCTACGCACACATACACAATTCTGCGATCTTTTACCTAAACTCGAGCATTGAACACAGGCTCTTAATTATAATTTTCAATATTATTGTTATATTATAAACGTGAAAGTTGGGAGGATGGTTGGATGGATATGCGGATGTTTGTTGCTCTTTCACGCAAAAACTCCTGAACGGATTTTAATAAAACTTTACTGTAATATAGCTTAATACATTAGAATAACTGAACACATAGGATACTTTTTATTCCGATATTCCCACGAGATCCATACTTACTAAATAATTATATGGACATCAATGGGTATTGTTTCATGCACGACCAAATTATACTAATTTTTTGGTCGTGCATGAAACAATAGGTACCCATTTAACTGGAGATTATATACTTATAATCTCCAGTTCAATGTCGCAGCGCAAATCGAGAGGAAAAAGAAAAAAATAAAAAAGTTTTCTCGTCATTACGATTGAATACTACCACTATTTTCCCCGCTTCTAAGAAAAGATGGACTCCGTATTATGCTCGAGTTACGGTCAATGGATAAACGAAACGCATCAGTGAATAGCTACAGCTACAGAGTGAATTTCCCGAAAAGTGTCGCAGCCTTGACCCAAATACCCGTCGCTCTTTATACTAAAACTCGTCGGCTATCAGGCAAAGACGCAAACCAAAGAGACTCGATATGAATGTTCTTTTCATAGTTGGGCTTTGAATTTGATAAGAGCCTTTTGGAAATCTTTAGATTTCAAATGTACAGGCGGGATTACTTTCAAAATGACCAGCATAGCTATTTACAACCATCCGACAGACTCTCGTATCGAAAATGACACATTTTGATAACCTGATTTGCCTTGCTGACAGCAAACAGCTGTCGGAAAAATAGCGGTCGTCTATTTGATTTAAACTGACAAAATTTTCGGGTTTTGGATTTGTCAATAGCGTTTAGAGGACTCTTACGATGACATTGATTGATGTTCGATACGGTACGGAGCGCGTATCGATATCGAGTTGTTGAGAATAGCTATGCAGATGCTGCTTTTCAGTAGTATTTTAAACCGAAATAGACATTATTTCGGTTTAAAATACTACTAAAAAGCTGTTTGATTTCCACAACTATTACAATGTTTCACCATAATCATTGGCAGCCTTGCACCACCCGCCGACTAAATGCCTCCTTTCTTTTGTGTCATGCTTCCCTGGTCCGTGCGACTCTCCTCCATCGGGGTAGTTGCGTAACACACTAACAGTAACAATGGCTTTCATTTTGACATTTCAACAAAATTCATTGCGCGTCAAATTTTTCGAAAATACAAAGCAAAGGGTTAGCAATATCCTTTAAAATAATTCTGATTGTGATTGATAGTTTGTTACGCAATTAGGGTACAGGGCTTCCCCGTGTGATTCTGTAGGTCGTCCATTCCCCATTAAATGGTATGGCTACGCCCAAATCCCAAAGTTAAATTGAACAGCTTTTGACTGCCCGTGATGAAGTTTGCGAACATTTCTATGAAACTTAACTACTAAGTTATGTGTTTATATTATAAGGCTTTGCTTATAAACCCTAAAAAGCAGTCAAACACGCCAATAACACAACAAAAGGATCCAAAGTGCCAGTATTTATAGCCCGACCTTGATTCACACCTCAGATTTGACCCACTATACAGCCATCCACACAGGTTTCGCTCGCAAACAACGCCAGACGATGATGTCACTATCATGACATAATTGCACGACTCACATCGCGTGAATCCAATGTTTAATGAACTAAGTTGGTAGGACAGTACAATGGGTAAACTGTATTTGTGAAATAGGGAGGAAATAATGGCAGTGATAGAAAATTGATATTGAAACACTTCCAAATATGACTTGTGCTTTAATACAATCCAAATTTGGTAGTGTTTAAGTGTTTGTGTGTTTAGGTTAAGGTATCTATGGGCCTGCGTCGCCTGAAATAAATACATAAACAAGTAATAACAGCTGCACGAGGGAAATTCGTGGCTAAGTAATAGGAACTACTCACACTTATTCAGCTCTATTCAGGTTATGCCCATAGAAAAAACGATTTTGTATGGAGACGCGTACGCATCCGTTCAGCTTTCCGCATCTATTCAGCTTTCGCGGCAAACAAGTATAAAAGGAGGACCAATGTGTTATTATCATGCGAGTGCTATAGATAGAGATCAGCGCTGTTCTGTCGCGTTCAGCGCTGTTCCGCCGCATTCAGCGTCGAACGCGGCGGAACAGCACTGTACACGGATGGTTTTCGACTCCTTATCGACAAGTTGCGACCTGCATAGTTCCTGCATAGATTTGATTTATTATTACGTTATCATTATGCACTTAGGATTGAGAGAGTTCGGACGGAAGTAATTATAATTATTTTATTTTTACGAAAGAAAATGATGAACGAAGAGAAACTTGTATTGCTAGTGCAAAAATATTCTTGCTTGTACGATATTAGTTCGTCACATTATAGCGATCAACAGAGAAAAAATAATGCTTGGGAAGAGAGAAGCGTTTCAGCGGAGATAACACACTATGACGGCTTTTCTCATTCTTACGACGCTGTACGCGACTGAGAGAAGCAGAGCTGTATAAGTGTGACCAAAATCGTTCAGCGAAACGCGAATGGAGCTGAATAAGTGTGAGTCCCATAACAGCCGTACGGTTCGATCGATCAGCTTAAGCTACGCTTGCCGCGGTCGGTCCATAGATGGGTGGTGGCCATCTTTACATACTAAGACCTCCCCGTGCCTCGGAAAACACGTTAAGCCGTTGGTCGCGGCTGTCATTCTTGACTTTTTGACAGTGGTACGGGTTGTCAGAAGCCCGACTGTCTGACAACCAGTCTTACCAAGGGTATCGTGTTACCGAAAATGCTAAGCAGACTGATTGATTTGGAAGTGTTTCAATAGCTGAACAGCGCGATTGAAAATGAACGCTTTCGTTGTTTCTAAAGTTTATTCAAGGTTTGTTTTATTTAAAGCGAATTGCTTCATATTTTGTACCCTTATTAGTAGTTTCTTACCCAGGGATCGCATAGCCGATTTTTTGGCATACTGGATTTTCAACACATTGCTAAACGCCAAGAGTTGAAAGTCCAATAGTTTGTTTCTTCGACGCGCTGAGATGCACTCTTTTGGATTCTCAATGCTCGGCTCGACACCGACAGTTGAAAACCCAGTGCGCGATAAAGGATAAAATCCCGTCGCAATATTTTTCCGTACGTGCGAACGAAAGCTTATTGGATGAAACTAAATAGTCTTTAGCTTGCCAGTAAAAAGGTTACTTCTACGGTCCATTCACAATTATTTACCTCTGATTTAGCATCACTGTCCAAATCACAGTGATCTTTATTCTCATTTGAATAAGGTTGCTGTTCTGTTGCTGCCAGTGATAAGTCTGTAAAAAACTGTGATCTTTATTGTTGTTGTAATAAGGTTGCTGTTGGGTTGCACCTTTCAGAGGTGAATAACTGTAGGCAAGCATGCACCATCGTCATCAGACTCACCGCTGCTCATATGTTGCAACTATGGTCAAACGCGAGCCTTTCTTCATATCATGTATGTGTAGAGTAAAATAATATCAAATATGATTTGATTTGATTTATAAATGGAGCAACATTATTTGGATCCGTTTCCAAACTATATGTGCCTATTTCCAGTCTAACCGAACGACAATTCAGTTCCCTTGTCCATCCGCTTCCTACACGCTCCCCTCCGGCGAAGTTCCGAACTGTATTCGATTCTATTCGATTCTCATCGGCATCCGACTGTTTTGACACGATCGATGGAGCAAATGATCTAAATTTTCGTCTCTCAAGAATATATCTAGAGATAGCCAAGAATTCCAAGACGATTCGAGTAATATGATAACTTTCGGACTGCCAGTCTTGAAGCATCTCCCAGAAAAAGATTCTGACCGCGGTATATTGGAAATCCGTGGAATCTTAGCATTAAATAAACTCAATCGATTGTTTTAAAAGTGTAGTTCTAAGAAAGACACACATTTGTATATATTTACACTAAAAAATCCATAAATTATTCTATCAGTACATGCGTCAGTGTCCCAATATTACGAGAACATACACTGCGTAATTCATTTAAATCCATTGTAATTTTGGATTGCACGATAAAATACTTAGCAAAAATTCATGAAACTTACTGCTTTGGAAGCCGTACCGATAGTGGAAAGTAAAGTAAAGTACTGTAGCATTATGCTAATGCAGTAAATAACTTTGACTTATAATGGAAGGTGCCTCCTTAAACAATTCTCATCCTTGCCTTGGAATACTAAATGAAACTTCGTTTATTATCGCTTTGAAATGCTTTTATTGCTTCTCGGCTTTGGCAAGATCCTTTTCTAATAACACTTCGACTTATTGATCCTCTTGCTTCAGGAGGTCTACTCTCTAAGCACGAAAGCTGTAGTTTCGGTCGAAGTTACGGGCGTATGCTACTTCATATCACCTACGGATATAAGACTAGTATAAGGCCCGAAATAAGAATGAATGACAACATGATTTGACAGTTGTCCTTACTCCCGATGTGCATTTGCCCGTCCAAAAAAGTAGATAATCTGGAGTTGGTAATGAGCGCGACTTACGAGATGTAGGTCGTTAGTTCGATCCCAGACAGGCGCTTTACTTTGTGTAAATTACTTCATCACCACTGGTCTCAAAATGGTGAAGGCGTGAGGATACCAGAATTTCCTAGAGCCAAAAATTCGAAGACATTTACCTACCAACCCGCACTGCGCCCGCGTGTTGGATTGCGGTGTCCAAGCAATAGGAAGATTACCTATAGGCTGATTATGTAATGTATGTGTGGGTTCATTCGTAAGTTTCGAACTACTTTCGGACGGGCCAATGTTAGCGTTGACGGGCTTAGAGAGTAGACCCTCTGATAACGTACTTTAAATCACTGCTGCATCTTCATCATTCTCACACTCATTATCTAGGCATAGGCTTCTCTTTTCTTGTGGCAATCCCCACGCTTCTTCATTCAGTTGATACCCCCCATGGCAACAATGTCGTCAGCCCTCACCAGCAGACCAACATCTTAATTTCAATTTTTCAACGCACTTTTCGATGTCATTCACTCTTCATTTTGAACTCAATTACTTCCATACATTGCGTGCCATTCTTGACTTGGCCATAGTTCACAGACCTAAGTTAGCACTTGACTTCTAGTCATGACCTCTTCATCACCAGTCTAGATCTTGTTAGGCTATTGACTTCAGTAATTATATTTCGTGCATATAGTATCTTGATTTTTGTAGTGATTATTTTTCAAATAATACACATTTTGTTTTACCAGTCTTACTAAGGGGTATCGTATTATCCAGTAACTGGGTTGTGGAGTTCAGATAGGCAGTCGCTCTGTGTAAAATACTGGTATTCAGCTGCATCCGGTTAGATTGGAAGCCGACCCCAATATAGTTAGGAAACGAACAGGCAGATGATGACATATTTTGTTTGATTGGAATTCAGAAACATCAAAAGTCTGGAAGCCGACTCTTCGAAGCAGTTGCCAGTACACTCCCCTAAGATTCGGAAGCTAGTCTGCGTGTGATAAAGACTATTACTGTGTTTCTTTTTTTTCATTCATTCCATAATAGGGTAGTTGTCTCGGTAAAAAAAATATATATATATATTTAGTCCGTCAGTTAGATTATCGAAAAATAATGGACCCGTATTTTTTCAATCAATCAAACAAAAAATGACAAAGATAAAGTGCGTCAAAATTTGGGAGTGGGGGGTCGTGACGTCGCTTGCTTGCAAAAATGTTGCTAGCAAGTGACGTCACGCGGAACTTTAACGCGCGATATCTTCATCAGTTTTGATATAATTGACAAAAGAAAAAATACGGTTTCAATATTTTTTGATAATCTAACTGACGGACTAATTAGATTTTTTAGGAAAATAGCCTATTCCCCCTTCAAGTACATTTTGTCAGAGTAATCATCGTATTTCCTCAAGATATAAGATGAGTAATCCACGCGATCGCCAGATAACGTCAGATAATTCTTGTGTTTTTATTGATATCCTTGGATAATTCCTATAATGCTGATATCGTTTTTACTTTTATAGATAAAGCCCTCAGTACAACGCAGATACATCACTAGTGTAACTGCGTTGTTTCGTAACAAATTATAGGAAAATAATAAAATTAAATGTTTTTATTACGGCAGTTTAGTGATAATTGTGTGTAGTGTAATTTGAAATACCTTTCTTATTAAATAATAATATTATAATAATGTGGTTTTGATAATAATAATGCTATTGATGGGACTGTTGGTTCCATTGTCCGTTGAATAGTGAAAATGATTGGATAATAGTTCTGTGCTACGACAATGAAAGTGAAAAATCCATTCAGCCTAGTGCGAATAGGTACGAATGAACCTTTTTTAACCTTTTCTTCATAATAGCAACATCACGCCTTGTTCCCCGAAGCGTTAGGCAGAGGTGTACTATCAGTACACTCACATTTCAAAATCAAAATATTTTATTCCAAATAAACCTATCAGAAGCTAGGTGCACGGTTCCAATTGGTCGTTTCCCATGGAGAAGGGCAGGCAAAAAACTCCACGGTTACTCGTTTAAAAATAATTAACTTTTACAATGTTTTCAAATTACAGTAGGTATGGGAGGTTTCGCCTGTTATGTATGCGTTCCATGTAATAGGGGACGAGATAGGCAAAAATGCCTGGACTCCGGTCTCCTACTGAGAAATTCCTGATAGAAAAACCCACTAACTCTTATATCTTCATAAATATTTATAGGTAGCATTAAGGTTGAAGCACTCCAGTGCATTATCAATATATTATTTAATGTCAAACCTGCTCGTAAGCCACCCCATTAAGTGAAGGTTGAAGTGATTAATGTAGGCTATGGTATGGCCAGTGGGGCATCGATTTTCGGTTGGCAATCTAGTAGATGTTTCATGAGAATTATATTGGATAAAGGAAACTGTAGCTTGATTCTACAACTTAGTCGTCTATTCCCAAAATATGGTTTTGTTTCGTTATTGTTAAAGATTATTCAGTTTTTTCCTCTGTTTAACGTCTTCTCCTAATATATTCAAACACCTACATTGAACTAGCGAAAATATATCACCACGTTTTACATAGGATTCGGTCGGTGATAGTAGTATCGGTAAGCTATTATTTTCTGACGCTCCTGCCTATACTTTTGGCCGAAAATTATATAACTGGGTCATTATTCTTCACGACTTCCAGGTATTTCGGTCCTCACAAGCTGTGGTCCTGTGGAGCTTAACATCATTGCTTGGTGGTTTTGTCTAGTTTCTCCCTCCATCTTCTATGTTGTCTGCCACAATGGGGTTCATGTAGTTGTTTAATTGGCCAATGAAGCACTCGACTTTAGCTAGCCGATTTAACCATGCCAATAATATTGAAATATCTAATAGAATAATTTAGGCACACCTCATACCTTACCAGACCTAGTATAAACCCTTCGGGGGAATCACATGAGTAAACACATAATAACTGTTTATTTTATAAACAACTAGCGATCCGCCCCTGCTTCGCAGGGGTGCAATGGCGACATGTCAAAACATGGACATTTCTATGCCATATCTAAGTTAATTAAGAATGCACAAGCCGTGTGCCCGATGGGGTTTCTCATCGACAATAATGACGAACTTTCATACAAACTTTCGTCAACTACTTATTTGACCCTCTTAGAGGTTTACTTTTCAAAAATCATGCCTCAGTGCTCACCTTTGTTATATAGGGAATTCTTGTACAAAATTTCATGTTTTACACCCAGCGGTTTAGCCTGTGCGTTGTCAGTAAATGAATTTAAGATTTTTATTAATTAAGGGCTGATTTTTCAATCATCATCAGATGATTGAAAAATCAGAAATTGTTATTCGAGGAATAATTTTGAAATTTTGACAGTTATTTCATACAGAAACTGTCAAAAGTCAATTTTTTTCCTCGAATAACACTTATCTGACATGGAAAAATCAGCCCTAAGTAAAAGATTGTACACATATACCTTCCAGAATAAATGTTCTAAATAATAATGGAAACCGGAAGAAAAAGTCCATTGTGGCTCCTAAAAGATCCAAGCGGTCACACAGACTGACCTGAAAAGTGACATTGTTTTATTTACAGTATGTAGATAGTACGAGTATAGATATATATACATAATGATTGTTATCGTAATAAAAGATATATACTTACATATAACATAGATATTGTTTTGTTATCGTGTTTGTTTTACAATCGACGACCTACTTCTGTAACTGCACCGTGTCGCATTGCTCAATCTAGGACTCATTAGGAGTTTCCGACGAAATATACAGTGAACACGAAGAATGAAAATTCTAGTTTTTAGATGGCATAGAAAATTTACAACTAAAACCTGTAATTGCCCAACGATTTAGACTTGAGACGAGCAGTCAGGAGAGTTGATATGAATACTGTCCTGCGGGGTACTCGTGTAACACCCTATCAGTAGCAATGGCTTTTGATTTTGACAGTCTAACAGCATTCATTGCGTTATCTACGTTTATTTGCAGACAAGTTTTTCGTACATTTAAAGCAATGCATCTCAAATTAGTCACGTGCCTGACCTACATTGATTTATTTTTAGTAGCCATGTTTTAATCACGTCTAAACAGAGGGGCAATTCTCGTAATTTTAAGACCGTTCACAGTCTGAACTCAGTCTCAATCTGTCGAAAAATACTTCTAATTTCTCTACATTTTGACAAGTTTTTGTCATTTGTTTGTCGCTGAGATGAGACTGCGACTAGATTTTGAACGTTTTAAATTACGAGAATTGGCCTTCCGTTCATGGTGTATCTTAATTTGACAGAACTAAACTAATATTTATGTGCTGTCCTTTTCTTAATGAAATAGAAAGAAAAAGATGCACTGAACTTAAATTTAGTTTAGTTTGTGAACAAGGAGTCGGCGCCATTGTCGTCATCATCCTCTTCCTGCCCTTATTATATATTGCTTGGGATCGCAACACAAATTGTCACAGCAATGCCACAGAGTGCTTCTGACATATAAGGCATAGACAAGTATTGAGGTTACGTCTGGCGCGGATTAAGAATGAATTATTTATTTTATTTGATAATATTTTAAATAATTATATATATTTAAATAATAAAATAGATTATTTATTTATTTATTACTGTAATTGGCCGTGACATCATAGCGGGCCCTATCAGAATACCAGCGCTGCGACATTTATGTTTTTAATGTCGTACCATCATGCTGAGATAGGAGCCTTTTGGCCTCGTACAGGACATTCTGTTTCATTTTTCTTTATTTATTTTATATATACTTAATTTGGTTTTGTTACCTACTTTTTTTATATAATTTGGGTTTTTTATTTTTGATTGTGTTTAGTTTAGTTTAGTTTTATGATCTTCCTGTGCGAGTCGCAATAAATACTGTTTCTTTCTTTCTTTCTTTCAACACATTATTCGCGATTCGCCAAAGTTATTAAATACTTTATCTGCTGAGGGTTAAGAGCCAATATCACTATCGAATAGAAAAACTCCGGCTAATAAAATCTCAAAAACAGACATGACATTTTGCTCAGTCGTATTAGCCGTGACTATCTAATCCTAGCTTTTTTTTTTTTTTTAACAATATAAACTATTGCTTGACTGCGATCCCGCTTGATGGAAAGCAGTGATGCAATCGTTGATGGTAAAGCGCACTAATTTATTATGAGCCATTTCACTCTAGCTTAAAATAAAACGTTAATATTGTACCGTATCTAAAGCCAGTCGGGTTAAACTACGGAAATCTGAATTCTGTGAGTTACAGTTTAACCATGCGACTTTCGTTCTAATGTTGGTATGTCCCCAAATATCACATGGGCGCCAGTTTACAGGTGTGGGTATTTTCTCGAGGATTTCCATGTAATGTAACGTTCATACGAATGGTTCAATACAGTCAAAAGCTCAGTTTCCACTAGCATTTCCATGAAACGTTTCCGTGAATGCTCGACGCTGCGTTCGACGTAATGCTCACGGCGAGTGAGCATTTACCTGTAACATTTCCTTCTACTTGCATCAATTGTTGAAATATCGGACTTACAGGTACCTACCGCTCGTGCCTTTGCTCGATAAAATGTTACACCAATACGCTCACATTGAGCGTCGGGTTCGAAGTGCGGTGCGATAAAATTCGATAAAAACGGCGAATGTTCGATGTTCTGTTACAAGTAAATTCTCTAGTCTATGCTCACCTTAACATACACACATATGTAGGTACTGTAACTGCTTTATTTCCAGTAACATAAATATATATCAAAACAACAGGGTTCGGAGCGAAGATAAAGTTTCGTAAACTGTATAACAGACAACCCCTTTTCGGTGCGCTACTCAGTTGACGGACGTCAGACGGCGGATGTCAAAAAAGAAGGGTGCGCATCGTCTGTTTCGCACACGGTTTCTAGAATATTCTTGAAGCTGCGCCCTTATTGGACGAGCGGATTGTGGCGGGAGCGGTTCGAAATAGGTTCGCATTATATCGTGAGGTTCCACGTCTATCAGATAGTTTTAAATAAACGTTTACATAAACGTTTAAATATATAGTTTTAAATAAACGTTTAAATAAATGTCTACTTCCTTGTACGAGCTCCCGTCGGTCCCCTTCCAATAATATGGAGAGAATAATAATCGATTCGTTTGACTGTGTAGTTTATCGTTGAGCGAATTAAGATTATATTAAAGCGTCTGTGTTCCCTTCCACATATAACCCGTCAGCCTTCAAAGCAAGCAAGTGAACAGGCATCATCTGGACACGCTCGTTCCATCATAGACCTCATCCATGGCTTTCCATGAGGGCCCCAATTCTGAATGGTAATTATTACTCCCCGCGTAATCTGTCTTGCAAGCCACGTACGGTTGTCAAGTGTAGTTTTTGGACAGTTTAAACCACGCCAACTTTGCGTTTTTCACGCAGTTTCGTTCATTGTGTCTTAGAGAATACCTTATTAGTAGATGTCGTGATTAGCTAAGGAATAGACGTGGTTTCGAAGTAAGGAACCATTAAGGGCTGATTTTTTTATTTTGATTTTACTATGACTCAACCAATTGTTAAAAATAGTAACTAATAGTTAAAATTTTGCAAAATGTGTGTTTTTGATCAATTTTTAGTTTATCTAATGATATAATATCATTGCTAATGGTCAAATAATTAACTATTAGTTTAAAAAAACAACCATTAGATAAACTAAAAATTGATAAAAAACACATTTTGCAAAAATTTAACCAATAGTTACTATTTTTAACAATTGGTTGAGTTTAACTACGGATCAAAAATCCGGCCCTAAGTAGTCATAGACCCAGACGAGATCGAGGGCAAGAGCGAACCCATATCGCAATAAAATAAATAACATAAAACAAAAATACAAAATAGATTCGGATGATATTCTTTTGACGTCAATGACCGCAGGTAAATTATTTAGCTAAGTACTTGAAATATGTAGTAGTTTAAAAACTCGGTTCTTTTATGTGTAAACATCACAGACCTGGTATAGATATCTTAACACGATAAAACAAACAAAACTAACATACTTCAAGCAACCTTACTAATTCAATTTGACCTTGTATATTAATGTGGAGTCATCGATACGACGAAGAAGTAGGAATTAACACACGATCAATCACAATCTGAATAATTTTGAAACATATTGCTAAACCATTGCTTCTTATGTTCAAAAAAAATCTGCTCAATAACGTAAATAAAATATAAATAAATATTCCACAACTATCACACAACGCCATCTAGTCCCAAGCTAAGCAGAGCTTGTGTTATGGGTACTAGACAGCTGATAAACATACTTATATATTTCTAAATACATAAATATTATAGATAAATTACACCCAGAACAAAACACAAAATAACGCAATGAATGTTGTTGAACTGTCAAAATTAAAGCCATTGATACTATTAGTGTCTTAGGCAATTACCCCACAGGATGCGCCAAGCGTTCGAGTATTAAACATTTTAAAAAAGTAACGGTGGAGTTTCTTGCCCATTCTTCTCCATACGAAAACTACCTTGTGGAAGGGGCGACTAGAATCAATTTTATTTTAATTTTATTTTTGACGTTCAAAAGTGCCTTTTATGTGCCTATTTGAAATAAATGATTTCACTTTGACTTTGACTTTAAGGTTTACAATTATTTGCAAACAAAAGTGTAAAAATAAATAATTTATGAAACGCATTTCCGTTACCTTTGAATAGTCTTTGTTCCTTCATACGAGTAACACCATTAATGATAGAAAATCATAATTGCCGTGAATAATAGGTAATTTTACGACTATCGAGAGTATGATGGGTGATCTCAGCTGTACAGTTATGAGTTTAGTTCGAGATTACGTCATATTCTGTTTGTTAGAGTTCATACGAACAAATGGTTTCTTGTAGCATTTTTGTATTCGTTTATAGGTTTAACAATACAAGGATTTCCATCCTTGTATTCCAAAGGGAAATAACTAATTAAATAATTTCTTTATTTCACCCAAAGCAGTATAAGAGGAAGTCTGAAAGTGGCACTCGATTCGGAAATGGAAATCGGTTGTCATGGTATGGGCATGTAATACGGAGGAATGAGGAAAATGTCGTGAGAAAAGTTTTGAGTATGAATGTCGATGGCTATAAGAGTAGGGGAAGACCAAAGAAACGATGGATGGACTGTGTAAAAGATGATATGGCTATGAGAGGGTAACTACCGAGATGGCGAGTAATAGAGAAGTATGGAGGAAGAGGACATGTTGCCACCCCAAATAAATTAGGATAACGGCAGTTGAATGATGATAATGTTCTTCAGTTTCCATTCGAAGGATATTAATTTGGATTACTTTATGTTAGTGTAGTCTGAAGGATTCTCTTCTCTTTTAGCCTTGTGTGGGATCACACATTCACACGTCTCAAGTAATAAAAAGGATAATAAACGTATTATTGAAATCCTTTCTTTAGCAGAGCGGCTTTTCCTTTGGTGGCCTCCTTTAACAGGTTGCCATAATAGATGGTCAGACTTTATTAGAATAAAGCGAAATCCAGCCATCAAAGTTTGTTGGCACAAAGCAATGTCTCATTTCCGATCCCTCAGAAATTAAAGCTTTGTTCCTTTGTGATTAACCTGTTGCATATTCAAACAATCCATTATTGAATGTACAGACGTATCCAAAACGATTTTCTATCAGAATTTCGGTTTATATTCGAAGATCTTTGTCTGTTGTTACGGTTCGTCAGAAGCCCAAAAGTCTTATCATCAGGTTTACCAAGGGTTATCGTGTTACCCAGTAGCTGGGTTGTGAAGGTCACATAGGCTGTCACTCCATGTGAAATACTGGTATTCAGCTGTATCGGTTTAGACTGGAAGCCGACCCCAACGTAGTTGGGAAATGACTAGGCAGATGATAATTATCTTAGTGCTCGGAGAACCCAGAATTTCTGGGTAAGACCTTAACTCATATTCATATATTTGTTTGCATTCCATAATGTTGTAGAGGTTTTACAATGGCTTAATCTAAGGTACAATTACGGACCCAGCAAAAAGTATAAAATTAATCAACTCAACTAAGTCAAGCAAGGGAACGAAACCCAGCGGCACCAAAATTACAGATCACCATAATAATGAGAGTGTAAAGTGCCAACTTAACCATAAAAAATAGTTCAAAATACACCATAAAATGCTAACCTTTTTTTTCTTGGTGGAAATCCTCATGGACTTCCTCCATCGTGAGGGTGACAGATGCCGGACTCTTACCGGCTAAAACCTTCGCGGTGTTCCACCTCCGCCTATGGCCGCGGTGCGGGATTCGTATAAGCATTCCCCGCTCCCCCGACAGGCCTCGACCCGCTGTTCCTCAGCGGGACCCACCTCCCCGTGCGCCCATTCCCACAATGGTCGCACCCAATAAAATGTAAACCTAAGGGAAAAAAAGCGAACCTTAGAAAAACTAATTCAGTTGATTATTATCGTGTTACCAGAGAGCTTATCAAGTTCTGCGTTTGGGATTATTAATTAATGGTGTATTTTCCTCTGTTTCAGCTGAATTAAGATGGTTACTATCGGGCGCGTGTAGCGGCAAAGTCATGAATCAAGGAGGATTGAAGAATGTCGTTACAGAGCCGACGCGCCTCGAGAACAAACGTGAGTTTTATTATCACCCTTGAGGTATATTTTTTATACAATTACCTACATCAGTAGCTACACATATATTCCTACATATCGGATTGCAGGAACGCTGATATAGATGAAAAATAAAGTTTTGTATAATTTAGAAGATTTTTTTTTTTAATTTTGTAAATGGATCCGTTTTTTATGATATTTTGATGTTGACTTGAAAGAGCATGGCAATTGAGAATATGTCATGCTCACTTAAATATCTCACTGATGACAGCGCGGCGCAATTCAAGTGTCTATAAATGGTTCAATTGAAATAAATGCTTTGAATTTGAGTTTGATGGTGGTTGTAGTTCCACAGAAGAGCTTGTTCACAAAGAGCTCTCGTGCTACTCATATCAGTTAATTTAAAAAAATGCAATCATTCAGTGAGTCAACACACAGCCTAAACTACTGGGATTTTCTCGGGAGATTTTCTCACACGCACAAAAATCCCTTATACCTTTTTCTTCCTATTCCTCATCGGGGAATATGTGTAAGTGGAATTTCGTCATTTTTGTCAATAGGAAATCCCATCAGACACATAACATGGCTTGTCGTTCATATAATTCTAAAGGACATCATTCATTTCGTACCCACTAACACAGTCAGAAAAAAAGTACTGTTTTCTTATGGAAAATAACATTTTGAGCATTTTTTACTAGAACATCGAAAGTCTACAATTAACTGCTATTTGAGATTGAACATGCACAAAAATCACATTTAAGATATACCAACTTTTAATTGAATATAACATCCCGAAAAAAATAATTTTAACTATTACAACATAGATCTACAATTAACCCCCAGGCTGCTATTTGGGTTTGAAAGTACTAAACATCATATTTCTGCCAATAATATTTTGGAGATTCGTTTTAAAACTTTTATTTTTGGGTATAAAATTCTCGACACTTGACTGATGTCCTGTCCAGTTCTCAAACTTCGAAAGTTCATCTTAATATTACCTAAGAGCTCATGAATATCTCTTGATCTTCGACCTCCTAATAGCTCGAAGAAAATTTCTCTGTAAACGTTGCACTTCTCGTATTTTTCTGGTATTTAATAGCGTTGATAGACGCGCATGTGCCCAAAACCAGAAATGGCACTATTTAGAATCAGAATCAGAATTTTATTTGTCAAACATAGGTACATTGGGTTCTTGCATTACATATTTATGTAGGTCGCCATGTTTTGCCATTACAGCATACAAATATTTTAGCATAACGATTGTTTAAAATAACAATCGTATTCAATTTAATTACAACTAGTAATATAAAATTAAATTAGGTTTTGAGAAATTATAAAAAAAAAAACAAAATGTCATAAAAAGTAAAATAAGTGGGTACATAAAAAATCACAATACATTTGAAAAGTCACATCAATTTGTCAAGTTTTTAGAATTTGTCAATAGTATAATAACATTTTTCTATATGTAAATTAGTCAGTTTTTTTTTTTATTTTACATAAGTCATTTCCTTAAAACTATCTGGAATCTTATTAAAGATACGATTTAAACAGTGATTCACGTCAAAACCACGACCCGACGAGCAAAGGTCAATTGGCCAGGCTTTGCACCAATCGACCCATATGTTACAATAATAGCGATCTACTTTATGTCGTTACGGCGAGAGGTAAAACAGAGCTGTGCAGCACCCTCATACTTCGACAGTTAGTGTAACAAAAAATAAGGTTTATTTGACACTATAAATACATGTAACAGACAATCAATCATCTGCCTCATCTGCCTAGCCTTTTCCCAACTATGTTGAGGTCGGCTTCCAGTCTAACCGGATACAGCTGAATACCAGTACTTTTTTTTTACATGGAGCGACTGCTTATCTGTCCTCCACAACCCAGTGACTGGGTAATACGATGCCTCTTGGCCTGGTAAAACTGGTTGTCCGACATCCCGTAACAACTGAATTACAGCCAGGACCAACTGCTTAACGTGCTTTCCAAGGCACGGCATGTAATCAATCCAAGAGTAATATTCTAAAATACATATATGTTTAGCCAAAATGTGACGCCAACTCCGAACCTAGACCTGGGCCAGTATTTTAGAGCTAGTGATTCAGCCATTCATTACAAGAGTGTCAACATTGTTGTAAACACAATTTAAAGTTTCCGATGGGAGACGAACCTATAGCCATAACTTGTAATTGGTTTTTGATATCTTCATTCGCATAACTGCCACTGCTTTCACAATAGAAACAAACCTATAATTTCGGAATTTCCACTTGTATCGAAGAGACATTTCATCACTACGGCCATGGTGAATCTAAATTGTAGTTTATTATCAACACGCTTGTTGTCTTTGTTGGGTAAGCAGTAATCAGATACTTAACTCATCGTGGAATTGTGTGGGAAATTAGTGGTATTTGTCTAAAAGCAAACTTGTGTAGTAATCAACACAACTGCGTGCTGACGATTTCAGATTATTAATTCTTGTTGGCAGTCTTACCAAGCGGTATCGTATTACTCAGTGACTGGGTTGTGGAGGTCAGATAGGCAGTCGCCTCCATATAAAATACTGATATTCAGCTGTATCCGGTGAGACTGGAAGCCGACACCAACATAGTTGGGAATAGGCTAGCAGATGATGAGGGTTGACTCGGCAAGGGTTGTGATTACTTGTGATCAATGTTCGTTCTCTCGTATTATGTACATCATAACATAATCAGCTTATAATGTTCCCACTGCTGGGACACAGGCCTCCTCTCTATGAGAGACAGTGGGCCGTAATACACCACGCGGGTCCAGTGCTGGTTGGTCGATGTCACATGTCTTTGAAAATTTTGATTCTAGGACATGCCAATTCCCTCGCGATGTTTTCCTTCACCGTTTTGAGAACAGTGGTGATGAAAATATTTACACAATGTAAGGCGCCTGACAGGGTTCGAACTCACGATCTACAACTCTTCAAGTCTGGATCGATACCACAAAAACACACCTCTTACTTTATGTACAGATATAAATTTAGAACACACACACAGACACATTCTATTGATCTAATCCTCAAGTTACTTTTACGATATCCAGTAGATCTGACGACCTATTAATTTACCGGCCAGAAACTACACCATAAAACTTCATATGAAACGGTTTTAACGGCCTGTTGTTCAACACTCAACGGCAAAACACTATCTCTCTCTTCTAACTGAACAGACAGCTGTGCTGCTGGGGAGTTTGTTGCGCTACTTCTTCTTCCCAGCGATAGCACTAGGAAGTGGTGAAGGGCGACCGTTTTTGGGGGATTGTCTTTTGTAATTTTGACGTTCGAAAAGTGCTGATTGTCAGCCTAATTTGATTTTTTTTACTTTTGAGTTCTCTCTCTCTCTCTCTTGTTCTACTCTCTCGTTCGCTCAGTTGGGTAAGTGTTATTGGGTTTTTCCACCAGAAATAGGCTATTTTCCTAAAAAAAATCTAATTAGTCCGTCAGTTAGATTATCAAAAAATATTGATCCCGTATTTTTCCTTTTGTCAATTATATAAAAAAATTATGAAGATATCGCCCGTTAAAGTTCCGCGTGACGTCAATTGCTTGCGACACTTTTGCAAGCAAGTGACGTCACGACCCCCCACTCCCAAATTTTGACGCGCTTTATCTTTGTGATTTTTTGTTAGATTGACAAAACAAAAAATACGTGTCCATTATTTTTCGATAATCTAACTGACGGACTAAATATATATATATTTTTTTCCCAGGTAACTACCCTATTAGGAAGTAGCAGGCCCGGAGTCTGGATTTGTGTACGGTTGATGGCAAGAGGCTCGCCCCATGTAACATGGAAATTAAAAAAAACTAGCGAAATGTGGGTGTACTATTCAAACAGCTCTGCCTAGCCCTTCGGAGATTACAGGCGTGACATTATGCTATATTATATTTTAACGGCCTGTTCTAACACTTGTGGATTTATTTATAAACGTTGCCTAAAGTTAAAAGACGGTTAAATTTCAAAAATGTACGTTTAAACAATCGCTTATCACTACCTAACTTTAAGCAACTGGTCTTAAATATAGGGGTTAATGGCTAAGCTCTGGCGTATAGGACCATCTTAGTCTTTCCAGATCTAGGTCATGTCAAAACAAGAACTATTAAAATTTTGGCTTGATCCCATACACCCTGATCACGATCGCATTATGCTGCACTAGTTCTACGTCGCACTGCGCCAATTACACCTGACCTGATAGTGTTAAAATTGTTTATAATCCAATGAGTTTATCATCTTGGCAAGTTTGCTGGTTTGAATATACATGACCATCGCGGCTTTGTTTCTTGAAGGAGTCGGCAGAAGTTATTGTACACTTACATTTCTTAAGCTTTATGTTCAAGTATAATGTACATGGAGCATGCCTATTGCCATTCATCCATACAGCCCGACTTCACCCACTGCTGGGCATAGGCCTATCTTTTCTTGCGCTAATCCCCACGCTCCTGTGCCACCCTCATCCAGGTTTTGCCCACGATGACAAAAATGTCGTCTGCCCATTTCGCCGTCGGACGATCGACATCTCGTCTTCCAGTCCTTGGACGCCACTCTGTCACAGCCCTACTCCACCTGTGATCACTGCGCCTCGCCAGGTGTCCTGCCCAACTCTATTGCATTACCTGGCCATAAATCCAGATTCCGGTCTGTATCAGAGAAATTCCTGGGGGCCTAAAAAGGCCACTTTGGCAGAATCATAATAGGATAACAATATGAATCATATTAAAAATCGTAAAATCGTCACAAACTGACAATTCATAATATGATCTGTGTGCAATTCATATCACAATGAAATAACATTTAAACTGTAAAAATAAAAAATAAAAAACCAATTTGATTAATAAAAACTGTAATGAAAAATTTACCGATAAAATTACGGTTTTTATTTTTTTCATGCGGCAATGTTTACACCAAATATGAAATGAAATTTTACGAAAATTGGAGGGGAATTGCTAATGATCTGCTGGGAATTCAGGAAATGAATAGCTTTTAGAGGTACCTTTTGCTTAAAGTGGCCTTTTTAGGCCTCCTGATCGAAAAACACAATAACACAATGCCTGTCAAGGATAGAGAGTAGTGGTGCCCTAGTTGTATCGGCTGCGACTTAAGAGTTGTAGGTCGTAGATTCGAACCCGTAAATAATTTTATCAACATTACTCTCAAAACGGTGAAGGTAAACATCGTGAGGCATGTCAAACCGGCATGTCTAAGAACCAAAAATTCGTAGACATGTGACATCTACCAACCTGCACTGGGCCCGCGTGGTAGATCACGGCCTACTTCTTCTCGAAGAGAGGAGGCCTGTGTCCCAGCAGTGGGAACGTTATAGGCTGATCATGCAAGGTAATTTTGTCGGTCGTGTGAACGTGGAATGTAACAAAAATTAATATTTAAGTACTAGAGTTTACCATTCACACGAGTGAAGCGTTTTATATCAGCTTTAGGAAGACTTTTGAAGCTATATAGAAAGAAAGAAAGAAAAATATGTTTATTGGCAGTACAGCAAAATAAATACACCTTAAAACTATAAAAACACATAGGTACACCAGTCTAGTTAAGTTAGGCTACCGATATGTTATGGGGAAGGCACTTTGTTTTGGTTAACACAGCCTTCCGCTGTCTCGGTGAGGCAGTGCAAATTGATTACCTAGTTTGAAGCAAGATGGCGGGAAACTTAGTTAATATTCTTGATAGTATGTCGAGCTATTATCATCCTTATAAGTGCCTCATTGGCCTAGTGGTCGCAAACGCTACTGCTGAACATGAGGTCCTGGGTTCGATTCCCAGGTCGGGCAGTGTTATTGGGTTTTACATAAAGGGGGGTTGTGGCTAATGGTTGATCGATCAGATTAAGCTACGCTTGCCGTGGATGGGTTACCATCTTTACATACCAAGACCCCTCCGTGCCTAGGAAAGCACGATAAGCCGTTGGTCCCGGCTGTCATTCGTGGATCTTTGACAGTCGTTACGGATCGTCAGAAGCCCGAAAGTCTGACAACCAGTCTTACCAAGGGGTTTCGCATTTCCCAGTAACTGGGTTGTGGAGGTCAGATAGGCAGTCGCTCCATGTAAAATACACTGGTACTCAGCTGCATCCGGTTAGACTAGAAACCGACCAAAACATAGTTGGGAAAAAGCAGGCAGATGATCAGGAATATGTCAGTAGCAGGCCAGGGGGCCTAAAAAGGCCACTTAGACAGAATCATAATAGGATAACAATATGAATCATATTAAAAATCGTAAAATGGTCACAAACTGACAATTCATAATATGATCTGTGTACAATTCATATCACAATAAAATAACATTTAAACTGTAGAAATAAAAAATAAAAAAACAATTTGATTAATAAAAACCGTAATGAGAAATTTACCGATAAAATTACGGTTTTTATTTTTTTCATGCGGGGCAATGTTTACAGCAAATATGAAATGAAATACGAAAATTAGAGGGATTGCTAATGATGTGCTGGAAATCCAGGAAATGAATAGCTATTAATTGTATTGCTTAAAGTGGCCTTTTTAGGTCCCCAGGAGTCTAGATTTGTGCCTGGTTCATGGCAATAGTCTCGCCCCCTATTACTTGAACATAACTGGCGAAATGTAGGTGTGCCTCTGCCTAACCCTTCGGTATTACAGGCGTCATGTTATGTTTTAATCTAAGGTAAATTATGAAGGGTTGTAGGGCGAAGTTACTTCTCTAGTTAAGCAGACGATATGTTATGGGGAGAGCACTTTGTATTAGTTACCGCAGGCTTCCGCTGTCTCGGTAAGACAGTGCAAATTGATTACCTAGCTCGAGGCAAGCTGGTAGAAAATCTTGTTTATTTCTGAGTGTGACGGTGTCGCATTCTTGCTACGTAGTCTCTTTTTTTTTAACTCCTGTATCGTGGGTGCGTTTACAAACATTTAAACTCACATACACAAACAGCCAGACCCGGAACAACTACCTGTAGGCAATACAAATATTTGTTCCGTGCGGGAATCGAACCCGCGACACGCAGCGCAGCAGTCGATCGCTCAGCCACTGCGCCAACCGTGTCGTCAGTCTAAGGGGTCTTTAGAAAAAAAACTGGTCCTTAGATCCGTACAATGAAAGTTTTCTTTTCGTAGGTGTAAAAGAATCATCGAAATCGGTCGACGTGGTAAAGAATTATCGCTGACCATAAATAAATTGTAGAGCACGGGTGGCCCAGTGGTAATGACCGCGATTTACGAGTTGTAAGTCATGGTTTCGAACACAGATATGAGCTTTACTTTGTGTAAATTATTTCATCACCACTGCTCTCAAAACAGTGAAGGAAAACATTGTGAGGAAAACCGGCATGTCTTGGAACCAAAAATTCGAAGCACACTCCCTCTCACAGAGAGGAGGCCTGTGTCCCAGTAGTGGGAACAGTATAGGTTGATTATGATAAATAAATAAAAAAATAAAAACTGATTGAGAACCTCCTCCTAACTTGAAGATGGTTAATTATAATTGAAAATTATAAGTAAGTAACTAGCTGTTGCCCGCGACTTCGTCTGCGATCCAGGATGAAAAGTAGTCTATGTCCTTCTCCAGATCACGGTCTACCCATGTGTCAAATTTCATCTAAATCCGTTTAGCTGTTTTAGCGTAAAAGCGTAATTCTTAAATTTTCTAATTTTTCTCGCAACTTTCTGATTTTTTTTCCCGTAAGAACCTTCTACAAAGTATTAGAATACTTTGAAAAAAAAGATGGATGAAATCGGTAAAGTCGTTCTCAAGTTATGGCGTGACCAAGGGAAATAGGGATTAATTTTTATATATATAGATTACAAGACATGTTTGTCTCGCGGCGCTACCGTAACCAAAGTTGATACAAGTTGATCAAACAAACGGTTCCGCTGTCGTTTGTTCAAGATTACCTTTGTGATTAATTGGCGCGCGAAATCGTAAATGAACTTCACGGTTTATGTAAAATTAACTTTATGCTCTTTATTTTTATGTAGGTTTTTGAACTCATAAATATTGGTGAAAATAGAGGTCTTTAAGTTATGTACTGTAGAAGTTGCAGTATGCGGTCGATAATATGTTAGGTAGATGCATTGATACATAACAGCGGGATAATTGCGTAACACACTAACATTACAGTAGATAAAAAGTAAGATAAGCAGATAGTAGTGGCTTTCATTTTGACAGTTCAACGTTATTTACATTGCTCAGACACATTTTTCAAACTTATGAAGCAATGAATTGTCAATATCCTTCAAAATGATTTAGATTTCTATTGAAAGAAAGAAAAGAAATATATTTATTTGCGGTAAATATGACATGTATGACGCAGAAAAATAACACAAACAAAAAAAAAACAAATTATAAATATGTTACGCTGACAGGGTGCAGATGTGTCAAACTCTATTTTCTATAGGGCCATCTACAAAATAAAAGGTATGCTAGCGGACCAGACGAAAATAATTTTACACAAAAATAAATGATGATATACATCTTTATTCAGGAACTAAAGTAGTAACTTCATATGCAACGTAAAAGATCGCGCCTTTTACGTTGCATATGAAGTTACTACTTTAGTCATCATCGAATTTTCTGAAGTTCTAATTTTAATTAAATAAAAATCTATTAGAGGTAACGGCCCCGACTTACGAACGAGACGTATGTCGTGGGTATGGACCCAGTCAGGCGCCTTACTTTGAGTAAATAATTTTATCACTGCTGCTCTCAAAACGGTGAAGCAAAAAAACATCGCGAGGAAACCGGCATGTCCGGGAACAAAAAATTCGAAGACATGTGACATTACCAACCCGTGCTGGAACCGCGTGCCCACTCCCTCTCACCAATAGAAGGCCTGTATCCCAGCAGTGGGAACATTATAGGATGATTATGCTATTAGTCTATCTTGTCGCGGGCCTCTAGCCTGATTATGGTCCGCGGGCGTGTTGCCCATGACTGAGTTAGAGGAACGTTCGGCTTTGTAAAGCATCGTCTCTGAGACTCATACTTTTGGGACAGTCTCTTTCCAAACTCGTGCCATATTGGCGCCTGGGTATCAACTGTACGTACTATCACCATACGCTATTTTTCTGTCAATAAACAGCCGTGTCCTAAACTTTTGTTTTGAAGGACATCGATGTAATTACAGCCACATGATACGTTTCAACTTTATCGTTCACTCTCAACACGTAGGGCACGTGCTAGCTTTTACAGTTAGGCTGCCTTCGCAGCTGGTGGTTGTCTAGCGTAATCGTTCGAACGTAAACGCTTCGCATACGTGACGCTAGGGGCGTTTGTCCACCGCCACCGTCAACGGAACGTCAACAAGAACGACATGACGGCGCCGGAGTAGCGATACATATATTTACTATGGCCGTATGTCCAACCCACGTCCGTCACCCCGGCCCCCCGAATTTTCAAGTAGTCGGTTAGGCCGCTAGAACTGGGCCCGAGATTGTGACAGGCCGATGTGCCGGCAATACAAAACACGTTTGATCTTGTGCACACACTCACGTCACGTTCGGTTCGAATAATCTCGTTTCTCGTAGACTTCCTGTTGACGATGGTGGTGGACAAACGCTGTAACGCTGCGTCTTGTGATGTATTTTCGATATGATTATGTGTACTCGACGCTAGCGCAGTGTCTGTATTTACGCAGCATCTCAGTACGAAGACATTCGATAGTGACAAGGATTTGTAGGAAGATAATCAATATTGGCAGCAGTGATTGAAATTATAGTGTTTAAGATCTGATGATTAGGAAGTATTAGTAAGTTGAAACAAGGAGTATGGTTTGACCATTTTGACTGCGATTACTTTTAGAAGTATACTTGCACCACATCCACCAACCTCACTGGGCCCGCGTGGTGGATTACGGCCCACTCCCTCTCACAGAGGCCTGTGTCCCCCTGCACCTCATCAACCAACCCGTACTGGGCTCGCGTGGTGGATTACAGCCCACTCCCTCTCACAGAAGCCTGTGTCCCAGCAGTGGAAACATTAGGTGTGTTGGGGTGTAATGCCCAACAGTGAAAGTGTTATATACTTGTTATGTAAACTTGTTAGGTATATTATATTACGTAAATGAGTAGATGAACGATTCCCTTGATGGATTTATTGCTACTGAATATATAATAACACAATTATTACACTTCAATGCTATGTTGGAGAAATGCACAGATAAACAATATGAATGTGACGTACTAACTCCCACAAAGGACAATATACAGTCACGAGCACCATTATGTCAACACTTGGCAACTTTCAATTGCGATTTTTTCGTGAAATAACGAATACAACGTTGAAATACGACACATTACATAAACCTATGGGTACGAAAATGCTATGTTCGCCACAACATAAAATTTCATTCAAAAATAAAGGAGTAAATCGTTTTTGAATAAGGCCAAGTGTATATTTACATACTTTTGCTCATGACTGTACAGCCTGATTATGCTACGCTTAGACGGTGACAGATTTGAATGTAATCCTCATCTTGTTTGCAGGTGAACGACGTCGCGGGGCAGCTGGTCGCGCGGCTGCACTACGTAGGGCACCTTCCGATTCGGATTGCTCAGGCGAGACGGCGTCCCTTTCGGCCGATAGCGGCGACCGCGCGGTGCGTCCGCCGCCGCAGCCGCAGCGCGTGGGGAAGAATAGGGGGTAAGGAAGACAGCATTCAAGGAGTCTTCTTATTTGAGAAATCCTTATGGATGACCCTTAGTTTTGGGAGACAGAAGGTGTTTTATGTCGGACGCCTACCGAGTAAACCGCCACAGTGTGATTAGTAAAGATTTTAGGATACACCATGTGTATCTTGCGCGCATTTGACTGTGGGCCTAGTACGAGTTTTTATACCTATTCGATCAAGTTAATGTTAACCTATAATTTGTTTGGAATAATTGTGCGCCAGCGCCGTCCAGTGACAATAGTGGGAATTAGTGACAAGACGGCGCAGGCGCTACTTCGGTTTTAGTACAAATTAAAGTTTATTTGTATACTAGCTGCGCCTCGCGGTTTCACTCGCATAAGTTTCGATCCCGTGGGAATATCAGGATAAAGGTATCCTGGTTATAAGTGCCAAATTTTATCCAAATCCGTTCTGTAGTTTTGGCGTGAAAGAGTAACAAATATCCATCCATCCATCCATATCCATACAAACTTTCGCTTATAATATTAGTAAGATAAATAAAGGTTTACCAACAGCTTCTGTATACAATATATTATAACTATAGTTAACAGTTATTAGCCTTGGACTTACAGTCGCCAATAGGTTGACCAGCATTTCCAAACATAAGTGTTAACACAGAATAATAGGAATGTAAAATTAGTGGCGCTAGAATGAAAGTATGGTAAAAGTAAGACAAAGAATTAATAATTATGAAATTATAAAACCAAAGGGCCAACATAGCCAGAGATCGCACGACACAGGCTTGGAAGAAAAAAGGGGAGGCCTTTGCCCAGCAGTGGGACACAATGTAGGCTAAGAAAAAAAAAACTACAGATGGTGCTGAAATTTTACCTAATTACTTACTAAGACATAAACAATATAATGGTAATAAAAATGAGATGTACATACAGGGTGGCAGGGACATCGACGCGCAAACTGGAACCATGGATTCAGCACATGAGTTTAGACCCTATAGAGTCGAAATATTTCGCCGGTTATTAAAAAAAAATATTGCTGTTCCATACATTTTGATCGCGTAGGTATTATTGCACTTTTCTATGAAACAGAAGATTTTTTTTTTATAACCGACGAAAAATTTCGACGCTATGGGGTCTAGTATCATGTGCTGAATCCATGGTTACAGTTTGCGCGTCGATGTCCCTGCCACCCTGTATGTAATAAAAATTAGATCAAACATCAGTTTATGTTAACTTGATCGAATAGGTAAACAAACTCATACTAGGCCCTCTGGTATCGGCCCACTGTTCTTGAGTAGAACCCGTCACATGTACGACCAGAAAGAGTCACGTGGAACACTGCGCGCTAACGTCTTAGGACATTAAAATAGCCTCAACGAGTGGCGATCACTAGACAAACAGCGTACTCTAACTTGGAACTTCGACACCCAAGTTCCAAAAACATATACAAATAGGCAAGTCATTCAACTTGTCCATTCCACGGTAACCTACTTCCATAACTAATCAATGTAATTGTTTAATTACAGTTTACAGTCTAATTTAAACAAATACATACAATTTGGTAGAAACGAACCCAAAAGTAACGATTTTTCAAGTTAAGTGCACATTAGTGTGTTAAGTACGTCGGGCCGCAGCGCACACGTATATTCAAATTTTATTTGTTTCAAATTGACGTTATTTTAAGTTTTTATTTTTAATAAAAAAAAACAAACAAATATCAACTTTATTTGAATGGCAAATTAAGTTGATTTCAGAGTGACTAGCACTATTGAGAAAGTTATAAAAATGTTTAAAGTTGTAGCATAAACTGAACTTTATTGTGTAGGAATTAAAGTTATTTTTCCATAAAACGTATTTGTTAAAAATTTTGGCGAATATGTCGCGAATTCAGATTAGTGTACCGTAGCACAACACAAAAACGCTAACAAAACACGTTTCTTGTATAGAGTTTCTTAGTTTTAATTTTTTAGTGGTCTTTATATTATTTTTATTATTTGTTGTTGTTATAGCGGCAATAGAAATACACACTTTATGAAAATTTCAACTGTCTGCCTATTTTATCTTCTTTATCTACGGTTCATGAGATACAGCACGCTGACAGACAGATGGACGGACAGCAGCGCCTTAGTAATAGGGTCCTGTTGGCACCCTTTGGGTACAGAACCCTAAAAGGCGTAATGCTTGTTGCCAGTTGCCTGTTCATATAAAAATGTACGAAAGTGATATAGGAGCATTTTTGCAATGTAATGGCGGCCCGCCCAAATTGCGTCAGCCATAATAAGTTTTTATTTATAAAACTGGTGCCAAATAGACAAATCAATTAACCTTAAAGTGTACAGTAACACTTCCATAACGAATCAATGTAATCGGTTCACAGTACAGTACACACACAGTACAGTTTACAGTCTAATTTTAACTGACCAAATCGCATGCTGAATACTGACTTAACTCAAAACAAGATTTTTGGGAAATCGCAAAAGGAGATCTTGCTATGAGGACTTAACCTACTTGTTGATGCATAAAAATAAAACTGATTTATATTAATCATGAATGCTTGTATTTTGAACGTCTATGATTAACTATTGATGAGATCTGAGTAAAAAAAAACGGAATCACATCTGACCTATCTACTAATGGGCCAGAGTTCCATTAAGCGTGCGAAATTTTATAGATCAACCCCAATAATAACAATGTTTCAAGCTAAGCCCACATTAGAGCCGCGTCCGGCCGCATCGCATTGCATTTTAATACTAAAAAGCGTGATGTTTCCCTCCTGGGCCCTAATTCACTATGACCGATTATAATATTAAGGATTCCTTACCGAAACCACGTCAATTCCTCAAGTAATCCTGCCAATCTCGCGTTGATTTCGCGCGGTTTCGTTCATTGTGTCATAGAGAATTACTGCCCTGCAGTCTGTACCCTAATTCCATAACACACTGTCAATCCATTTTGAAGGATATTACTAATCCATTGCTTCATATGTTCGGAAAATGTCTGCTCAACAACAACGTAAATAACGCAATGAATGTTGTTGAACTGTCAAAATTAAATACAGTCTAATTTAAACATCTGCCTAGCCTTTTCCCAACTTTGTAGGCGGTTGGCTTTCAGTCTAGCCGGATGCAGCTAAATACCAATATTTTACATGGAGCGGCAGCCTGTCTGACCTTCACAACACAGTTACTGGGCAATACGATACCCCTTTGTAACTTAAACAATGGTCTAATTTAAACAATGGTCTAATTTAAACAATGTCAACGTTTTATAGATCAAAACCAAAAATAACATTATTTAAATCTGACCTTTTTAGGCTTCCACAATTAACTTAAAACATGGACGTGTCTAATATTAACATTCTAAACTTTTTTAATTCGCAGACTTTGATAAGGGTCAAATTCAGCACATGATTCTGGATTCTGGACATCGACGCGCAATTTCTAACCTTGGATTCAGTACATGATTCTGAACTCGAAATTTAACGTCGGTTATTAAAAAATAAATTTGCTGTTCCATACATTTTGACCGATTAGGTAGGTATTGCACTTTTCTATGAAACACGTTTTTTTTTTTTTGTAACCGACTTAATTTTTCTACTCTAGGAGATATGCAATCCTTAGAATCATGTGCTGAATTCCTGGTTTCAGTTTTCGCGTCGTCGATGTCCCTGTCACCCTGTATAGTTATTGCTGCCAGCACATCAAGCTACTACAATCCGTCAAATTTCTTTAATAGATTTTCAACTTTATCGCTAAAGCATTAGGTTCAAGATTGATTAGGAAATTTGACAGTTTCGATGAGCTGGCGTCTGTACAAACATACTTACAGAAATAAAAATAATTTATGGTGACAGGTAAAAATTTGTCAATAGTTAGTACATATAATAAAATAATAGAGTTTACTAGATTTCCGTTGCCAACCCAAATAAACTCTCTAATGAGTCTCGCTCTCGTAAAAAGCTATTTCTTCTGTTTTGATAAATAGTTTAGTGCTGTCGACAAACCGGGTCAGAACGTTAATTTATTGTGTTTGCTAGCTTCACCACTTGTACAGAAGCCAGCACATCAAGGTACTACGATTTGTCAATTTTCTTTAATAGATTTTCAACTTTATAGCTAAAGTATTGAGGTCCAAGGTTGATTGGGAAAATTTTACAGTTTCGGGTAGCTTGACCTGCTGGCGTCTTGTACATAAGCAGTCAACCAAACCACCAAATGCATTAAGAACGTCGAGGCATCTCAAAATACCTATTAATTATCATTCAGTATCTTGCTTGCACTAAGATATTAGTAACATCTATTTCTTCACCATCATCATCACCCTACAGCAGTCCACTGCTGGACATAGGCCTCCCCTATTGCACGCCATTCAACTCGATTTCATCTACATATTTCATAGTAATTCTTTATTTCATATTGGTACATTTTTAAATATATTTATAAAAAACATTTAAAAATATAAAAAATAATGGCCTATCAGCATCACGAACAGGGTCCAAGCTGCCGGTGGTCAGGGCTCTAGAAAAAGGAACCTCCTCACTATGCGTGCCGTGTCCAGGAGTACTGCTTTCTGCATCAAGCCTTTGACCCAGCCGCGCAATGAGAGCCTCCTGATTTGTTGGTCTTATATGTATAATTATTATTATTAACTAGCGGACCCGGTAGCCGTCCTGCCCGAAAAAGCAGCGCCACCTACCGGGTCCAATTGTATACAAACCTTGTCCTGACAATAACAAACACAAAAAAAAAGAATTATCGAATTTGGTGCAGCCGATCGGAAGTTAAGCGCTTATTACAATATCCAATTTTAAGGAATGCTAACTAGGAAATCGGCAGGTGTAATCGCAGTTAGAACAGATTGGATCCAATTTAGTGTAAATTGGAGGTCCAACCGCACTACTTCCTAAATTGTGGTACGATCCTTCTTCACGAATGCGTCTGAATGCGTCGTCTGTCCGATTTAGAATCCAATTTAGTGTAGTGTAATCAGAATCACTAGCTTCCATCTTCCTAGTGAGTGTAGTTAGCATTCCTTAAAATTGGATAGTGTAATAAGCGCTTTATGCGCGTACATACATTTCGGTGATTCATTTTTATTTATATAGATTTTATAAATGCAAAAGTAACTCTTGTCTGTTTTCACACCTAAACCACTGAACCGTTCTTTATAAAATTTGGCAAATAGGTATCCTGGGACCTAGAGAAGGACATATGTTACTTTCATCCTAGATATTTGTGTTAAAAAATAATGAAATACAAGATACACGCTGACCAAGTCGCGCGCAGCAGGTAGTACTTTATATTTACCACATTTTGTGTAAATAGAGATACATACTTAAACACTTGTTAGTATTCTTTCTTTTTACCCGACTACGGCAAAGCCAAAAGGAAGGGTTATGTTTTTAGCAGTCTATGTATGTTTATATTTACGTATTTGTGCTGAAATCCCTTCTTTTTGTTAGCAGCCGTCGTCGAGGCAGTGAATGGGAGGTGCTAGAGGGACTCAAAGACGGCCAGAGGTTCGAGAAGAGGCCTGACGTCTTCAACGGCTACCTGCACAAGAAGAGGAAATGGCCTCTAAAGGGTTGGCACAAGGTAAAGAAAGAAAGGAAAATGGTCTTCACGTGACCAGAAGGCTGGCCTATTCTTAGCCCAAAGAATCAGCATTGCCATTCAACGTGGTAATGCTGCCAGCCTTTTGGGCACTTATCCCATTGACAGTGATGGGGACAAAATTTTTTGATGCACAATGAGCTCCTGCCTTTTTCTATATTTTTTCGTATTCTATACTTGTATATAGTATATATTAGTGTTAATTTATTTTTGTACAAGGAAAATTGATTATTCTGCACAAATAAACGCAGAATATGCGTCTTTAAAATAGGTACACAAAATAATACAAAGTGGCTACATTAAAGCAAAGAGAGAAAGGACATTATCCATTTCATAACCAATAATTAAAGTGCCGACCACAAAAAAAAACGTAGTTATGGAAAATAACATCTTGAGCATTTTATACTATTACAACGAAAATCTACGATTAATCCCCGGCTGCTATTTGAGATTGAAAATGCCAAAAGTCATATTAAAAACCAATGTTTTAAGCGTAACATTTAAAAAATACCGAACATGTTTTAACTAATAAATTGAAAATAGAACTAAAACAAAAGTCCTTTAAAAAAAAAAAAACCATGGAAGTGGCATACTTCTTGTCATTAATTGGACATTTGAGCGCTCATGCTCATACCATTTTCTCTATTTTTCCAGCGATTCTTCGTAGTAGACGGTGGTATACTGGTCTACGCACGTTCCCCGACGGACGTAGCTCGCGGCCGACTACACGGCTCTGTGGACGTTGGCTTGTCAGTCATATCCGCTAAGGCGAGACGGCGGCGAATCGATATAGATGCCGACGAGTTCATATACCACCTGCGAGCGAAGACGCCCGATGTCTTCCGAACGTGGCTTAACGTTCTTAAAGCTCATAGGTCAGTATTTAAACGGATTACAGTCGGGTCTCCGAAGACGCTTGAAGATTTCCGATCGCTCAGCGAAGATTTTCATAAAAGCGTCAAAGTCACATCACATTACACCCATTTTTCTGACTAGCCCATTGATTGGTCAACTAAAACAGGCATTCATTATGTTAAGAATCAGTTTAAACCATTTTGAACCTTATGCGAAAGCCACTAAAGTTGAGCTCTAATTGTTATCACTTATTGAACACCCTCTACTGACTCTCCAGGTTATACCGCCAACACTTGCTAACATTCGGTGCACGGGAGTCAGTGCCAAAAATCCACGCGCCGCTCGACGATCTACCTGCCACAGACAACTCGTCTCGTAAGTCTACTATTATTTATTATAATAATAGTCCTATTATTATTTGCTATGCAGCATGCGTACGATATTAGAATAGAGATGTTTTATGAATGTTTTTGGAGGGTACTTTGATATGGTTGAGTGAACTTTTGTACGAGTTTTCCTTACTACTATTTTCTTAAAATTTATCTAAAAAATTATAAACTTTTAGGGTTAGAAATTATACACAACATAATAGTTTAGGGCTCTTTCAAAGTTTGACAACCAGACTTACCAAGGGGTACGGTATTACCCAGTAAAGGGTTGTGGAGGTCAGATAGGCAGTCGCTCCATGTAAAATACTGGTATTCAGCTGAATACCAGTATTTTACATGGAGCGACTGTGTTGGGCTTGGTAGATGATGAATAGTTTAGGGTTATTAATATCAAATGGGAAGAAACCCACTTCATATTAAAGCTTATTTCGCGAAAGTTTCTTATTTCTCAGTATAAAGAAAAAGTATACTTAAAGGGAAACAGATCTCTAATATATGTTTTCCGAATAGATAAGATGACCAGTACTATATCTCAATAATCACTTCCTTTCCTTCCTTATCTCACACCTCCGTTCTCCCAAAGGCACGTCTCACGACAGCATCGTATCGTCCACATTAAGTACAAGTGACGAGTTCCCCTTCCCGAACCCCATGGAGCAACCCACCAACGAATTATGTAACGACAGGTTCTGTTTCTGCCAATCCACCTTCTACTCACCCGAAGACTCCGAATGTCCCTCAAATAAACCCAAAATCTATGACGTAAAAGACATGCTAAATAACCACAGAAGCTTATGTTCTATGAATTGTGTAGCCAGATTTACAAAAGAGGATTTGAAAAGAAGGAAATCTCCTACCGTTTCTCCCGGTAGCACGGACGCTGAGAAACAAATACATAGCACGGATCTTGATATCAATTCTATACGAACTATAGAAACTGTCAAAGAGGACGAAGTTATGGTCAATAGCGAGTGCGCGCCCGTCCGATATTCACCCGTATCGCCTGACGCAAAACGACCAGTATTCCTTGACAAGATCGACCCCACCACAACTTACTTCTTTTTCTCGCGCAAATCGACCTCAAGCAAAACCAAAATTTCTCCAATGAAAAAGAGCAAAAAGTCAACGAATTTAGTGAAGTATAGAAACGAATTGGCCGAACCTACTTTGAAAAGGCCTTTTAGCAAATGTATGTTGCTAGGCAAGTACAAAATGAAAGTGTCGAGACAGGCCGTTACTGAGAGAAGCACAGATTGCTCGGTCGCCTGTGACCCTGTACAGCTGGAAAGTAACGAAGTCCAAGTCACGATCTTGCATAACAAGTTGCTACAGGACGCCACGACAACCTCTGAATATGATAACATCACGGAAAAACTCCTGGTGTCCTTATTCCAGAACCACAAAAACATTCCGACTGACAACGCGGAGTATTACATTAAACAAGTAGTCAAAGATTTATACAACTTCAAGTTCCAAGACGTGCATCCAGTGAAGGCACTGTTTAGGAGTCTACTGGAGTATTGGCTAAAAAATACTTCCGTTGAACCTGTCAAAATCGCCATGAGACAGTCTCAGTCAATCGACAGACAGTCGAATAATTTCTTCACAAAAGATCAAAATCTATCGAGTGTCTACTTTAGTAACGTCACTAAACAAACTCAGTTTCACGGGATTAGCGAGATGCTGGTGCAGTACAAGAATCAGCAGCCCGTTACGAAAAGTACAACTGTCGTGTTGAAAGATGAGAACGACACTCGTTACACACACCAGAACACCACACAACGGACAGATAGCTACGAGAAAGAGCGCAGGATACAAGAACTGGAACGATTGCTTAAAAACACCGTCTACATGTGTGAGACGATCAGGAATGATCCTAGCAAACAAAAAGATATCAAAACAACAAAAACTTTGATCGATAACATAGGGAAGGCATCTCAAAAGTCAGGCATAGACAATCCTGCTGACTTAAACAATGATAATTCTAACTCTTCTACTGAGAATATACAAGACACCTTAAATCACCTTATAAGTGAGACTTCGATACCTCCTGACGTTGCCAAGGAGTTCCTGGGCGCGTACTTGGACGTGCTGCTGAAAGATGAGAGTAAAAGCACGAACACCAGCTCCATGTCCAGTGACCAGTCGATCTTGTCTAAAGTTTCTAAAGAAGAGCTCTCGTGCGAAGTTCAAACCGAAGCTGTGGTTAAAAGAGTGTCGAAGAGCGTCACTACTGTCAAGCCTACAGAGCCCGAGGTGAAGTCAGTCGAAGCCGCAAAGCCCATAGACCCAGGGCAGATGTATCTGAAAGATATTCTGGACAAAATAACAACGATATTCTCCAAAGTGAAGCAACTGGATGAGAAAAATAGAAAAAATAACAACTCCAACGCAAACAAAATATCTGGTGTTTTAAAAGAGAAAGAACAAAAAGATGAATTGGGCAGACCTGTAAAGGAGTATCCTGGGAAAAATCTCATCTACGAGAACTTTGACGAGAATACAGTTGTGATAGATCTTACTAAATTCGATTTGGAGCACATATCCATGTTCAGTGATCCAGCTATTCAAGGCATTATGTCCATAACTATAAAGCTTAAGGAGAAACCAGCGACTATTGGTGAGACTAAACGGCCACACTTGAGCCTGCAGTTTGCAGAGTCGCAACGTCTGAAAAAGGAATCCAAAAAAGAATATGCCGTTAATGATAACTGGATCAAGTATATCCGCCCGATAGACACAAAATCTAATGAGATATTTCAAAAGAAGAAAAAATCCAAGAATCCTAATAATCCCTTTACTGATTGTCCGAAACAGTTTGATTTAAAACCTTACTCGAGCAGCAGCGATGCCACTTCGAAGGCATACAAGGTGACGCATGAAAGCGAACACTCCTTGGACCTATCATTTAATAGTAGTAACTCCTTTCGAAACGACTCAATCATAGGCCAGTCTTTCGAAAATAAAGGCACCCAATCATGCTATATGATGTCATTCAAAAAAGAAGTTTTATCCTCTAAATTTCAGTCGAGGAAGAAAACTAAGCTTAAAGAGTGCGGCGGTATACTGCTGCCTCAGAGAGTGATATCCGCACGGCGATCACCTATCAGGCACACTGAGATGTCAATATTCGAAAAGCCTGCTCCGAGGGTGATCGATGAAAAGTTTATACTGTTGCTATTGGAAAATTTATCACTACTATCGAAAAATATACCTAGTTTACACAAAGAAATCAATAACTTGTACACGAAGTTAAGAAAAAAGCATGAGAAAATTTTGAAGAGCTGTGTCAATATTCAGGGGTTGAGTCTGTTAGGTAAGATTTACAACGAAGAGTCGTGTTGCACTAGTAAAAAAGACGCGAATACACAATGGGACGTCGTGCCGTGTCTCGGGGCCAGCAAGAAATTCAGCACCAATGAGAAAGCTGTGAACACGTCCAGTAGTGCAAAGATAAATAAGAAGGACAACTTGAGAGACGCAAACATCACCGCCATAGATCTGACACTGCTGATGAACTCAGAAGTCCAAACGATGTCTAAACCTGAACAGTTATTGATGAAACGCCAAAGTAAAGCACCGTTGTGCACAGACACATCTCTGATGACGAATATGCCAGAAACTGGTTCTATAAACAGTCTGGCATTGACGGATGTACGGACTGTCGACAATTCCACCTCAAACCCCAACTGGTTTCGCAAAATCTGCACCAAGGAATGTTCCATGTCCACGATCATAAAGTGTATGACAGATACTAAGAAACAAATCGCTCGTTTGCAATCACAACTACCTGCAAAAGAGCAGATTGTTATAAAGAAAAACCCTCTGAAAATGATGCAAGATTTGGACTATGCAATCTCGCTGTTATCGCCTGCGTTTAAGGTCTCAACTCAATCGCAGACGGATAGGAAGTTGATACGCTTTGCGAGAGAAAGGGTGTTGGATAATGACTTTAATGTGTACCAGCTGTATCTTAGTAAGAAGTACGATGTCACGAGGTCTAGCTCTCTGACTGAATCGAACGTAGAAATTAACCCGAGCGATGAGATGAGGACTTTGTATCGCTGTACAAGTGATCAGTCATATTGTTCCGGTTAGACTGTTTTGTTTATAATGTAGTATTCCACAATAAATTGTTGGAAATGTTCTTATACGTATACAGCGTGTATCAGAAATGTGTGGTCAAAATTAACGGTGTGGTACATACCATCAGACTGAACAACTTTCTCTATGGGACCAACATTGTAATTGAGAAAAAATAATCAGCCGTCCCATACAAAACTGAAGCATTATATTGGATGACTATATATTTTTACCTACTCGATCTTAATGTATGGGACGGACGGTTGATAATTTTTTCGCGATTAAGAAGTTGATCCCAAGGAGAAAGTTGTTCAGTTTAATGGTCTGTACCACAACATTAAATATGACCACATCTTTCTAATACATGCTGTATTTGTTTAGTTTGAAATAGTGGTTGGCATACAAGCAATAGTGTAGTCATTTGTTTTCTATGTGTTGATTGGTCCACTAAATATAGTAAGAGGCGACTTACAGAAGAATAATAATAATATTTTTCAGAACGATTTTAGAATCCTATCCTATTCTATTAATCATATATAGGGTGGCAGGGACATCGATGCGCAATCTGTTACCATAGATTCAGTACATGATTCTGAACACTCCGGAGTTGAAACTTTTAGTCCGTGATCACTTAGATATTGCATTTTTTTTCTATTAAAGAGCAATTTTTTTTTTTTGTTAACCGACGAAAAACGTTTACGCTACTCCTAGCGTAAAAATTTTCGTCGGTTGCGCGCCGGTGTCCCTGCCACTGCGTATAGTGCTTAGAAAATAAAATATAAGCAGTAAATATGTAGAAGTTATCTTAGAATATTTCATACGGAATTTAGTTAACATAGCAAGAGTTATTCATAGTGAAGTATTGAAAAGATGCCCATAGTGTAATTGTTCTCAGTATTTGCATGAGTTTTGTTTATTTTCTAATTTTACGTTTTGAATAACTAACAGTACCTACTGATGACTTCTACGAGAGAAATGTCCTTGTTACAAGTATACATCGATGACTCATTGACATTTCTCGATACAAAACAATTATTTTGTTTTTATTACAATGCATTGGTTAATTCTTATTTATTTTCCGCGCAGTTTGGCACTGAGCATTCTTGACGGAAATTATTAAAATTTAAAGCCTCATTTAGGTCTCTCAGAAGCCTAAAAATGTATATTTATGAGGAGGCTCGTGGCTAGTAATAACAGCCGCACGGATCGATCGATCTGGTTAAGCTACGCTTGCCGCGGTTGGTCTGTGGATGGGTGACCATCTTTACATATCGAGACCCCTCGGTGCCTAGGAAAGCACGTTAAGCCGTTGGTCCCGGTTGCCAATCGTGAATCTTTGGCAGTCGTTACGGGTCGTCAGAAGCCCGAAAGTCTGACCAAGAGTCAGCCCGAGAGTCTTACCAAGGGGTATCGTAATATGATAACTAGGTTGTAAAGGTCAGATGAGCAGTCGCTTCATGTAAAGTACTGGTATTCAGCTGCATCCGATTAGACTGGAAGCTGACCCCAACGTAGTTGGGCTAAGGCTAGGCAGATGAAGAGTATCTAGAGAATAATATATAAATTCGTTAAAAAAAAATCGTAATCCTAAGTCATTCATATTCGACATTATCTAAAGAATTCATTGATACAATTTCCTGAATTATGGGAAAACCCATATCGGTCCAGTTAACTAATAAAATGTTAATGAGTCATAAAAATAATCACCAAATATTATATAAATTACAACTATCATGATAATACTTGAAAATACAGTAATGGAGTTATTTAATAAAGTACTGTTACTCATTCATACAGTTTGACTCATGCACCTTCCCCAAGCAAGTATGTGATTGCAGTGTTATGGAATATATTGGCTAAAGAAAAACGAGAAAATTAAGAGAATAAAAAAATCACCACCTAATAATGAACATGGCTTTGCACTAGAAAAATGAACACGAAAATGCAGCCAGGCCTTGCAGTGCTGGTAGGTGGACGGCGGCTTATTTACGATCCAATTGTACTTGGGCTTTCACCTGAATGCAATTCAAATTCTTTTAAGTTTTTTTCAATTTGCAGGTCAGTGAAAGAATGTATGTTGATCTAAATATAATTCGCGACTGTAACAAATATGTATTTACAGAAATATAACCGTTAAAATCATCAATACAACTCTCTTAGTTCAAATTTTCCTATTGAATAACTATTTCATGAAATTCTGACAATAGAGGACTAATTATTAGTCAAAGGAGAAGGATAATAATAATTCCGTAAATACTTATTTTTGGTCACCCCAAACTCCAAAATCAGAGTATTTATTTCAATTAAACCATACTATTTAAAGACTTGAATTGTCAAGCAGTCGGTCAGTCAGAAATATGAACGAATCATATTTTGATCAACATACAATCTTACACTGACCTGCAAATTCCAAAAAACGTAAGAACATTTTTAAATAAATTAAAATTACTTAAAAAAATAATTTTAATTTTAGTGCAAATTTTTGCACTTTAGCGCATCCCCCTTCTAAGATGTTGTCAAGCTAACTTCACAAAATGTCCCATATATTTGAAGAACGCGTCATCTGTTATCATTTCAAATCTCTCTGTCATCTTCAAAAGCATTCCACTGCGAATTTCGCATTTGCTCTTTTGGCATCAAATCAAATAATTTATATTTCGCTTATTATTGTATATGTGTTTTCACTATGTGACATGAGCTATGCACTTCTACTTTCACTGTTGCATTGACAAATGAAACAAAACACTATATTTTCGACTCACTTTATCCTCAAGCTGCATTCCTGTATTCCCCAAAGGGGGTAGAAAGAGGTGTCAAGTACACCAAGTTACATGGCATTTTGCTTTATGAATCTTTGCGCAATATATTCCAAATCGCTGGTCCCCTGTCCCCCACATTGACGTGTCTGGTCTGTAGGGCTGTTGAGTCCCAGCGCAGGACCGATCAGGGGCCCTCAAGCAGGCTTCGTGTCGGGCACGCCGGGCGGACGCCTCGCCGGATGGATTATAGGTATGTAGCACCCCTGACATGTTCTATGAAGCTGCGTATTTGGATGAACTCCGGCAATGTTTTCTGCAATAAAGTTAATATATTTATTTAATAGAAATATCTGAGGGGCAATAACCGTATTTTTAAGAACGTTCTCATTCTATTCTCAGTCTCAATCTGTCATAAATATCTAATTCTAATATGCCTACATGTTTTTGGCATTGATTTTCGCTGAGATGAGATTGCGACTAGATTTGAACGATTTTAAATACGGGAAATGACCTTCTGGAACTATAAGTATCGGCCGAAATAAGTGTAATTGAATCAAAAATTGCAACCAAAACTGGTTTTTTAGACCTTAACAAAACTTTGTGCGCAATTTTACATAATAAATTGAAACCTTAGCATAATTAGCCTATAACGTTCCCACTCTAACGAACACAGACCTCCTCTTTGTGAGAGTGAATTGTAATAAATTTAAAACTTATGTCATAATCAGGCCAAAACTACTTTAAAAGAGAGCTACAAGGATCATAAGGCGCCGCTATTGATAAACATTTGTAAAACTGTCACAGAAATTGCATAGTCAAAACAAGATGGCGGCCTTAGTTCCGATTTTGGCCACGCGCATAAAGAACCTTGTAGTATTGAAATTAATTGAGTATTAATTAATACATAAATTAAATTAATATGAAAGTGTTCTAAATCCGCGGCTTCTACGAACTCCTACTAACAACTTTACTTTCAGGAAAGAAAAATACGGATATTTCTTTATTACAAAATGTCGGTGTCTTAACTCGTAAATGTGAAACAAAACAAGTTTGTTTCTATCACTCTTCCTCTTCATATCAAATGACTATTTTATCTATGCATGTAAAACATAAAATAGTCATCTAAAGACATGCATCATGAATGGTTTTCCATAGATTATTTTGATTGTGAAGCATGGTTCGATAGGTAGTTTGCATGTGTAGCCTAGCACATGCCTCTAGGTAATTGTAAAAGCGACCTTGCTTGCCTTTGCACAAGTATTGAATTACTTGGGAAGAAATAGACTAAAGCAATTTTCAAAATTTCAATTAAAAAACCGTACTTTGTCTTTGCTTTGCAAAGTAACCGGCTCATACGATGATGAACCTTATTTATGTAGTGATAATGTTTATATTCGTATATTCAAGTGTGAGCAAGCGTTTCATAACATGAACATTAATGTTATACAAATAAAGTTCATATTCGTTTACTTAGTAATGTCAAAATGTGGTCTATGAGTTTTGCCCTTAGAAACTTCCACGCTGGTCTAGTAATAGATGAATTAGAATGTGTTAGTATGCTTAATGTGATCTTTAGATTAACACATAACATCACGCCTGTAATCCCCGAAGGGTTAGGCAGAGCTGTACCTATAGTACACCCACATTTCGCCAGTTATGCTTAAGTCCCATGTAACAGGGGGGAGGCTATGGCCATGAACCGGGTACAAATCCAGACTCCGGGCTCATACTGAGAAATTCCTGATGGAAAAACCAAATAGCACTTTGCCCGACCTGAGAATCGAACCCTGGACCTCATGTTCAGCAGTAGCGCCTACGACCACTACACCAACGAGGCAGGCTTTAGATTAGTAAATAAATAATTAAAGACAGGGTAAGACAGTTAAGAAAGTGTTAAAAATATTCCTATAAAAACACTTGGATCACCAGAGCGACATATTTAAATAATCGTCTTAATATATAGGAACTCTGGCCTGCATTATTCAAACGAAAGAACCATACATCTAGCCAAAATATCAGCTGTTCAGCAAGATAGCGGGTCTGGCTGCCCAGGGTAGGTACGCTGAAAATACGTCTAGGCGGCCGTCCATAAATTACGTTAACTAAGCAAGAGGAGTATGCTAGTATCGTAGCAGGTCCGGGTCGACGGCGCGTTGTGTTCCACGCGTGCCTGAAAGAGATGTAAGCACAAAGTGGTGGGGTCTGCTAGGACCGATGCCTGCCAGGGCCGCGGGTTGTTCGAAAGAGTTACCGTGGCCCCTGGCACAGGCAACTGAAGGAACACGGGTGGGTTTTAGTCACTAAAAGTCTGACACGCTCTGCCGCTCCACCTAGTGGGAGTGGGAGTGGGAGAAGTTATTTGATGATTTCCCAAACAAACATTTTAAAAAAGGATAGTGGTAGGCGGCGCTCTGTAGTAGCAGGTGTATTCTGGGAGGGAGTCAACAAAATATGACAAGGGGGAACGAATCATAAGCTTCGTGACGTCACATGTATAAATCTAAAGTATTAAAAGTGTAACGAAAATCTTTAAAACTATACCAACTCTATAAAAACCATAATAATGTTTAATTTTAAATTGCAAAATGGGTGCAGGTGGGAAGAATATGACCACTACGAAAAATTACCATGTGTTACCAGGATGCACCAAGGAGGCTCCAAAAATCAAGACCACATGTGACAAAGACGATGACAAGACGGGGGGGCTTAAAAAATCATGAAATTCACATGACGTAATTTATGGACGGTTCCTAAGTATCTCGTCACTTGTGTAAGTTCCTTTACCCACCAATATGGATGAAGATATCCAAATGTATTGACATTCCTCTAAACTTAACGCTGTCCTCAATCCACAGAGTCAGGTGGCCCACTAGACACTGCGTCCCGAGAGCTGGGACAGGCACAGCTGTCCGTGCAGCAGCTGCAGCGGCTGCTGGATGCGCTGGAGTTGCAGCAGCAGTTGCACCACGATACAGATGTAAGTGCTCGGTATTGCATGGATGGTCACCCACCTATCCACGGACCGACCTCGACAAGCGATGCTTAACCCTGAAGATCGACCCGTGCTTCTGCTATTATTTAGCCACAAGCCAGCCCCTCTTAGGAATTATTTAATAATACTATAACCACCGGTCACCAGTATAGAGGTATGAGGAACAGGGTGAAAAGTTCCCTCGCCCTCCATAGAAAAGGGAGGATTCTCCGACCAGACGGATGTTGTGTCTGGCAGCCACTGCTCAATAATTCATGTCGGGCCTTTGTATACAAGTTGTTGTTTTTCATCCTCGTCAAATTTCAGGAGGCTGTTATGAAAGACATAAATCATCAAATAAAATTTCGATCAAAATGATCGAACTACTTGTTCGGTACTTGTTTTTTTAGTTATTTAAATTTCACAGTATTTCAGAATACACTACTTTCAAAGAACAGAATCGCGTTATGGTATCGTATAAACGGCCGCGTTTTTATGTGTGTGTAAAAGGGCAGTTACAGTGCGGTCTCACACAGGCCGCGTTTTAAAATCCGTGTCCCACAAATGCAGATATCAGAAAATTAGAAAAACAAATCCTACTTATTTTATTATTGATTCGTGTCGAGAATCAGTAGCACAGTTACCTCCTTGAATTTGACGAGGATGCTAAACGACACCTTGTATATGCTAGTTGCGCGGTAAACTCTGCTTGCGAGATGCAGGATTTTGCGCGACGCCAGTGTGACGCGTAGCTCGCATGTGGCGTTGTAGATACTGCTACAATACTAAGGAATTAGGTACTTACGGATCTACTTAATTCAATTTATTTATTGGATTTACAGAAATGTAAGTAGTTTAAATATTATTTTATCTAATATTACAGGTCCGTGTACGTTTAACAAGTGGTGAATGTGGAAGTTAAAATTGATGTCCTATTTATGTATTGAAGTCCGTGAAATATAACTTAAAGAATGAATTCATTTGATCACTGTTAGTAATCTTATTTATTGTTCTAACTACCTATTACATGGAAATATTGCATCCCCTTGATTTAAAGGATTGATGGTTGTAATATTTATTTATTTAAATGTCTTAAAACTATCATTACAGGTCTTTACCTAATGCGTTGGCCAAGTCTCACACAAAATTAAAATTAAAGCACAAATTACATCTCAAGATCAGAAATATTATTTGCTTGTAACAAAGTGTAAACAATAGTACCTTTAATAAACAGTACCAATATCTTTAGCTCTCATATAATCCTGATGAAAATTTTCGTGTTATTCAGTTCTAGACTGTGTCTGATCAGTGATCAGTGCGGGTTGGTAGATATCACATGTCTTCGTTTTCTTTTTTGTTTCTAGAATATGCCGGTTTCCTTAACTATAGCTCAACAGCACATTTTAGCTTAAAACTTTAAAAAAGGTAAAAAGGTTTTGGAACAAACAGTTTTATTACTAGAATTTGGGCTTTGGATTTTGGTCTTTCAAAATCCACACCAAGACTTGTGGGCTGTTGTCTTTTGGTCCTTTTTTTTTACCAAAATCTTGTTTTTTTTTTTAATCGTTAGTTGTGTATTCTCCAGGTATCACTGGAAGGAGCCTCCCCAAACGTAAAGAAAGACCGGCGCAAGTTCGGCCTCAGAAAGAAGAAGTCGAACAGCAAGTGTGCGTCAGTCGAACTTCAAGCGTCACACACTCACATAGACCCGTCCAGCTCGCACATGGTAAGTGATAAGCAGTGCAGAGGCCTTCAGAAAATCGGTTTAATAAAGAAATTAAATTATGCCACGTGTATCGAGCCATTATTCACCCAGGCCTTCTATCGATCTATATTTCGGAAAACCGCACTTCGTATTTCTACAAAAGTATTTTTCTATAAATTATGCCACATTGTATTGTTGACCGATATTGTAAGGAGCTACGGAAAAGTATGCGCTTCGGGAATCGTCGGCTACCTTCGGAAATACGAACGCGTGATGACGAGATCTAATATAGAGCTGTTACAACCCTGGAAATACTTGCCCATTTTTTTTTTTCTGTTTTCTATATTGTCCTACTGCTGGGCAAAGGTCTCCCCCATATTCTTCCACCTTTCCTTGTGCTTTGCCTTCTCCGTTCAATCGGTCAGGAACGAATCCAAATTTTGTATTACTATGACTTTATACTTATAGACTAGCAGCGCTCCGCGGTTTCACCCGCATTAGTTTCGATCCTGTGGGAATATCGGGATAAAAGGTATTCTATGTGTTAATCTTGGTTGTAAACTATCTGTGTGCCAAATTTCATACCAATGCTTTCAGTAGTTTTTAGCGTGAAAGATTAACAAACTTCCATCCATCCTCACAAACTTTCGCGTTTTTAATATTAGTAGGATTAACAACTCTATGCAATTCCAAAAAAACTTTATAAAACTTTTGAGTGGCACATGACGATCTGCGACCGGCGTGCTATGATAGGTGCACTACTACAAAGCACGGCAGTACAAATCATAGAAAAGCTTTAGCCTCTGTCCTGTAGCGCGACGTTCGTGCTAATTCGGAAACACGAAGATTACCGAAGCGCATACCTTTTCTGGCTTAACTGTACCTACAGGGTCAAATTAAATTAGCTAGCAAAACTGCAGACGTAATGGGTACCGATATCTAAACATACATTTACTCATCGTGTTTAGATATCGATACCTCTCACGTCAGCAAAGTATAGCTAGCTAATTTAATTTGACCCTCTGTATTAAGTAGACTGTGGTAGTTTCGGTCGTCACAAACTATCAAGTCACATGGCTGGACTGTTTCAATGAAGATATAGTTAGAAAGGGGGTGACTACCGAGATGACGGCTAATAGAGAAGTATGGAAGAACAAGACATGTTGCGCTGACCACGAATAACTTGGGATAGGGGCAGGTGAATGATGATGGCTGGAAACTGGATAGAATGGATTATATTTTATTTTAAGAAGGTTAGGTGGTCTTAAATACTTTTTGTGGAGTTTCTTGCCGGCTCTTCTCCATAGGAAACGACCAATTGGAACCGTGTGCCTAGCTTCTGACGTTTCATAATGGCCCATGTAGGTTTATGTGAAATATTTTTTATCTTTTAATCTTATTTTCCTTATCTTTCCCCAGGCATTATCAGCTCTAACGGCGCCCCCGTCACCCGGCGGCGGTGCGTCCTCAATGCCCAACTCTGCCGCCTCCCTGCCTATAGGTAAGATACATTATATTATGAACAATATATTTTATATATGTATATGTTATATGTGTACATGTGTGAGTGTTAGAACTGTGTGTGTGTTAGTCGCTTACTCATGCTATTGGTTGAGGGTATGGACAATAAAAGAATTGTATTAATATTTGTGTAACAAAATCAACCTATAATGTTCCCACTGCTGGGGCACAGGCCTCCTCTCTGTGAGAGGGAGTGGGCCGTAAACGACCACGCGAGCCTAGTGCGGGATGTCACATGACCTTTAATCTTGGTATGATTTTCTGGAACTTATTCAGATCATAAGGGTCATCATTATTATGAAATTCCTGCATAAGTTACTTTTGTGGACCAGACAGAACCAAATAGATATTTTGATAAAGTGGTAACCGACTAGAAAGGTTTTTTCACATGACGATAGAAAATATTGTCAAGTATTTTATAAAATAGAACTATTAATACAAGTATTTTACTGTGCATAATCTCAAATAAAACAACTGTAAATGTGATGAAACATTTTATTTTTAGGAATCCCAATGAATCCACTCCTTGTTTCTCCCTAGCCGAAAAATACCAAGAGAATAATCAGAAATATTTACTAACCATGTACATACCTATCTATATTGTATATGTATACACAATCATGTTTTTTTTATTAATTTATTATTTGTATTGTGAAGTAAATTGTTCAAATAAAATTACTTTTTTTTGTTCACAAAAACAATAATTATTTTGAAACTTATGTCTTTGCAAGGATTTTACGAAATCGGTAAGTTGTGATGAACTGACGCGCCGCCTTGGCATGGCTCTGAAAGAAAAAAAAAAAAAAAAAACAACTTGGCGCCTATCACTTGCACGTTGACATTGACTTTAGCTAGGCATGTCAGGCTCTCCCCGTAGAGTTGGTGCTACATGCATTTCATCTCAGTTTAATGACTAAAACATTAAAGTTTAGTATGACTTGCACCTCAAATCACTAAATGCATATAGCGCTAAACCACTGACCTGTATTACATTATACAAGTACGCTGGACTAAATATACTATATTAAATGACAGTTCTTTTTTGTGCCGATTCAAAGCGCTGTCGTTTTGTTTTAGTACGTCTCTGATGATATAGGTCTAAATCGCGGAATAAGACTTTTTTTTGTGTATCTTGTGTTTACTATGAGATATTTAGAACATTTTTATCATGAAAGTATGCGCTTCTTGTAAAACTCGCTACCAAAAACATTAGTTCCACAGACGCTCACGTTGCTGTCGGCGCCAAAATGGCGAAAATCAAATGTCTTCATTTTGTCGTCGATAGTATGAAGTCCAGCGTACTTGTTTATTATAGGGCAGTGCGCTAAACGAATTTAAAACATCGTTCTATTTCTGTCAATCGTTTGAAGATGACAGAGACAGAATGAGTTTTTAAATACGATTAGAGTTAAATGCATTTAGGGATTTGTAATGCAAGTGGACGTAAATGATGATAAATGGCTAACATGCTTTCTTGCTAACAATTTATATACAGCGAAGAATGGAAAATATGCATTGTACGACTAGCTTGCAAGGAGCTATTTCGCTGATTTGTTTCTGTTAAACTAAAGCATGAAATGAGTAATCAAAATGAATAAAAAAGAATTAATAAAGCCACTGTTACAAAAATTTGTGGCTCCTGTATGTATTTATTAAGAATAGTGGAAAAATAATGACTTTGCACTGAATTTTGGCTAGTCATGTCATTGTATTTGCGAAGCAGACGTATCAGAAAAAGTTTCTTGAGTTCTTTCAAAGGTGTAGACGACCTTAGTTACAAACTTCAATTAAGTTTTTTCTCAATAAAACGAAATTAAACTGCATACGTCTAAAATAAGCATTACATACAGGAGCTATTTGACTTTGATATGACTTCTAAACCTTCTAAACTAAACGCTCTATAAACTATAACTTCTAAAATCATCATAACCTCATACTAACGCTAGGGTAAATATGCCGGGTCAAATTAAATTAGCTAGCGAAACTCCGCAAACGTGATGGTATTGATATCTCTAAATATGATAAAACAAAAAAGAAATTAATTTGATGATATTTTTTGTAGAGTCAACGGCCGCTGCTAGTGTACTTACTTGAAATATCAGTTTCAAAATCAGTTTTTTTATGTAAACTTCACAGACGTGATTGGTATCGATATCTTAACACGACAAAACAGATTTGCTCAACTCATACTTAAGTAACAATACAAGCAGCAGTTAACCCCTAAATTAAACATCAAATCTTTTATTTTTTATTTTATCCTGTTTAGATATCGGTACCCATCACGTCTGTAATGTTTCCCTAGCTAATTTAATAGAACCCTGTATACCTAGCTACATGGCCAAGTCATCACAAACCGCACTTCCCAGAAGACTACATAATAAATTCTCTTCTCTTCTCGTTCCAGCGTTTCTTTCAACATTTCTGGCATCCACCTTAGTTCGTAAGACTGTTTTTATTTACGTTTTGGACCCCCCTTGTTCCTAATCGAGCGCATTGCATTGTCTGTATATACAACGCTCACTTCGCTAGCTGTATGTAATGTGTAAAAAGACTCATCACATAGCCGTTATGTACGCATTCTGTACATGAAACTAACTAACATTATTACTGGGCAACGACATTTATTTTTGTGCATGTGAAAAATCGCGGCAGCGCTTTGGGTATTTAAAGTTGTGTTATACCATTTAAAACTTCTTTTCGTGGAGAATAAGTTGGAACAACCAGTCAATCAATATATTTGTAAAAAGTGAGGTATGGTCCAATACAAAAAAAAAATCACAATAATGTAGAGTACAAGTGACTCTTGGCTTCGTGAAGCGTCTTTTTACGCCCGTTATAGTGCATGGTTTTAGCTGATGGTGCTATGGATGTGCCTCACTATATGAAATATGGTCGTTTGCGGGAGAAAGTAGTGAAAAATTAATGGGGTTATAAAGAGTACCTAATGCCGCGTCTTAACCAAAGAGATCGGTCGCGCGAATACGCGATCGTCGTGTTCATGTCACTCGTTCTGTCGGCGCGACCACGTGTTTGTGTGCACGAAATTAACGCGACGGCCGCGTGTTTGCGCGACGACCGCGTTTGTTAAGACAAGATCCAAAACTGCGCAGAGTTGTTTCTTAAATTATGCTATGATAAGGAGTAGGAGTCTAGAAGGATACAAAAGGCTTTATCTATTTAATCTGTTTTCAAATCTCATCTCAAGTTGGTTGATCGTTCTCGTTCAAATAATCTCTGGCTGACATGGAATTTTGACAGCAGATTTATTCGATTAAGGGCTGATTTTTCAATCATCTAATAAATTTATTTCGGGGAATAATTTTGAAATTTTGACAGTTATTTCATATAAAAACTGTCAAACGTCAATTTTATTGCTCGAATAAAAGTTATTTGGTTCACAGCATAAAGTCTCAAATCTTTTATCCGTGCAATAAAATTGACGTCTGACAGTTTTTGTATGGAAATACTGTCAAAAATTCAAAATTTATTCTCTGGATAAGACTTATTCTATTTAGGTAGGTTGGGTTGGTGAAATTTGCCCTTAGAGAAACCGTTGTTACTTTGATATAATCATAACAACTGACAAAAGATTTAACAGTAGTTACTTGTAAAGACTTACAAATGACAATGTACCGGATTTCATTTCCGGGTCGCGTGTCATTTAGAAAAGGAAATATATATAATGGTTTATTAATTTAAAACAGTCACTAGATTACGACTTACTATATCCTACACCGTCTCAGGAAAGCTGAATTTATGTCAATATATCTCTGCTCATCTGCATCCTTCCGAATTTACGCACATGACATAATAAAACTAGTCTCATCTTTACCAATTTTCGACCTTATGTCTCAAGATATAAGATTCAAAAGTTTATAATTATAAACGAATGGCCTTGACACTTATCTCTCGCCTTCCTTTATCGTAGATACACAGAATCTCAGATTATTAAAGATATGAATATACCTACAACATCCTAGTACATGTTAATCACTGCAATATGAACTTTATATTGTGAAGATAGAGTATACTTTCGAGTGTAGTTTAATAAAAATCTAAATGGGTCGCTTTGTCATCATAATACGACAGTACTTTTCGTGATGTTAGAACAATGGTGTTGGTATCAATATTGTGAAATAGTTTTTAACATTTTTTAATCGTAATATGAACAAAATATGACTAAAATCGACTATAAAAAACTACGAGCTGCTCTCTGTGACATAAATTTTATTATATTGAGAAAATTGTGCTATCATAAGATTGAACAATTTAATCAGTTAAAGAACACTGAACGAGACTCAATAGAAATTTTATTGTGATTACATTCTTTGTGGGTTATGAGGGCCTTCAGTGTCCCGCAAAGTGTTAAATACCTAACATTTCCTTGATAACCAAATTGAACACATAAGAATGTCTAAAGAAAGTGACGGTATGTTTGTGCCTCTAGCCAGAATCATCTGCAAATACATTGTGCAAGTGCTAAGAGAAGAGATGCATCGTTACTGTAAGTCTATTAATTTTGTTATTTACTTTGCTAGGATGTAGATCATATCGTAGATTTTTGACCATCGTTGCGGATAGTCTGGAGCCAAAAAGTCTGACAACCAGTCTTACCAAGGGGTATCGTGTTATTCAGTAACTGGGTCGTGGAGGTCAGATAAGTAGTCGCTCCATGTAAAATACTGGTATTCCAGCTGCATCCGGTCAAACTGGAAGCCGACACCAAAATAATCGGGAAGAGACTATGCAGATTGATCTTAGTAAGATGCAGGAGGGACTCAAAAATTGATAACATCAAGTTTTTACCTCTAGTAATTACCTCTTAAATATTAACCCCTACAAAAAAAAAACTAATGGAATATAAATCCCTACAGTTGTATTATTGATCATGTAATTCTTTGTATTTTGTTTTACAGTAGGTTTCCGTTTAGAGTATATTGGAAATCATTCATTCATTGTTAGCACAGTTGTCGATTCACTTCGAACTCATACTGAACGCATACCCAAATAAGTTTATTTTGTCAAGGGAATATAAAATTGGGTACCATTGATTAGTTAGCACATTCGATTCACTTCAGACTGCATAAGCTATGCGATGCAACATTCAAAGCAAATTTTAGTACATTGTAACTTGTATGCAAGCTCCGTTCGCGTAGATACGCGTCCCCTTGTGTGTTACACCGTCGTGCTGTGTCGCCCACTTAGGTTTTGACCTTCTTATACGTCAATAGTGACCTCTTGTATACTACCAAAGCAACTACAGTATGTACGGTGATACAGGGAGTTCGAAATCTTCTTCGTGTCGCTGACACGACAGTTATTCAAATTTTGTTGGCCCAAAACTTTGCCACTTCCACGGCGTTATCGGTGACAGTGCAGAGGTCACTTTACCTGCATGTTTTGGGGCACAGAGGGCAGGATAGAAGGCGGAGCGTAGATTGTAACACAGCTCCACACTCACACCCTGCTGGCGTTCGAAATATCTAATGCGGAGCTAAAATCTACCGTTTGCTATCTGCTTGGTGTTATTCATTAGCTTATCATAAATCTTTAGTAACAGTGAACGCTTAACATTAATTTGAAAATGACAGACAATTATGTAAAAAAAACTCCGCTGTTCGATACATTATGACCGCGTAGGCATATATATATACAGGGTTATTTTTCAAAGACCAGCCAAATTTAAGGATGTGGTACAGACCATCAAACTGAACAACTTTCTCCGTGGGACCAAAATCGTAATCGCGAATAAAAATTCAGCCGTCCCATACATTTAGGTCGAGTAGGTATTGAAGTTTTCTATGGGACAGTTGATAACATTTTCGCGATTACGCTATTTGTCCCATGGAGAAAGTTGTTCAGTTTGATGGTCTGTACCACATCCTTAAATTTGCTGGTCTTTGAAAAATAACCCTGTATATATAGAAAACTGTATTCTATGAAACGGCAGATTTTTTTTGATAACTGACGAAAAATGTCTACGCTAGGGGGTCTAAGAGTCATGTGCTGAATTCATGGTTACAGTTAGCGCGTCGATGTCCCTGCCACCCTGTATTACAATGCTTTTAAATTGGTGCGAGCTAAATTATATAGTGTCAGCTTCATGTCATGTCAAAAGCTGCCTGTAATAGCACCCATTAAAATTTGTATGCTAGGTATTTCCGGCCGAAATCTTCGAGCTTTTAAGGCGTCTAAAATAAGTCCTATCAAGTTTTTTGGCATGGGATTTTAAAAAGGTGTTGGATTTATAAATCACTAAAATCCACACTAGTAGTTAAAACATTTCATTATCTCCTAAATGTATATTTAAATACAAGATCACAGTTCAGCGAACACCTCCATTTCAAAACCTTGTTTACGCATGTGTTGCTTCACGAATCAAAGAAATGCTTTACAATTAAGTTACAGTATTTCTTGAGTACCCACATGTAATATACTACATTCGAGTTTCACTACTGCGTTATTTTAGCCCCAAATTTCTTAAGTATTGTAAATTGATGCCATTTACCACATTATTATTTACTTAATAATTACTTGTTTAGCTGCGGGGTAATTGCGTAACACACTAGCAATGGCTTTCATTTTAACAGTTCATCAACATTCATTGCATTATTTACGTTATTTAACAGACAAATTTTTCGAACATCTGAAGCAATGGATTAACAATATCCTTCAAAATGTTTAAAATTGTGATTGAGAGTGTGTTACGGAATTAGGGTGCTGTAAAAAAAGATAAAACTTTCTTCAAATTCTGTGTTGTCCGATTTCGTGTCCTATTTGCCTAGAAATTGTGCTCTGCGCTACAATAAATGGAACCAGCCCATGTGCTAAACTTCCACTGGCGAAAAATTCAGAAGCTCAATTTTTGCGTAAACATTATGATTCTTCTACACTGCCCCACAGTGCGACACAGCATCAGCAGCACGTTACCAAACCTCTTTTCTAGCTATCACAACACAGCCCACAAACAAATCGATCTAAAATTCGAAAACTTCACTCAATCCATTCAACCATTCCATCACCATCATAAGCTCACTTTCTCTTGACTTACAGCTTGCGCGGCTGCTCGGCCACAGTCGCTACCTGGTGCTGAAACTCTGAACACTGCACAAGGACCTGCTTCCTTGACGAGTCTGACGCCTGATCATCAGCTGAGGGAGGATTTCACGGTTCTGGCTAAAGATTTGGTGGGGAATTTGAAGACTGTTGTGTCTACACTGGTGAGTTTAGTATACAGTTGGAAATAGGTTAGCAAACCGTTTGCATCGGGTAGAATATAAAAGATAGAATTGGTGGCAAAACGTTCACGCAATGAAAAAATCCTTGAAATTTAAATCGAATCCGAATATTCCTTATAAACGTAGAAGTGTGAGAACTTCACTATCTGATGTTGTACGCCCAAAACTAAGTATCACATGATAACTATTTGTACACAGTGTAAAAAATATTTGAAAATTACTAGCCTCCTTAGATCCATGTTTCATGTTTTACACATGAAACATGAATCTAATACATCTTTGAACGTAAATAAATAACATAGATAATAATTATCATGTAATTTATTCAAAAGTTAAATAAACTTACTTTTGCATAGCTACATTAAAAATCCCTCTTCCTACCATCAAAATACCACATGAAAACCCTAATATGTACAAGCTGTTGTTTTGCATCCTCGTCGAATTTCAGGAGGCTGTTATGAAAGACATAAATATTCAAATAAAATAACGATCCCTGGTCAATAATGAATACATACTTGTTTTTTTAGTTATTTAAGGATGACAGCATTTCAGAATACACCACTTTCAAAGAACAGAATCGCGTTATGGTATCGTATAACCGGCCGCGTTTTTATGTGTGTATAAAAGGGCAGTTACAGTGCAGTCCCACACATGCCGATTTCCGAAAATTAGAAGGAAAAAAAAATACCTACTTATTTTATTATTGATTCGTGTCCAGAATTAGTAGCATAGTTACCCCCTTGAATTTGACGAGGATGCAAAACGACACCTTGTATAACAGATTTAGTTCCGAAGACTGACAATTTAATTTTTTAAAGCTTCCTCGCACACTATTGTACCAGACAGGGTCCATAATGATCTCATTAAATTATCGCCTAAGTACACATTGTGGAATACAATAAACCAATTGAGTATCTGTACTAATAATAAAGCTGAAGAGTTTGGTTGTACGCACTATTCTCTGGAACTACAAGTTCGATTTGAGAAATTATTTTTACATTTAATAGCCTAATTCTTGAAGAAGGCTATAGGACATCATTAGCCTTAGGAGCCGAGCAAAAAGTCAGAAAGAATTTTAGGCGAATACGAAGTAATAGCGTGGGAGGCACAAGCTGGTTGTATAATAAAGGTATTCATCACCCATTACCATTTCCCACAGATATGTGAGCGCGGCCGTCTTCGTGCTGCGATGGACGCGGCGGAGACGGCGTCGACGCCGGGCGCGGTGATGGCGGCGTTGCGCACCAACCTCAGCACGGCACTGCAGCAAAATTCCGGTGAGACTGCATTATACGTAACGTAGATAGGCTTTATTACAAACTAACAACATAATAGATGCTGAATGGCAATCGATTAACAGATTGCATCAAATTAAAGAAAAAAAAGACAGGATAGAATACTCTTACAATATTCTTTAATCGACTAAAACTATGCCCCACAAAACCGTTTTTACACGGTTTGTGTGTACCTATATTCAAATTTTATTTATGTTTCAAATTGACGTTATTTCAAGTTAAACAAATATCAACTTTATTTTAATGGTAATTAAATTGATTTCAGAGTGACTACCTATTGAAAAAACTTTTTAACAATAAATATTAAACCGCCGAAAAAACTGAAAACTGTTTGGCGCCCACTTAAAATTTATAAATTTTGAGTGGGCGCCAAACAATCAATAAACAAAGATCACTAAATTCCCTTAAATTTAAACGGCGCCGACTCAAAATTATTTAGGTATACTTAGGTACATTAGTTTAAGAACTTAGTTATTAAGGTTAAATAAAAAAGGTTTATTATTTTTTGCTTTTCAGTTTTTTTGGCGGTTTATTTTTTTGTTAAAAAGTTTTTATTTTATGATTTTTTGTGGCTATAATCTACTAATTGTTTGCCAAAGGGCAGGCATATGTGGCACTGAGTAAATTAATAATACACAACTCAGCATTCAAATCTGTGAGTGAACAATAAATAATCCCTATTTTCCCACCTATAGGGTTGGAATTTTTTTCCCAAATTTATATGGGACCAACTTTGGGGTATACCCTTTCCAATAAAAAAGAATTATCATAATCGAACTACTCTGTAAAAAGTTATGCGTGGTTATACATTTAAAAAAAAAATATATATATATATATACGCGTCGACTTGCTGAACTTTATTGTGTAGGAATTAAAGTTATTTTTCCATAAACTCATATTTGTTTACAGTTTTGGCGAATATGTCGCGATATTAGATTAGCTATTGTAGGTCCTTGATTTGGTAGGTATCTGAAAGATGCTATGAATAGAAAGGGATTGAATACTGAGTTGACTGATGTATGGAAAGAATACATTATGAGTGTCAAAATTAAAATATTTTATTTCACATAAGCCTACATGGAAATCTCTTATGCAACCTCAGAAGCTAGGTGCACGGTTCCAACTGGTCATTTCATATGGAGAAGAGCCGGCAAAAAAACTCCAGGGTTACTCTTTTAAAAATAATTGCTTTTTACAATGTTTTCAAATGTTAATACGTAAGTGTTATGACGAAAAAGCGGTCCTGAATAATTAAGTCCCGGGGATAGGATCAGAAAGGCAATTCTCGTAATTTTAAAAACGTTCACAGTCTGATCTTAGTCTCAATCTGTCAAAAATACTTCTAACTTCCCTACATTTTTGACAAGTTTTTAACATTTGTTTGTCGCCGAAATGAGACTGCGACTTGATTTTGAACGTTTTAAATTACGAGACCCTTGGCCTTCAGGACTTGAGGATGAGTTGGATGTCTATTCATTTGATGCAAAACAGCATGTAATTTTTTTTATGTGTAAAGGCGCATGAGTGACCGATTTATGGAAGTGAATAAACTAACGTATAGTTAAATCCAGTCTAAGAAATAATTTGAATTTTTTTAAAGTGTGATATTGTCGTAAACATAAAATAAGCCATGCATTTGTTAAATGCATGATTTTTCATGATCAAATTTTCTCTTCAGATGCAAAATGCACACCATGTAATTTTGCATTTGTAATTTTGTTGATAAATGCACATACCTCAGTGTCTCAATCTCACTCCACCTTCATCGAATTAAAACACTTTATAACCATCAAAGTTTGAATTCCCATAATTTTTTAATCATAAGCCCTGCCGCCCTCCCCCCCCTACCCCCTGACACCCCACCCCTGACGCCCTGACGTTATTCCCAACACAAATATCGTTAGCTGCTAGTATAATCTTCACAATCCCAACGTAAATAATGACGAGTGAAGTATTCCGCACAGAGCTACGTACGCGACTGTCGCGGATCCACGACGCGTCGGACCTCGCTGAAATCTCCTCCGTCGGAGCCAACTCGGATCCTGTAAGTTTACTTAACAATTTGCCTTAAACTTTTAGTTTACAGGTGGCAGATACATCGACGCGCAACCTGAAGGCCAATTCTCGTAATTTAAAACGTTCAAAATTTAGTCGCAGTCTCATCTTTCCTTCCGAAATTAGAGGTATTTTTGACAGATTGAGACTGTGAACGTTCTTAAAATTACGAGAATTGCCCCCCTGTTACCATGGATTCGGTACATGATTCAGACAATAACAAAAAAAAAATTGGTGTTCATTATGACCGCGCAGTTCAAAACCAAACAGCAATTTTTTTTTTGCTGAATTCATGGTTACAGTTTGCGCGTCAATGTCCCCAACACCCTGTATTTCTTATCTTACCAAAACAATTCTTGTTACAGTTAACTCCTATGTCTCCCCGGCAGGTGAACAACCGTCCGTTTCAGCAGTCGTTGAGCTACAGTTCCTCCTGTGTCTCCGCCTCTGAGTTCTTCGATGCTGAAGAGCATGAGGACTTGAAGCCCACGGAAATTATTGCTGCTGATGAGGTGAGGATTTTGTTTCTATGATTACCAACGGTATTGTAAAAGTCGATAGCAGTTTTTGGTTTGTGAACTTTGTATATGATCTTTTTATGCACAATGAGAAGAAACCGGGATATACAAAATTAAAAAAAATATATATATATATAATATATGTTTGATTATAAAGGACAATGCTCATGGATGTATGGAATCCCGTACCATGCTGCATCAAAGTCAAACTTTGTTTTTTATAGACTACACTTATCATATTAACTCCTACAAAAGTTCTTTTTTAAACAAAACCTGGTTTCGGAGATTTAAAAAAAAATCGAAATAACTTGAAAACTTGGTACTTTATTTTGTTTGACATGTAATACACGAACGGCCGTTATTGCTCTAAAAAAATGATACACGTTTAAATAAAAAATATATTCTAGTTATTTTTAAATAATGTAGAATCGGCAAAGTATAATTTTTATACATGTTTTTTGAAAGACGTGATCATGACACTTTCAAAATTCAAGGTTATATTAATCATATCATTTGAAACGGAACGTCATGTAAAGGGAATAAAACAATATCAACACTTTTATACTTTAAATTAAATTCCCTGTTCAAAAATCAAATCAAATAAAAAAAAATGAAAAAAATGATTTACACTTTTATACTTTAAATTAAATTCCCTGTTCAAAAATCAAATCCCCGACGCGTAATGTCGTAAAAAATTATGAAATGTAAGTATATTATAATATTTTGATCTTGATGCATGAGAGTTTTTGGTACGACTTTTGGTCATTGTCTTTTGTAATATAGGTTATTACAATTAGCGCAATGAAAAAAATGATTTCTAACCCAGTGTAATACCTCCGCGCGGTATTTATTTTGGGCTGGTTAGGCTATGGTTATTGTGAACGCAGTGACCGATAGGTTGTCAATTCAAACCCGTTCCACTTTTGACGTCAGTTTTAACGTGCATTTGCAAGAAGGACAGTACCGTAAAACGGGGTGAATAGAAATGCAGGGGTGAATCGGGACGAAACTTCAAAATAGATTTTAACGTTGAAATAATATAGTTTATTGCCAAAAAAGATATGTTTGCTGTTTTTTAATTAAAGATTAAGTGTCCTTGTTAGCAACCAACTATATTATTTAAAAGTACAAATCCATTTTAAAGTTTCGTCCCGATTCAATCCTGCATCCCTATTCACCCCGTTTTACCCGGTACTTAGTTATTAAAAAACCATGTTTTTCTAAACTTTTAAAAGAAAGAAGAAATAAATACATTCATTTAGACTAAAAGACACAATACACCAGATATATACAGGCTGATTTTTTAAAGACCAGCCAAATTTAAGGATGTGGTACAGACCATCAAACTGAACAACTTTCTCCATGGGACAAATAGCGTAATCGCGAAAATTTTATCAACTGTCCCATAGAAAACTTCAATACCTACTCGACCTAAATGTATGGGACGGCTGAATTTTTATTCGCGATTACGATGTTGGTCCCATGGAGAAAGTTGTTCAGTTTGATGGTCTGTACCACAACCTTAAATTTGGCTGGTCTTTAAAAAATCAGCCTGTATATACATCAGACAAAAACAAATAAAACGTGTAAAGTCCGATGTTATAAATTTGCAGGAAAGTGTGCCTCACAGCTGCGTTAAAAAGACCCAAATACAATCATTTTAATCATGATGGTGACGAAAATAATTATTTTCCAGTCGGGAGTCATCGAGCTAGAAGGCGACTCCTCATCGGAAGCCGGCTCCCTCAGCAGTGAGGAAGGTTCAGCTAGCTCCGACAACTCTGATGGTGCGAGTGAGTTTGTACTTGTGTGTGTAGCTTCACTAACCGTTTGTGTATTAATAGCAAGCGAGCTTTTCAACGGAAATCGTGAGTAAAGCGGTAGATGAGTCCTCATGACCTTAATTTCTAGTAATGTTTTTTTGCCCATCTTCTTTATTATTCCAACAAAATATGGGAATTTATCTCTGTTAGATGCCTTATCCTGTACCCTATTGCGTAACACACTATCAATCTCAATCTGAATAATTTTGAAGCATATTGCTAATCCATTGCTTCATATGTTCGAAAAATTTGTCTGCTCAACAACGTAAATAACGCAATGAATGTTGTTGAACTGTCAAAATGAAACCCATTGCTACTGGTAGTGTTTTAACCAATTACCCCGCTGGACTATTTTTATACCATACAGGGTGGTAGGGACATCGACGCGCAAACTGTAACCATTTTTTTAAATCGCTAAATGGCTCTGGATGAGGCCTGATAAAACGAGCGTGCCCAGAAGATGCCTGTTCACTCTTAAATCATGAAACCATGAATTTAGCACATTATCCTAGACCTAGCGTAGATTGGTTATCAAAAAAATATCAGCTGTTTCATACACGTACGCAGTCATGTATGGAACAGCAATTTTTTTTAGACGATCGACGAAAAATTTTAACGGCAGTGGGGTCCAGAATCATGTACTGAATCCATGGTAACAGGTTGCGCGTCGATGTTCCTTCCACCCTGTATATTTAAAACCTTCCGCCGTATAACTAACATGTACGGAAAAGTACGGCTTTGTAGAGCATAGTTTCTGTCACTCATATAGTATTTTATCTCACAAAGCGACGCGCGCTTTTCTTGTGGTAACCAAGTGTACAATCACGCTGTGAATGTGTGCGTTAAGACGAGTGGCGTCAGTACATAACATCCCACACTTCCGACTTCACCATTGTCTTTGATTGTACCGAGGGCACCTGCTCACACACACATGCACAGCGTGTTTGTACACCTGGTAACCACAAATAAAGAGCGTGTCGCTTCGTGAGATAAAGATACTGTACCTTTGTGACAGCCTTTTAGTTAACTGGATGTGCCATGTTAACACCTGGAAACTGTACTTTGATTTGTGTACTGTACCCGATGACCACCACGACAAACCCAAACAATGTTGTCAAAAACGTTGATACTTTCTATATGTGCACGATAAGTCTGCGAGATATGACCTTCTTAGACTTATCTCAGATTTACACGATAAGTCTGTGCGCGATGTATGACCTTCAAGATTATATCCCTACCAGCACTTTTAAACACTTTCGGAATAATGATGGCGATTATTTACTTTGGAAAAGTCGGAACACTCTTGACACCTGACAAACGTCGAGATACGTCAAGCTATTCGACAAACGATTATTCCCGATTTCGACTGAAAAATGTTGTTCCTATCAATATGCGCACGAATCGATAGTGTGCGCTGACTTATTTTGCGCGCACTCTATCGAATCGTGCGCATATTGAAAGTAACCAAATTTTTGACGTTTGGGTACTAACGACGTTTTCAGCTGTCACTGGCGCGGCGGGCAAAGGGCCCTTAACTTATTGCAAAACTTATTGAAAGCATCACAAAATTATTCGAAATTTGGTTTCTCTCCGACACTGATCCCTTAGGGCCGACATAGACAGACCGCTCTTGCAGTCATAGTCAAAAGCTTGAAGCTACCATTGATAACTGCTGGAGCAGTTGATACCAACTGCGCGAGAGCTTCTTGCCCGTTCTTCTCCATAGAGATCTACGTTTTGGGATGGGCAATTAGCTTCAACTTTCTGGCTAACTGACCGACTATTTAATTTTGACAATTCAAAAGTGCCTGTAAATGGTTTAATAGAAATAAATGATTTGAGTTTGAGTTAGAGCAGTCGACAGCTCGAGCAGTCAGTGTATGCCTGGCGACTGCTTGACCGCACGACCGCCCGAAGCAGTTGCAACTGCTCGAGCGGTTTCGTGTATGTGTGTACGTAGAAGACTGTACTTCACTATGCAGTCGCAGCTTGAAGCATTCCATCCTGACTGCTTCAAGCAGTCCGTGTATGTCGGCCCTTAATCATCCCTTTTGTAAGCTAACCTTTTTTGAATCCATGTCCATGGCCACTGATCTTGGAAGCCAGTCGCCATAGTACCATTCTATCTAAAACGACTATATTTTCTCTCTTTCTCAGCCCTTATCTTCTACTAACCTTCTCACATCATTTTTAATTGGCAATCCCACAGCCCTGCTGAATGTAGAAATCCTTAGTTTGCCTTTTTCCTTAATGGGGTGTTTGACAATACTTTCTTAATATCATTAAACGCTTAAAAAAAACAGCAAATAAAAATATTAAAAAATTATAATACTGGCTAGTAGATAATTCTATTTTAAACTGACGTAATACATATGTATAACTTCAAAGTAACATTGGTTATGTAAAAAAATGTAGAAAAGTTTCATAGTATTTTGTAATTATAATATTTCTTAAAAGAAAACTAAGTTCTTAGTGTCAATAAATTCACATCAAAAATATGCACAAAAAATATTTAAGAATTCAAACACAATTCAATTCAATCTTTATCGCGTCCATAATGTACACGTACTGGAAAAAAAACACAAACAAAAATAATATCACCAAAAGGATCAATACTAATTCTCTCCTAACTATTTTAACGGAAGTCAAACACCCTCTCCCACCTTCCTCGAAAAAACGATAATATTTACTTACCACGTCATCCGCCAGTAGTGTCCGCGGAACAAGTGACCCTCCGAGCGACCGACCCCAACGCCAACGCGGGCTGGTCGCGTCGCACGCGCCTGCCTTCGACCCGCCCGACTCCCGGGGGGCCCAGTCTGTGGAACCTGCTGTACAAGAATATCGGCAAGGATTTGAGTCAGATATCCATGCCGGTCACTATTAATGAGCCGTTGAATATGCTGCAGGTAAGGACTTATGTTTTGATAGGTATATCATAGAAAATAATTGCCATTTCCTTTGATTTGCTACACATAGGGATATAAAACAATCCGCACTGTCCCGCGTGGTAGATTACAGCCCACTCTCTCTCGAAGAGAGGAGGCCTGTATCTGTATCCCAGCAGTGGGAACATTATAGGCTGATTACCTATGATTTATGCTAAGGATTTTAAAGATTTGATTCTTATCAGAAACATTAACTATCGATATAAGAGTAATACTTATTAACTTGTGTTTTACAAAAGCTATCGGGCTCAATTATCGATTAGAAGCAATTTTTTTTATTGTTTTGTTTTTCCAAATATATTTTTCTGTCATAGTCTTTGTTCCGTGTTAATAAAAAAAAAAACCTATATAAAATAAAAATCTAGAGTATTTTTCTTCGAAACTGCTATCATCCATACAGTTAGATGTTTTAACTTGCATGTAGAATTTATTTGAATACAAATCTCTCCCACAGAGACTATGCGAAGAGCTAGAATACTCGGAACTGCTAGACTCGGCATCAGAGTGCAAGAACGCAATAGAACGCATGTCGCTAGTGGCCGCGTTCGCGGTCAGCGCGTACGCGTCGTCCGCGCACCGCGCCGCGTCCAAGCCCTTCAACCCGCTGCTGGCCGAGACCTACGAGTGCGTGCGCGATGATAAGGGCTTCCGGTTTATTGCTGAGCAGGTCAGTTAGTCAATTATGACTAGATTTGTTTTTCAGAAAGTTTCGAAAAAGATTTTTATCAATATTTTTCATGACTGTAGACTGAAAACACCCAGGGAAATTCATTGTTTATAGTATTTTGCTTACGAAGAGACGCTTTACTTGTGATTACCCAGTCTACAAACACGCTGTGAATATGTGTGTAAGCGCAGGAGCTCTCGCTACCGTCCGAGACAATGGCGAAGTCGGAAATGTGTGTGTGTGTGTGATCGTGTATGTGCTATGTGCTCAAACTACTCGTCGTCACGCACACATTCACACCGTGTTTGTATACTTGGTTACCACAAGTAAAGCGCGCGTCGCTTCGTGAGATAAAAATACTATACGGATTATAGTGAACGCTAATATTAATAACCAACAAATATTTCCTCCCAGGTGTCTCACCACCCACCGATCTCAGCGTGTCACGCGGAGTCGAGCCGCTGGTGCTTCTGGCAGGAGGCGCGCATCAAGACCAAGTTCTGGGGCAAGTCCATGGAGTTCCAGCCCACCGGCCGCGTGCATGTGCGGCTACTCAGCACGGGAGACCATTACAGCTGGAATAAGGTACGTTGTCTTGGATATATCGTCATACTCAAATGTGTGCACTGAGGGGACAAGTCCACTGAAATCTGTGTGGTTTCGTCCGCAAAAGCCTTTCAGACACTTTTCTAGAGGGTCCTCACATGATCTGATCAAGATTATGTCTGGAGTTTAAAAGCTACTGTTTCTTCTCTGAGCTTGCAGAATAGAAAGGAAAGATAAAAAATACTGACCTCATTTTATTTATCATTGACGTGTAAGTGTTTTTACAAACTTCCCGAAAAAAATATATTTATCATTTGCATTTGTACATTGTATTGTATTCATTGGAAACAAACTGCAGCTAAGTAGGTAGGTAGCTATTTTGTTTAATGTTTCGGTATGTATATCTAAAATTTTATGCATTGTTCACAGGTGACGACATGCGTCCACAACTTATTTGGTGGCCAGCGGTGGGTGGATCAGTACGGAGACATGCACATCACCTGCCATGGAACTGATATCACCTGCAAACTTAATTTTATTAAGGTAAGAAGTTTCATTATGTATATTTGTAATATGTAACAATTGAAGATATTTATTTCTCAAAACAATTACAAATTCACGTATACATATAGAGAAAATATTTTTTCTGATTTCAGCATAAAATTGCTATATCTATGAAACTAGCCATTATTTAAACTTGATAACCTATGACTGATATGACATAATTATGATGATATGTTTGATAATAGACTTTCAATCAGCACGCTACAGGCTATAATATTGTCCCAAAATTTCAGGCAAATTAGATGAACGACTTTTATCAGCTATCATTTTGTGTTTTGCAATATATTTAAATGTTACGTTACTAAAATTATTTATTATTTTATATAGTTGTCGCAGCCAATTGGTTTAATTAGCAGTTTAGTTAACCGCCTAGCCTTTTAACTAAACGGCCGCCGTTCAACTAACGGCCTGAATGATATTCAATAAATTCTAGTTTAGGTTGGAACTGGAAGATGCCAGCCAAAGAATTTGTGACAGAACAGTTCGAAAGTTAGGAGCATTTATTTATGGCCGAACGACCTGATATCAGAACGTTCGGCCAACCTGAATCTCCATAACTGAGGACCTTAGAGAAACTGTTACTGAATAAAGATTTAGTGACGATTTGGTGACAAACAACCAGTACTTTACTTTTACTCGTAATGCCACCGGTTAAAAGTAAAATGAATTTTGGTTCCTGGAACATCAGGACGTTCGGCCAACGTAATCTCCATAACTGATGACCTGAGAGAAACCGTAAATGAATAAAGATTTAGTGACGAGACTGAAACGAATTTATATTGCTTTATTTATTTATTTTTTGTGACGACCCCTTGAAATAGTAAATTGAATATTTAACATATAACCTCAAAACATTGGGTTTATCGATTCCTCCACAACGAAGAAGCCTAGAAGACTCGTAAAACCCCTGATGTGTTATAGGTTTTCAGTGCAATGGTGTCAGTATTTTTGTTAATTCAAAATTAATCTATAAAAATGCACTATGGCGGATGGCGACTGAAGTAGAGTGACCATGTATTCCAACGAAACAAGTATTTATCGAGTACTTAATTACCTAAACAATGAAGCAAAACACGTCGTAATATTAAATTATATAGGTACAAGCAACGTTGAGCTGATGCCTGCATACCAGTGTCCACTTGTGAAGTTTTTGTTATATTAATCGAGGCTATTTTGTTATATTAATCGAGGCTATTTTGTTATATTAATCGAGGCTATTTTGTTATATTAATCGAGGCTATTTTGTTATATTAATCGAGGCTATTTTGTTATATTAATCGAGGCTATTTTGTTATATTAATCGAGGCTATTTTGTTATATTAATCGAGGCTATTTTGGCTAAAAGCAAACGAAAGTGGAAAGGTGACTGACATTGGAGATTGGGAAATTTGACTAAGTACAAGAATACTTAAATAAATAGCTACACACAGTCTTCTAGGCTTCTTCTTGTGGAGGAATCGATAATCCCATTGTTTTGAGGTTATATGTTAAATTTTCATTATATTATTTAAAGGGGCCGTCATAAAAAAAATAAAGCAACAAAAATTCGTTTCAGTTTCGTCACTAAATCTTTATTCATTAACGGTTTCTCTCAGGTCCTCGGTTATGGAGATTCAGGTTGGCCGAACGTTCTGATATCAGGTCGTTCGGCCATAAATAAATGCTTCTAACTTTCGAACTGTTCTGTCACAAATTCTTTGGCTGGCATCTTTATGCGTCACATAATCGTCACTAAAAACTGGAGTAGCAGCCAGCTCCCTATCTCGACTGGCCGAACGTTCTGATATACATGACCGAATGGGTTAGGTCAGAACTGTGATCGACCGCCCAAAGGCCAGGCGGTTGACTAAACGGCAAATTGAACCAGTCGGCTGCGACACAGTCATCAATAAACATAGTATTGCGCGCCCGCAGGCCAGCTCGTGGTCCAGCAGCCGGCACGAGGTGCGCGGCGCCGTGTCGGGCGGCGGCGCGCGCCTGCGCCTGGCGGGGCGCTGGTCCGAGGCACTGCACGCCGGGGACCCGCCCGCCGCGCGCTGCCTGTGGAGACCCGGTGCGTGCCTGGCCTTGAGCTGTTGCCCATTGCTAACGTTATTCACAGGCATTCGACGAGCTTCCGTGCCGAATCGAAAATGAATACATATTTGGAAACTGTTGAAATTACAACAGGAAGGATCATTATGACGCTTTTCGTGTCTGTCTGTGTGATCGCGTTGTCTCCTGAACGCAACGGATTTTAATGTGACTTCCACCATAATTTAGAGAATTTATTCCGATAGGTATATATACATAATTTATTCATATTAAACTAACATAATTATAGTAGAAGTCTCGCTGCTTTGTCAGGTAGTAAAAACAGGCAGTAGTCGCTAGTTACTAACATATTTATTTTTTATGTGAATAAGATGCAAACAAGCAAGCAGACCCTGATGGTAAGTGCTTACGTACGTGTGTGAGCATCCCATATCTACACAGGTCTTGACTCATTTTGTCAGAACATCTCTTAATACACATATACCCTATTATGGTATTCGCCTTTGATCCACCCTTTTCAACAAAACAATAAGTTTTGATATCCTACTAGTCCGCATAGACCATGATATGAGACTGATGATATGAGTGATATGTGACTAATTCAAAGCCAATTTCCGTTATTTTTGCACGTAGAATTAATTATATTTACCACCTCCTCAATAAAATTTCAAATCATCTCACAAAAAGGGTGAAAAGTAGAGTATTCTTCTCGGGGATAAATTTTTCTTCGTCTAAGGCGAGCTTGAATCCTAGAATCCTTCGTTACGTACATATATCAATTACTATGCCTTTAGTGTCTGTGGCACTCTGTGGCATCCCTGTGACAACTAAAGAAACGCAGGCGCCGACATTCCAGCAAAAAAAACATTACGGCTGTTTAATACTACAGTATTACTGCGAATAAAATAATAAAAAGTGCTCTGTGGTAGGCAGTTTACGGCATTTGGAGGAATAAAGATAAACTTATGTTATGGGTGTAATAAGAATTTAAATTTTCACTAATAATGAATATTTAAATTCATGTCTCGGACACCACGCTAAGCCGATATTCCTGGTTGCCATTCATCAATCTTTGACAATCGTTACGAGTAGTCAGAAGCCCAAAGCCCGGAAACCAGTCTTACTAAGGGGTATCGTGTTACCCAGGTTGGGTTGTGGTGCCAAGCACAACCCAATCCATCGCAGCAAGCAAAATACTAGCCGATCTATTCTGTAAATATCTCCGCGTGAAAACTTAGGTGAAGTGAGCTGCCAATAGTGGCTATCCATGGCATCAGGTGGAATGACAGCTCACTTCACCTGAGTTTTCACGGTAAGATTTTTGCAGTATAGCAATTCAGTATTTTACATGCAGTTAAATAAATACCAGTATTTAACTGAATCTGGTTAGACTGAGATCCCGACATAGTGGGTACAAGGCTAGCATACTGCTGATTAAATTCAGACTAACCACCATTAATTTTGAGTTAGAAGGTTAGAAGGTTGCGTGTTCAAATCACGTCGGGGTCACCAGTTTGGAGGTATGAGGAACAGGGTGATAAGTAGTGATAGGAATAGGTAGTGCCTATTTGCCTAAACTTCGAAGGATAGAGACAAGAAACGGAGACTTCCTTAGGACTAAATTTTTTACGTTTATTTTTTCCGTACGTACATTTTGTTTCATGCTTTCCAATTACGTCATATTTAAAAAATAATATAAAATACATATATTTGTTACAACAATATTCTATGTGTTTTATTTTTCCTTTAGAGCCCATAGAGGATAAGTTATTATTATGGAGTTATAAATTATAAATGTTATGTCTAGTCGCAAACTTTAGGTAAATATAGACGAATTACTTATTCCAAATAACATAAATATTTTTTTATGTATTTAAAAGTGTTGTCCCGAATTTCGCGACAGATGTCCCGGAAAAATTTTGTCCTAAGGAAGTCTCCGTTTCTTGCCTCTGTTCTTCGAAGTTTAGACAAATAGGCACTACCTATTTCTATCACTGGACTGATAAGTTCACTCATCCTCCATAGAAAAGGGAGGATGCTCCGACCAGACGGGTGTTGTGTCTGGCGGGCAATGGCCCCACGACTGATGTCGGGAAGTTTGTATGTATGCTAATTGCGCAGTAAACTCTGCTTGCGAGATGCAGGATTTGCGTGACGTCAGTATGACGCGTTGTTCGCATGTGGCGTTGTAGATACCGCTACAAGTTCATTAGAGTCGAAGTAATAATAATGGATGTTATGCAGGTGCGATGCCGCCGGAACATGAGATGTACTATGGGTTCACGCGATTCGCGATGGAGCTGAATGAAATGGAGCCCGGCATGAGAGATAAACTGCCACACACAGACACCAGACACAGGTAAGCATCATGAGCAAGGTAATAATTGCGTAGCACACTAACAATCGCAACGCCATTAATTGCGTCCAGTAGGTGGCACCGCGATCGAGTTCTAGGAAACAGGACGCGTGTCCGGTCAGCTGGTAGCAATATATTTTTTTTTCTCGTGATTTTAATCATACTAATTTATGTAGGTAGGTAATGATGATTTTGGAACTATGTATCGATTTTCATTCGTAGAAAATGTTATTAAGTTTTTAGGGCATTATTTCTGTTTTTGTTGTAGAATTAAATATTTGGGACCTATCATGGGTGTATGTGTATCGTATTACTCAGTAACTGAGTGTAGAGGTCAGACAGGCAGTCGCTCTATGTAAAATATCTTTTTTTCTTTGTTTTGGGGGGAAACCTTCAAAAGGCACCCGAGCTTCGGGAGTGCGGTCGGGGAGTATGGGATTTTTACCTCGGTAAAACCATCCCGTTGATCACCATCAGCACATAGGGATGGTCCCGGTTCCTCCATCGGGTTAGACTGCACACATCTATCTGCCTAATCTTTGATGATAATCCTTAGTGGGGACGCTCCGATATCCCTATTGCCACGTTATAACACAAACTGAGCCTATTAAACTAACTTGCCATACATCCCTAGGCCCGACCAGCGTGCGTTAGAAGAAGGTGATGTGGACGCGGCAGAACAGTTGAAGCATCAACTAGAACAGTCACAACGAGACAGACGTCGGGACAGCTCGCTACACCAGGCTGCTTGGTTCCGGTAAGTACACTCTGTACTTATTATAAACTAGCTTCTGTCCGCGACTTCGTCCGCTTGAAATTTCGGCCACCGACCCTTCGCGTCGCACCCTATCGCCCGCCCGAGTTATTACTTCGAGTTTTGACTTTTTTCTTTTAGCTCGGCTCCTAGGGGTCGTACCGTAATGTTAGCGTATAGCCTTCCTCAAAAATTGGGCTATCAAATGCAAAAAGAATTGTTTTGAATGTTCCGGAGAATAGCGCGTTCCAACAAACAAACAAAATAATAAACCCTTCAGCTTTATTATTAGTAGTATAGATTAAAGTCGCTTTTCGTGTCTGTCTGTGTGGCTGCGTGGTTTTTCTAAACCAAGCAACAGATTTTAATGCAATTTTCACCATCATTCCAGAAGGTTTATGAGTTTAGTACATTAACCCGTTGGTCCCGGCTGTCATTCGTAGATCTTTGACAGTCTGCACGGGTAGTCAAAAGCTCAAAATTCTGACAACCAATCTTACCAAGGGGTTCTTTTTATCGTGTTACCCAGTAACGGGATTGTGAAGGTCAGATAGGCAGTCGCATAAATAACATACTGGAATGTATATCTTCTGAAATATTTTTTAATAACTATGCCGCCCAGCAAGGAGACCGTTCACCAAACCCTAAATGTCACAAGTAGTGTGAACAGTCCAGTTCCGACAAATCAATAAAAAAACTAACAATAACAGCAGGTGAGTTTTTAGCTGCATCCGGTTATACTGGAAGTCGACCCCAATATAGTTGGAATAAGGCTAGGCTGATTGATAATAATTGTACTTCTACACACGGCTCGCATTGTCAGTCAGGAAGTTCCTCTCTCTGGAGCCCTGACCACCGGTAGCTTGGACCCTGTTCCCGATACCGATGGGCTACTATTTTTTGTATTTTTAAATGTTTTTATACTTTTATATTCTAATATTTAATAATATAATTTATATGTTTACAATGTAATAAAGGAAATAATAATAACTTGTAAAGTTTAATATTAACGTGCTTTTCGAGTCACAAAACAATTGCACAAATGTTTACTATCACCGCCGCCTGACAACGTTATTCGAGCGCCAAAATATCTTCGTACCAGTGCAGTAATAATAAATGTATATTCAAGTAACAAGATATGCGTCCGCGAACATTCCCTATGCGCTACAAAAACGGGGCAGCCCCACCAGTCCTGAAAGCGTCAAACCCATAACCAATTTAGTTTGCAGATAAATAATTATCAGATGACACGCACACTACTTGCTTTTAATTTCAGATTTCAAGCTTATTTATGTAGTGTATCTTTAACTAATTTTTCAATCAATTATCCTGCCCTATAAGCAAACGATACAATGAAGTTTTTTCATTATTATTTCGAACAGATAACAGTATGGTATCAAGCTGTTAAAAAATGGTATCTAAGATCTCATGTTTCATTATTTTCGGAACAATAACATTTACAAATGGGAACCCTGATTACAGACAAGAGTCTCATCATGACGAACCTCAATATGACCTCAAGACGTTGATGGCGGAGCTTTCAAAACAAGGTAAATACGATGTAATGTTAAATCACCACGAAGATCGCCCGGGCACTCATCGTGAGGATATAACAAAAATAACTTATAATGGTGGCAAACCTAATGATCACTATAACAATGACGAATACCGTAATGCAGAGTCGTACCAAGGTGTACGTGGAAAGAACTCAAACTACAACAATCAACCAAGCATACAAAACTTAAATTTATTCCTTAGAAACAAGCCCGGAACTCAAAAACCTAAAGAAAATAATGATGATACAAAAGACTGTATGAAAAAATGGGGGACATGTTCAGAACTAGTATGGAACTTTACTGATACAAAAACATCAACCAGCAGTAGCTTGGGACCAGGGCAGGAATATGATGATACTGAGACAAGAAACAATTCAGAAAACGAAGATGTACTGAAGCTCCTAAATCATCTCGATAAAACTCTGAAACTAGATGGAAAGAACGACATAGAACTGAGTTGCTATGGTACCGGTTGTGGCGTAAACAGAGTTGACGATAATCGCAACAGTGACAGAGATGACAGCGGTAACAGACATTATAATTACAACATTATCAACGGGAATTATGACAGACATCTGCGCTGCAATGGTAAGAGATGCAGCATAGATATAGATGATGACGATAGAAATTATAAAGATAATCTGCGATGTTACGGAAAGAGGTGCAGTAGAAAAACAAATGACAGAGATGACGTCGACAATGACGTCAGAATCAATGAAGATGACTTTAACAAAGATATCAACCATATTTTGCGTTCGAACAGAGATGATAATGACAGAAATAGTATTGATCGCAGAGATACCTTGCGTTGTGTTGGTGACCGATGCAGCCGTGACAGAGATGGCAGGGGCGACAGATATGAAGGCAAAGATGACAGAAGTAGGTTGCGATGCGTTGGGGACAGATGCGGCACAAAGACAGATGATAATGAAAGAGGCATATGCTGTACTGGAAATAGATGCGGTAGAAGTATACCACCTAGAAGAAAAAGGGAGTTTAAGGTTGACAGTGCTGTGGTAGCTGAGGTAGACCTACTTTTTCGAGTTATGCTTAGGAGAAACGGAAAAGTATTCACAGAACAATTTAAAAAAACCTATGCTAATCTAAGAAACGAAGTACTTAAAATTATTGAAAATATGTACATTACACCAACTCCACCACTAACTGCTTCAAACTAAAATTTATTTTTCGTTTCAATAGTATAGTGCGGTATGCAAAACAGCCCGCAATAGAAGCTTTACTAGTCCACTTTTCTTAAAATTATATACTTTTGCACTACACTTTGTATTTTTTTAAACATTAACCTAATTTTTTTGTAAAAATTTAGAATGGCATCAATTATTTCATGGAATAGTCATTCAATATGAATTTAGAAAGATGTGTTGATGAATTTAATGAGTATAATTCTGAAAATACATATTTGTTACGATCGCGAATCATATTTTGATCAACATACAACCTGATATATTATTATCAAATTGCAAAAAAAAAATCGATACATTAAATTCAGTTTTGGTGAGTGTCGGAAAATATCTCTCGGGAACATACTACCAGAATTCAAAGTACCATATGTGTCAATCCAGGTTATTAACTATCTGTGTGTCAAATTTCATCCAAATCCGTTCAGCCGTTTTTACTAGTTTTGCTGTAGTGTTACGGCAATCAAGAATTACTCAACCTGGATTTCTGCCCTCTTGTTGACGGCAATAAGCTCGCCTCTATTACATGGGACTTAAACATAACTGGCGAAATGTGGGTGTATTACAGTTACACCTCTACGTAACCCTTCGGGGAATTACAGGCGTGATGTTATACTATGTATGGAACCCTTAGCGCGAGTTTAACGTGGCCACAGAACACAAAATAGTACCATGTATGTATTTTTCACAGAAAAACCCAGGAAAGTGGCGAGGAGACGTGGGTTTTCAACGGGGAGTACTGGAAGGCGCGGGAGGCAGGCTTCCCTGACGACGTCGCGCCCGCGATCTGGTGACCACGTCTACTCATACTTGTAAGTAACAAAGTCCAATCATTTATTAGAAAAGGCAATTTTGAACGACCAAAAATAAAATAGAATAGGGTAGTTGCCTGGGTAAAAAAATAATTATTATATTTAGTCCATCAGTTAGATTATCGAAAAATAATGGACACGTATTTTTTCTTTTGTGAAAATGACAAAGATAAAGCGCGTCAAAATTTGGGAGTGGGAATCGTGACGTCACTTGCTTGCAAAAGTGTCGCAAGTAAGTGACGTCACGCGGAACTTTAACGGGCGATATCTTCATCATTTTTTATATACCTAATTGACAAAAGAAAAAATACGGGTTCAATATTTTTTGATAATCTAACTGACGGACTAATTAGATTTTTTTAGGAAAATAGCCTATTGTGTTTCTAGGCGCCCCTTCCAAAAGTGGTATGGAGAAGAATGGGCAAGAAACTCCACAGTTACTCTTCTAAGACTTAGGCCGGATTTTTCAACAGTCAAATAATTTTTATCTGAGGAATAAATATTGCGGTTTGATAGCTTTTGTATAGGAATTATTTCGAACTGTCATATTTATTCTTAAGATATAAGTTATCTGACTATTGAAAAATCAGCCCTTCATTGATTCGCTTTCATATATGCTGATATCATTTTTGTTTACCTATCTGAGAGATTAGTCCAGATTGTGATTTGTGTTTTAAATGATAAATCGATACGGATTGATGAAAATTCGGTTATGACTGTAGGAAGTAGGAACCCATTATTGCTGCCTCACCGCTACTGCTGAGCAAGAGGGCCTAGGTTCGATTCTCAGGTCGGGCAAAGTGTTACTGGGTTTTCCCAGCAGGAATTACTCCATAGCAGCCCAGTATCTGGTTATGAGACCGGTTTATGGCAATAGGCTGGCCCCCTATTACGTGGGACTTAAACATAACTGGCAAAATGTGAATGTACACCTCTGCCCAACCCTTCGGGAATGACAGGTATTGTTATAATGTATCAATATGGAATGAACAATCGATTATGACTGTAGGAGTCCATTATTTTGTCAATCGATATAACATGAATGATTAAATAAATAACTAATATTCCCAATATTTTCTCTTCCAGCGTATACCGCAGTGCGAATGGCTCTGCTAGATGGTTGTGTCTCGCTTCCCGCTTAGCGTTAACTAGAGTTTTACTATAGCCTTTAATCTCTGTTTGTTGTGAGGGCTAACTAGAGTTAAATATTAATCACAGGTTAAATGTTTTACCGATGGCGCTTATAAAATGATGACAGGGGGGATTGGATGACTGGTTTTATTACTATGAATGGTATGATAGAGAGCTTTTATAAACTAGGGAATGGTTTAAATTCGTTCTGTCAACGGAAAGGCGCCATCTTTCGAAACTGGTATACTATTTAACGATGACATTCAAAAACGACGTGAGGCAACGCTATTTGATCAAAAATACGCTAAAGAGAAAATGAAATGTGTATCGCTAAATAATGTATTTACCTCCTTGTGTCTGAAAGCTTGTGCTATCTGCTGTCAAATCTCGTGTGAGCTGCTGTGATTGGTTAACAAAACCAATCATATAAGTTGACATGAGATTTCATCCAATAAGCTCTCAGATACACGGGAATAGCCTTCTGTAATTGGTCGTGATTGTGTGATGAAAGATGGGTAACTATTTACTACATACGTAGCTATTTAATTGACAATGTTTTAGGGTGGAAAGCTGTTATGGCCGAGAAAACTGTGCCGGAAATTAAAGTACAGCTAAAAGTAAAGTAAACTATACTTAGTTCATTTAACGATGTTTCAAACGACTCGTACATAATCAGCCTATAATGTTCCCACTGCTGGGACACAGGCCTCCTCTCAATGAGAGGGAGTGGGCTGTAATCTACCACGCGGGCCCAGTGCGGGTTGGTGGAAAATGATATGATATGATAAATGACATATGCCAAATGCTTATTTTAGAGGTAAGGAACAGTGTGGTTTTATTTATTTTGAGTCCGACATTACCTTCCGTTCTCCCTAGGCAGAGGGAATCTATGAGGAATTCCCAACAGCAAAAAAAAGGCTGGGCATCTAAAATTAGTTATTTGAGTGTTCGTTCTTACAGAGAAATGATAACTATATGATATTGATATAAATAAACAGAAGCGCAGATTATTGTTTTTGCATGTTATTATGTATATTCAATTATTTTTTTTCAATTTGACGTTATTTCAAGTTAAACAAATATCAACTTTATTTCAATGAAAATTAAGTTGATTTCAGAGTGAACACTATTGAAAGAGTTATAAAAATGTTTGAAGTTGTAGCGTAAACTGAACTTTATTGTGTAGGAATTAAAGTTATTTTTCCATAAACTCATATTTCTTTACATTTTTTGCGAATATGACGCGATATTAGATTAGATGATCATAAAATGAAATGAGTATAGTTTATTGAACTATCTCACGTATACTTTTTCGGATTTATGTTTGTCTATAGCCTGTGGAGTGTATAGATAAAGAACTATTTCCAATTTTAAATTTTTCCCGCGCAATTTCTTCGCACATACGGCCCTAATGTGTAACAAAGAAGTTGGTTAGTAGAAATTACTATTAAGTATGATAATTATTCGAAATATTATAAAAATATGCGTCAGGTACCTGTAATCTGTTAAAGGTGTATTTATAAAGGTTTTGACGGACAATTTTCTTCCATCGAACCATAGAAAAATTATTATTGTACTTCGTATGGAATCGAAACCGGGCGTATCCTACGCTCGATACTGTAAAGGGTCTATCAGAAAGGTGTAGTCAAAATTAAGGGTGTGGCTCTTAATTTTGACTACACCTTTCTGATACACCCTATAGGTACCTGCAATAAAAGGACAGTGCTGTGAATCCTAAATATTGAAACACATAAGAAATACTAGACATTAGTACAAAATAAAACCTTAATAAATATAACTTTGACAGAAGATTTTAATTATACATTGTGAGATACAATTATTTTTATGAACATGTAACTAAGGGGTTAGTATTACTTTCCGATTTTGAAAAGTTAATAATACATGAATTATTCTTATCAGAAAGTAGTTTTACAAGCCCTAAGGCGCAATCTCCACAGATGCGAAAAAAGCGGCGATAGTCATGCATAAGCACAATCAGCCTGTAATATTTCCACTGCTGGGACTTAGGGCTCCACTCGGTGAGAGGGAGTGGGCCGTATTGCTATGTATAGTGTGAATTTAATGTATGATAGTCATGCGGTGCCATCAGATTATCGTCGCGATGTTATCGCCGTGTGGAGATTGATTCATAGAGTTTTATTGAATTTGATGGCACGGCGAGACTATCGTACGCTCGTGGAGATGGCGCCTAAGAGATACAGAACAAACAAAGTGTTGACTACGTGACAATTGCTGACATATACGAGCCTACAATGTCTTGCGGAACTGTCGTAAGACATTACTATGAGGCCGAAGATGTCCCAAGAAAGGTATGCGCTTCGGGAACCGATCACCGGAAATAAGAACGCGCGATCACCGGAAATAAGAACGCGCGACGATAAGATCTAAAATAGAGTTATTACAACCATGGTTGTTAAACCTCATTTGTAAATTATATATCAACAACTCTATGCAATTCCAGTGACACATGACAATCTGCCTCTATAAGAGTTACTCTGGGTTGCGCGTGCGACGTTTATGTCAATCCGGAAGCAAGACGATTACCGAAGCGCATACTTTATTTGGTTTACCTGTACATTTAGGTACAGGTTTTATCGCTTGCCAAAGCAAAATAGTTTGTAGGCTAAGTATCAACGATTGTCGCCTAGTTCTATAATAAGAGAACAATGTAAATAAGAACAGTATGGAGTCGGCATTCCTGTCAGTCCCTAAACGATATTTTACGAAGATATTATGTTGTAATACTTTTTATTCTGTTGTTGTTATTTTTGGGTAGGCAGTACCTGTGAGGTACGTTTTCTTTCTAATATGTTGGGTTATTTTGTCCCCCGAGAGTAAGAATAGGAACAAAGGAATATTGGAGTTTTAGCTGCCAAACTAACCTCAGTTGAGTTGCGCTTTGTAATCCACCTCGCAAACTGCTACTGCGACAGTTCGGCGACTAGAAGCAACGAAAATTTTCATGTTTTGTTCAAAGCTCTGCACACTTGACGTCGAGTTCGCAATGACAGGTTAGGGGAGTCGCACGCTCTCGCTACCTGTCGCAGCGTCTAGGCGCACGGTGCTTGTGCACACACGTTGATAGTCGCGTGCGACAGGTCGGAGTCCTGTCGTCAAGCTGTCGCAGTTGCATAGTCTGCGCGGTGGTTTAGATTTATATAAAAACGGAAGGTAGTACAGTTAAAGTCAAGGCTATCCCTATTCTTAAACTAGTATTTTATTTGTAAAAGAACAAAATAAACATTAATTTAAAAGAAAATCAAATTGACACGCTTCGAAAACATTTTTGGCTGTGAGATGTTTCCATTTCCAAAAAAAATACTTTTTTTTTAGTTATTTTTTACTATGTTACGCCTACGATAAAAAAAAATGTGTTAAGTACTTTTTTGTATAATAATGAACTAACATCTATTTATACATATTATAAAATAATACAACTTTTTTTTAAGTCACAAAGTAAACCATGCTAGTAGTAATGCTTTTCCTAAAAAAACAACTAAGGGAGGGCCCACGAGCAATTTAGTTGCCCAGTATAATGTTTGTCTCTATCGCTGTCTCCTCGCCGAGAATTAGACGATGCGCACACGGGAGTGACAGCAACGCTACTTTTTTGTAAAATTTTCAGCTGAGCGGCAACTTTTTTGTCGCCGTGCACGGACTTTCATTCCAACCAATAGACGGGCGACAGTTGCGTCCAAACCCGCGGAAAAAAATGTCTCCCAGCTGTCGCGTCGCTACATGCGCGCACTTTCATACAAACCCGTAGACTTGATGCGAAGACTTGATGCGAGAGACAAATTAGTTGCGGAGACACGGAGACACAAGTTGCCCGTGAGCGGGGGGTCCCTTACTAAAACCTTTTAGTTGAAAATTTTCGTCAATTAACATATGGAGTGGAGTATGGTTGCGCATAACGGAGGAGCACAATAACTAATAATTTATTAAATAAAATAAAATTTAAAACGTGTGGTTGCGGGGTTATTACGGGTTTGTGAAATGTAAAAGACAAAATCTTTTTTATTGTTCAAAATAACTAAAATTTATAGTCGTGGTGAAGTTGACAGTTGGTAAATGAAAACAGGACAAAAATACCGAAACATCTTTGAATAGATAGAATAGTTACATATTTATTTAAGACTAGCGGACCCGGCAGACGTCGTCCTGCCCGGTTGAGTCATCATATACCGACAGCAGCGCCACCTACCGGGTCCAATTGTGTTTTCAAACCATCCAGAAACCCGTTGAAATATACACACAAAATTTCATCCAAATCGGCCCAGCCGTTCTAGAGATTTAGCGAGACAAACGAACAGCAATTTATGTTTATATATCTATATAGACTATATAGATTGCATTAAAAAACTGCTCGTTGGTCTGGTGACCGCAAGCGCTACTGTTGAGCATGAGGTCCTGTGTTCGATTTTCAGGTCGGTCAATGTTGTTGGATTTTCTCCATCTGGAATTTCTCAATAGCAGACCGGTATCTGGATTTGTGACCATTTGATGACAATAAGCTCGCCCCCCTATTACATGGGACTTTAATCATAACTGGCGAAATGTGGGTGCATTAAGGTAACCCTAACCCTTCCCAACCCATCACCCTTTTTAACTGCCTAACCCTTTGAGGATATACAGGCGTGATGTTATTTAATATTGCTTTAAAAAATCAATTTTAATTTATATGCACAACGATTTTTAGCAAAATATAATATACTAGCGGCAGACGTCGTGCAGACCGGTTTAGTAGATAAAGGGACAGCAGCGCCACCTACCGGGTCCAATTGTGTTTTCAAACCATCCAGGAACCCATTAAAATATACACACAAAATTTCATCCAATTTGGTGCAGTCGATCGAAAGTTATGCGCGTACATACATTTCGGTGATTCATTTTTATTTATATAGATAAAAACTTATATACCACGACATGATAGGCAATTTCGAGAACTTAATTATGTAAATATAAACACATCAATGCAGGACTATTTTATTTTCTTTATAGACAGCGTGAGAAACTAATTTAAAAGAACAAGTTTCACACCTGACTAAGAAAATTAAATAATACTTTACAAAAAATTAATTACATCAGTGATTTGCCGAAGAAAAAAACGAGAATATATGTAAATAAATTCTAGAAGGCCCAGTAACCCGTTGTGTGCTGTAAAGTTATGGTTTTAGCCACGCAAGTTATTTTATTTTATGGTGGAAATATCGTTATCTATGTCCATGATTTGCATTACGCCCTGTAATTGTGAATTGTCCTGTGTATCTGGAACATTTTTATTTGACTGCTGCAATGACCCAAGGGTTAAGACTCTCGCCAAAAGCAGAATACAGCCGTGTCAATCCCTAGCATCAGGTGAAATGACAGCTCATTCACCTAAGTTTTCACGGTAAGATTTTCACAGAATATCGATACAGTGTAACATAATGTACATACTCACAGTTATCTTCATTCATTCCTCCAGGTCAGAACAAGCATTCTGTTACCGTTAGGCGCTGATCTGATTATTTATTACGACACGTTTCATCCACAATCAGTACACAGACACAGCTCCATCTTTAAGATGACACTACGATGATTTAGTGACATCCAAGGGTTGGTAATTACGCCCACATTGATGGATATCATTTTTCCTATAATCACTATACTTCTAATACAAAATAACTATAGATTTTATCGTATTTTATTAATAATATATTTTATTATGACAGCTTTGACAACGACGTTTATTACGTCGCCATGGCAACCTTTCTTTCAAATTCTTACCTGCCTGTATCTTTTTAGCTAATTAGACATAGAATACTTATTATATTTAATTACTGGCCATCTTCGTAACTCAAATTCATATTTTCTACATGATGTTATTCTACGAGCTGACATTATAGATCCACGCAATCCAAGGATCAGTTCGGGTTTCGCCTCTAAAGCGAATACAACTAAGAGCCTGATACTCCAGGGCTACCTATTTATTACTCAGCGTACCTCTCCGCTCCGGTACCTGTCGGACCCTACCTACGCCTCCGTCCTCCGTCCTCCGTGAAGGGCTCCTGTGATTATTGGGCCGCGCCTCATCCGAGGGCCGCCTCACCTGGCGGGCTGACAGCGTCTCTGTCGTGCCTCTGTCTCTTGCTGCCGAGCTGCGCCCTGCCTTGCTGCGTGGACCCTCCAACGGGTGTCCTCCGCCTGCACTTCATCTATACCTGTACCTGCGCCGGCTCCTGCTGCCGCGCTGCAGCCTGCCCTGCTGCGTGGGCCCTCCTACGAGTGTCCTCCGTGCCGCATACGCACCAGCGACCTGCCCTCATTTGTACCTGCATCTGCCGCCGGCACCTGCCTCGCGTCTACCTCCCTCATCTGGATCTCCACCTCAGCCTCCTCAGCCCACCTATCACGCATCGTCATCCACACACCCCACCTCCACAAACTACACACCTCTCTGTCCATCTCCATCTTAAAGTTATAAATATACCTTTAATTGTTTTCTACCTCCCTTTCTTTAATTTCATTTTTCCTTTGGTTTTTATAAGTTTAGTTACTTGTCGCTATACGACAACAGATTTCGACAGTTAAACACAAGTCCCAGGTGGGCCAAAGCTATTGCCACTTACCGGGCCGACATACAGATTTCGGGCTGAACTTTAAAGATCAATAAAAATCTAGTTCCCAATTGACATCTTTACCACGACAATCCTTGGTAAAACTCTCATTACGTTGTATAAACTATAAAGAGTTACGTCTAAGTATGATAGCGCTTGTTGTAACATTAATGCATGTCTTCGTGAGCTGTATGTGTCGTTGGCTAGAGTTAGATATATTTGTATATAGATGAAATTATATATTGGCTGTGTAAGCCGACCTACACACGGCGACTTATTATCGTGCACTGGATTTTCTGCTCTCGGTGTTGAGCCGAGCATTGAGAATGCAACGGAGTACATCCCAGCGCGGGGCAAAAAATAGCCTGTTGGAATTTCAACTCCCGGCGCTAAGCAGTGAGTTGAAAATTCAGTGCGCGATAAAAATCGCCCGTGGGTGGCTTAGACTTTCTGAAGTGAATAAACCCGCACTGGGCTGTCGAGGTGAAGTACACGTTTATTTTCACCTGGCCTTTGCCAAAGTATCAATTGACGTTTATCCTTCCAAACGTAGTCAATGGGGTCTGGTATAATATTGGAAAGAAAAGGCGAGGTAAAGTCGAAGAAAGTCTAGTAACAAAGTTGGTACCTATTTATTTTTCGTTAATTCCGAAATGCTTTTGTGTCATATAAATGTTCGTCGTAACTTTTATATTTTTAGTGGTTAGGTGTCCAGCATAGCTACTCACAAACATTCGATACACTTCCGTGCCGAATCGAACATCAATCAATGTTATTGCTTTGTGCGCGAAAACCCGAAAATTTTGTCAGATTCAATCAAATAGACGACCCAAACGCCCTCAGAACGATGAAGGAAAACATCGTGAGGAAACCGGCATGTTCTAGAATTATAAATTCGAAGACTTCTGACATTTACCAACCCGCACTGGGTCCGCGTGGTAAAGCCCAGTCCCTCTCGAAGATAGGAGGCCTGTGCTGTGTCCCAGCAGTGGGAACATTGTAGGCTGATTATACTAGACGACCCCTGTTCTTCCAACAGTTGTTTGCTATTGGGAGCTAGACAAATCAGATAATCGAAATGTGTAATTTTCGACACAATAGGTTGTCGATTGGTTGTGAATAGCTATGCAGAGTTAAAATGTAATATACCTAATGCAAATAGCTTGTACTTCTTTTGCCACTAAAAATATGAAAGAAAAATGATGTGACACAAAAGTATGTTTTTTAATAATTAAATATTTTAGTTACCATACGGGTGTTTTGGTTGTTTTTTAATTATTATAACAATACCCAGGTCACACTGTTATCTAATCAACTGATGAAAATGGTTTATAGTGTTGACATCAATATTTATGGGCGGTTGCACTACATTCTGACAAGTAATCTAGCTATTATAGTATATATATTTAGTAAAGGCCTGTTTGGCAGTGTCTACAAATAAAAATTAACAAATGGAACAGAATTTGTTTGAAACTATATGTTTCATTTGTTAATTTTCAGATTATCGTGGTTGTACACGAGCAAGAAAATTTAATACAACATCGTGTAGTGAAAATTCTTATTATTTTTTATAGTTGATAAAGAATTTTTAGGCGCATATGTACAATTGCTTACAGGAATAACTACACTATTGGAACTGCAATGTGGAGTGGAGTTTTTCGGCACTTCTCCATAAGGAACGACCAATTGGAACCGTGCCTAGCTTCTGACGTTTCATAAGTGCCCGTGCAGGTTTATGTAAATGAAATATTTAGATTTTGAATGTTAGGAAATAAATTAATTGGGCATCGATACGTTTCGCAAAGGTAGCTTTTGTTACATTAATAAATAAATTATTAATATAATTACCTCGTGGTATTTAAAACTTAGTGAATTATTGTACCTTTTAGGTGTACTATGAAGAGAGGTAGGTATTACATAATTTGAATCTAATTTTGACTCCTGTTCTATTTAATTTTGACTACTGTCGCCAAAGTTATATGAAAAATAAATAATGAGTTGTTTGAATGAGTGTAGTAATATATTTTTTTTATGAATAAATTCCAGTATTTGCAGAATGAAAAAAAAACACTGTAAACCATTTTCAAACATAACAAATTGACAATAACTAATAATGTTTTTGTGTATAAATATTATTATTGTTAAATTAAATCGCCAATGTTTCCTGTTCTGTTTAAAGCAAAAGTGTCCGTTATATTTCGCTTAGTTAAAATAAGCTTAAAGTAATCCACTATTTGCTAATATTGGAGATTTTTAACTTTTGAATGCCCACAAAGAAATTATAAGTATTTTATAAGATGTCCAACAATATAATTATTTACAAATTAGTTTTAAAAAGTTTTTTAGTTGTGGGTAACCATTGCAACTACATCTGTATGAAATAATTATTAGACGTCTCGTAAGGGCATTCAAAGGTTAATCAATTTTACCTTCCAGCTATCCTGCTCTCTTTACGTCCATTCAGGTATTATTTTATCTTCAAATGAAACCTCTTGCTTCTATTTAGGCGCAACACCCACTACAATGCGCCACGCGACTGGACGCAGATAACGCGTCCCCACGCGTGATTTTTTACATACAAATTCAACAAAAACGCGGTTTCGCGCGTGGAATTGGCCTCCGTTTCCCGCGCCCCGTTGCGTGGCGCGTTGTAGTGTGTGATGCGCCTTAAGATAATTCAAACCTGGCTACAGTCCGTTCACATTTATTTGATCTCTGACAGCAGTAATCGAATAGCAACCTTATTGCAACGAGAATAAAGATCACAATGATTCTGACAGACTTGTCAGTGGCAGCAACCCAACAGCAACCTTATTCGAATGAGAATAAAGATCACAATGATTCTGACAGACATGCCAGTGGCAGCAACCCAATTGCAACCTTATTAGAATGAGGATAAAGATCACTGTGATTTGGGCAGTGATGCAAAATCAGAGGTAAAATAACTATGGAAGGACTGTACAAAGATCTTTTGGCGGTCGAATGACGTTCACAGGGGGCCCTGTTGGTAAACATAATATGTAATTATGATTGTATTGCATTCCCATTTTGGCCACGGCGCCACAAGATCCTTGTACGGCTATATTACTTTGATTATACCACAAACAGCTGTGATCAGTATTTTCTTGACCATACCTGCGCAGTGTCCATCCTACGCTTAAAATATCACTGTGTTGTCCCAAGAAAATACTGAATTATGTAGTATAAGTATAATTATTATACATACTGACTGGAAAAATAGACTTTAGCATGAGTGTGATAGTCATTGAATTTTTCTGGTCAGTAAAAATTCCCATTTTTTGAAGAAAAAAAACATTAATTATAGTTAAGAGAACTAACAATTTGAATAATAAAATCGTGGCTAGTGAATTTTATGTATAGGGGGGCTAGAAGTGTTTTAATTACTAAAAGTACAATTTAATATTCTCTTGTTTTTATTGATTTTTCGGTTTTTACAATTTAATTTTAACACAAGCTTGTTAGTGCTTGTTATTTTGGTGATGCACGCTTTCTACATAGACGGTACAGTCGGCTGCGTAAATATGTTACCGAAACAAGTCTCTTGAGTATTGTATGTGAATATCACGTGTTATTCAGTATACGTCTTAGCTATTAACGGTATAATATGTTTGGCGAATTTGTTTTTTTTTTTTTGTTTTTGGTAAGTATTTTTTGACAAAGTAAAATTCGTCACAAATAACATGTTTATGCCGCTAACTGTACCTAAATCGGGCTTTTGTTTTTTTTTTACACATAATCACTCTTGGTATTTTGTAATGTACTTAAGTTTTAGCTAAATATCCATATTTATTTAAATATTTTGCTTTGTTATGGTGCGTACTCTTTTATTTTGTTAAAATAGAAATAAACATTGTAAATTCTCGTTCAAATGTTAATAAAACTTAGTTGTATTTTATTATTGCTTTTTTTTTTTTTCTTTTCTTTAACGAACTTTTTTCAACTGGTCTGTACCAGTTACTAGAATAGTAAGGAATTCGTAGTTTAAATATTTATAATAGAATTCACATGTGACTGTATTAGTTTCGGCGTTTCTAGAGTATACAAGTTTTTTTACAGTAATGTATAAATGATTACACAGTATATAAGTGCCTTTGCCTGCCGTTTGGTTTTAATAGACAGTTTGATAGTTGCATTTAGCAAAAAAAATATATGATTTCCATCTGTAAAGCTACAGTTTCTTAGAACAGCGGTGGCCACTTAGCGACCGCTGTAACGTCTTTCCTGAAAATAATGGCAGCGGGGTTTGCCTTTACGGTGTCAAAAAACGCTCTCTGGGAAAACACACAAACTTACTTCCATAAAAATAACATTTCAGTGACGTCATTGGCCCGTAAATTGCAGACGCTATATGGTGGTCACCGCTCTTTTAGAGCACCGTAGCTGTATGCATTAAAAAGATATATTTATGACATACATATTGACACTTTACGATGTTGTCAAGTTTATGAAAAAATAATCGTCCATAAATGTTGTTATAGCTAAATCTTGATTGTACAAACTATTTAAATAAGAAGAAAAGTCTTACATTTGTTTTACATCAAATGTTCACGTGTAGTATAGGTAGGTGTTGAAATTAGTTTTTTTAGAAAAATACTTACAAGAAACTACATCTATTTGCAGCTAACTGTACAACTGGTATAATTTATCATGCTTCTGTCAATATGTATGTCAAATATTACGATCTTAAGGGACTGTAAAATAATTTATGACATGGCAATACACGGCAATTTTTTTCGATTTAGGGCTGATTTTTCAATCGACAGACAGTTTTTATTCGTGACGTCTGACAGATTTTGTATGAAAGAACTGTCGAAAATTCAAAATAATTCCTGGGATAAAAATTATCCGGCGTTGGAAAAATCAGCCCTAAAAAAGATTGATCAAATTAAACTATTGAATAACTCTCATGAAATCATGACATTTGATGCCAATTCTAAAACCGTATAAAAATTTGAATTTCGCGGGCGCCTGCCTTTATGAAGTTTCACTTCTGTCTCGGGGCACGGTGCTGCACGCGCAATTTTTTTTTTTCTAATTCTTAATTTCCAACTGGGTGACTTGGTTTTTCTACCTCAATGTTGCCACAATGTAATTTTTTGATAGATATCAGTCTCTTGAGGTCGCAGAAACGGTAAAAATTAACATTTTTATTAAATATCAATATAAGTTGCGGTGTAGTGACCTTAAATTACACTTTAATATTAAGCCATCGATAATTACAAAGAGGCGCTTCCATAGTTAAATTATAAGTACCTAAGTACATTACTTAAGTTATTAATAATAGTTAATTGTTTTATTCAAAACTATTGTTAGGGCTGTCTCGAGTATTTGGGACTTTGTAATGGAAGTCTAAATAAAATGTTTCGGTAAGCAGTCTGTTTTCAATTAAGAGTTTTTCAGAGTTGTGTTATATATGTTGTGAGTTGTTTTATATGTATAAAAATAATTGTGTATGTGACCCGATGGGACGCCAAACGATGAATGAAAGTGTTATTTTCTACTTACTCATTGCCGTATATTATATTTCAACTCTTTAAATATTCAAATAATTTACTCTACAAATTGCATTCATCAATATTGTACTATACCACTTATGTTTGACGCTGACTGTACATATTTTTACCACACACATTTTACTGACTTCCATTACCTACACGCAAAAATAAACTTAATTTCGTAAATTGTAAGGGTTTTTTTTTTAAACCAGGCTTGCTGCACCGCAATACAGGCAGTACAGTCATCAACAATTCTAAAGTTTGTATAAATAATTAAATAAAGCTTATTATTAATATGTAATTATAAGCTAACGCGAAGTGCTACGGTTGACATTAAATTTGTTATGTGGTTCTGTTCTGTAGCTGATAATGAAATGAAATTATTAAAGGAAAATTCGATTTAATTATGTTGTTTTACTGAATACAGGTCGATCGATCAGGTTAACCTAGGCTTGCCGTGGTTGGCCTGTGGATGGGTGACCATCTTTACATACCGGAGACCCCTCCGTGGCTCGGAAAGCACGTTAAGCGGCTGGTCCCGTCATTCGTGGATCTTTGACAGTCGTTACGGGTAGTCAGAAGCCCGAAAGTCTAAGAACCAGTCTTACCAAGGGGTATCGTATTACCCAGTAACTGGGTTGTGGAGGTCAGATAGGCAGTCGCTCCATGTAAAATACTGGTATTCAGCTGCATCCGGTTAGACTGGAAGCTAACCATAAAACATAATCATCTGCCTAGCCCTTTCCCAACTATATTGGATAGTTGGGAAAAGGCTCGGCAGATGTTTATTTCTTACTGAATTTTACCTCTCTTCGGTAATTCCTTCTTCGTTATTACGGATGACGCGGCGCAATGTGGGCTGCCTGCCCCACTGCCTGGGGCCTACCACCAACTCTCCAGTGTGGGAAAGAGATGAAGCTATATGACCTGTATAGCTTCATCTCTTTCCTGTACTGATGTAAGATTAAAATAATACTGCTATAAGAGGTGGTGCCAGGGCCCCTGGCTGACTGCCTAATCTATTCAACACTACATTAGTTATTCTCATTTAGACGAGTATAACTTCGTACAGACACCAGCACATTAAGCTACTAAAATCTGTCAAATTTCTTTAATAGATTTCAACTTTATCGCTAAACCATTATTCGCACGCGACGGCAGGCGACGGACGACTGCGAGAGTCCTAAATGTAATTACACCCTTCCGATTTAGGATCCGATATATATTTTGGACGTCGGAAACCATTTTTGTCCTAAATCGGATCCTTCCTTCCTAAATGCGATTTAACTATCCTGAATTTAGGAACGAGTAAATATCGGGTCCGATATTTATGATGGTGTAATAAACTCTTAAGCTCATAATCAGGAGCTCCGGCGACTGAATTTCTTGTCCTAAATCGGATCCTAAATATCGGGTCCGATATTTAGGATGGTGTAATAAGCTCTTAAGTAACTCGTTGACAGTGATTAAAGAGTGTGTCATTGACTAGCGTGTTTGCATGTTGTTCGTCCTATATATGTATTACCTGCCTATCTAAAATGAATGTTGTTCGTCCTATACAACGTGTTTTTTTTTATATCCCATAGGTATCTCTAGGGGGTCATTGTACTCATCATTATGAACAACTTTTACTATGGGACCAAACGCGAAATCGCGAAATAAAAATCTGGTGTTCCCTACATTTTGACGAGTTATACGAACATAAATGTAGGGAACAGCAGATTGTTTTTTCGCGCTCTCAGGTTTGGTCCCATAGTAAAAGTTGTTCATAATGATGAGTACAATGACCCCTTAGAATTATGGGATATCAAAAAAAACACGTTGTATATTACCTGCATATCTAACAGTGGCGACGAGGGCGAATTTACGAGTGCACAATGTCTACTTTTGGTGTTTCATTCAGAATAATGACGAACTTTGACCATTTATCCCAGGGCTGGATAAGTTACAAGACACGGCTACAACAATGGTTTATTGCCAACGATATTACGGACGAATCGGACAAGTTGAAGGTCAGACGGAGGGCAATTCTTATAAGCGCTTTCACCGGACCTACTTATATGCTAGCTATTTTTTCTAACTTCTTAGGCAACGCCAGGTCCCTCACCTCGTTGCCTAAGAAGTTAGAAGAAACAAATTTTGAAGATATTGTTGCGCGCCACAATTAATGCCTGATGCATGGTGACATTAGTTACCACTAGCGCCATCTAGTTTCTAGTAGTAGAACTAATAGAGTCACTAGCGTCATCTATTATCGATTGGCTGAACTTACTAGAACTATCGACATCTGGTCAGTCGGGGCCGGTATGTACTCGAACATTCTAGATGTTTCTACAATAGAAGGTTCTGGAATTATCTGCGGCACTATTATATAAGGCCGGGACTAGCCGCGACTAATCAGACTTGGTTCTGCGATAGAAACGAATACATCGAAAGCGATCTTCAAGTGCGACTTAAGAGCGATTGTGTTTTATAATTAGTGTGTTTGAGTTGTTATTAGTGTTGTTTCAAATAAAGTGTAACTTTTGGTAACTTTTATAGGCAGTTTTTATTGTCACGAACCCGAAGCTCGTAACAATTGGTGTCAGAAGCAAGGATTAAAATCATGCCGATTTTACCCAAAGACGACACGGAGGGTATCCGTACCCGGAGTCAACGCCAACAGGAGACGACCCAGAGACGTTTTGGTGGAGCTATGCCGCAGAGGTCGGAGGGCCAGCTACCAACCACCGAGGCCGACCCGTCCGCAGCAGCTCCAACATCAGCAGCACCAGACTTTGGTGCCTTGATGATGATGCTGCAGGAGCAGTCCCGCCGACAGGAGGAACAGGCTCGCCGACAGGAGGAACAGGCTCGCCGACAGGAGGAACAGGCTCGTCGGTTGGAAGAACAGCTCCAGCGGGACAAGGAGGAACAGGCCCGTCGGTTGGAAGAACAGCTGCTGCGTGACAGGGAGGAACAGGCCCGCCGACAGGAGGAACAGGCTCGCCGACAGGAGGAACAGGCTCGCCGACAGGAGGAACAGGCTCGTCGGTTGGAAGAACAGCTCCAACGTGATAAGGAGGAGCAAGCGCGCCGCCAGGAAGAGCAGATGCTCCTTATGAAGGACCTTCACGCTACCTTAGGGAAAGACATGAAGGAGGTGAAGGATAAGGTTGCTCAACATGACAACCGCCTGTCGGAAGCTGAAATCCGGATCGACCAAGTGTATAGTCGGGTTGACAACGCGGTGGCTGACGTGAAGAAAACCGTGATGGCTGACGTAAAGAAAACGCTGGATTACCTTAAACTTGGGGATGGAATTGCAGCTCCCGTAGCTACAACACCTTCGCTACGTGGATTCAAAGTGCCACCGTTCGACGGAACTTCTTCCTGGTCAGCCTACAAAATCCAGTTTGAGGCTGTCATGAAGGCCAACGGTTGGAATAAAAGTCAGGCCATGACTGCCCTCACCCTAGGCCTGCGAGACCAGGCCTTAACTGTTCTGGAAGCTCTCGGTAAGTAAGTGGCTTACGAGCAGCTCCTTGAGACATTGGAGGCTCGGTATGGCGACGCTCACCTGGAACACGTGTTTCGTGCGCAGCTCAAGGATCGCGTGCAACGCAGTAATGAAAACCTGCAGCAGTGGGCCCTTGAAGTGGAGAAGCTGGTGCGTAAAGCTTACCAGTCCGTACCTGCGCTTATTGATGGGAACCTGGTGCAGGCATTCATCGACGGCATCCGCGACCTTGAAGTTAGAGCTGCTGTGAGGCTCGGGCACCACGGGACGCTTAAGGACGCCTTGGCCCATGCACTGGAGGTGGAAGCCGTGCGACAGTATCATCGTTCCCATCGCGTCAGGGAGGTTGCAGCGGCTACAGTTCGCGACCGCAATAAAGGGTACAGCCCTAGGTGCTATGGCTGTGGGGAAAGGGGCCACCTTCGATCCAGTTGCCCCAAGCGAACTGTAGAAAGAGAAGACGGCCGATCTCCAAAGGGCAGTGCAGCTAACAGCACCGCCCAGCGCCAGCAGCAGGGAAACGAGTAATAGCCAGGACTGCGGGGCGGGTGCTGGCTGATGTTCAAAGAGCCCCAATGGTTTCGATCACACAAACCCAAGACGGGAACAGCCTAATCATCAAGGGCGAGGTCAACGGAACGCCGTGTAAGCTGACCATAGACACTGGAGCCTCTCGCACGGTTGTCAGTTCCCAACTCATAAGACGGTCCCTTGGGGACTCCGCATACAACCGGGAACACATTAATTTGGTAACAGCCACCGGTCAGCGCATACTCGTCCATGGAGAGAAGAAGATAGGGTTGAAGCTAGGCAACAGAATCTACCTGCATAATGTCATCGTGGCTGATATAATGGACGATTGCATCCTGGGCCTTGACTTTATGAGGAAGAATTGTTGCGAAATTGACGTCAAGCAAGGTGTTTTGAAATGTGGACAAGAGGAACTTTTGGTGGAAGGGGCTTTGCCAGGGAACGTGTACAGCCTTAAGAAGATTGTTCTTCCGCTGAGATCGGAAACGATTGTGCCGGTTAGCCTTCCTCGGAATCCTGGGCAAATTCATCGTTGTGTACTCGTGGAAAGGGTAGACAATGACCTTCCATGGAAAGTGGCACCAACTTTGGTCAGAACCACCGACATCTCAGGGGTACGTGTGCTGAACCTTTGTGATCAGGAACAGGTTATAGAAAAAGGCACACTAGTTGGTACTTGCGAGGAAGTGGATTGGTTGCGTCGATGCCAATATCTATCGACTGGGACCCTCAGCAAGGATGCACAAACGAGAGTGACCACACTTTTAGAAGCCTGCCGCAGCGCTCTGTCCCAAAACGAAACGGTCAAGGCGAAGAAAATGTTACTCAAGTATGCCGATGTTTTCTCGTCAAACGATGCTGATATCGGGAGGACTGGCTTAGCTCAACACAAAATAAACACAGAAGAAGAATTGCCCATCCGTCAGCGGCCAACGAGATTGCCGGTAGCACGCGAAAAGGAAGTGGAAACCATGATTGAGGGAATGGTGAAGGATGGTGTTATTGAACCTTCATCTAGTCCATGGTGTTCACCTGTAGTGCTGGTAAGAAAGAAGGACGGCAGCATGAGGTTTTGTGTTGACTATCGTCGTCTGAACGACGTTACGAAGAAGGACAGCTATCCTTTGCCAAGAATTGATGACACGCTGGACATGCTTACTGGAGTAAAGTGGTTTAGCACGCTGGACCTGAAAAGTGGCTACTGGCAAGTTGAAATTGATCCTAAGGACAAGGAGAAAACTGCATTCTCGACAGGAAAGGGTCTGTGGCAATTTAAAGTTATGCCGTTTGGATTATGCAATGCTCCGGCCACGTTTGAAAGGTTGATGGAACTTGTACTTACCGGGCTTATTGGCGATGCTTGCCTGGTCTACTTGGATGACATCATCATCGTAGGCCGTACGTTTGAAGAACATCTTCAAAACCTGGAACGCGTGCTCATGAAGATCCAGAGTGCCAACCTTGCCAACCATGACGTTAATAACGGTCCTGCAACGGTTTTTCATGCTTTGGATTAAGTTATCCAAGTCTTGCTGCGGTATATTGTCCCAGGTCCGGTTAACATGCAAAAAAAGTTGCTCTTCCGTCGCAATGTTTGCTGGGAAATTCCTCAAAGCCCTTCTTTGGAGCATGTCCCACGCGTGTTCTATGGGGTTTAGGTCAGGCGATTGAGCGGGCCAGCCAAAGACCGATACGTCGTGCTCCTGCAACCAACTCGTCACCACTCTCGCTGTGTGCGGACGGGCGTTATCGTGCATGAGCGTGAATTCTTGGCCCATTTGTAGTCGATGGGGGTAGATTATTGGTACTAGCACCTCGTTACGGTATTTTTCAGCCGTCATGGTGTTTCTGATCCAAACGAGGTCTGTTCTTCCACCAACACGAATTTCCGCCCAAACCATAATTGTCCCGCCGTGCTATGATTGGACTTCCTGAGGATGTTGCAGACGGCTCTCACGACCAGGAACTCGCCAAACACGTACTCTACGTGTATCGGGATGGAAACCGAACCGGGACTCATCGGTGAACAGCACTACAGACCACTGGTTATCTTCCCAGAGCAAATGTTCACGAGCCCACTCTAGTCGTCGTCCACGATTTCCTCGGCGTAGTGCTGGAGTACGAAGCGGTCTGCGAGCATGAAAGTTAGCTTCATGCAGCCTTATCTTTAAATTGGAGAGGTACCTAGCAAAGGTTGTGGAAAATCGGCAACGAGATTGGGACAAGCACATACAACCATTTTTGTTGTCATATCGAAGCGCTGTTCACGAAAGTACATCGGTGACACCAGCTTTCGCAAACTTTGGAAGAGAATTACGGCTGCCTGCAGACCTGATCACCGGAATACCACCTGATGCCCCACGCAGTATAACCGATTATGCGAATAACTTGCGGAACAAAATGAATGACATTTATGAGCACGTCAGACAATCGGGCCAGCAAATGTCTGAAAAGATGAAAACCCGTTATGACCGCAAAATGAACAGTAAAGGGTTCGACAAAGGTTCGCTAGTATGGTTGCACAATCCAGTCCGCAGCAAGGGGAAATCTCCTAAGCTTCACGCTAAATGGGATGGACCGTACCGGATTGTGACAAAGATCAATGACATAACCTACCGGATACAGAAAGGTGCAAGAGGTACTCCTAAGATCGTCCATGTGGATCGATTGGCGCGTTATTATGGAGCCGATAATGCTCGGGACGAGCATGTCTTAGGAGGGGGCAGTGTTACGCGCCACAATTAATGCCTGATGCATGGTGACATTAGTTACCACTAGCGCCATCTAGTTTCTAGTAGTAGAACTAATAGAGTCACTAGCGTCATCTATTATCGATTGGCTGAACTTACTAGAACTATCGACATCTGGTCAGTCGGGGCCGGTATGTACTCGAACATTCTAGATGTTTCTACAATAGAAGGTTCTGGAATTATCTGCGGCACTATATAAGGCCGGGACTAGCCGCGACTAATCACTCAGACACCGTTTGACACTCGCCGCTAGCGGACGTGCCCAAGCGCTCCCTCCCGGTTTAGTGCCCCTCGCTGTCGCTCTCGTTGCGTTATCGTAACGGCTCTCTGTAGTCGCCCCGACTACACTCGATCTTTTCGGTTAAATTTATTCTCCGAAATACAAGATCTCTCAAACTGCCTTTTTCAAGGCTACTACTGTTTCTTTGACGTATAGTTCGTCGTAGATTCACTTGGCCCCTTCTGGGCTAAAACCACAGTTTCGTGGTCCTCGGAGGAAACCTTACGGTGCCAACGAATCCGAGTGGGGTGTTGTCCCAATCACACCCGCCGAATCCCTTCAGGGCTAGGCAGTCAATTGGACGGGTCCCAGTTCCCGGCCTTGGGGGGTCTCCTAGTCGGTGCTGGTGACAGTTTTTCTTCACAGCAACACACCTAGTGTCTTTAGGGTGTCTCTACACCCTTCGCGCTAGACTGGCTAGGGCCCCGTTCGCACAATAAGACTGGCGACGGGTTACAAGCTTAGGGCTCAGCCTTAGGCACTCACCTCCCTGTCTACACCCGACAGGGAGGGTACACACCCCCGGGCCCATCCACCCGGGGAGTAAGGTATAGGTTCAAATCACGGATTAAATTCCGTTCCCCCGCCCCCGACTATGGCAGACAATGCCATAGTGATCTTTTTAAAGGAGGTCCTCCTCAAGGACCCCGACATTCTCGCCAAATATGGCTCCAAACTAGCTGCTCTGCAGCTTACCTCCCCCGCCACGACCGACAAATTGAGCCTGCTCGTTGAGTCGCCCACCTCCCCAGTGTCAATGGACGCTGAAGAGGCCTCGGGCAAACGCGCCCACGTCTCTTCGGACGAGGAATCTCTCCTCGTCTCTGACTCCTCCTCAGCCACTTCCTCTGACGACGACGGCTTCACGCTGGCGTCAGGGAAGAAAAATATGAGAAAGAAGAAGAAAACTTCTCCTCTCAAAATAGCGGCCCCAGTCCCGGTCGCTGCCCCTCCCTTCGCCCGCGCCACTACCCCCGCCCCGTCCGCCCCACGCGCCTTTCGCGCCGCTACCCCCACCCCAACCGCCAGCCACAGCGCTGACGTCACCCCCTCCGCCCCTCGGAAATCTCCCCCGCCACCCCCTGTGTTCATTCAGGACAAAGGGAAGTGGACGGACGTTTCCAAATGGTGCACCGATCTCAAGATCGGTTTCACCAACGCAAAATCTACCCAACAGGGTATTAAAGTATTAGTCCCTACGTCGAAAGACTACAGGGAACTAACCCGTTTACTCCGGCAGAGAGGTGTGTCATTTCACACCTACTCCTTCCCGGAAGAACGCCAGACCCGAGTGGTGATCCGCAGGCTCCCAAAAGAAATCCCCGTCACGGACATCAAGGCGGATCTCCAGGCACAGGGCATCCCTGTGTCCGACGTCCACCGGATGCACCGAGCCAGAGGGCAAATTGCATTCGACATGATCCTCGTGGTCTGTCCCGCTGCAGAGGGTGAATCTTACCACCCAATTTTCAAGATAAAGGCGATCTGTGGTCTCACAGGCCTTATCATCGAGAAACCCCGCAAGAGCGGCATCGTCGGGCAATGCCACCGATGCCAACTCTACGGCCATTCCCAGGCACATTGCCATGCCAAACCCAGGTGCGTCAAGTGCCTGGGTGAGCATGGTACGTCTGATTGCCCCCGTCCCAAAGACCGTTCCCTATGCAAGGAACCCCCCAGCTGCGTACTGTGCGGCGAAACAGGGCACCCAGCCAACTACCGTGGCTGCCCTAAGGCCCCTAAATCTTCCTCCCTTAAGTTGGCCAAGCGTGCAGACGCCCGCCAACAGAGGGAATCTCCGCACCAAAACCCCTCGACCAAGCTCCCCGAGCGACTAAGCCCCCACAGGCCTAGTCCCTGGAACATGCTGACAACCTCACCCTCACCCACCCCTGCAAGGGTGGATCCCCGACTTTGCCCCCCCTCGCTACAATCATATTTAGCGACAAAACCTAAGCCCCCAACCCCGCTCCTAAAGCCGCTCCCGCCGCTTTAGCTCCCCCCCCCTCCCACCACCTCTACCCAGTCAGCGGGTCTTGATCCATTCAACGTGATCAGCAGCACCTTCCTGACTTTCCTCACTCCCCGTGCCAAGCAAATGGCACAGGAGATCACTGCCGCACAGGGAGGGTACACACCCCCGGGCCCATCCACCCGGAGAGTTAGGTATAGGTTCAAATCACGGATTAAATTCCGTTCCCCCGCCCCCGACTATGGCAGACAATGCCATAGTGATCTTTTTAAAGGAGGTCCTCCTCAAGGACCCCGACATTCTCGCCAAATATGGCTCCAAACTAGCTGCTCTGCAGCTTACCTCCCCCGCCACGACCGACAAATTGAGCCTGCTCGTTGAGTCGCCCACCTCCCCAGTGTCAATGGACGCTGAAGAGGCCTCGGGCAAACGCGCCCACGTCTCTTCGGACGAGGAATCTCTCCTCGTCTCTGACTCCTCCTCAGCCACTTCCTCTGACGACGACGGCTTCACGCTGGCGTCAGGGAAGAAAAATATGAGAAAGAAGAAGAAAACTTCTCCTCTCAAAATAGCGGCCCCAGTCCCGGTCGCTGCCCCTCCCTTCGCCCGCGCCACTACCCCCGCCCCGTCCGCCCCACGCGCCTTTCGCGCCGCTACCCCCACCCCAACCGCCAGCCACAGCGCTGACGTCACCCCCTCCGCCCCTCGGAAATCTCCCCCGCCACCCCCTGTGTTCATTCAGGACAAAGGGAAGTGGACGGACGTTTCCAAATGGTGCACCGATCTCAAGATCGGTTTCACCAACGCAAAATCTACCCAACAGGGTATTAAAGTATTAGTCCCTACGTCGAAAGACTACAGGGAACTAACCCGTTTACTCCGGCAGAGAGGTGTGTCATTTCACACCTACTCCTTCCCGGAAGAACGCCAGACCCGAGTGGTGATCCGCAGGCTCCCAAAAGAAATCCCCGTCACGGACATCAAGGCGGATCTCCAGGCACAGGGCATCCCTGTGTCCGACGTCCACCGGATGCACCGAGCCAGAGGGCAAATTGCATTCGACATGATCCTCGTGGTCTGTCCCGCTGCAGAGGGTGAATCTTACCACCCAATTTTCAAGATAAAGGCGATCTGTGGTCTCACAGGCCTTATCATCGAGAAACCCCGCAAGAGCGGCATCGTCGGGCAATGCCACCGATGCCAACTCTACGGCCATTCCCAGGCACATTGCCATGCCAAACCCAGGTGCGTCAAGTGCCTGGGTGAGCATGGTACGTCTGATTGCCCCCGTCCCAAAGACCGTTCCCTATGCAAGGAACCCCCCAGCTGCGTACTGTGCGGCGAAACAGGGCACCCAGCCAACTACCGTGGCTGCCCTAAGGCCCCTAAATCTTCCTCCCTTAAGTTGGCCAAGCGTGCAGACGCCCGCCAACAGAGGGAATCTCCGCACCAAAACCCCTCGACCAAGCTCCCCGAGCGACTAAGCCCCCACAGGCCTAGTCCCTGGAACATGCTGACAACCTCACCCTCACCCACCCCTGCAAGGGTGGATCCCCGACTTTGCCCCCCCTCGCTACAATCATATTTAGCGACAAAACCTAAGCCCCCAACCCCGCTCCTAAAGCCGCTCCCGCCGCTTTAGCTCCCCCCCCCCTCCCACCACCTCTACCCAGTCAGCGGGTCTTGATCCATTCAACGTGATCAGCAGCACCTTCCTGACTTTCCTCACTCCCCGTGCCAAGCAAATGGCACAGGAGATCACTGCCGCTAAGGCCTCCGGCGACCTCTATCGCATCCAAGCGATATACAACGCGTACCCGGAGATTACGCAAACCCTCACTTCTTTCATTACAAAACCGTAATGGATAAATCCATAATAACGCGAACGAAACCCCGATCCCTCAAGTTGGCATCTTTCAATGCTAACGGCCTCCGACCACACCGAGATGAGATCGCCACCTTCCTCCGCGATCATCAAATCGACATCCTTCTCGTCCAAGAGACCTTTCTCAAGCCCAACCACCGCAGCCCTGCAATTGCTAACTATCGTCTGGTTCGTAATGACAGGACGAGGTGTCACAAGGGCGGTACTCTAATATATTACAAAAAGGCTCTGTATTGCATCCCTATGGACCCTCCCCCCCTCTCACGACTCGAAGTGTCAATCTGCCGATTAGGCATGACAGGCCACCAGCCGATCACGCTGGTCTCGGCCTACCTTCCTCCCTCTACCGCTCCAGAGAACCCACAGCTTCTGTCTGATGACCTCTCTACCCTTCTTGGCTTGAGTGACTCCGTTATCATAGCGGGTGACCTCAACGCTAAACACACTGCTTGGAACAGTGTCACGGTCAACACCCGGGGCAGACAGCTCTTTGACCTCTGCCCCCTGCTCAATTTCGACGTCATAGGCCCCATGACTCCCACTCACTTTCCCCACGACCCCTCCCACACCCCTGATGTCCTGGACGTAATGCTTCTGAAGAAAGTCAACCTACGGTTAGACTCTCTAGAAGTAGTACAAGTGCTCACGTCAGATCATCGACCAATCACCATTCGGTTGGCCCCTCGCTCTGGTCTCACCGATCCTGACCTACCTCCCCTGACAAAAGTGGTAACGGACTGGAGGAAAGTAAGGGAATGCCTGAAATCCACCACATCCCCCCACCTGGACACCATCACCGGTCATTTCAGCTCTATCGCAGACACGACGGCCGCGATCGACTCATTCACGGAACACGTACAGTCAGTCATGAACGATTGTTCTAGGGAAATTCTAGTGACGGACGACCGTCGCTGGAAATTGCCTGACGACGTGCGTGAACTGCTGAATGAGAAGAACGCGGCCGTTCGTGCCTACAGTAGCTTTCCCTGCGACGCTAACAAGGCCCATATGCGTTACTTGCAGCGTGCTGTAAAGTCTCGTTTATCGGAGTGGCGTGAAGCTAGCTGGAATAAGATGCTAAGCGAATTAGAGCCCACCCATCAGACCTTCTGGGAGCTTCAAAGGAGACTCAAATCCCGCGAAGTAGTCACCGTACCACCCCTGGTCCGCCCTGACAAAACCATCGCTTTCGATGATGATGAAAAGATGATGATGAAAAAACTTCGACATAGCGAAAGCATTCGACAAAGTCTGGCACAATGGCTTATTATTCAAGCTGTACCAACTCGGTGTGCCAGACCAGCTCGTTCTCATCCTAGCAGGAGTCCCCCAGGGCTCTGTACTCGCCCCACTCCTATTCACGCTGTTCACTAGCGATATCCCAAAGGACGCTAAGACCCATCTGGCTCTGTTCGCAGACGACACAGCCATTTATTACACTGGTCGCAGCCAGACCCAAATACGGTTTCGTCTCCAAACCGCAGTCAACAAGTTGGCTGCTTGGTTCAGGAAATGGCGTATCGAAGTCAACCCCGATAAGAGTCAGGCGGTTCGCTATTTGAAACCCAGACTCCAACCCACCCCCCCTCCGCCCATCACCATGTTCGGCAAGCCAATTCCGTGGGAAAAGCGAGCCAAATACCTCGGTGTTGTCCTTGATCAACACCTCACCTTCTCAGAGCACATAAAGACGGTCCGTTCGCGCGCCGCTTTCGCTCTCGGTTGTCTCCACTCCGTCATCAATGAAGGCAGCAAGCTGTCACTCAAGTGCAAAATGCGCTTGTATACAGCCTGCATCCGTCCCATAATGACATACGCTTGCGTAGTCTTTGCTCATACTAAGCCCCGCCACATCCATAGGATGCAAACACTACAGAACCGATTCCTCCGCAAGGCCACAAACTCCCCTTGGTTCGTTCGCAACGAGATCCTCCATATCGATCTCAAGATCCCCACCATCCAGCAGTTCATGAAACGCCTCTCCAAGCGTTTCTTTGACACAGCCGCCAAACATCGCAACCCTCTGGTTGTCGCGGCCGCCAAATACACCCCCTCCAATATCAGTAAGCTTCGCCGTCCAAGGCATGTTCTCGGTGACCCCGATGACCCCATAACCCTCCTCCAGGAGAGCGATAGGGCAACCAGCACAATATACAAAAACAAAAAACCGACATTCCGACCCCGCCGCCGGGGTCCATCGCGACGTCCCCAAGTAAACTCATCAGCCCGACCCTTCATTGATGAAGAGCCAGCTCGCGTCGCAGCTGAGCTATTAAATGTAAATTCACGACCGTAACCTCTGAGTTTGTTTCGGCCTTTCTTCTCAGAGATAGTCTTAGGAAACGCCGTGCTCATCAAAGCACTAAAAATATAATTTCGATCCAGCCTGTCCCTTTGCTGCCCTCTCCCAGCGACGCCCTAAGCCGAGGTTCGTACCCCACAGGGGGTGCCCTTAGCGTGCACTCGCCTAGTTTTAATTAGTTTTAGCCCTGGCTGGAGGCTTTAAGATTTCTTAAGGCAACCACAGGATAGTCCGGTTAAGTAGTCACGACCTCTCAAGGTCAACTACGAGATGCCATTTATAAAAATATAAAAAAAATAAAAAAAAAGCGACTAATCAGACTTGGTTCTGCGATAGAAGCGAATACATCGAAAGCGATCGTCAAGTGCGGCTTAAGAGCGATTGTGTTTTATAATTAGTGTGTTTGAGTTGTTATTAGTGTTGTTTCAAATAAAGTGTAACTTTTGGTAATTTTTATCGGCAGTTTTTATTGTCACGAACCCGAAGCTCGTAACAATATCCTGAAACTTCTAGACCATTATTTTGAGCCGAAGCGGCTCGGATTCGCAGAAAAATAAAATCGATTTTCTACGCGGCGCAGCGACCAGACATAAGCCACACTCAATGGGCGGCCAGAATTAGAAGATGGGCGGCACACTGCGGGCTTAAGAACTTGGAAGAAGCTCTTCTGGATAAATTCATCATGGGCATGATGCCAGGACCCGAGCGAGACAAGCTCTTTGCCCAAGACCGCACGGACTTGATGCTAGCCAAGGCGGTAGATTTAGCAGAAGGCGTGCGGTGTTCTCGGCGCGCCTCCCAAACCGCACCGGTAGGACGTGGTGCGAGCGCGGCCGCCGGCAGCGTCGATGAGGGTTCTGTGTTCGCGGTTAAGGAAAAGTGCAGTGTGTGCGGTTATGCAAATCACAAATCAAATCAGTGCCGGTTTAAAAACTATAAGTGCAATACAAAGGGCCATCTGAGACGGATGTGCTTAAGTGACGCGATAGTAAAACACGTGGAGGAAGGTGACGTGGATGATGAGGGCTACGACGGTAAGTTGTGTTTAAATATTCGTTGTGATAAGGGTGGACCGATGCTGGCAAACGTTTTCATAGGTAGAGTAGGATTAGAGTTCGAGATAGATAGTGGTTCCGCGGTTAGTATAATATCACACCACCATATATAACGAGCATTTCAGCGAAGTACCGTTATCAGTTACAGATAAAAAACTATTCAGTTATACAGGGGAACTTTTGAAACAGTTGGGGTTATTCATTTAGATTTAGAATATTCCAAAGTGACGCGTAAACCACACTTGTAACGGTAGCCCACCCACCATTGTTAGGCCGAGAGTTTATTAGCAAGTTCTACTTGGAACTAGCACCAATAGCAACATCAATTGGCGGATCGAATGACAATTCAATAGTGGACTATTTAATAACAAAGTTCCCTACCGTGTTCTCCGGTAAACTAGAATAAGTACGCCGTGGAGTTGCATTCAAAACCGCACTCAAAACCATTATTTCTTAAAGCTCGGTCAGAACCATACGCTTTGAAAGACAAAATTGATAACGAATTAGATAAACTCGTCGAATTAGGAGTATTGGATTACCCGCTTTGAAAAAGGACGGTGGAGTGAGAATTTGCGCAGACTTTTTCGTGACAATTAATAAGCAACTAATCGTCGATAAATATCCGTTGCCAACGGTAAATGATTTGTTCGCTATGTTGCTTGGTGGCGTTGCAAATTAGATCTGTCCATGGCATATAACCAATTTTGTTTAAAAGAACAATCATAGAGTAGGTATGACCTGTATCAATACACATCGCAGACTATTCAAATATACAAGGTTAATATTTGGCTTATCGAGCGCACCAGCAATAGGCATTTCAACGCGCCATTTTTGTCGACGATAGGTATAATTATTATTAATATCAACATATGAGTAGGTTAGTCACGGTACTAGAAAGGCTGGCGGACAGGTCTTACAATACAACCAAGCAAGTGTCAGTTCTTCAAAAATCAAGTATCTAAACTATTTAAGGCTTAGGTATTATAGACAAAAATGGTATAAAAAAGTCGCCAGACAAAGTCACAGCAGTATCACAAGCACCTAGACCACAGCACGTGTTACAATTGCAATCTTTTCTAGGATTAACAAATTGTTAACGCAATTTTGTTCCAAACGCTTCAACCATAATAGCACCACTTGATGCAGATATCATAACTTGTTGCACAAATCGACGAAATGGGAATGGTCTCAAATATACGAAAATGCTTTTAAATAAATTAAACAGCAGTGGGCATCGGATGAGGTACTGGCACAATTTGACCCCGCGGCGAAATGAATCCTGACAGTAGATGCATCTCCATATGGGTTAGGCGCTGTGCTACCACAAATAGAAAGGGATGGGCGTGAACGAGCGATTAGTTATGCATCTAGAACGTTAACAGTAGCGGAGAAAAATTATGCGCAAATACAAAAAGAGGCAACAGCTTTAGTATTCGGGGTAAAGCGTTTCCACCAGCTATATGCCCGAGCAGTGCCCTTTACCTTACGAACGGATCATAGGCCGCTATAAACCATCTTCGTTCCATACCGTGGTATACCGGAGACGTATCAGCTAACCTACTACAGCGGTATGCAATATTTTTATCTGCATACAATTATATAATACATAATACCTGCATATCTAACACTACCTAACCTATAAAGTAAGTTCTCTGATCTTGGGTTTGGGGTTGGATTAGGATAGGTAGTTTCTTAAGACAAGCATTCAATTATTCGTGAAGGTTCGATCCCCTCTTGAAACAATCATTAATTTGTTGGTTGGTTGTACCTACTACAAAATCAGCAATGTAAAAGTTTCAATGAATGAAACAAACTTTCTATTTGAAAATGATGAAAGAGTTGCTTACCTATTTTTTTATTCATAGCCGTTCACCAAAAGCTTTGATTTCAATCAAACACTTAAAATATAAAAACAAGTGAATTTTCAATTTGGCGCCATGTATGTCATGCTTATTTTTTTTTTGTTGCTCTTTAATTTGACTTTGGTACTCTGACTGAATTGTACTCAAAGGATTTGAGTACAATTTGATTATCATTTGATTTGATTTTTATAATATTTAATCTGTGTATGTTAAATAAAATATATTTTTAGCTAAAAAATAAATAAGGATTTGATAGACTTTAGTGCTTGAAAAACACTGGAATCATTAGTAAAATGTGTATAGCAAAAAAAGAGCTCGTAAGATAGAAAACAGAGTTTCATGGAGTAGGTACAGTCTCAATAATTCTGCTTAGAACGTAGCGCCGAGAAACTTTCTCTTCGTTCGGAAACAAGGACTAGTTGATTAGTGCCTAGATTTTAGAAAATATTATGTCTACTCAAATTTTATCAACCATTTTTATACTCAAACACGTTGTGTGTATATATTATTACTATTTGAATGAATAGAAATTAGATATTTTCCTAAAAATTGTAATAATTACTATTTTCATGATGACGTTTCATTTCATTACAGAACGAAAAGATCCAATGATTTGGCAAGTTGAAGTTACAAGAAAGTGCTGCTATCACTTTCTATATAACGAAAGTAAACAATAAACCGCTTGTAATTAAACAAAATAAAGACTTTTACACGATTTAATCACTATCAAATGTATTTCTGACGATAAAACATTTCTCAAAAGAAGTGAACGTGAAAAACGGTGAGTGTTTTTAAAAGTTAGCGCTTGTCCGCTCGAGCCGATTTCGATGCTCAAAAACCTTGTTTGTGTTGTATATTGACATGTTTAGTGTTATATAAGTTATCATGCTGTTGCTAAGAGTATTTAATACGTACATAAGTGTAATTAAACATCCTACTTATGTGGCAGGTGAATGACCTAAACGTTTTTACTAGTTTACTCTATTCATTGTATTTTTAGACACGTATTATTAATGTTCTGTTAGTAATCTGGGAAATAGTGACACAGATACCACGTTTTCTATCGTTTGCTGAATGAAAATGCTTAAAACTTAGATAAAAATCGTGAATGTAGGATGTCATTATGATTCACAACACATACAAGTGCTATTTTATTAAAGCATTGTGTACCTATATTTTTAATTGATGTCAAAGAGGGCATCTGCTATCCTGACTGGCTTATCAAAACCATTTGTTCCACTGCATAAACCTAGTTTATTTATAGAACTTATGTTCTTGTATCCAACTGCTTGATTATAACCTGCTTGCTTGCAATAAAATAAAATAAATCTGACCTAATATTGTTCTTCTTTACTCTTGAAACAGAATTTATTTTGAAGTAGCAATACAACCTGAAAAACAGTTAAAAATATATCTAATAGAAAGAATTCTGTTTTATTATTTGATAAACTCTAGATATTTTTATCAACACATATCTGATATAATTACACATTTTAAACATACAAAAAACTAGTATAAACCTTATATTCCTACCAAGATCATGATTAAAAATATCCCAATCATTGCAAAAAAACAAAAATCACAAACACATCTGAATGACTGCCAAAACCTCCTCACATTCATGTTCTAAATTCGAAACAAAAGAAGTACAAACTTGAAGGCATTTTATTCGTCTGTTGACTTGACTCACTTCCTCCTTCGATACTCATTCAATGATTGCACATTTCTTATTAAAATACAATCTAATCATAAACATCAATCAATTTTTATGCTTGCCATTAGTTAAAAGACAATGTTTTTCTCTTATAACATAACACTGATGAAAGTATTTTCTATTTCTCATTGTTTGTGTTTGTATTTAATTAGGTATTGTATTTTTGTAACCCTACTAACATAGTTTATAAGTTCCAATTATTACTAACCATTATGGATCATTGTAATCTGACATTAAATATATAATAATAATCGTCCCTGGCTGTATAACAGTGGTAACAAAACCAGTATAATCTGGCCCCGCATTCTATTGAAACTCAGTACTACGCTAGGCTAGCTCAAAACCAAATTGTTACCACCAATGTCCGGTCTCTTGTGTCAGGCATAGTCTTCGCCAACAAGTTAATGGAACTCTCTTAGAGAAGATGCCTGTTGAAGGCACAGGCGACACCCAGGTTAGCACAGAAACCCTCAGGACACCCAGATCTTAACAAACCTGGAGGTGTAATCAACTTAATCAATCAATCATCTTCAGGGCATGCTCGTTCCATCATAGACCTCGTCTATCGCTTTCGATCAGGCATGATTGAGGTCAAAAGCAGGCCAATTTGCGGAAAACAAGCCCTCTAACATAGAACATAGAAGTGGTCTGTGTCCCAGCAGTGGGAGCTTTATAACCTGATTGTGCTTATGCATTAGCCATTTACAGATTCCACTCTTTCCAATAAATGAACATAACCTAGCCAAACCTGGAAAACTAAACACAGACTATGCCACTTGTTCCATTATGGAATAACAGCCTTATCTATACAATGAAATAAAATTGAAGTGTTTGTTTGTAATGTGAAAATAACAGCATTTTACTAAATGCATATGAATGAAAGTATATACAGTACTTTTAACAAACTTTAACATTTTTGTCTGTCTGTTTGTTCCGTCTAATCTCCGAAACGGCAGGATAGGTTTTAATGAAATTTGCTATGGGGATACTTTGAACCCTGAGGAAGGACATAAATTACTTTTGATCGACATACCATGTGGGCAGAACCTAGTGTTCCAGAAGCAAAAGATAATCCCTAAACCGATGTTATACTATACCATCACAGACATCAAAGTGAAGAATTATAATGGCGGAATTTGACCATAAAACACATTGCATTGCCAAACATACATAAAGTTTTCTTCCTATGCAAATAACCTTCTCAACTGATCATGAAGTCACCTCGCACAAAAAAACCAGCCAGTGTACAACATGCATTACTCCAAACTCATTACTTTCCCATAGTCAGCTGCAAATTGCTGTAGCAACTGCATCAGTACATCGTAAAAATACATGTTTATGGCCGTTTAAGCATGTATTGTCTGTGATGTGTTTAAATAGCTTTTTTTTATCATGTTGCTTAACGTTTTGTGACAGAAATGTTGGTACAGTGAACTGAAGCAGATGGGTTTGGTTTATGAAGACGGTCTGTATTCTGTGTAGTTGATTTTGAGTAGGTTATTCTTGTGTAACATTTGCATTATATTCCTACTCTTATGGTCTGTTAAGCTGATTAATTTTGCATGTTAGGTAGATTTTATTCAGGTGTCATTCTTGTGGGTGTCAAGTGTTTTCTATGTACGTAATTCATCGCAAGAAGTGAACTGCTCAGCCAATAGTTATGTTATATCTTTTAACAGGCAGTTAAATTAGCACTAAGCCAACTGACTACAAACATGGGCTTAGCTGGGGGGGGTGGGCAATGCCTACCATAGAAACTTCTTTGCCCACCCTAGATCACCAGACACCTAAATCGTCAGTATTGCAGAAGTGCATAATCAGCCTATACTGTTTTCACTGCTGGGACACAGGGCTGCACCTGTAATCCACCACGCGGGCCCAGTACTGGTTGGTAGATGTCACATATCTTCGAATTTTTGGTTTTTGGACATGCCGGTTTCCTCACGATGTTTTTCTTCACTGTTTTGAGAGCAGTGGTGATAAAATAATTTACATAAATTAAAGAATTACTTACCTACTGTTTAATCGCTTTTTATTAGAGACGTACATATGGACCAAGATGTAAGGTTTGTAGAGTTAGACCTGAAGGCAATTCTCATAATTTTAAAAACGTTCGCAGTCTGAGGGGCAATTCTCGTAATTTTAAGAACATTCACAGTCTGATCTCAGTCTCAACTCAATCTGTCAAAAATACCGCTAATTTCCCTACATTTTGACAAGTTTTTAACATTTGTTTGTCGCCGAGATGAGACTGCGACGTCTACATTTTGAACGTTCTAAATTACGAAAATTGGCCTTCTGATCTGTCTCAATCTGCCAAAAACACCTCTAATTTCCCTACATTTTGACATTTGTTTGTCGCCGAGATGAGATTGCGACTAGATTATGAACGTTTTAAATTACGAGAATTGATTGGCCTTCAGATAGAGTTAGGGGCTGGGATTATTTATTACGAGGCGTCATTTACACAGAACATAATATACCCTAAAGGGGTCATTTATGATCTCTCATTAGATTGGCTGACTGTGACTGTGGTTAGTTCAGCTGCATGCGGGGACATAGGCTGCTATTATTATTAAAGATAAATTTGTCTAATACAGTTGTAACTGGTTCTAGAAAGGCAGTACTTGATTCACTAATTTATTAATATAATGTGTGAATCTCATGATATTTAGTTTTTTTCTCCAATTTCTCACTCGCTCATCCATGCATTTAAAATTCAATTAAGATAAGAGACTTGTCACACAACATTTTCAATAGGTATGAATATTATTCATAATTATTCAAAAATGTTAACTTTAAATAGAAATTTCAATATTCTTATCATTTATTCAATAGATTTTGAACAGACAAGATGCGGTATAGATTAAAAGCGAATTCTTCCCGATGGGCATCTAGACAAAGTAATTTGTTTAAAATAACCTCATTTATAGTTAGCTACGATGTTTCAATTTCGTTTGGCAAGTTGTGCAATAGGAAGTGCAAAAAAAGTTGAAGTGTGAGAGTGTGCAAGTTAAATAAATACAAGTGTCAATAGTGAATTTTATAGAGCAATGTTCTTCTTATACTTCGACCCAAAACCAGCAGCCGGCAAAAACTGGTCACGTCTTATTGCATAACTTTGTGTTATAACTACAGGGTAGCAGGGACATCGACGCGCAAACTGTAACCGTGAATCCCTAGCATAGAAATATTTCGTTGGATCTCAAAGAAAAAAAAAATCCTTATTTTCCCCCCAGTTCGCACAATGTCCAACGCTTCAGTGAGCATAAAGTTCCGAAGCGGTCTGACCCCTTCGGACCCTGAGCAGCAGCCGGTGCTCATAGTGGGGCAGGCTGCCCACCTCAGTGCCTTGAACTGGGACGATGTACGGTGCAAGTTGGAGCCCAGAGTCAGTGAGGAGGTAAGGAGTCATGTGGTATAATAATAATTAATTAAAAAAGGAGATTTTTTGTACACATTTTTAACCATGTATAGTATACCTAAAGTCTATTCAAATTTATGTTTCAAATTGATGATATTTCACGTTAAACAAATATCAACTTTATTTTAATGGAAATTAAGTTGATTTTAGAGTGACTATTGAAAAAGTTATAAAAACATTTTGAAGTTGTAGCGTAAACTGAGCTATATTGTGTAGGATTAAACTCAGATTGGTTTACATTTTGCGAATATGTTGCGAATGCAAATTAGGTACCTACTGTACTGATAGAGATAGCCAATGAAGATTTTATTATATTTTCGAATAAAAATTACTAGATTGATTTTTGACTTTGTTTTGACAAAGTTTTGTGTTTCATCGTTAAATCAGCTTGTTACCAGCAGTATATTTTATAATCAACCACCTAACCTCCAGGCATGGCGCCGCGGTCTCCAATGTGTGACATCCTCCCCTGGAGACACGTGCGAGCTGTGGCCCCGCGCCGTCTCCCTCGCGTCGTTACCAGCTCGACGCTCGCGACATGCCGCGCCTGCCAGGGGCTATGCCCTCGCCAAGATAGTGAGGTCTACGCAGCGCTCCAGCGATGAGACCATCGTGGTAAGAACCAAACAATGCCTTCAAAAAACAACTAAAATGAAATAATAAAGTGCTGAAAGTGCTTCATATTAAAATGAAAAAGTGCTGAAACACCTAAAATTAAAAGGTGCTGAAAGTGCTTCAAATTAAAATCAAATGTTGCTGAAAGTGCTTCAAATTTTTATTAAGAGATAATCAAAACGACTAAAACAAACAACCCCAAAACGTCCGTCCCTTGATAAATAATTATTTTATTTCTGTAAATTGGTTGAAAACAATACTACCCCGAATTATATTTATTTATTTATAGTTAATTAAAACGGTACAACACCAATTACATTAATTAACATAGAGGACAATAGTTAAGTTGCCAATAATATAACTTAAAACTAACATGGAACAGTGGACTCCCTTGCATACATTCTCTCACAGAACACCAGACATATTCGCATAATTTTAATCCATTCATCCGCAAACACATCACATTCAGGGTTGGCAGCCAGAAGAGCATTCAGCACCTTTAGAGTACGACAGATTAGCGATTCAGCTCTGGCTACAGTGTTCGCTGGGAGTTGCGCAAACAGATTGTGCCGGCGGCTCTGACGGTGTCCGATGTATTTGTTAAAAGGAATAATAATATTTTAAAACTTGATGAGGTCGGTGTTTTCTAACTGACTACTCTGAGAAGAAACACCGAAACAACAATAGCACCAACCTTTCCTCTTCAACAACTTTGTTAAGGTACAGGCACATCAAGCTACCCGAAACTGTCAAATTTTCCCAATCAACCTTGAACCTAATGCTTTAGCGATAAAGTTGAAATCTATTTAAGAAACTTGACAGATTTTAGTCGCTTGATGTGCTGGGGTCTGCACGTAGCGAGTTGTCGGTATTTTCGAGGAGAAACAAATGTTGTTGAACACTATTCTGCCGCGCTAATTAGAAGTGCAGTAAAGAAAATCCGAAAGGGCAGTAATGTGTCTTACTGCTCCGTTGTGCTTAGTAATGTACTTCTCAGCAAGAAACATACTGCGTTTTGGCTTATTAAATGTACCACTTCCCGAACAGCTATCAAAATGAGGATCAAATCACCATATAATAATAATAATAATAATAAATATTCCACAACTATCACACAACGCCATCTAGTCCCAAGGTAAGCAGAGCTTGTGTTATGGGTACTAGACAACTGATAAACATACTTATATATACATATATATATATATAGAGCTCATTACGAGGATTCCGAATCTATAAGTAACTCAATTTTCCCAAAAAATCCTTCCTAACTGCGTTTCTAATTAGCGCGGCAGTATTGACTCAGTCGCAAACTGTTCTTAGTGTGAAAATGTTAATGAAATGTTTGAATACACCCGGCTAACGCGGTAGAAAAAAGTGCACTGAATATAATATCTAATATAAATTAATAAGTAATAAAATTAGGTCAACGCGTCGCGCCGATATTGCTAACTAAAGTGATCGGTGAAAACACCGAACAAACTTCATTGTTTTGCCAAGCGTTTTATTTATTGCAAATCGTTTAGACAAGATTTCTGAGGATGAATAGGGTATCTTTTTTATAATTTATAAAATGACTCATTACACAATTTCATCTGATAGCTGGTATGCCGCAAACGCGACGCTTTAGCATCAGCCGTCAGCATCGCGCGCTCGTACCCGCTGTTCCAAGCTCGCTCCGCCGCCGCGCCGCTCAGCACCGCTCCCACTCCGCAAAACACCAGAGCCGTGGCCGTCGAGATACATCTGCTCAAGGAGGACAACCAAGGTGAGTGTTTACTTCACAAGCTCGCTCCGGTCGGCTTTTCACACAGCCACTGGGATTCTACCAATATGAAAAGGATAATTAAAGTCAAGCAAACAGTCGGGATCTCGACTTATGGGAGCTTCTTCAGGTTTTCTCCCACGACAAAAATAAATAATCATCACATGTCTGGGCTTTAAAAGAGACTGACCTCTGAGTTTTGTTTCGGCCTTTCTTTTCAGAGGAAACGCAGACCTCATCTAATTAAAAACAATATGATTGACGTGTAAAAGTGTTTGTACTTACAGAAAGTAAATTATTTATCATATGATTTTGTACGTTTGATGTTTTCAGACGATTTTAAGCTCTATATTCCACCGCTCAAAGACGCCTTTTACGCGCATATTCTGCGTGTTTCTAATTTATTATCATCAGTAATAGTTGCACTGTAAGGTTCAAAATCGCATAATACTTCACTTCATTATCATCATTTCAACCCGGAACCACTGTTGGGTATAGGCTTCCCCTTTCTTCTGCCATACTTCCCGGTTCCGTGCGTCCCTCATCCAGGCGTTTCCCGTGACTTTGACGATATCATCAACCCAGCGCGCTTTTGGACGGCCCTGGTTCCTTTGGCCTAACCCTGGCCACCATTCAGTCACAGCTTTACTTCATCGGCCATCTCCTCGTCTAGCTAGATCACTACACTTCACTTTCTGCCAAATGTTGACCTGCTTTTTATCGGGCCCAGTGCGGGTTGTCAGATGTCGTCACATGTTTTCGAATTTTTGGTTCTAGGACATGATATTTTCCTTCACCGTTTTGAGAGCAGTTGTGATGAAATAACTTACATAAAGTAAAGCCCTGTCTGGGTTCGAACCTAGGACCTATAACTTGTAACTCGCGGCCGGTGCCACTGGGCCACCACTGCTCTCTGGTCATTAGCCTCTGCAAACACACCCTAGATCCTCATTCACACACCCCAGATGCTACTAGTTTCTCATGAAAGCCGTCTTTCAGACGGCGAATCAGAAGACGAAGGTATTGGTGCCCTGGACCCTGCGTTATGTGATAACACGTTATCAGCCGAAGAGGTGCAAACGCTACAAGATGCGGCGGAGGCGACCAGGCTGGCTGCCAGGATCACTGACACGCCCGCCAACTATATGAATGTGGATACGTTTATTGAGGTGAGTTTCTGTGATTTATTTGTGTTGGTGTATGGTTTGTTCCAAAAGTATCTGATAAAAGTGTAAACAAGCCCTGTTCAGCACCCTAATTGTACACCGTGACAAACTATCAATCTCAACCTGAATCATTTTGAAGGATATTGCTAATCCATTGCTTCATATGTTCGAAAAGTGTGTCTGCTCAACAACATAAGTAACGCAATGAATGTTGTTGAACTGTCAAAATGAAATCCATTGCTACTGATAGTGTCTTACGCAATTACCACGCAGGTCAAATTCTTACGCAATCACTCACTAAAGGGAATTACTTAGTAACACGTTACATTCATCTGTTTATAGAACTATATTTCTCACCACTTTTTTCCAAAAAATATTGTTTGAATAACATTATTAAATTGTAATTGAGAAACATCTAACATTTTCATCTTTATTTCTCCCCGGCTGATCGACACTTCACGTGACCAGAGGGGTGGGTCGTTCTTTAGCCAAAGAATTAGCTTTGCCATTCAACGTGGCAATGCTGCCAGTCTTCTGGGCACGTTTCCGAATGACAGCGATGCGGACGAGTACTTCGACGCCTAAATATGCTTTTGTTTTTGTATTTATTCATACAGTTAGTTAGTCTTTTAAGTGATTAAATAAATGTTCCTTAAGGTGATTTCAAATTACAATTTCAATCAATGTATGTATGAATGTAGTCAATTTGTAAGTGGAACTACTAATTGACATCCCACATGCAGGTTTCCTGATCCATTTGTTTACATTCTCATCAGATACTTTTGAAATAGAACATAGGTATTTCTTTTACGCTACTGTCGAATCAGAACTAACATGGACGCTACTTATTGTTTGTAAATCTATGACACAAAGTAAACCTTCGTAGAAACCCTGAAATATTGGGTTCCATACCTCAAAATGAAAAACGGACCCTTATAAGATCACTTCATTGTACGTCTGTCTGTCCGTCTGTAAAGACCCTTTTTTCAGGAACGCGTGGAGTCATCAAGTTGAAATCAATATCAAATACTCAGGGCTGCAATCCCTTGAAGCAGTGAAAAAATCAAACTTCTAAGTCAACGCAATCAAAAGATACGGGCGTATATGTTCCGAAATCAAAACCTATAGGGTACTTCCCGTTGACCTAGAATCATGAAATTTGGCACGAAGCAATGTCATGTAGCACAAGTAAAGGAAAAAGTCCGAAAACCGTAAATTTGTAGTTACATTACAAAAAAAATATTTTAAAACTATTTACATACCGCTAAACTATTTACGTGCGCGAGTCCGACTCGCACTTGACCGGTTATTTTTTCTTTCGAGTTATACCAAAAGCAGGAGGTTTTTAATTTATCTGTATTTTTCTTATTTTGATTTTTTAGCTCTCTTATCTTACCTCTTTATAATATATATATCTCCGGCAGTTTCCAACCTAATTAGACGATTCTTTTTATTTGAAACGGGATTTATTTTTTATTTTTTTTATTAACAGGTAGCTTGCAAAGTAGCAAAAGAGCTAGACATTCCGGAGCCCACTATCATTCGCGGTGAAGAGCTCAAAGCGCGCGGCATGGGCGGGATTTACGGCGTCGGGCGCGCGGCGGAAGTGCCGCCCGCGCTCGTGTCTCTGTCGTGGCGGCCGCACGGGGCCACGGAGAGCGTGGCGTGGGTCGGGAAGGGCATCGTGTACGACACCGGTGGTCTCAGTATTAAGGCAAGGGTGAGTTTGTGGCGGTTTTTTCATGCTTTTTTGTGCCATTAATTGGTTGGGATATGGGATGTCATTTACTGGGATTGGATTCTCATTTTCTGGGATAAAGATGCATTTATATGTATAAACATTGTAACATGATACATGGATATGCACATTATGGATGGAAACGGGTTTAATATTGCTGGTTCAACATGTTCTTCCATATTCAGCTTACAATATAGTCTATATTAATTAATTGAAATTATAAATTAGGAAATAATTAAATTATAGTCAAAATTCAATCAATCCAAATACATAATTACAGTCACTACAAAAATATAGTAAAAAAAAACAACGGGTTGCACTCCGGGAGTGCCGGCAGCAGTGAAAACTTAAATATTAACGTTGTGCATTTTTGATATTTTGGAATGCGGTATACTCTCCCTCCGTCTTACGAATTTTCGACCGGGTCACGTGTCCTGACGCGAGCTCCGTCTTACGAATTTTCAATCAGGTCACGTGTCCTGACGCGAGTTTAACATTTTTTACCCGTCACAACAAAAGTGCACAACGCCGCTAAAGAAGTCTTCACTTTTATTTTCTTTTATTTATATATATATTATATTTTCTTTTATTTTCTTAATTAAAATAATAAAATTACTAAAACTATTACCTATACATATTAAATTATCTAAATTCAAAATTTGTCATTCAAAAACTCCTGATTAGGCTGTTATTTTCGGTTTCGGAAAAAAAATACTTACTGGTTTTATTGACTGTTCATGAGTACTCTGACTGTTCTGATCCTTCAAAATAATTCTAGCGCTAGGAAAATATTAGAGTTCTTAAATAAAGTGCCTATTAGGCTTGTCTAGCGCTGAAGTTAGGAACTAAGCCTTTTAGCCGAAAAGGGCCGAAAAGGCCTGGTGGCCTAACTTAAGCGCTAAAAAAGAACTGGGTTTCAGACCAACATAAATCAGTGATTCAGGCGACACTCGAGAAACACTGGATCATAAAAGTAATATTTGCCAGAAACACAGTACATAGGATGTTCATACGAATAGGTACTACACATCTAACAGATGATACAGAAAGACTAATTAATTTAATAAAATAATAATAAACCATTTATTAATATAACCAGGCGACAAAGGCTCCCATAGATAAAAATCTTAAACTAAACATACTTATTTTAATATAAACAAAACTTATGTTCGTAAATCCTTATTTACGAACATAAGTTTTGTTTATATTAAAATATATATGTTTAGTTTAAGATTTTTAGGGGGGGTTTCTCCCCCTCTCTCTCTACTCTTTGCCTTCAAAGAGGAGAGAGACAGGGAGGACCTCCCCTTGGTTAATCATTTTGCAATTGTGTGTTTGTCTTTTGCCAAAATGCTCTAATATTCTATCCAACTCATACATGTCGAAACGTATACTGTTCACCATACTAATCCTAGATACATCTCATCATGGTATGCACCCGCTTACTAAATTGCAACTTGGTCTAACATTGTGTACTGTTTTTGGAATGTAACTGCACACGCGAATGAAGATTATAAATTCATAGCTTTTGTTCAATTGTTGTCTCAATACATAAAACTACTACTAAAAGACTTCGTGCCTAAATTATGAGGGGCTCGTGGCTAAATGATAACAGCCGCATGGTTCGGCCGTAGGGTGAAACTACACTTACCGCGGTCGGTTCGTGGATGGGTGACCATCCATTACATATCGAGACCCTTTCGTGGGTCGAAGGTTGAGGAGACCGTCACGCGTGTACTCTTTGAATGCACAATTGCACAGGCTTCACTCAGATTAGAACAAACCCTCGGGGCACCCAGATCTTACACAGATGTTCTTAACAGATTAGAAGATGTAATCAACTTCTGGAGGGTGGGCCTGGTTGGGGTAGCCACCGACGGCTGCCATGGCCCACGCACAATAATCCACCTGAAGGACTACGCGCGGAAACCAAACCCTCTTACATGAAACATGAAGAAGCCTGTGTCCCAGCAGTGGCAGGTGTATAGCCTGATTGTGCTTACTCATTAGCCATTTACAGATTCTATTCTACTTACTAAATTAACATATTACCTACTATTTTCATATTATTATTTTTACTGTAAAAGTTGTACAAGTTTCTGCAATAAACCTTTTTTTTTTTTATATATATATATTATCCTAGCCAAACCTGGAAAACGAAACGCAGACTATGCAAGGTGTGTCATGATGGAATAACAGTCATGATTTGTTAAGCAAAGACTAATTAGGTCCATTATGGTCCACCTGAACGACTTCAAAAGTCAAAAGTCAAATCATTTATTTCAAATAGGCACATAAAAGGCACTTTTGAACGTCAAAAATAAAATTAGAATAAAATTGATTCTAGTCGCCCCTTCCAAAAGGTAGTTTTCGTATGGAGAAGAATGGGCAAGAAACTCCACCGTTACTCTTTTAAAATGTTTTACAATATATTGCATACATTATTTATATATTTATATGTGAAGACGATGCACCCAAAAATAAACTTACTATACCACAATAGGTAAAAGAATTAAAATGGATAAATGTAACCATGACATATAGATCAACTATGTGATAGATACATGGTGCTCACATATTCACAAACATTCCAAACGTAGACGATTTTCATAAATAAATAAGGAGTAATAAGTCCGGGTGTGACCCCAAGTAATTACAGAATGTAAATCAATGTCAAAGAAAAAAAAATAGAATAAATTATACAATTACATTAGCAACCAGTTTGATTTTGTCTAGACTCTAGAGATTGTCCTATGGAGCAAGACCAGCATGTTTCCAAGCATTCTTATCTTGGATATAATCCTCTAATTTGTAATATCCTTGCTTACAAAGTGTAATTTTAATATACGTTTTAAATTTTCTTTCATTTAATTGCAATATTTCACAAGGTATTTTGTTTAACATTTAACACAGTACCCCATAAAAGATGTATGAACTTTAGATAATCTGAAAAAAGGTTGATCTAATTTATCTTTATTTCTAGTATTAAAATTATGTCTATCACTTATTTTATTAAAAAGATGTTGATTTTTTCTTACATACATAATATTTTCATAAATGAATTGGCAAGGTACCGTCATAATATTAATCCTTTTAAATAGTTCCCTAAGAGATTCGCGGCGACGTAGATTGTAAATGGCTCTGACAGCTCTCTTTTGCAAAATAAAAATGGATTCAATGTCAGCAGCCCGACCCCACAGTAAAATGCCATATGACATAATACTGTGGAAGTAACTAAAATAGACCAAGCGCGCGGTTTCTTCGTCTGTTAATTGTCTTATCTTTCTAACAGCATATGCGGCCGAGCTTAGCCGCCCCGCAATAAATGTTATATGAGGTCCCCATTGTAATTTCTCGTCTAGCGTGATTCCTAGGAAAACTGTCTGATTAACAAATTCTAATTTTTGGCCATTCAATACGATGTCACATTCGCTACTTCTAACATTAGGTAATTTAAATCTAATGCATTTTGTTTTTTTTTCATTAAGTACTAAATTATTAACCGTAAACCAATCTTGGACCTGAAGAATAGAGTTATTCACGTCGTCAAGATTTTGTGACCGTCGGTCTATTTTAAAGATCAATGATGTGTCATCTGCAAATAACACTATAGAGGTGGTGGTGGAACAGGGTGTAAAGTTCACTCATACTCCATAGAAAAGGGAGGATCCTCCGACCAGACGGGTGTTGTGTCTGGCGGGCAATTGTCCAACGATTGATGTTGGGAAATTGTATCTATGCTAATTGCGCGGTAAACTCTGCTTGCGAGATGCAGGATTTGCGTGACGTCAGTATGACGCGTTGTTCGCATGTGGCGTTGTAGATACCGCTACATCACTCCCCTCCGGAGACCGGAGGTCGATAGTGGACTGAGTCTTGTATCTTGCGATGCTTGCCAGGCCAGCTGAGGTTCCAGTGAGTCGGAACCGGTTGCCGCATAGTTCACGGTGAGTCGGAACTGTCTGCGGAGTTGTCCCCAGTGAGTCGGGGTGGCGCTGCGTTATATTCCAGTGCGTCGGATGTACAGCGCCGGGTTGAGGCTGGCTGCTGCGTCGACCAGGAGAGGGTGCTCTGCTTGTTGACCGGCCGAAAGTGCAGTGTGCTGTGCCGAGGTTGCTGATGAGGCTGAGGGTGATGACCAGGTATGCGCGGACGCTGCATGCTGGTGGTCAGGATACCCGTAGAAGCCGTGGATGCTGGCGGGCTGGGTGACTCGCCGCTAAAGCTTGCGGGAGTGATGATGATGACGTCACGCTGAAGTGTTTGCACGAAGGCTGCGCTGACGATCACGTCGGGGTCACCAGTATAGAGGTATGAGGAACAGGGTGTAAAGTTCACTCATACTCCATAGAAAAGGGAGGATCCTCCGACCAGACGGGTGTTGTGTCTGGCGGGCAATTGCCCAACGATTGATGTTGGGAAATTGTATCTATGCTAATTGCGCGGTAAACTCTGCTTGCGAGATGCAGGATTTGCGTGACGTCAGTATGACGCGTTGTTCGCATGTGGCGTTGTAGATACCGCTACAACACCATCTTCGGTTGATTTTGAAGTAATTGGGGTAAATCATTAATATAAACTAAAAAGAGGAATGGACCCAATATCGAACCTTGAGGAACGCCCATTGTCATTTCAGAACCCAATGAGTTTACGCCATTTACTTGGACTTTAACCTTTCTATCTTTCAGGTATGATCTTAACAAGTCAAGTGCTGTTTTCCTAATCCCATAGTGCTCGAGTTTCATCAGAAGTGTTTCATGGTTTACGCAATCGAACGCCTTAGAGAGATCGCAAAAGATTCCAATAGCATCTTGTGCTTCTTCCCAGGCGTTAAAAATGTTCTTCATTAGGGTAACACCGGCGTCAGTGGTACAACGCCCTTTGGTGAAGCCGTACTGGTGTTCATGAAAGATGTAATTTTTATTAAAGTGACGTAACATTTGATTGAGCATCAACTTTTCAAACACCTTACTGAGAACTGGCAGAATTGACACAGGTCTATAATTGTTGGGATCTTAACTATCACCGGATTTGAACAATGGTACTACTTTACTGTGTTTCATAAGATCCGGAAAGACTCCTTGGTCAACACTGGTGTTAAATATGAAAGCTAAATAGGACTAAATGCGATAACCAAACCCTCTGACATAGAACAGAACAACTATATTTTCTATCTTTATTTCTCTGCCTTTCTTATAAATAATGTTCCGTTCCAAACAGACGTCCATGGTAGGCATGAAGGGCGACTGCGGCGGCGCGGCGGCTGTACTCGCTGCGTTTGCGCTCGCTGTCAAGTCCAGGCCGACCGTCAACCTGCACGCTGTCTTGTGTCTCGCTGAGAATGCGGTGGGACCTCTGGCTACCAGGTGAGGATAAAGAACTAATAGACATTTGCGTCTAAAGAATAATAGACTTGGGAAAATATTTGAAAAAAGGATTTATAGTACTGTGTGACTCAAACCCGCACTAAAGTCACCATTTTCTGTGAATTAAGTAGTCCATTTTTTCACAGAAAAGCGTGACTTATGTGCGGTTTAGGTCACAGAAAAGAGAGAAAATAAGTTTATTTGACCCTGGTTAAGTAATGCACACAATATTCAGAAAAAAACAAAAAACAGAAAAAAAAATCAACTTAAAACAGTATATTAATTTTATTACACAATATTCTCATGGCTGCGCCAAATAGGCCCAGTTCAGCATAAATGTCAGACAACTAATGCCTGACGCTGGTTTTTAACTGGACCCTATATTACGAGGACGTCTTACGGATGTAAATCAGTTTTATGATGTGTGTAGGTAAATAGAACAATCATACGAGTTATAATATAGTATACGATACGTGTTACTTAACAATCATACGAGCTATAATATAGTATACGATACGTGTTACTTAACAATCATACGAGCTATAATATAGTATACGATACGTGTTACTTAACAATCATACGAGCTATAATATAGTATACGATACGTGTTACTTAACAATCATACGAGCTATAATATAGTATACGATACGTGTTACTTAAGTAGTCTATTAATGCACGTAGTTTAACACCCTCGCTAGTCTCGGACGTAATATACTATTTTTTTGTTGTTCTAAAAGCGAAAAATATCTTTTTTGCTGTTTCAATAGCTATTTAATTGAATTATTATTTGTCTTTGACCTATCTCGGGATCCTGGGGTCTCGGTTTTTTTAAAGGCGTACCAGGGGCCGAAGTCGACTCGCAGAGGCCCTTTAGACAATGTTAAATGATGAGGATGCACCAACTGACGATTATCCCTGTATGCACTATGCAAGTGCACCCAAGGACAACGCCCTGTTGGTGCAGGACTATTGCAGAACATGAAATACATTATTAACAGAACTATTGTCATTGAAACCAACAGTATTTTAGATATTTAATAATCACGATAATATTAACATTATGTTTATTTCAATTCACAGACCTGATGACATCCACACGCTATATTCGGGTCGCACCGTTGAAATCAACAACACTGATGCTGAAGGTTAACAAAACCACTACTATAAACTTGTTGACTGGTCTGTCAGTCTGGTTTCAGCAGCTTTGCTGATTCTAATGATTATAATTCTTTAAAGCCATATTTGTTACGGTCGCAAATCATATTTTAATTAACATACAACTTGACACTGACCTGCAAATTTCAAAAAACATAACATGCTGCATGCTGTGAACTTATAATAAACTACCGGACCCGGCAGACGTCGTCCTGCCCGGAAAAGCAGCGCCACCTACCGGTTCCAATTGTGTTTTCAAACCATCCAGGAACCCATTGAAATATAAACACAAAATTTCATCCAAATCGGTCCAGCCGTTTAGGAGGACTTAGGTGACAAATACACGTACAGAAGAATTATATAAATTAAGATAAATAATAATAATAAGTAAAAGACAATGACTAAAAGTCGTACCAGAAAGTGTCGCATCAAGATCAAAATATTGTAGTCATTATTTTCATAATTTTTTACGACATTACGCGTCGGGGATTTGATTTTTGAATTTAATTTAAAGTAAAAAAAGTCTTGATATTGTTTTATTCCCTTTACATGACGTTCCGTTTCCAATGATATGATTAATATAACCTTGAATTTTGAAAGTGCCCATGATCACGATCTATATTAATTAAAAATAACTAAAATAAAATATAGAATATAATTTTTATTCAAACGATTATCATTTTTTTAGAGCAATAATGAAACCCGGGTTTTGTTTACAAAAAGAACTTTTGTATGAGTTAATATGATAAGTGTAGTCTATAAAAAACAAAGTTTGACTTTGATGCAGCATGGTACGGGATTCCATAGATCCATGTGCAATTGCGCTTTGGATTTCGCGGGCTACCTAATGCATCCTCTTTAATGTTCTTTTAATTTCCTCTACAGGTCGTCTGGTCCTCAGCGACGGCGTGGTTTACGCGTCCAGAGATCTGAAAGCTGACACCATCGTAGATGTCGCCACTTTGACCGGGGCACAGGTACGTAACATTCATGGAGATAAATGAGACGTCAGACAGGGCGTTATTAAGACTTTGTTATGAAATATAATGTTAATTTGTTTGTTATTACAACATTTTTGTTTAATATTACCCTTCTGGGGCTTTCAGGTAAAACACTTTTTATTTAAGTTTTTTTTTTCTTATCCCCTCGTCTGTTAGAAAGGTATAATATATACAGGGTTATTTTTTAAAGACCAGCCAAATTTAAGGATGTCGTACAGACCATCAAACTGAACAACTTTCTCCATGGGACAAATAGCGTAATCGCGAAAATTTTATCAACTGTCCCATAGAAAACTTCAATACATACTCGACCTAAATGTATGGGACGGCTGAATTTTTATTCGCGATTACGATGTTGGTCCCATGGAGAAAATTGTTCAGTTTGATGGTCTGTACCACATCCTTAAATTTGGCTGGTCTTTAAAAAATCAGCCTGTATATATAGAACGGTAATATTTATCTTTATTTCAGACGAATTTTTAATAATTAAATATATAGAATATTTTTAGTAGACTTCACACATTCATATTTTTCTCTTCTTGTTCTCACACACTATTGTCTACATTTCGTTTTTACTTCTCCTTTCGCAGGTCTGCTGGAAGAGATTACTTAAGTAATAAGCAGTACCTTTGTACTCAAATTGTAATTATGTCATATCCCTAGATATTTGACTGTGTACATAAATAATAAAATAAATAACATAGGTAACAATAAAAAAAGTAATTGTGTCTCATTAGTAACAGATAAGCTCATAAGGGAACTATGTTAAAGCAACTTAGATAAGGGCTAAAGTAACTCGACCCAACTGCCTTACGACAGCCTCTTCTTTAAATAAAACCTTGGACGACACGCTTTTTTCAGTGATTTTTTTACTCGCATATTTATTTCAGAATTTCACATCAAAAGAAAACATACATACATAATCAGCCTATCACGTTCCCACAGCTGAGACACAGGATTCCTCTCAGTGTAAGGGAGTGGACTGTAATCCACCACTCGGGCACAGTGCGGGTTGGCAAACAAAACATTATTTATTATTTTTGTTGTTCGTCCCAGGGCACCGCGACGGGCAAGTACCACGCGGCCATCGTGTCCAACAGCTCCCGCCTGGAGGCGCTGTGCGTGTCGGCCGGCCTGCGCTCCGGCGACCTGGCGCACCCGCTGCCCTTCGCGCCCGAGCTGCACTTCACCGAGTTCACCAGCTGCGTGGCGGACATGAAGAACAGTGTGGCGGTACGTATTTATAGAAAGACTAGCTGCACCCCGCGGTTTCACCCGCATAAGTTTCGATCCCGTGGGAATATCGGGATAAAAAGTATCCTATATGTTAATCCTGGTTATAAACCATCTGTGTGCCAAATTTCATCCAAATCCGTTCAGTAGCTTTTGCGTGAAAGAGTAACAAACACCCATCCATCCAAACTTTCGCGTTTTTAGTAAGATTCAAATACCAAAAATGACATAGAATTCATAGGACTTTTATAAAACAGCTCCAAAACCCTGCTTTCTTATATTCAATGTAGACAGAAATGGCACGTGTATCAATCTTATAACAATGCGTTATTCCAGGACCGCAACAACGCGCAGACATCTTGCGCAGGCCTGTTCATCCTGTCGCACCTCGGGTTCGACTTCCCCGGCAACTGGCTACACGTCGACATGGCCGCGCCGGCGCATTGCGTAAGTTACCAACTTGTAAAGAAGCAGTCATATTTTGAGAACAACTAGGTTTTGGCTCCTGACTAAGTAATAACAGTCGCACGCGTCTTCCTAAGGTTAAGCTATGCTTGCCAAGGTCGGTTCGTGGATAGGTAACCATCCATTACATACTCAAACCCCTCCGTGCATCGGAAAGCCGTAGGTCTCGCCAGTTATTCTTAGATCTTTGACAATCGTTATGTGTTGTCAGAAGCCCGATAGTTTGACAACCAGTTTTTCCAGGGGCTATCGCCAGTAAATGGGTTGTGGAGGTCAAATAGGCAGTCGCTTTATGTAAAATACTGATATTTAGCTGCATCCGGTAAGACTAGAAGCCGACCCCAACATAGCTGGCACAAGGCTTGCAGATGAGGATGAGATCTTTGGAGAACCTAAAATGAAGTGTTATGTTGGCCTTATTGAATTAGTGTTTGAATACTCTTTGTATGCGCCGCCGCGTCCCGCAGGGCGAGCGCGCCACGGGCTACGGCGTGGCGCTGCTGTGCGTACTGTTCGGTGCGCACACGCAGGCGCGCCTGCTGCGCGCGCTGGCGCCCGCGCACGCGCTGTGAGCCGCGCAAGGGGACCTGCTTGTTTTATGGCTAACGAACTTTACAGGGGTATGTATGACTTTTACGTCATATTTAAAATAAAATAAGCTAGACGGAGTCGGTATTTCCTATCTGACTATCTCTGAGAAGAAATGGGTCGCAGTCTCTTTTAAAGTCCTGACATATTCATGTGAGGACCATGTAGATTCTTTGAGTCTGGTTTCTTGATAAAGGACCAGACAGATTTGCGTGGACTCTGTTCACTCCAGCCAGAGCAATCATTTGTCGGTAATCGTGTAACTCAACTCGAGAATCAGCTTGTTCTCGCCCTCTGTCTTCTTCAACCTTTTGCCACACAATGCTGTCGTCAGTAGCCCGAAAGTCTCACAACCAGTTTTACCAAAGGGTATAACTGAGTTGTGGAGGTCAGATAGGCAGTCGCTCCATGTAAAATACTGGTATTCAGCTGCCTTACACTGGAAACCAACCCCAACATAGTTGGGAAAAGGCTAGGCAGACTTCAACCAACCACATTTTCCCCTACGTACAACTAAAAAGTGTTATTGAATAAACGAAAATAAAAATATTGTTGTATTCCACAGATATAAAACCCAGTGTTCACTAAATCGGAGATGGAAACCAAGCTCGAAAATCAAGAAGAATCTATCCAACATTCTCTAAATTAGTGGATGTCCAGCCTTTAAAACAGCCTTTACATTTCGATAAATATTATCTACAATAGTAAATCGCTAGGTACGTGGATTTGGTATCTTATGGCTTCTAAACATTATGAATTGATATCAACAATCAATCAACTCAGCCTATCATAGTCCACTGCTGGACAGAGGCCTCTCCCAGGCTGAGCCACAACACCCTGTCCGCCGCCTTCCGCACCCAGTCTGTCCCACTGCGCTACCTGTTAAGTTTGTCGGTCCATCTAGCTGGGGGGCGTCCAACACTACGCTATGAATAATTGATAAAATACACCTAATTTTATTATATAATAATTTTGAAATTCTGACAGTTATTTCATACAAAAACCGTCAAAGGTCAATTTTATTCTTCGAATAAACGTTATCTGGCGATGGAAAAATCGGCCCTAAATTGGAGTTCCTTTAACGATAACTTAACCCTGTCTGATCAAATCAAATTACATTTAACATCAGATTCAACTGGCCCGTAATTACATCTCAGCGACCATCAATGTCAAAAATGTAGGAAAATTAGAGAGATCTTTGACAGATTGAGGCAGATTAGAATGTACGAACGTTCTTTATAATGAGGGAATGACTCTTTAGATTATACTTAAAAAAGATCTTAGAATTACTGAAGATGTCTGTTTGAAGTCATAAGGTAACCAAAAACCATATATAATTGAAAAGATTTATACAAACAATGTCTTATGCAAGTGTGCTAATAACTACACCCTAATTATAATTAATAATCCTCTTAGAAAATTAAGTATAATATCAAAGAATACTAGATATTTTTCTTATTATTTTCATTTTTTGTATAAATGAGATCTTTTTTTTTTTCTTAAGTGTAGGATAGAAAATGTAGATTTAAATATAACTGTTGTCTAGAAAAACAATTATGAAATTTGAATATAATAGTAATATAGTGTAAGTAATAATATTGTGGCTATCTACTAATACTGCCCTGTACAAGATTTTATACCTTTATATAACCGAATAATAGATGTAATGGCTATTATCTAGAAATAATATTGTTATAACAAAGTTTTCTATATAATCTAGGACTAATTTAGTTACTAGAATTTACCTAACATGGGCGGGATTGTCAAAAATCCGTTTTGAGTATGCTGAATTTGCAGGAAGCTAACCCTAAAAACATTAAAAAAGATTATGATGCCCAACAACGAAAATTAGGCAGTTACCTACCAGACATAACATCCGTCTGGCCGACGGTCCTTGTCAATTCACCCAGAGAACATTCCACCTAGTTCCTCCCCCCCCTCCGAAAGTATTTTACTAAGTTAGTCTACTCACTAGGTAAGGGAGACCTACTCTCTGTTGGGGGCTTCATTATAAAGAGAAAATTATAAGTTTGTATCTACGGGGTAATCTTCGGAACTACTGATCCAATTCTGATAATTCTTTCACTAATGGGAAGGTACATTGTCCCTGTGTGTCATATGTTTTATGTTAAAACGAGAAACTTCACGTAAACGCAGTCGCGGGCAGAAGCTAGTCTTATATAAATGCAATGTCATGTTCATTATATCATAATCAGCCTATATTGTTCCCACTGCTGAGACACAGGCCTCCTCTCTTCGAGAGGGAGTGGGCTATAATCTACCACGCGGGCCCAGTGCGGGTTGGTAGAGGTCACATGTCTTCGAATTTTTGGTTCTAAGACATGCCGGTTTCCTCACGATGTTTTCCTTCACCGTTTTGAGAGCAGTGGTGATGAAATTATTTACACGAAAGTAAATCGCCAGTCTGGGTTCGAACCAGCCGTTACCACTGGGCCACCACTGTATGTATACCGGTTACCCCTACTTAAAGCCTTAGACCTGATACTTCTTATCTTCTCTTTACACGAAACCTTCTTGTATTTGGATTTTTGACAACTCTTAACCATGTAGCGTGTATAACGCGTGCTAAATCTAACTGAAGCAATAATATAATGTACAATAAATAAATTTTAAAGTTATTGTTATCTGCAGTTACCTGTTACAGACAAATAGACAATATTATAATAATATTACTCATACCGTCCGCTACAACCTTCGTTTTTGTGACAACAACCAATATCTCAGCAGTCTTACTAAGGGATATCGTATTCCAATAACTGGGTTGTGGAGGTCAGATAGGCAGTCGCTCCATGTAATGTACTGGTATTTAGCTGCATCCGGTTAGACTAGAAGCCGACCCTAACATAGTTGAAAAAAGGCTGCCCAGATGATGAACCAATATTTCATGATATAAAGTCGGGGAGTTATATGAAGCAAATTTACTACAAACTTAAATTGTCCGAATATTCAAATCACAACTGTCATTCTTTAAACTAGTCATGGCTATAACACAAGAGAGGCAAGAGTGAACAGGCATCTTCTGGGCACGCTCGTTCCTCATAGACCTCATCCATCGCTTTCCATCAGGCGTGATCGAGGTCAAGAGCAGATCACTTCAGAAATTTCCAAAAAAATTACCCTTATTTATTATTTTTTATTTAAACTTTTCGCACAGAAAGGTACAAAGGCGGACTTAATACCTTAGGCATTCTCTACCAGTCAACCAAGGGTGGTGAAGAGATGAGATGGCAGGTGCTTTGGTTGAGAGGGACAATAATAATAAAAAAACTCTTAACGCTAGGTACACAAATACATAAATAGGTTTTATACACATACATATTATTACTATATTATATATATATATATATATATATATATATATATATATATATATATACAAAATCAAGGGAGAGATGTGTTGAGATGACTATGCTATTTTTTGTTAAATTTGTTTTGAAAATAACTGCTATTTCCGCTTAAATGCATACCGACTGGTGGCCATCCTGATATCAAGAGGAAGCGCATTCTAAAGAATAATGGACTGAATATGAAATGAAGAATGAACAAAGTCAGACGTATGAGACGGACAGAGTAAGAGAAGATTGTTAGAAGAACGCAGTTTCTTAGCGTGTGAAGAACAAAGATATTGGAAGTGAGATACGAGATAAGGAGTGGGAGAGTTGAGAAGGGAGAGAAGCGTGCTCAAAACGCGCAAACTGGGTTGGGTTTACTTAAGTAGCTGTCAGAAGTCTGGATGTGTCCAGCTCGCCTCTATCACATGGGAGTTAAACATAACAGGGGGCCTAAAAAGCCACTTTGGCAGAATCATAATAGAATAACAATATGAATTATATTAAAAATCGTAAAATGGTCACAAACTGACAATTCATTATATTATGATATGTGTGCAATTCATATCACAATAAAATAACATATAAACTAGAAATAAAAAACCAATTTGATTAATAAAAACTGTAATGAGAATTTTACCGATAAAATTACGGTTTTTATTTTTTTCATGCGGCAATGTTTACACCAATAAAAAATTAAATTTTACGAAAAAGGTATTTAGGCCCCCTGGTGAAATGTGAGCGTGCTTAGCCCTTCGGGAAAGCAGGCGTGATGTTATGTTATGAGAAAATATACATCAGTGTTGTTGTCAATCAAAGAGTATTCTGACGTAAGGTCTAAAGCCATACACGCAATATTCTGTGTTCTGGAAACTGCTTTTTTTAATTAGTAATTCATTTAGTATAAATATACCTAGTTGCAGTTATGAAATGTTTTATATTGTTATACCATTATTATCTAGCAATAATTTTTCTTATATGTCTGCTATTTACTGCGGAATGGGGCTTTGAGTTGTACCGATACCAACAGCTGCACGTTACAGGAACTGATGGATGCTGGTGATGGCACCAAACAAGTAGCCGAATTCTGGGCCGAGTCCATTTAGATTGCTATCGACACGCTAAGAAAAACTGTTTTACGAAATAAAAGCATGAATGAACCTGACTATGGTGCACTATACACCTCTGACAATTAACCCTTTTGGCCATACAGGCGTGTTGAAGAACATAAATAAATAAAAAATTTGTAATGCTGTTCGTTGGTTAGCACATCACTGGACAACTATTGTTTTTTTTTTAATGTCCGTAATAATCCAAATAAAGTTTTTACGGAAAAAATATTGAAAAATTTGTCCGGAAAATTCGAAAATTCGGGAAAAACTGAAAGTGCTGTTTTCTATGATAGGTGGAATTTGGACAAGGCAACGTCTGTCGGGCCAGCCAATTACTGCAGCTTGAAGAAAAGTCGGTACAACTTGAAGCTCTATTCATTTTATAATCACGCTAGAAATCTAAAAAAACATTTAGCAATAAGTTAAAAATGTGTTCGTTCTGAGCCAAAACATAAGCCATAATATTTTTATACTACATAATCTAGTATTTAGTTTCAATATGCAATAAAAATACTAACTTGTAGGTTTTTATTCATTTTGAAACAAATAAATCGTCAATAGAATGTATTCGTAAGCGAAAGTGTTGACTTTTTTTTAAATAAAGTTGTATTTGAATAGAATGGTTTTTTATTGTGGTCCTACTCATAGGTACAGAACTACAGACGCCAGCAGGTCAAGCTACCCGAAACTGTCAAATTTTCCCAATCAACCTTGAAACTTAATGCTTTAACGATAAAGTTGAAAATCTATTATAGAAATTTGACAGATTGTAGTAGCGTGATGTGCTGGCGTCTATACATGCAGTGCCCTCCAAAAGTTAGTTGTCATTGTTCCACTTCAGCTGATGCCACATTATAATTTAAATTAAAAAAATAATCAGGTACTCCTAAGAGATTAGGTACCTACTTGTTCATTTTTTAAGATACTTAACTCAAAGGTAGTTAAATTAGGGCTGACTTTTCCATCGCCAGATAACTTTTATTCGAGGAATAAAATGGTCGTTTGACAGTTTTTGTATGAAATAACTGTCAAAAATTCAAAATTATTCCTCGAATAAAGTTATCAGATGATTGAAATCAGCCCTTAGTCAATAATAACGTTATAGCAGTTCAAACATTTAGATCACTAGAACTTTAAATTATAATGTGTGTCAGCTGAAGTAGAAAAATTTGGAGGCCATTGTAGATACATAAACTAATGCCTTCTTCCCATCTACAGAACGCCACCGGTCACGATCTTTACATACTCCTTTCGCATTGTTTACGTTTGTACATCAGCCAAACGATTCTATAAAAATCTCATCGTGAGAACTTAGGCGAAATGAGCTGTCAATAGTCTCAATCCCTATAGCATCTGGGGCTGCAGTCTCGACATTCATAGCGATCGCTTTACGACCGAATTCAGTCGCAAAGTCCCGGATTGACAGGTGTAATGTATGGAGTGACAGGACTGCGGCCGAATTCGGTCGTAAAGCGATCGCTATGAATGTCGAGACTGCAGCCCCTGGGCCCTAATTCACTATGACCGATTATGATACTAACGATTCCTTACCGAAACCACATCAATTCCTTAGCTAATCACGCCAATTCCGCGTTCATTTCGTGCGGTTTCAGTCATTGTGTCATAGAGAATCGGCCCCCAGGTGGAATGACATCTCACTTCACCTAAGTTCTCAGGGTGAGATTTTTATGACAAGATCAGCTGATCTTGTCATACACACCCCGGTTGCGAGTACTACGCACCTGACCTTACTAAAGAATATCACTACCTAGTAAAATGTCAGTAAGCTATGTCCACTGTACGAGTTAACATCTGGTAATCCCAAAAACCAGTGCGTGACATCAACGCGCTTTTTTACAGGCGCCAGCACATCAAGCTACTACAATCTGTCAAATTTCTTTAATAGATTATCAACTTATCGCTTTGATTAGGAAAATTTAACAGTTTCGGGTAGCTTCGTGTGCAGCCTGGTGTCTGTACATGCTCACCAAAAGCGTATCCATTTACGTTTAGTTCCGTCCTAAAGTGATTTACTATCCTCTTTTTTTAGTTTTTCGGCAATATCTTAAAAACTAGACGTCCTAGGTCAAAAATAATGAAATTTTCACCACCCCTTTGTATAACACCCCTGGGGGTCTTAGTCTACCGATTGATGGATGACCAATTAATTGACCTTGACCATGACCTTTTGTAAGTTCACTCTGCAACTGAATTTTGCAAAATGTCGCGCTTGTCAGTTGCATTATAAATGTGCCATAATTAGGGAAACTAGGGTATCTAAATACGTGAATGAGTGTTAAAATAGTAAAGATATTTAGCTTCTATCAGGCAAATATGATCTGCTAAGACGTTGTGTAGTGAAAATAGACTGAAATAGCATGGTTGTTAAATAAGGGAATAAGCGGAGTAATTGCATAACACACTATCAATCACAATCTGAATCATTTTGAAGGATATTGCGAATCCACTACTTACTTGTTATTCTTAAAAAAAAAATTGTCTGTTAATAACGTAAATAACGCAATGAATGTTGTAGAACTGTCAAAATGAAAGCCATTGCTACTGTTAGTGTGTTACGCAATTACCCCGCTGGTATCAATTAATATTGAAAAAAAACACAATTGGTAGTTTAAATCAAAATCATTTAATTATTGAAAGTCAAACGTTACAAAAGACAGCTCCCCCAAAACGCCCACCCTTCACCACTTCCTATGTGTTCTCGCTGGGGAGAAGAAGTGGCGGAACAAACTCCCCAGCAACACATCTGTCTGTTTAGTTTGAAGAACTTGAAGATTCTATACAAACATTTACTTAGTCCAAAGTTTAATTTATTGGCTACTAATAATAATTTATACGGTTAGCTTTCCATTGACTTTAAAGTTTAAAAAAATCTAATACAAAATTCGAGAATAATAACAAAACCAATTAGATAGGTATTCATTAAAATAGTCAACTGGTGAAATTTTGGTGTTGGTAGGCACTATATCTACACTACACCTTTGCCTAACCCATCGGGAATTACAGGCGCGATGTTACGTTAAGTTAAAAAAAACATGAAAAACAATAATACATCGTAAATTAAATTAATGAGATATAGTCACTTCATATGAAGTCATTACATTACAATACTGACAAAATTACTGGTCAGCTACCCGCACAAGTTTTATTATTTTAAGCGGTGGAGACTGACTGACTGACTGACCAAAAACGGCCGTCTGCAAAAAATTAAGGAATGGAAGGAGGTTCAAGGTTATGAATGAGTACTGTCACACCCAATGTGGTTGTTTGTAAGTGTGTGAACCAGTACTGGGGCCGTATTTTGAAGTATGAATACCATCATTTTTCCACTGCAAAAAAGAGATGGTGCTATAGGCCCTATTATAGTTCCGTCTCTCTCTTCACACTGGAAAAATGGTGGCTTTAATACGTCATAATAGACCCCTGGTGTATTACACAGCGCTGGTTTGAGGAGAAGGAATTGTAATGGTGTTATCCAGGGCTAGTTGCATAGAGTCGATGACCCAGTGGGACTACTGTCGCGGTCTTCGTTGTATGGTAGGAGGTTCGAGTTTAGGAAAGAGGATAGGGAATAAGTACCGACTGGTTTTACCCAGTGGCAATGTTTGTGAACGAGGACCAGCACTGGTGTTACCCAATGTCGTGGTCGTCGTTGTTTAAGACCTGCACCGGTTTTACCCAGATTCGGTTGTTTAGACGAGACCGCCACTGGTGTTACCCTGTGTCGTGGTCATCGTTGTATAAGACCTGCACCGGTTTTACCCAGATTCGGATGTGTAGACGAGACTGCCACTGGTGTTACCCGGTGTCGTGGTCATCGTTGTTAAGCTTCATCTACTTCGCTACATTTAGACTGTGCCTGTACCCTTGTTGTTCCTCTTGCAGCCTAGGCCGCAGAGCGTCAACTTGGGTAGTAAGCACAGAAGGTGTTTGTGACTCCGTCAGTTTTCACCGACTCGGCCTCTGGTTTGGTAATTCTGTGCTTTATCTGTGTATTGTTTTGTATTTAGTGTAGTGTTGTATTTTGAATAGACTTTCTCTCTGGCTTCTGCCCTCGATGGACCATGAAAAATATGGGACACCTTCCAACCTTAAAATAACATAAGTATTAAAAAATAGACCACCGTCAAACGGTCACCCCGTTTGACGGTGGTCTATTTTTATAGGGAATTTATAGGGAAGAGTCGGGACGAACCTTAAAAAGGGATTTTAACATTGAAATAATATAGTTCGTTGGATTACTGGAATGTTCGTTTAAGTTTTAAAAATTAACTATTATGACAGCCCCCTTGTGCCTCGTGCCCTTGACAACAAACTATATTATTTCAACATTGAAATCCATTTTAAAGTTTCGCCCCGATTCACCCCTGCATCCCTATTCTGTGACTGTTCCTCTTATTGAAGCAATTTCCTCGAAATTTCGTTGCCCTTACGAACTGTTTTTGCTCCATATTGTTCTTAGGTACGTTAATTGGCACGTTTCTCCGGATAATCTATCAAATAAATAAATCATATCTGGATTATATATTTTAAGATAAAAACATTTTCAATTTCGTGAAGTAGTAACAATGATGTGGGGTAGATTGGCATACCTGCTTCACTTAGAAAAAAAGTCTCCGTTTCACTTAATTCTTTTCGTTTTAACAACATGCGCACAACCTGCCCTAAGATAACCTCTGACCGCGCAACTTTCTCAATTTATTAAATTTACGTTAAATCTCGAGAAAAAAAAGGGAGCGACAACTGCCTGGCCAAATGACGGAAACGGAAAGGAGAGACGTAACGTAGTATTCATTGTCGTTTGAAAATAGTTACCATGTAAAAAAAAAACAATATGTGCAGTCCACCTAGACAAAAACAAAAAAATATGGGGCAGCAGTAACTACGTGATTTTTTTAAAGTAGGTAGGTAAATAAAACAAACTTTGGTCGTTTGGTTAATGCATGTATTTACTTCAATTCGTTTACCAATAATGCTGGGTAAAAACACTAGTCAATGTATATAAAAGCCAGTTTAAAATCCAAATACTTTTGTATACAATACATTGTAAAATTTCGTCTCAATAAAATACAGGTAGACAAAAAAATAAATGCACTTAACGCGCCCTATACATGGCAACATTCACTTAAGATTTTTTGGCAAATCCTTACGTTACATTATCGAGTATAAATTGCACAATGACTTTAAAAAAATAAATTATTGAAATTTTACAATTTCCCTAAATAAAAATAAGTTCCAATATCAATTTTGTAAAAAAATAAATAGGTATCTTTTTGACCGAAACAGCATAAAATGACTCAATGTAGAACTTAATCACTCCAGTATAAAAAAATTAAAATAAAAAGCACATCCCTACTTATAGAAAAATCAATTTTGGGCCTGATGATGGCCTAATTAATAAAAAGGTACCATAACTTTGATTTTAACTAAAGATATATCTCTCACTCACATTTTTTTCACTGCAAGTGAAGGAGACGCATTAAAATCAAAGTACTGATATGTTTTAGGATACAGGCGGATATTTTATTGTGCAATTCATAAATCCCTAACCCCAGTTCCATAGTTGGCTCCTCCTGCCCTATTCAAGGCGTCTTTGAATTGATCGATGTCTATTTCGGATTGATTTTCCAATTGTAACTCCACTGCAAAATTCTGTAAAAGAAAAACAAAAGTTGTAATAAATTGATTATTCCAATACTTTTCGTGTACAGTATTGATTACTTGAGTTCAGAAATACATAAAATTAACGTAGTGAGACCGCACCGCCCGGGGCGGAAAACGGAACGTAAACTCAAACGTCAAGTGTCATCAGACATCAACTCGACCGCCAAAATAGCCAATTGTCAAAATAAAGTGAACAACGAAAACGAAAGAAAGGTTCTTGTTAAAACCAGAAAAATAACCAAAAATGGAAGAATTACAAAACAAAGTGCCGTGTAGAGAAGAGCAGTTGAATGACTTGTTTAATTTACTCGGCGAAGGTGACGAATGTTTACCTTGTTCTATATTTATCAGTGGCAGTATAGCAACGGGAAAAACTTTATGCGTAAACTCTGCACTACAATGTTTAAACTATAAACATGTTGTTATTGACTGTATCGAGTGCTATACACCTAAAATAATGTTCGAGATTATCCTGTCGGAGTTAGAAGATGAGGAAATCGAAGTTAAATGTGAAACTTTGATGGATTTAACAAACGGTTTGAATAGGTTACAAGATACCCAAATAGGTTATGAGCCGGTAATAATAGTGTTCGACAGGGCTGAGAGGCTACGTAGCATGGACCACAACATAATGAGCTCATTTTTAAGACTCCATGAGCTTTGTAACCTCAACATTTGTACTATATTCATTACACATTTGGTTTATGAGAACTTCTACTTCAAAATGGGTGTTCGAGAGCCCATCAAGCTGTATTTCCCGAATTACAACAAAGAGGAGCTGTTCAAAATAATCTTCCTGCATCAAAAACGGTTTATACACCACCTACTTGTAACCTATGAAGTAGATGAAGATATTAAAGAAGAATTAGAGAAACCAGAGTTATTTGCAAACTTTCTCAATGCATTTTTGAGCGTATTTTATAGACCGTGTCGCGATCTGATTGAATTGCAGCACATGGCATGCGTCAACTTTATAAAATACTGCGAGCCAATCATTAAAAATGAAATAAATGCTTCCGATTTATCCAAACTCTGGCGTCACATCTCGCCTATCCTCAAATCAAGATTAGAACTCCTTTACCTACGTATTAGTAACTCCAAACCTACTAAAGCATCACCAGGAAAAGAAAATAGTGATGCAGACAACATACCAACGCACAACTTTGAAAATATATTAAAAGAAGAGTTAACATCAACCAAGACATTTGCACAGAGTTTCGAACTACCCTACTATGCTAAATTCCTACTCATTGCCTCTTACTTAGCCAGTTACAACCCACCGAAGGAAGACAAAAGACTGTTCATGAAGCATCATGGAAAACAACGAAAGAGGTTGCAGCAAGTGAGAGCTAAAGCAAAGATTACCGAGAAGTTAAACACGCAACTTGGACCAAAAGTCTTCACTCTGGACCGATTACTGGCCATATTTTACGCTATATTGGAAGAAAAAATTGGTTTGACAAGTAATTTGCTCGCTCAAATAGCCACTTTAGTTGAACTGAAGCTGATTGCGGGCAGCAAAGAGATAGATTTGGATACAGCAAAGTACAAATGTATAGTTGGCTACGATTTCATCTCTGCGGTCGCTCAAACTGTTGGTTTTAATGTTAAGAAGTATTTGTATGATTTTATGTGATCTGAACTTTTAATTGTGAACTTTTTTATTGCATTTTTTAATACAATGTTTGTAAATCCTTATCGTTTTTGATGTTTTATTTTTTTATTCTTATAAAATGCCTGATCCTAATTCACTATGGCCTATTGAATTCAGGGCCGATTTTTCAAGTCACATAATTTTTATCTAAGGAATAAAAAGGCGCTTTCATAATATTTGTATGGAACTATCGATATGTCAAACCACCATATTTTATTCTTCAGGTAAAAATTATCTGACTATTGAAAAATCTGGCACATAATAATTATAAAGAATAATGTGAAAAGAGGCTACTAATCTTTTTACATTTCAAACAACGAACAAGGTCTAATGGCATCCCTCCATTGGCACCAGCATTACCATAGTATGTCCTGATCAATAAAAGAGGTTAGTCACGTTACCACCGACCTCTCCCTACTAATAAGAAACTCCTCGTAAATCTGCCTATCCCAATCATTCCTGGGGTATGAATCATGACGATTCACATTTAATTTATTGCCATAACAATTTGTATGAATGCCGAATGACACACGCATATCTGCGAGACAGTCAAGGGCTCTGTGTTATGGACCGTTTACACGATGCCATTCCACTAAGCCAATAACTAGCTAAGCCATGGCGTTGTGTAAATAAAGCCTACAATGGAGCATCTTTAGCTTCAGGCCAGTGATAAAAACAATCCATTTTTGAACGACTTCTTAAGGCCTACCATCCTCACACTATGACCACTTAACGATTCCTTACTTCGAAACCACGTCAATTCCTTAGCTACTCCCGCCAATCGCGATGATTTCGCGCGGTTTCGTTCATTGTGCCATAGAGAATTACGGCTCTGATCAGAAATAACAATTTTGCCATATAATAATCGTCAATACCTATTGTAAGGTTTAGGCACACGGCGTTTTTTATACGCCCGTTGCATGGAACGCGTTTTCTGCCTTGAGAAAGCAGATCTATAGGCAGTTGCGTTAAGTAATCTGTGGTTGCGTATACGTGCGTCGACGGCGCGAAAAATACTCGGTCTACGCTCAATCGGCAGCTCGAAAATCGTCGAAACGCAAACAATCTGTGTGACTTGTCAGGCCACACTGAAGCAGTTTTGCCTGCACAATTTAGTCTCTCTATGTAGACTAGGCTTTACAAGACTGTGCCATGCCGTTGCAGAATGAAACTACAAAATATAGCGAATATTTTATCGATACTATAAAATCTGTTTGAAGTTGCCATTGATAGCGACAAGACGATAAACGTTATTATGTAGTTACTTATGTTGTAGGAATCAAGTTTTAAAACCGTAAACTTATCGTATTTTAATATTTTATGGTGCAGGTAAAAAATTGCTAATATGAGCAGATATAATATAATAAATAAATAATCCCAGTATGGGTGTACACCCATACTGGGACTATACTTTGTACGGTCAGCAACAAAAGTCTATTATCTTATCACTGTCTGTATCTTTAACATATACTTAATAGCTAAGGGTTTTAATTTTTTGTTACAGATGTAATTTAAATTAACATTTTGCTTAATGGTTAAGACTAAGGGCGGGTTGTTTCACGTTCACTTGACGCACGCGTATACGTCAAAAATGGCGCTAACTATCGTCAAACCAAAAAAAGCGTTGTTCCAAATTACAATTACAAAATTATGGCCTTGACTTACGTCAAGTATCGACATTTTTTGACGTACGTATGGTTGAAACAACCGGCCCATATAGAATTGTTTATCGACTCTTGTTGCAGACCAGACACACCACTCTGCCTTCCCCTTCAGGGATTACAGGTGTGATGTATGTAGTGGATTAAATAGGTGGTATAAAGAGGTATACTTACAGAGATGATGTCTTTAATGATGGCTTTGTCGGTGGACATCTTGGCCCGGTTGATGACGGACACGTTCGGCCCCACCCACGTGACAAACAGGAACTTCTTACGTTTTGACATCTCGTCGCCCATCTGCAACCTGGGCATAAATTATTATATTATTTACTTGATCTAGAACGCAGCTAGGATAGGAAAAATAGGCCAAGAGCGGTGACGTGTGTGTCCACACACGCGGCACCGAAACCTTAACATAATGCCAAAATTCAAATTCCAACGTTGTATCTGAATCTTGAGAAAAACCTCTGTGACAGACAACGGATGTTTAAAGGTTCCGTGTTTTTACATCAGTAATCTCAGAGTCCTACTATTCCTGCGCCATTTTAGGTGATTGAATATTGATTGTAATGTTTAGGGGACGGCTTTACTGAAAGCACTGGGAAGTGATAAGGGCGGGCTTTTTGGGGGACTATCTTATTTAATTTTGACGTTCGAAAAGTGCTGATTTTCAGCCTAATTTGAATAAATGATTTTTTATTTTGATTTTGACTGATCTCTAAGAAATTCCAATGAACGAGGTGTGTTGTGGAATGGCGCTAGTACGATGCCATTAATGCCTTTTCTTCTCATAACTACTCACAAGTTGACTGAAATAATATAGCGACATATTTCCCACTTTATGCGGATTGGAAGAGTTAGGAAAACCGATTTTCCAATGCAGACCGCTGTAGGTAGAGCTTTCCCCGAAATTCGTGTGAACACTTTTTCTTTACCTACTAAGAAATCTAGTAGACAACTAGGCACTTAGGTACTATACAATTGTGTCACCAGTACGGTCACGGTTGGTGGATCGGTCACCACTTAGTGATTTAATCGCGTTACACCGTTTGCCTCACCTGTTACTTAAATGCAGTTGCTTAATTAGGCCACAGCATAATTTCAGACAGTCTTAGGTACTGAACGTTTTTCAGCAATGTTATTTTATAGTGGCACCTTCTCGTAGCTAAATTCTAGACAGACTGCCTCTACACAGAAGACGCTGAAGTCTTTCTATCAGGCATGGAGGTGGAATCTTTTGTCCCTCAAGAGAAGTTTGTTTTAGGTGTTTGTTAGGGTAGCCACAAACCATCGGCTATTCGTTGTACTTCATTATCAGCCTATAGCAGTCCACTGCTGGACATATTGACGGATGAGCACTTATTAAGTCACTGACCTGTAATAAACAAGTACGCTAAATTTCATACCATCGATTACAAAATGAAGACATTTGATTTTCGCTATTTTGACGCTGACAGCAACGTGAGCGTCCGTGGAACTAATATTTTTGATAGCGAGTTTTACAAAATGCCCATACATTCATGATAAAAATGTTCTAAATATTTCGTAGTAAACACAAAATACACAAAAAAGTCTTATCCACAATTTAGACCTACATCATCCGAGACGTACCTACCAAAACAAAACAACGGTCATTTGCGGCAATGTGTCAATTTTAGTTCCTGAGACGCCCGAGCGGGGCGCTTTGAATCGTCAAAAAAACAACTGTAGTTTCGTATATTATATTTAGTCCAGCGTACTTGTATGATATAGGTCAATGCCTTAAGTAGGTAAACCGACTCTACAACTTACCATTTGGGCCAGACTACTGCCAGACAAAGCTAATAAAATGTATTTTCTCGCAGGTACGTAACCACGTGGGTCAGCGACCGCTTTGTCTTTTCTGTATCTACTATAAAAACAGACAATGACAACTAACCTGAGATATCCGAAGGCGCGGTCGTCATCAGAGAACTGGGTGCGGAACTCTGTGAAGTCTGAGCCGCGCGCAGAACACACGATGCGGGCGCCGTCGAATTTGAACACCGCCCTGAGGAATTCATATGGGATATTACATTACATTACATTTATACATACATTATCATCATTCTCTTACCGTTATCCTAATTTATTTGGGGTTGGCACAACAAGTCTTCCTCCATACATTCTGTTAGTCGTCATCTCTGTAGTCACCCCCTTCGTTTCTTTGGTTTTCCCTTACTCTTAGAGCCATCCACAATTATACTTAAACTTACATACACACGGACTTACTTTCCCGCTTTCCTATGGTAGATGTTCTATAACATCTACCATAGGAAAGGGGGAAAGTAAGTCCGTGTGTAAGTCATTGTATCCCTATTCACCCCGTTTTACCCGGTACTATACTATTATAGTACCGGGTAAAACGGGGTGAATAGGGATGCAGGGGTGAATCGGGACGAAACTTTAAAATAAATTTGTACTTTAAAATAATATAGTTTGTTGCTAACAAGGACACTTAATCTTTAATTAAAAAACAGTAAACACATTAAAGTCTTTTCTGGCAATAAACTATATTATTTCAACGTTAAAATCCATTTTGAAGTTTCGTCCCGATTCACCCCTGCATCTCTATTCACCCCGTTTTACGGTACTTGAGAAATGCACGTCCTTACACACGCTTTTAGCGTTCATTCATACTTTACGTAAATTGGCTGGTCATCTCTATACAAGCCGGTTGTGAGTAAGAATAAGAAATATTTGTATGACCCATCGCTTATTTTCAACCCTAGGGAATTTATAGCGTGGGTTAACGTTACATGCAGGAATTGGCGTCAAAAATATTTGCAAAGAGTAGAATTGAGTAGTTGACTCAATTCTGCTCTTTGTTATGTTTATAAAATAGGTGACTGGAAATTTCAGAATGGGGGTGACATACATTGAATTCATTTGTCATCAGTAGGTACAGTCGGTTCACAGTTATTGTACCTCTGACAGCACCAACCTAACAACAACCTTATTATAATGAGCATAAAGATCACAATGACTTTGACAGACTTGTCAGTGGCAGCAGCGTAACAGTAACCTTATCAGAATGAGAATAAAAATCACTTTGTTTTAAACAGTGATGCAAAATCAGAGGAAAAATAACTGAACGGACTGTAGAAGGATCTTTTGGCGCTCAAGTGACGTTGACAGGGGGCGCTGTTGGTAAATATTTGTGCATTTGTTTTGAGAAATGCATTGAAAAAACAAGAGCAGCGTAACAGTAGAACAGTGGTGGCCCAGTGGTAACTGCCGCGACTTACGAGGGTCGTGGGTTCGTACCAAGGCAGGCGCTTTACTTTGTGTAAATAATTTCATCACCACTGATCTCAAAACGGTGAAGGAAAACATCGTGAGGAAACCGGCATATCCCACCAAAAATTCGAAGACATGTGACATCTACCAACCCGTACTGGCAACGCGTGGTGGATTCCCACCGGTGTCCCACTCTCTCTCGAAGAGAGAAGGCCTATGTCCCAGCAGTGGGAAAGTTGAAGGCTGATTATGTAGTATTGAAAAACCAAGATAGCGGAGTTAGTTCTAATTTTGGCCACGCGCTAAAAGAACCTCGCAGTGTCGTTAGATAGATTAAAAAAAACTTACCACTCAGTGGGCGATGTGTCAGATCTTACATCATCGTAGGCGGCCCGTATCGTATCCCTGTCCAGTCCAGTCGTCATTGTCACCTAAAACAAAGAAACAACGGTATTTAGTAACAAGAAATAGACAGGATCTTAGATGAGCTGGTGAAATAGCCCACCCGATGTTAAGCGATCACCGACGCTTATGACATCTGTAATAAGTATTTCAAACATGGTGGCGGTATCTACATCGCCACATGCGAACTACGCATCATACTGAGGTCACGCAAAATCCTGCATCGCGCAAGCAGAGTTTACCGCGCAACTAGCATATATACAATTTCCCGACATCAATCGTCGGGCTACTGCCCACCAAACGCAACACCCGTCTGGTCTGGGATCCTCCCTTTTCTATGGAACTTTATACCCTGTTCCTCATACCTCTATTGTATATACACATATTACTATCGGTCAACAGGGCCTTATCAAATACATATTAATTATAATGGCTTCAATACCATGATTAATATCCCCGTTGGGTCTTGCTTCTCATAGTTAAACATATAATTAATATGCACATATACAATACATAGTCATCGCTAGTGTGTTGCCATCCCAGAGACAAAATCGCACCAATAGGTACCTACCCTTAAAATCTAAATACAGCAAAATTGCTGCTTAGCGACAAAATAAGTATCTATGATAAGGGATTTCCCCGGATGAGCTCCTTCATAAAGAAAGAGATATTGGCGCTGATTCCCTGGTTCACAAACTAAACTAAATTTAAGTTCAGTGCATCTTTTTCTTTCTATTTTATTAAGAAAAGGACAGAAGATAAATATTAGTTTAGTCCTGTCAAATTAAGATACTCCATAGACAGTTTTGACGTGATTAAAAACATGGCTACTAAAAATACGTCAATTTACGTCAGGCGCTGACTAATTGAATATATAAATAATAATAATATGCTTCGTATCCTACCCCGCACCCTGATTGCGTAACACACTATTAATCAGAATTTTGAAGGATATTGCTAATCCATTGCTTCAATATGTTCCAAAAATTTGTCTGCTCAACAAAGTAAATAACCCAATAAATGTTGTTGAACATTCCCACCGTTAGTGGGTTACACAATTACCCCGCTAGTTGTAAAAACTCACTTACTTATTGAATTTAATTGGCTTGAGTTGTCGTCGATACCGCACTAAGTGAAAGACTGAGCTAAGTACTATAAAATCGTTTCTGTAATAAAATTTCTTATCTGAGGAAATTTTTTAAATTATTTGAAGAAATTTGATAAAAAACGCGATAAGTTTTATAAGGATGATTGATGAATTACAAAATCACGTCAGCACACCAAATAAAAGGGAAACGCGTCATCGACTGAACACTTTCAGTGCCGCTGACACGCCCCGCGTGTTTTGTAGGGTTCCGTACCCAAAAGGTGCCAAAGGTGCCAGGCTCCACTGTCCGTCCGTCCGTCTGACTGTCTACCACAGGGCTGTATCTTTTGAACCGTAATACATTAAATCACAGTGTATAATAAATACTATGGCCGCTATAACATTTTATTTAGTCATTATTAATGTCCCACTGCTGGGCAAAGTCCTCCCTACTCTCCTTCCACCTCTCTCTGTCCAGAGCTGCCAAGGACCAATCTTTATTAAAGGAGTCCAGCTCATCCCGCCATCTCCGTCTGGGCGTGCCACGTTGTCAACAACAAATAATAAAAATAAAATAAAGTAAAACATTTAAGAGAGTCCCCATACAAGAAACGTGTTAATAAATATGGAGTGTCCGAGCGAGTCGCAGTTGACCGCTTTTTTTTAACTCTTCCTCAGGTGCTGCTGACACGCGCGTGTTTATTTATTTATTTTCGAGGTTGGGTGCCGCTAATCCGCATGGCATGTTGGTCGCGGTGTGTTTGCGCTTGCGGACTCCATGAAAATGTGGTAATAAAAGAGTTACAATTATGTTTATTTCCTTCGTACGGTACACTATTCGCTGTACCTATAATTACTTAATTAGGCCTGCGGGGTAATTGTAACACCCTAACAGTAGCAATGGGTTTCATTTTGACAGTTCAACAACATTCATTACGTTATTTCCGTTGTTGAGCAGACACATTTTTCGAACATGTGAAGCAATGGATTAGCAATATCCTTCAAAACGATTCAGATTGGATTAATAGTGTGTGCTGTGTGTGCAATTAGGGTGCTGGAAACCTAAATTACTCTCTAATTGATTGACTCGGAAACATAATACCTTGTTTGTTGAACCAAAAACGGTCTCAGGTAGACCCCTCTTTCCCGAAAGTTTGTTGGAAATTAGGTATAGGTATATGTAGGTAGATCTCTAATTTGTGACCCTAATTAGGAAGGTGAAGTATCTTCCTGTACGTAAGTAACTTTGTTAGCAGGAAAGAATGTTTACAAGCTTTTATTGTTAACTCTTGGTTTCTTCAAAAGTAACCGTGGAGTTTCTTGTCGGCTCTTCTCCATAGGATTAATTTATTGGAATCGTGCACCTAACTTCTGCCGATTCATAAGTGCCCATGTATGTGAAATATTTTCACGTTTATGTGAAATAAAATATTATACCTAATTTTTTCAAGTTTTCGTTGCTAGCCGTACCTACGTTTGGTTTAGTATTATATTATGATATTATCTATGGTTTGGCCCACCCTGGACTCACTCCTGGTCTCCACTGCCATCTTGCTGACTGGCTAATATAAGGGTCAAATTAAATTAGCTAGCGAAACTCTGCAGACGTAATGACCAGGTACTTAGTACTTATCGATATCTGACCACGATAAAATAAAAAATAAAAATATTTAATGTTTCTTTTAGGGGTTAACGACCGCTGGCAGTTTTGTCACACGAAGTAGGGGTTGAGAAAATATGTTTTCTCGTGTTTCGATATCGATACCAATCACATAATTCTGTGAAATTACACAAAAAAAAACTGATTTTTTAAACTGATATTTCAAGTAACACTAACTGCGGTCGCTGACCCCACAAAAAAATCATCAAAGTAATTCATCACGTTTAGATGTAACCCATCACGGCTGCGGAGTTACGCTAGCTAATTTAATTTAACCCTGTATAGTCACCAGAGCATTTGTTCATATTCTCGATAAAGTTCGTCTCAATAAGAGAGAATAAGCGAAAAGCATTTTTGTGAAGCAAAAGGACAGCCGAAAAAAAAATGACGATTTCAGAACAATGCTTCCATTTAAAAAGTCCCCGCTTGCTGCCTAGACCGCTACGCATTCCTCTTTTCCTTCCAATCTATCTAAAACGCTCTGTACTGGCCACTTTTGTTCGAGAAAAAGTTAAAAAAAAAAACAAGCCGTTGACAGTCACAGCCCAATTCTGCGGACAATGTCCTCTTATCTAAGAGTTTCATAATAATAAATGACATCACTGTGCTACGTTCTGCAATAATCCAATTAATTCTGAAAGTAAGTTAGGTGACAGGAAAATTGCAGATAAATTAGACTTTGCAAAGTTATCTGTAGAATGGGTATATTGAACCCACGCTTAAAGTGTTGAAATCAAATAGAATCATAAATCATTTATTCAAATTAGGCTGAATCAGCACTTTTTGAATGTCAAAATTTGTCAGTCTCCCAATACGCCCACCCTTCACCGCTTCCTAGTGCTTTAGCTGGGAAGACGAAGTAGCGCATAAAACTTCTCAGCATATCCTGAAGTGACCTACGACTACGAGGTATTAAAGCTGAGTAGGTCTTCGAACCTTTGACGGGGCATATTCTGCTTCTGCTTAGCGTGTCGATGGCAAATGGACTCGGCCCAGAATTCGGCTACTTGTTGAGCGCCATCACCATATCACATTAAGAATAGGGACAGGGACATCGATCAGCGGGGTAATTGCGTAGTCGTCTAGCAATGGATTTCATTTTACAACATTCATTGCGTTATTTACGTTGTTGAGCTGACAAATTTATCGAACATTTGAAGCAATGGATTAGCAATATCCTTCAAAATGATTCAGATTGTGATTGATAGTGTGTTACTCAACAGGGTACAAACCCGTTTTCATACAAACATAAACAAGAATTTACTACCTGTTGCGTGATGCACTGTCTTGAAAAGCCTTTCGCATTAATTCTGCTTAAAACAAAAGATCTATAATCAAATTTTATTTATGTTTCAAATTGACGTTATTTCAAGTTAAACAAATATCAACTTTATTTTAATAGTGATTAAGTTGCTTCCAGAGTGAATAGCACTATTGAAAAAGTTATAAAAATGTTTGAAGTTGTAGCGTAAACTGAACTTTATTGTGTAGGAATTAAAGTTATCTTTCCGTAAACTCATATTTGTTTACGTTTTTGGCGACTATGTCGCGAATGCAGATTAGAGAAGAACTGAAAAATACCTTCAAAAATTTGTTTGAAGGTTGAAGAAAACAGGCCCTCTCCACACAGCAATGGAATCGTCGAGATGCAATCAGCGTATAATTGTGAAAACACAATATTTAAATGTAAATTGAATTACTGACATTTAAATTAGAGTGTCCCAATCATCGATTTATTTTATTAAAAGCTTAATATCCATGAAATTGGTTTCCATTTTGAACGTTTCGATAGATTGATATACTTACATCTACCGTCTACACAATTTTTCCTACAACATTTCGTAACCCGCATAAGTTTCGATCCCGTGGGAATATCGGAATAAAAAGTATCCTATGTGTTAATCCAGGGTGTCAGCTACTTCCATACCAAACTTCATCAAAATTGGCCCAGCCGTTTAAGCGTGAAGAAGTAACAAACATACAAACACACATACACACTCACTCACAAACTTTCGCCTTTATAATATTAATGTGATACGATATCGAACTGTCTCGCCAGACTTGCGGTCTCGATAAAGGACAGACATCGATTATAAACCTTTTGTAAGTAATCGGACTCTGTTCAGATCTTGTCCGAGTTTAATCGGTTCGATCTTTTTCATTTCCTTATCGAATTGACGAGAATCGATGTTATTTTTTGACGGGAGTGTAGAGAAGTGAAGTGGTTTGGTTGGTCTATACCCTGTCCATTAGGTTAACCGTTTTTTGACAGCTGTCTTAGAACGTACATACAGATTACGTAAAAGTTAGCTTTAAAATGCGTAATAAAATAAATATATAAACTGCCTTATCTTATTGAATCGCTTATTTATTTGTGGCTTCTTACATACATTATAATACCGTACGTGTATTGTGTATTATCAATGTATTGTGTTGCTGCAATCAATAGTTCCATCTGTCAAAAAACGGTTTACTACATAGCTCACATCATTAAAATAAAGTATTTTAATGATGTGATGGATCAGTTAAAATATCTCTGAGATACCTATAGATGATCAAGATTTGGTTAGGAATTTTAGAATTAATCTAAAGAAAATATTTGGCATTTGGCCAGCTTGGTCTTGCTGGCTCATCAGCTCAAAAGCTGCAATCCCGCGGTCTTGCGATGGTACACCAGCTAGCTTTGCCTACTAGAGAGCCAATAAGGCTGCCATAAAGCTCGCTGGTGTATCAGGACCAATTAAAACTGGCTAGTGTTAGCATACACAATAATCGACTATTTAACTAATAATATTTGTGGGTTGCAACATTGTCATTTTTAACATTTGATGCTTTTGAGTTGTGACAACCCGTAGATGACTTTTGATCAAAAACGGCGGGAAAGGCGAATTGCTTTTTCTTTCAGCTAGAGATGATGAAAGTCTTCTCGAGTTACCATTACTATTTTACTGTGTTGTTGAGTACCAATAAAGTGATTTGTCTAAGTATTCGAGTTTATATTTTTAACACCAGCATAGAACAGCTAAGTATCTACATTTTCTCGTGTCTCTAAGACTCCAACCAGTACCAACTATTATCTATTCTGTGCCAGTACCTTGGAAGAGCAGGAGAATCCTGAATGGCACGACTCAACGTCCTCCGTGAGCAACTCATGCCCATCCGTATCGGGACACGAGTCGTCCTCCTTCCCATCCTTCACGATCGCATACAGCTCATCTATCCGGTACTTCAGGATCTTAATTTCAGACTTGAGCTTTCTCCTGTCAGTAGAAACCTCTTCTAAAGCTACAATTTTCTCCGAGAACTGCGCCAGATTTTTCCGTAGTTCGTCCACATTTTTATTCAAAACTTTAAATTTGCCAATGATCTGAGTCTGGTTTTCTGTTAACTTATTTATGTGGTCCTGCAATAACTTGTAGCTAAATTCTACATGGTGAGTCTCCTCCCCGTCCATATTCAACTTGAGGGTTCAGAATTTGTACATTTTAAACGATGAGTTTTACGGTTTTATGTTTCAGGGATTTTGTCATATTTGACACTTGGGTTTAATGTTTTTTTATTTACAGGTGCTTCTTTTGGGCCAGTAGCGTTACTCATTTAGGACCCAGAACTTTTTTGTTTTCATTTTTTTAATGTCGTCAAGCGATCCATCTCGGCCTGCCCATTAGGCACACGTCGGTTGTCCCACGTCCCACATTTATTTAATCACTATCACAAACTGTGAACGAACACATCGCGAGGGGAAACCGGCATGTCCTAGAACCAAAAATTCGAAGACATGTGACATCTACCAACGCGCATTGGGCCTGCGTGGTGGATTAGGTACGGATTTACGGCCTATTTCCTCTCACAGAGAGGAGGCTTGTGTCCCAGCAGTGGGAACGTTATAGGCTTACCCACTGCAGGGCAAAGGCCCCATCTCCATCTTTCTGCCTACCAATGGTAAAAAAAGTGTATCTTTGACGAAATAAAGCTGAACGAAGCTACTAGGTAGGTACCTACATGACAAAAATATAAAGTTCGTTTACCGTAACAAAATAGTCGCAAAATATAACAGGAAAGACAAACAAAACAATCTATTTTTGCAACAGCGCCCTCAGGACGGTACACCTATATTTACACGGAGAGCAATGACCAAATTCATCTCATTTCAAAAACATGACTGACACCGTCATTTCTTAGTAACATAATTATAGAGCAAAAAATACGTTTCTTATATAGGGGAACACCCTTTAAATTTTTTAATTTTATTGTATTTTAAGCAAGCGTGATGATCAATGCTCGTGCCTTCTCTGTTTGAGAAGAGGGCTTTGCCCTGCAGTGGGACAATAATAGGCTGGTGTTATTATTATTTTTTATTGTTTTTTTTTACGGTTACAGCGGCCATAGTTACACACTGTGAAAATTTCAAGTGTCTATCTATTACACTTCAAAAGATACAGTCCAGTGACAGACAGACATCGGTGCCTTAGTAAATAACAGGGTTACGTAGGCACCCTTTGAGTACGGAACCCTAAAAAGAACAAAAACTTTCATCGCATTACCGTTGCACACATTCCGACGCCATCTTGCAGACAAGCGCGGGAAAAAACTGTTATTTTGCAAAAAGTTTATCAATCACAGCACGGCACGCGCGTCCGAGCGCGACGCTACTACACGGCAAGATCGCGGATCACTTTCATTTGAGCGAAAACATCCGAGGAACTGGAGCAAACGTGGGCTGGTGCAAGGTATGAGAGGACTGAGGATCTCGGCGATACAAAAGTCGTGGGTGTATTTTATTTATTAGCCGGCCTTTCCCACTCGTGAAAAAAAGGCCTCCCTCCACTACTTTCAACTTTCCCGAACCCGCGCGTCCTCCTTACAGTTTAGACGGAACCTATCCAGCTCGTCCCGCCATCTCCTACATGGCCTGCCACGAACCCGCCAGACTGTCTCTGGATACCAGTTCTATGCTATTTGGGCCCACAGGTTGACGACGATACGGCCGGTGCATCCTGGGCTGTCAGCTCCGCTAATAAGCCTAGTGACTTGCCAATCTTTTCTGACCTGTCAGCTACCACACACACACTATCAATCACAATAATTTTAAATTGCTAATCCATTGCTTCATATGTTCGAAATAATTGTTAGCTCAACAACGTAAATAACGCAATGAATATTGTTGAACTGTCAAAATGAAAGCCATTGCTACTGATAGTGGGTTACGCAATTACCCTGCTGGTCATGGTCTGCCTGTGTGGCAAATGTCCTAACATAGATAATATATTATAGTATACTTTTTATCCTGGTAGCACGTTCTCGTGGGATAACTTCCGACCTCCATGCGGGTGACGCTAGTTAGTTCTACAATAATAATCCCCCTGGCATATCCCAATTTATTTGGGATCAACACAGCATGTCTATTTGAGCAGAAAGTATACTAAGTATGTACAGACGCCATTCTTAGTTACAAAAGATAGTTTTGTAACTAAGAATGGCGTCTGCCGCTGGGTGGGCAATCGAATTATACTCGTGTTTTTACTTTTATCTAATGCCAGCAAAGTGCTTTTGCCGCCGACGCCCCTGCTATCAACCGTTCGGTCACCCCCACTAATCGTATTAACCTTGACCCAAGGTTTGACGTGTGACCAAACGGTCGCGAAGTATGTATTCGTACGAGTCAAGGCTAAAGGTCAAAGACAAGTACGCTTTTGTAGTGTTTCTTTCAATGCCAAATTCAGTTAGGTCCCTTTTACAGAAAAAAGGTCAAAAAAATACTCGTCATTCGCTTTCGTTCTTCGTTTATAAGTTTGCCAACTGTTGTGTGGTCTTTCTTACCCTCATAATAAAAGTTATAATTGAAAAGGGGTCTTTGTTGGCATCTCATCTCATCGTTATGAACAACTTTCACTGTGGCACCAACACTGAGATCACGCAAAAAATCTGCTGTTGAACGCAAACAATCACATTTTGTCGAGTAATGTGAACGATTTTTGGGTGTATAATAAGTCCTTGTACATTCAGGTTTTCGATTACTTCATTTAACTTGTATGTATAGGCAGGGACATCGACGACGCGCAAACTGTAATCATGGATTCAGTAAATGATTCTGAAATTCTCGTTCAATCTCAGAAGATCCATTGGCCAGATGGATGGATGGATCTAGTGACAATTTCAAGATGTGTATCTATGAACCCTGCGTTGAAATTATTCGTCGGTTATTAAAAAAAAAAAATTGCTGTTTCATACATTTTGACCGCGTAGGTATTGCACTTTTCTATAAAACATCAGATTTTTTTTGATAACCGACGAAAATGTCTACGCTAGAGGATCTAGACTAATGTGCTGAATTCATGGTTACAGTTTGCGCGTCAGTCTCTGCCACCAAGAAATCGTTCACATTACTCGACAAAATGTGGTTGTTCGCGGTCAACAGCTGATATTTTTTGCGCGATTTCAGTGTTGGTGCCACAGTGAAAGTTGTTCATAACGCTGAGATGAGATGTCTACAAAGAAAGGGGTCTTTGTAGTCATCTCATCTCATCGTTATTTCAATTAAAACTTGTATTATGAGGTTAAGAAAGACCACAAAACAGTTGGCAAACTTATAATTGAAGAACGAAAGCGAATGACAAGTTAGTTAGGATTGTTGAATATAAATCGCTACACGCTTTAAACTTGCACCCGTCTGTAAGTGTTAGTAGATGTAGATGACAAACGGAAATATTTTTATTTATCTTATGTTTGCTCAACAGTTTATTTGCTCGATTAACGTTTATTTTACAAAAGAAAGTTGTCGGTATTGTACGATTTAATCATTGGAGTGTGTTTTAACAGGTAATAAATCGTCCGTTTCTTTCCGTACGTTTCGTAAAAGCTAGGTTATTGGGAATGTTAAGAGAATTGACAGCATTATCACCTTATAACTGACAGTTGTGCTGCTGGTGAGCTTGTTGCGCCACTTCTTCCCATCTACAGCACTAGGAAGTGGTGAAGGGAGGGCGTTTTAGGGGACTGTCTTATATAATTTTGACGTTCAAAAAGTGCTGATTCTCAGTCTTATATGAATAAATGACTTTTGATTTTATGTTTAATCAGGCCGAGGTAAAATATTAGCCCGTCAGAAGGGCAGACTGGGTGCGCCAGACGTAGGTACGGTCACCAGAGTATAAGTAACCAGCAAGGCCGTTTAGTAAGAAACCGATGGATGTTTTCGAATATGATTTAATTGAATTAATAGAAAACAAATAGTTTGTTAATCAAATTTAATTTCATTCCAAAACATCTATCGGTTTCCTTCTAAACTTCAACTACTTATATCCGACAACCCTGGTTACTTAGCCATTTAATTTGTGGACTGTACCTACCAAAGACATTAAATTATTTACTTGATAATATCTTAAATCTCTTTGGTAGGTACCTACATATCAAATTGTCACTCGTGTTATTTGGTTATTTAAATGGAGCCAACGTTTCAGACATTCTTTTTGTAATTATTTCCTTTGGCTCTTCTAATTAGACGTTACAAAAGTGTTACTCACATTTTTAAATCTTCCTAATTAATTATTTTAACGTCAAAATATAATCTATCATGGTGGCTACACTACTACAAAGATTTTTTGGCCCTCCAATGACGTTGACAAGAGAGTTGGTAGACATTTGTGCAATTGATTTGTGAAATGTCACGTGGAATGTATTCAAAAAAACAAGATGACAGAGTTAGTTCCGATTTTGGCCACGCGCCACAATAACCTTGTCGCGCTATATCTGGGTAACCAGAGACAAACAGGAAATAAATTGATTCTTTACCTAAGGTAAAGTTATTAATAATTGACACGCGTAGTATAGAATAATTAATTAATTAAGTTCATAGAATTAATTAGGATTCAGACTTTCCTCTTCATGTTTATCAAGGAACTAATTGAGTTTTGAAAATTAATGTTATTTCACAGCTGAGTTGGTATACATTAGACATGCCTAGGTAATTTTCTTTTCGGAACTCACACACATTACATAAGTAGTTAAGGTGAAAACGTCAGGGTAACCCGCGAAATTCAAATTTTCTTATGTTTTTGCAATTTGCAAGTCAATATCAGGTTGTATGTTGATCTAAATATGATTTGCGGCCGTAACAAATATTTATTTATAGAACATAATCATAAAAATCATCAAATGACTATTCATCGAATGACTATTTCACGAAGTCATGACATTTGAGGAAGTTGTATTGCTGATTCTAATGATTTTAATTCTGTAAAGTCATAATCGTTTCGGTTGCGAACCATATTTGAATTAACATACAACCTTACTGGCCTGCAAATTGCAAAAATAAAAACACAAGTAAATTTGAATTTCGCCGTCATTCTATCATTTTAAAAGCGTCTATTAAATACTATTTATTCTCAATCAATAATACACTGACCTTAATTTAATATGATGGATAAATACTTATTATACTTTCGATATCCCGCTAATCGACGCTACGCTTAACCTCACTGAAAGCAGATGAGTCGGCTATATTAGGTAGGAAAGGCAGAGCTTAGGTGTACAGGAAAACCTACATTTCGCCAGTTATGTTAAAGTTCCATATAGAGAGCGAGCCGACTGCCAATTCGCCACCGGGTAGGTACCCACACTACCTACAAACCGAGATCCTGCGGGGTAATTGAGTAACACACTATCAGTAGGGGTTTCATTTTGACAGGTCAACAACATTCATTGCATTATTAACAACGTGAGCGTGTATTTTGAATTGTTTTTTTTTTTCTTTTCATTACGGACGCTTTTAACCACAGAACACTAATACCCTAGGACGTTCTGCATCGTTCTCATATGCATAATTTTTAACATGAATGATGTAACCAACACATTGTAACCATATTATTGTGATTTAAAAGAGTGTCCGTGGAGTTTCTTGCCCGTTCTTCTCCATAGCACAGATTACTAGGTACCTACTACGCTTTGGAATGGGCAACTAGCTTCATCTTTCTGACTGACCGACCCCTTGACAATTCAAAAGTGCCTGTAATTTTTTAAATACTATGAGTTTGAGTTTGAAACAGACACAATTTTCGAAAATATGAAGCAATTGATTAGCAATGTCCTTCAAAATGATTCAGATTGAGATTGATATTAATGTGTTACGCAATTAGGGTGCTGCAGTGTGATTCTGTAACCATCTCACCGTGAAAACTAAGGCCTCATTTACGGAGACGCGGGGCGTCGCGCGTCGCGTGCGGCGTGGCGTCTCGCGGCGCGTCGTACGATTTTCTGTTTACGGAGCGGCGGCGCGTCAAGCGGCACTTATCATCGCACGCGTAAACACAAACGTATGGCAATATAAGACGTTGTTCATAGAGACGCGGGGCGGGAAGCATGGCGGTGCCCGCCACGGGCTCGGCCGCAAAAAACGCTCCATTTCAAGCAAACGCGTCTAAAATCGCTTCTCAGTAAACGCACTCATACAACGCCATATGTTTGAATTTAGTGCGGGGCCGCCGCACAACGCGACGCGACACGCCCCGCGTCTCCGTAAATGAGCACTTAGGTGAAGTGAGCGTGCAGTGAGCTGTCATTCCAACCAATGCTAGGGATTGACAGCTCACTCTAAGCTCACTTCACCTAACTTTTCACGGTGAAATTTTTACAGAATCGATCGGCTGGTCTGCTATTTAGAAATTAACATACATAACATCACGCCTCGTTTCCCCGAAGGGTAAGGCAGAGGTGTACCTATATCAAGTACACCCACATTTCGCCAGATGTATGTAATAGGGGCGAGCCTATTGCCACTAACCAGGCAGAAATCCAGACTCCGGGCTGATACTTAGAAATTCCTGAAAAATCAAATAACAGTTTGCCCGAACCCAATACCTCACGCTCAGCAATAGGTACTTGCGACCACTAAGCCAATGAGGAAGTCAGAATTCGATATAATCTTTCGTTTATTCTAATTTTGTATTTAGTTATTCATTAGACATCTGGCCAACTAAATATTATTGTGTACTAGCTGCGCCCCGCGGTTTCACCCGCATAAGTTTCGATCCCGTGGGAATGTCGGGATAAAAAGTATCCTATGTGTTAATCCTGGTTATAAACGATCTGTGTGCCAAATTTCATCCAAATCCTTTTAGTCGGTTTTGCGTGAAAGAGTAACAAACATCTATCCATCCATCCATACAAACGTTCGCATTTATAAAATTAATAGGATTTAAAAAAAAATGTTTTCCTTGTAAATTGTTTACAGTTCGGCTTAACTTAGTGTACAGACGGGCAACTTTAGATCGCATGCTAACGACAAAAAGTTGCTGGTAATCAAAACGTTAAACGATTGAGTACCTACTGAAGTTATATTTTATCAGCAATTGTGTAACTTGTCTCTCAAGAATTTATAATCTGATGAAGTTTTTGGTCGCCGTAACAAAGTTTTCAATAACCTAACCTACTTATTATCGGGACTTCGGGAGCAGCTCCAAACATTAAAGAGTTTTTATTTAACTTAGCTACAACAAAAAAATAATTAACGTCACAATGTTGGGAGACTTCTCTAGTTAAAGAAAGTTATTTTACAATTATGTAACTAGCGACATTGCCTGCTTCGCACGGTTTTCACGATTTTACAAAACATCAAGATTTATTCATTACATGTTTACTATTTATTATATTATGCACATGAACCTTTCCAAATAAATTCTCTAAATGATGGTGAAAACCGCAACAAAACCCATTGCGTAGTTTATAAGAACAATGCGGTCACCAGTTAAACAAATATCAACTTTATTGCTGTATTAGTTAAGTTGATTTCAGAGTGACTAGCAGTATTTAAAAAGCGTAAACTTAACTTTATTTTGTAGGAATTTAAGTTATTTTTCCAATAACTTATATTTGTTTACATTTTTGACAAATAAGTCGCGATTGCAGATTGAGTATAGAGAGATACAACAACTACATTGTATTTGAACAAGAAAGTCCCTCATCTTCAGCCCATTAAAAAGTCGCTCACCAACAAACACGTGCATTCTCAGCATCCCGTCTACATGGAACCTAACTTCGATCGTTCGTTCAACTCCGGCGCATGCGTCATTGACTTTATTTAGATCCATAGAGTGTTAACCTTGGTCCGGTGTCATCTCCCGATGGGCATGCGCTGTAGTCTGGACTGTACTGGGCTTTAAATGGAGTACTGGGGCAAGGAATGGAATTTATAATTGGATGAAAGTGATTGTTAGATTAATTAATAGTATATTAACAAGGGTAGATGTGTAGGTGGATGGGTGACCATCTTCAAATACAAGACCCCTCCGTGCCACGGAAAGCACGTTAAGCCGTTGGTGCCGGCTGTCATTCGTGGATCTTTGACAGTCGTTACGGGTCGACAGAAGCCCAAAAGTCTGACAACCCGTCTTACCAAGGGGTAGTCGCTCCATGTTAAATATTGGTATTCAGCTGCATCCGGTTAGACTGGAAGCCGACCCTAACATAGTTGGGAAAAAGGCAAGGCAGATGATGAAGGGTAGGTGTCCAATGGGTTATGGTTCGCTTTAGCATCTGTCAGTGAAGTTAGGTGAATGAAAACCCAGGGTGCAGTGGTTGTGCCGGTCGCTACTTCGATTCTCATACGAATCAAATATTTGTATGTATTAGAATAAAAATGCTTTTTTTCGAGGCCGTTTCCGTGTGCGAAAAGACACAAGGAATTTAAATTGAGAGAGAACGAAAATATAACATTGAAAACAATGAGTTAAAAAAAAAAAAAAAATAGAATTTATATAATAATAAATCGTTAATATTTATAAAAAGGGGATACATTTACAATGAATACCTTATCAATGAAAATAGCGCACAGTTCGAATTTGTCTGAAGTAGGTTCAACCTGTGCTTCAGGTTATATGACAGTTTATTGACGGACCCTGAAACAGGAATATTGGAATTGCAATATTCCTGTATTGCACGCTACTTTTTAGCACGAACCATTTAAATAAAAGTACTCTGTGGCACGAACTCTAAAGCCCCGTTCACACGCACTTCTTACTGTACTGTCAAAACTCTCCCAAAACCAACTTACCTTACCTTGAATAAGCTCCCGAAACAAATACCGGTATCACCACAGACCACAGCCACTTTTACCGCAAGCCTAGTTATCTAACCAACTAATCTTCATACACTCATAGTTACTCTGCAATCGTTCGAGTTATATCTTATCTGTGGTATTTATTGTCATTTGTTAACTCTTTATTAATGCTATCAACGCGATTGGTTACTGAGAAATTGACAAGGAATGCACTTGTTTGTAGTACCACGCCTTTGTCAATGGGTTAAACACATAGCTCTGTGCAGCGGCTTTACTTGTGTTTTTGAAGTGAAAACTTCTTTAGGCGGGTTGAGAGTTTTTTGGCAGGGGAAAATCTTATGGTTTCGCGTCATCAACATGTTTATTTTAACAGTATCTATATCTGTAGCTATGAGTATGACGTGTTGCGCTTTGCTAGCAGGGAAAAAACACTATTATTTTTTATAGTTTAAAGTTTTCACTTCTGTCGACAGTTCCCATGGCTACAAATTTCTTTTTATCTTGGATTACAATTCGCAGTACCTATTCGTGACCGTGAGTGATAGTCAGGGAAATTTATTGTTTTTCATTTTGAATAGGTATGTACCAACTTAAATTGGCAGTATATTCAAATCACAACTATCAAAATTAGCCTATAATTTTCCCACTGCTGGGACACATGCCTCCTCTCTGCGAGAGGGAGTGGGCCGTAATACACCACTCGGGCCCAGTGCGGGTTTGGTAGATGTCACATGTCTTCGAATTTTCGGATTCTAGGACTTGCCGGTTTTCTCACGGCTAAGTGAAATAGTTCTTGTTCAATTGTAACCTCAATGGAAGATGTCACTGGCTCATGAAATATAGGTACTCTAACGTAACTCTGGATTTCTGGACTCAGGGTTTCACATTTATTCCGTAATGTTTATGCCAATAAATAATTTATTTATAATTCAATTTCTAGACTATTTGGATCAAGCAGTAATCAGAAACCCACAAGGCCAGCAACTCTGCCAAAACCAATAAAAATCGGTTCGATAGTTTTGCAGTAAAACTAGAAGTAGCTACAGACAGACAGATTCACTTTCTATATTTATAATGTTTGTGTGGACTGTGACTAATGGCTTTAGATAGGTATGTAGTTGAAGCAAATTTGATACGACTTAAGTGTTAGTCTAGTAGTAGCAGAGCAATGAGCATAGTGGCCCAGTCATAGATATATTCTATGGGCCCAGTGGTGTCGGCTCCGACTTACGAGTTGTAGGTCGTGGGTTCGAAGGGTAGGTATGTAATATCGTTGGGTTTTCAATATCGGAATTAGGAAAAAGGGCATCTAAAATCAAATCTTTAAAAAACAGGACAAATTACAGCCCGCTACAGTACCTATTATAAATCAATAATTTCCACAAAAAATTGAAGCAAAAAAAATTTTGAATAATGAATTTCTATAAGAATATTGCAATTGAAAAGTTGAAAGGAAATCGTTTGGCTTGGTATGGGCATGTGATGAGAAGGGACGAAACGCATGTGACTAAAAGAGTGATGAATATACATGTTGATGGATGGAGAGGGAGAGGAAGGCCGAAGAAAAGATGGATGGATTGTGTGAGGAATGATAGGAAAGAGAAGGGAGTGAATGATAGCGTGACGGTTGACAGGGGAGAATGGAAGAAGAAAACGTGTTGCGCCGACCCCAAGACACGTGGGACAAGGGCAGGAAGATGATGAATTTCTATAAAAAATAATAATTATAAAATATATTGACGAACAAAACCAATCTAACCCCTTTATTAGTCGCTTGCTACATCAACGATTGCAAAATCACAGTAATTCCGTCTAATTTTAAAGAGTTCTCATATCAAATATTTTTATCATTAAAATGATTGACAAATAAAACCAACAACTCGTTCGACTTTGCCTCGTAACAATAACACATCAATTATGAATATGACTAGTTAGAAAATCAGTCTTTATTAATCTATACTAATATAAAAATCAATTGCTCTTCGTTTGAGTCGCTAAAACTCGACAACGGCTGGGCCGATTTAGCTGATTTTGGTTTTGAAATGTTTGTCGTAGTCCAGGGAAGGTTTAAACGGTGAGAAAATATGGAAAAACTGCGAGGAAGATAGTAAAAACTACAATGCCTCCCATATAAACTGTCCTACCGACTTTCCTGTCAAACATTTGACGATCGTCCCTTCGGTACGGTAGACTCGGGTCCACTCGAATTGAAGCACGTGTTAAATGAAGGATTTTGAATAGTGTAGGAGTAGCTTAGGAGTAGGGTAGGAGTAAGGTACGAGTAGTGTAGGAGTAGGGTAGGAGTAGGACACCACGCGAACGAAGTAGCGCCGGGCAGCTAGAAATAATTTATGTGGCAAAACAACGTTTGCCGGGTCAGCTAGTGTACTTACAAATTCTTAATTAGTCAGTCAGTTTTTTTCAATCACAGATTTTTCATTGATTAACTATTAATAGAAAAACTTTAGTGAATTATAAAATCGAATCAAATGAAGAGTTGGTAACAACCGACCAAGTGCGAGTCGGACTCGCATACGAAGGGTTCCGTACCACAAGGCAAAAATCACCGAAAAAAAGAAAGAAAGAAAATACATTTTATTTAATACAGACTAAAAGACACCGACCAAGTGCGAGTCGGACTCGCGCACCGAGGGTCCGTACCAACTTTCAGTTAAGTAAATAGTTCATACACTATGAAAGTTCCGAACATTGCTCTAACGAAAAGATAAACTTAACTTTGCCGTTGGAAAACTGTTGTCCCCATACATCGACATAGGTCGCGGTTAGTTTACTAACTGCAAATAAGTTTGTAATCGCAAAAGTATTTTTTTTTTGTGATCCAACTACAAATTTAGGATTTTCGGATTTTGTCCTTTACTTGTGCTACATGACATTGCTTCATACCAAATTTCATGATTCTAGGTCAACAGGAAGTACCCTATAGGTTTTGATTCCCTTGCGAGTGTCAATATATGCGGCAAAAATGGAGCATAAAAGGCCGTATCTTTTGAACGCGTCGACTTGAGAAGTTTGATTTTGCAATTGCTGTATGGGACCACAGACCTGAGTACTTCATATTAATTCAACTTGATACCTCCACACGTTCCTGAGAAAAAGGGTCTTGACAGACGGACAACGTACGGAGGACGGAATCCTCAAAACGGCAAAAATCACGTCTCGTTCACGTAATCGTTGTATGGGAGAATTTATTTTATTTTAATTTAACTATTTATATTTAAAGTGAATATACAACTAAATATTCTGTGAATATTTCAAGTGTCTACCTGTTGCCGTTATTAATACTGCAAAAATCACGTTTGTTGTATGGGAGCCCCACTTAAATATTTATTTTATTCTGTTTTTAGTATTAAATGTTATAGCGGCAACAGAAATACATCATCTGTGAAAATTACAACTGTCTAGCTATCACGGTTCATGAGATACAGCCTGGTGGCAGACAGACGGACAGTGGAGTCTTAGTAATAGGGTCCCGTTTTTATCCTTTGGGTACGGAACCCTTAAAATGACATAGACATAATGATATCGCCTTTATGTCGTAGCAGTAAGAACGGTTTTCGTAATAGGTACAAGTGTTTTACTGATGTATTGTACGGTTGGTTGACTGTACTACGATATTATTAGCCGTTACTCATTGTGTTTCATTGAAAGGAAAATTGTACAAAAAGTAATAAACATGTAACGATTCCTACTAAAAACATGATAAACTCGGTGAAATCATTATTTTTACAACTAAATGTTGAAAGTTGTAGACCGATTGGTAATAAAAGAAGTAGCTTGTTATTTATGAATTAGATATTTTATTCATTGTAGCCTAGTCAAACTTACCTAACCAGCCCAGCTAAAGTCACTGTTGAGCATATCAACACAACCAGCACACAACCGTCCGTCAGGGTATCGTATCGAAAAGGAGACATTTCGATAACCTGATTTCGCCTTGCTCCCGACAATAAAAAGATGTCGGTAGAACAGCGGTCGTCTATTTGATTTAGGTCTGGTTTTTCAATCGACAGAAAATTTTTATTCGTGGAATAAAATTGACGCCTGACAGATTTTGTATGGAAGAGCTGTCAAAAATTCGATTTTATTTCTGGAATAAAATTATCTGGTGTTGGTTAAATCAGCCCTAAAACTCACAAAATGTTCGGGTTTTGACTTGTGAACAGCATTTATAGGACTCCTACGATAACATTGATTGATGTTCGATACGGTACGGAGTGGTTTTGAATAGTTATGCGGAAGTACCAATTGGGTCCTGCGGTACTCTAGTCGGTATGACATTTGACAGGCTATTTTAGCTATAATCCGATCTCGAGTGTTGCCAATAAAGTCACGTGTATCACTTTTAGGTACCAAGTGTATTTTAGGCCGTGGCCCAGCAGTATGATTTGATGATGTTTTCTAGCAGCAAAGCCTTCGTTTGATCGTGACGATGACTTCTTTAGTCATAAGAAATCATGATGACGCCAAAGCGTCAGCGGTCTTCAACAATGATATAAAAATCTTTTATTGTCCAATTTCTTTTTCATTTCGCGATGATCAAATGAAACTGGTAACTAGTGCAACCTTTCTATTTTCCGTTTAACAATAAATTAATTATTATTTTCTCTCATAACGTTATAACGTTGAAATTAAACGGTAACGGTAATGAGTGAAACTTCTCGTAATGATTTGAGATATGTATTGCTGGATATTAGGCCGCCCACACGCCGACGACTTGTCGGATTTCTATGCGATGAGTCGCTAGCGTAGATTAGATCTCTGAGTGGTTATTACGTTATAAAGTGAATGATAATTCCATAATGAATTCGTTTATTAAGTGTAAAAATGTAACTGCTACGCTTGCCGATATATTCGGTGGCTAGTGAAGTGAGCTGTCATTCCACCGGATGCGAGGAATTGACACTATTGACAGCTCACTTATCCTAAGTTTTCACGGTGAGATTTTTACAGAATAGATCGGTAGCTTTGCGATGTAACGTGCAAAGCAAATCGTAGTACTTAGATCTTAATTTATATGCAAGCTCCATTCGCACTGATTTGCCGATGGAGAAGTGAACTTGAAGTGAGTTGTCAATAGTGTCAATCCCTAGCATCAGGCGAGGTTAGTTCACCTAAGTTGTCACGGTGAAATGTCTACAGAATAGGTCGGCTGTTATCCACGAAGAACAGGAGGGCATTTGGTGATCGTAGTTGTAAGATAGATAAAGATACCTAAGTATCACACGAAGAAAAATCGAAAATTCATGAACTTTCTGCCGATTGATTCTGTAAAAATCTCACGCTCACATCACCTAAGTTTTCACGGCGAGATCGTTTCAGAATCGCACTGCTGATGCTGATTTCACACGTTCATTCAAAAAAGCTGCGTAATCGTTATTATTCATTGACAAAAGCGGCAAAAGCCGCAAATGGTTCGTGTATCTAAAGGTGATCCAATCGGGTAAATAATTTATTGCTTTTGTCGACACCCACGGAAAGAAATGGGTTAACCCGGACGATACGTGAAGTTGTTAGCGCCAATTTAAGTAAATGAGTTGTAGTTTGTAGTGAACGGTACAGTTGTAGGTGGTGTGTAGGATTGGCAAGTCGTCGCATGAGCAACGAAAACGTACATTCTATTCAATCAGTGTCAATTACCTCACGGCTTGAAATTTTACACTAGGAATGACAAAACGGGATTATGGCCACTTCATGTAAAATTGTTGGTTTCTTTTTGTACGTACGGACATGTGTATGTACGGGCGCCAGCACATCATGCTACTACAATCTTTCAAATTTCTTTAATAGGTTTTCAACTTTATTGCTAAATTAATAGGTTCAAAGTTGATTGGGAAAATTTTACAGTTTCGGATAGCTTGATGTGCTGGCGTCTATACATGAACTAAGTTTCAATACAGAAAAAAAACCTTTATTATTTGTGTTTATACTCCTGAAACAATGCCTCAGGTAAATTTTTCGCGACATAATTTTTAATTAATATTAAAAGCCTGTGACGCAAAATGCCTTCCCTACTATCTTTCCACATCATTTAGTGGTGAACAAAAATCCAGTCGAAATTCTGAATCCACTTGCTTAGCCTAAGATACCTAAATTGGAAGTTTCATCTGTCAGTGACCCTAATGTCATGTCACCCGATCACAGTGATTTGGCGCATGGCAGTGCGTAGCGAGCATAATTATTTCCTCGACTAATCGCCCGCGTGTAGTAGTCCTGTCGCACCGCACGAGACAATGCTCTTCCGACGCGGAACGCAGAACGCTTTCCAATTTTCAAATAGCTACAGATCATTGTTTACCTGCTGCGATATTTATTAATTGCTTAATTTCATTAGTAATTACCGATATGATCGGCTTTAATTAGTAATTGATGCTTAACATGCAGAAGCACTTTTAATCGCTGAAGAAAAACATTGAGAAGAAATCGAAAAGTCAAAGAAGCATAAATTCGAAGATATTTCTGATGTACAGTCAACGCATATCAGTGATAATGCTTGCACTACGAAAATCACCCTTACGGGTAGGATATACACAGTGGTGGCCCAGTGGAGAGCAGTGGGGTGGGCACATACGAGTTGTAGGTCGTGGGCTCGAACCCAGCCTGGCGTTTTACTTTTTGTAAATAATTTCATCGCCACTGCTCGCAAAACAGTGTAGGAAAACCTCTTGAGGAAACCGGCATGTCCTATAACCAGAAATTCGAAGACATGTGACATCTACCATCCCGCGCTGGGACCGCGTGGTGGATTATAAGCCACTTCCTCTCGAGAATAGTTGGCCTGTGTCCCAGCAGTGGGAACGTTATACGCTGATTATGCTAGGACATAACGGCGCTGTCAATATCCAATTGTTACCACTCATTTGCGGTTGTCTGTAGGTACGCCAACCCGAACTGGGCTCGTCTGGTGGATTATGGCCTACTCCTTGTCACAGAGAGGAGGCCTGAGTCCCAGCTGTGGGAATATGGCAATTATCGGAAAACCCCGATAGCTCATGAGGTCTGTATGGCTCGCCGGACACTCGGTGTATGGTCTATTCTGTAAAAATCTCATCGTGATAACTTAGGTGAAATGAGCTGTCATTCTACCTAATGCTTGGGATGGTCACTATTGACAGCTTACTTCACCTCAGTTTTCACGGTGAGATTTTTACACAAAGATCGGCTGATGCTAGGGATTGACACTATTGACAACTTACTTCAAGTTCACTTCCCCAATGGTGAGATTTTTAAAGAATAGATCGGCATTTGTCAGACCGTCATACTATACTTATATAGGTGGGTTCCCATACAGTTTTACCAACATTGAAAACTAGGTACTGGCACTAAACCGTTTACCTATTCAAATGCCCATCTAAAAGTACCTTTAAAAAACCAGAATGGCAGTTTATCCTCAAACCGAATGATCCATAACAATGATTTTTATTCTCGGTTCATTGCTCTGGCTTGTCACTCCTCTATGTGTGGCCATAACTGGCTATAACTGGCCAGAGATGATACAATGTGGCTTTGTATAACCACACATGTGCCTGGACCATCACTTCCGGATAGTTTTTTTTTATGCTTTTAAACGGGTTTCGATTTCGAAGTTATGAATGAATCTGGCTGGTAGGTACCTGGTTCTGTAATGAATGTGGATCGTTGTTTGTCTAAGGAAGATGGAAATAACTGATATTTGTCTGTGGAGTCGATAAATGAATATGAAAAACAATCTTTTGGAACGACCTTCTTTAACGCGCTTGCGGTTGGAGTAAACTGGTAGAAATCGTCATGTAACGAAAAAGCGTTATGTGATCCTTGCGATTCTGTCTCTGTCTATTATATTTACTAAGAATTATATTATATACGACTGTGTGTGCGTGCGAGTATGGCGTAACGTACTTCGTTCCTGACGGGAGACCGCCTACCGCACAGGTTTTTTTTTCTGTGATGAAAACCATTCCTATTCTGCCTTAATCCAGCTTTATACAAAGCTCCTCCTTTTCTCCCCTGTAGATTTGAACGTTTGTAAGTTTACCACGAAATGAATGAAAATTAAATCAAGAATGGCTTTTGTTTTTTGTTTCCCTTTTTAACCAATATTGACTTATTCCATCAAATTCATCAGGACAAAAGTGGGGAATTTATGATTTACATGTAGTTCTTGGCAAGCTCCCTTTCTACGATCATTTAATGAGGTTTGTCTTCGAAATACGTATATAAATTAACGATGAACATGCCATTCCCAATAATACACTCCCTAATCCTCCATTTCTATCCCGCCATATTTTCACGGTCTTATAAGCCAATCCTTATTCTCCATTTACTTCTACTTAACATGTCTCTCATTCCACATTGGAAATACCGAATTCCCCTAAAGTGATCCTTTAATAACATTTCTAATAATAAATCTGTGTTGGCGGGTGTCCAAACGCAGTGTAGTTCGGGGTCACAACGCTAAAAAAGGCGCCAGTTTAAGTAAAGCTGCGGCGAAATATGGAACTAAACTCAAAATGTATTGAATTTGACAGTTTGTTGACATTTTCCTTGACAAGCAGCGCCACCCCGAAGTGTCAAGTTATTTTGGACACGTGAATGCGTAGTGTGGGTTCAATGCATTTTTTTTCTAATTATAGCGAAAACGTGTGGACGCTTATAGACGCCAATTTGTGTTTGGAATGGCATCTAAATGTTACTTATTCAGAGTACATAGATTTGATAGAAATGATGAATGTGTGGTAGTTATAGACCTTAAAGGAACCTTGTAGGAGGGAGAAACGGTACCAAAAGTACGAGATGGAATAAACATTACAGTTGTGGTAGGTTAATTATCCTTTTATCTTCCTTCGCCCTTTTCATGTTGTTGTTTGTCCTTTAGCATTTTTACTCAAGCTTTGGTTTCCTAAGAAAGCGGTGAACAGTCACACAACAACGGCTGTCCAAATACAGAGCGCTTTAAGATAACTTAATGTCAAATATTTGTAAAAAAAAAATAGATTTTCATAACGGCCTTTATAAACGGAACCACTCTTCTAGAAAACTGGTGAGCTTTAGCTGGTATGTGATTGAATATCGATATCAACGTAGGTAGACCGCACTTGTCTCCAGTGAAATCATAGACAACAATACACACGTTTTGATACTGGAACGTCTGGCAACTCTATCACGATGACTGGCAAACAAATAATGAGTGGGTAGACAGTATAAGAAAGTGATTTTCATTTGAATTAAGTACACAAAGAAAGTTTAAAGATATATTTATGGCGATGACCCTGAAAGTCGTCAGTCAAGTCAAGTCTTGATGACTTGTCTTTGTTGTCGGTCTAAAAATAGGTACTATATTATTATAAATTCTGATTTTGGTACTTTGCCACTTACACACAAAGCAAATTTTCGCGCCATTTTGACGAAAATACGCATCATGCACAATGATTTTCAAAATTTTTACCCACTAACAACAATAAATAAAATATTTTGTGTCAGCCTTGGTGGCCGGTTGCCCTATTATGGGAACTTTAAGGCTATCTCTTTACCATTTGGGCAACCTTATTTGGGAGCAGAATTATTTTGCATTGTTGCGCTTAAAAGCGGTCAAGAGCGAAATGCAAGTATATAAAAACGTAAGAACGAATCAATTGTTGTCAAATAGAAATTTAAGATTTAATTTCACATTTTTTGTGCTAATAAACCCTTTTTGTGTAAGTCACTTAATCTCAAAGACCACTTCCTGATGGTTCTAGTGTTTGTCTTAGTAGCGATGAAAAGTTTTATTTTTACAGAAAATTGCATCACTGCTCTAACTGGGCCAGTTAGTGGTACGTGGCCCAGGTGTTCCCAGGCTGGGAATCAAACCCTTCACGCTCAACAGCTGCGCTTACAATGCCAGCGACAAATTCATCTAGCTAGCAGATGAGCAAAATAGTTAATAAAAAATCGACCACATAGTAAGCCACTCGAACAAAGCAGCCTATGTTTATAGTGGTGCTGTTACTAAGTGTAAGCAGAGATTGTGGTATGTTAACCACAATCTCTGCCTACACTAGTGACAGCACCACTATAAACATATTGCCCCAACAAGCAGTTAACTGAAGATTAATGACGCGGCTTTACTCCACGGTTATTTTTAACTAGGTACTATGCGTTTGAACGGTCGCGTTTAACTAGGAGTTAAAGTAAGTTAGTTTACTTGTCAACTTGTTCGTAACACTCTTCATTAATGTTGTGATTACAGTCAAAGAGCTTTGGGAAATAAATGGGTCTCCGTAATGTTGCAGTCAAAGAGCTTTGGAAAAAACATGGGTCTCCGTAATGTTGCAGTCAAAGAGCTTTGGAAAAAACATGGGTCTCCGTAATGTTGCAGTCAAAGAGCTTTGGAAAAAACATGGGTCTCCGTAATGTTGCAGTCAAAGAGCTTTGGAAAAAACATGGGTCTCCGTAATGTTGCAGTCAAAGAGCTTTGGGAAATACGTAGGATTTCCCAATTTCTGCCAATTTTGCAGTCAACAGCTGAGCGACGGGACATTAATTAACGAAAACTGTAATCAGACTACGCTATTACATAATCAGCCTATAATGTTCCCGGACACAGGCCTCTTCTCGGTGAGAGGAGGGGCCGTAATCCATCACGTGGGCCCAGTGCGGGTAGGTAGCGGCTACGCGTATTGTTAGTTTATTAAAAAAGTGGCAGAAAAATAAATAAAATACGCGCGTACGGAAATGTGCGTATCGAGCCGAGATACATTCTAACGTCGTTTGACGCGCGTGGTAGTTACGACAAAAGTTACTTGAAAAACGATTTCCACTAAGTACGTACAATTCTGCAATTGCTATTTTAATACATTTATAGCTTCAATAACAGGATAAAGTGTTATCTCAATTCAAAATAAATCCCTATGACACAGTTATGATGACACATATTTATACAAACAGGCAGAATTAGTAAAAACCTTGTTATTTATAATGTTTGTTGCACATTCCCTATACTCATCTAGCCTAGCCTTTTCCCAACTATGTTGGCGTCGGCTTCCAGTCTAACCGGATGCAGCTGAATACCAGTATTTTACATGGAGCGACTGCCTGCCTAACCTCCACGACCCAGTTACTGGGTAATACGATACCCCGTGGTATCATCATTTATAATCAGCCTACAATGTTCCCACTGTTGGGACACAGGCCTCCTGTCTGTGAGAGGTGGGGCCCAGTGCGGGTTGATAGATGTCACGTGACTTCGAATTTTTTGTTTTAGGACATGCCGGTTTCCTCACGATGTTTTCCTTCACCATTTTGAGAGCAGTGGTGATGAAATAATTTACACAAAGTAAAGCGCCTGTCTGGATTCGAAACTACGAGTCGACTTACAGCTAGTTTTTAGGTACTCTAAAATTAGTCCGATAAAAATATTGATGATGGCACGAAACGTGTCATTGGATCCAGATATCGATTAATGATAAAATAAAATTGACCAGCTGATTGGGTTCCGTATTTAGAATAATGTTGTTTTTTTTACCCAGAGAATTCCTCTACCACTTTAGGTAATAATTTTTCTAGTCAGTAAGAATCTCTTTTTCATTCACAAAACACTGACAGACCCAAAGCATAGGCCATACAGAATGAAAGCAAGAGTGGTTTTACTACATTTTTCAGTCGCATTCTAAACAATAATAATCTTGTTTTATGTTAAGAATTTACAACTCAAAAAGATGCTTGAAATTAATTTGATAGGCTGGTTGGTTTTCTTACTACAAAAATTTAATTGTTTGCACTTAGGCTCGCTTGCACCCGCTAAACATACTTATTTAAAAGATCATTGGCGCGATTGACAGAAACCGTTTTGAATTATTTTAGCGCTAAACGTGTTTTGATTGTGATTTTGGTGTTGATGATAATATCATCAAAGGCAATATTCATCATCAACATCATCCACAGCCTGACTTCACCCAGTGATGGGTGGGTATAGGCCTCTCTATTCATGTGACAATGCCCCTCGACTACCCTAATTGAGTAACACACTATCAATTTTAATCATTTTGAAGGATACTGCTAATCCATTGCTTCTTAAGTTAGAAAATTTTGTCTGCTGAACAACGTAAATAACGCAATGAATGCTGTTAAACTGTCAAAATGAAACCTATTACTACTGATAGTGTGTTACGCAATTACCCCGCAGGTTTTTCCCGCTATGGCAACAATGTCATCCGCCCATTTCGACGTTAACTTTGCGTAAATTAAATTAATTAGAAGAAGTTCCGTTGCATGCTGATTATCATAGATAAGACTGAGAGTGTTATGTAATCCTAATCACCTCCAAGATCCCAAAATTAAGGAAGAAAAAAGCGTAACGATTAGATAATTTAACTAACGATAAGAACCTTATAACAATTTGTATAATTTGGTCTCTTCATAAAAACGACTGAACCAGATTTAATTGTACTTTCACTTATACTTAATAAAGGTCCGAAAGTAATGTAATGTGATTATTATCTTGTAGTTATTAAGATTAGATAATAAAGTGTTAAAGAGCTCTGTGGCTCAGCTCTTTGCCTTACCTAGACATTTTTACATAGCCATGCTTGGGTGATCACTTTTTAGAATGAGTAATGTCCTCCTTGTTGATGTAGCGGTCTCAAGCGCTAAGTACTGCTATGCACGAGGTCTTAAGTTCCCAGGTCGGTCATAGTGTTATGGGGTTTTTCTATCAGAAATTTCTCAGTAGCCAGGAATATGAATTTATGCTTGGTTGCTGGTTTATGGTTGGTTGCGGTGCTTGTCAATAGACTCGTCCCCATACCTGGTGAAATGTGTGTGTGCTATAGATACAGCTCTGCCTACTCCTTCGGAAACTACAGGTGCGATGTTATTTGATGCATTCCGTAGAATTCGAAGGATTGTCATGTGACTGACATATACAATTTTGATTAAACTTTTTCTTAGTGAAATGAAATTGTTAATTCTGTAAATAGGATAAGGAAAGAAAGGCCGAAACAAACTCAGAGGCCGCAGACTCTTTTAAAGTCCAGACATTATTTTGGTTAGATCGTGTGAGGAAATTGATGTCTGAAACGGTCTTTTGAGGAAACCATCACACAGACTAAAGTTGTGAAGTCATTTCTTTGAAGTTTCGCCAGTCAATTTAATCTGATCCTGTGTTCAGAGTATGGACCAATTAATACCAGTTTAAATAAACTTCTCAATTGGAGTAGTGACAAGCCATTTCATCGTCATAATTAACACATTAGTCGAGTCATCTCAATTGACTCCTAACAGCTTTGGCAGGAAGCTAATCTATGGATATTTAGAACAATGACAGGTCATAAACATCACCCATAGCTTGGTGGATCCCATCTACATGACGGCGCAGCAAGTGGCGCCATCTAGTTTTGTAGCAAAGTTGCTGGAATTACCGAAAAGGTCGGATAAGAGTGACACTGGCTGGTGAGTCACCAGCCAGTGTCACTGTTATCCGACCTTTTTGGTGACAGTCACTCTAGCAGAGCGTTGCATCGATGGTTGCGTGGCGGCTGTCTTCTGATGAAAGATGATTTGAGGGGGCCGCTTCCCAATCTCTTACTATACTCTATTGGAGCCGCTGTCGTACCAAGTTCACGACGAATTGCTAAATTCCAGCACAATCCTGATATACAATGAGTATATTCCCGTGGGATAATTTCCGACCTCCATGCGGGCGAGGCCACAAGCAAAAGCAAGTTTACTATAGGATTACAAAGTGTTGAATCATTATTAAGTTCATCAAGGTGTGCAAAGTAGAAGCCTCCCTGAGGGACGGTACTTAAGTACAGACGTCAGCACATCAAGCTACCCGAAACTGTCAAATTTTCCCAATCAACCTTGAACCTAATGCTTTAGTGATAAAGTTAAAAATCGATTGAAGGACAGATTGTAGTAGCTTAATGTGCTGGCGTCTGTCCTTCCGGTGCGCCCTTGACAGTCAGCTTTGTTACCAGATGCTGACTGGCTAATATTTTTAGGGAAACGGGGGGAAACGGAAACGGGGAAACGGGGGGGGGGGGGGTGCGGGTTAACTAGTCCACTAAAAACTTATTGATTTTGTATTGAAGTACGCTTATTTAAATTAATGAACCTGTAAAAAGATTTTTGGGCGTCTAATGATGCACATTTTTTTATATAAATGTGCCGCTTTTGAAGTTTCTAGCATTTTCTCACATTTGATCGCAACAACTAAGCTATGGTACCCTGAAAAAACGGCGGGGTAATTTCATGAAACACACTATCAGTAGCATGGCTTTCATTTTGACAGTTCAACAACATTCATTGCGTTATTTACGTTGTTGAACAGACAAATTTTCCAAACATATGAAGTAATGGATTAGCAATATCCTTCAAAATGATTCAGATTGTGATTGGCAGTGTGTTACGCAATTAGGGTGCGGGTTAGGTTAGGTTAGAACTGTGACCAACCACGCGTGAACCGAATTGGTCGCAGCAACTAAGCTAGGGGCACCAATAATTTATTCATTATTGAGAATAGCCCATATTATACCCACAATTTTATTCATTTGCATAGCCAATTTTGGTAGGCTCGGCAGAAGATTATAATAAGCAAGCAGAAGTGGAGCAGTTATATTAGCCGTAGAACCGATGACCGTTGGGGTAGACGTGTTCTTGAGTGAAGACCGCGAATCGGTAAACGTAAGGTGGGACGCCCTCAGGCTAGGTGAAGTGAAAATTTTCGCAAGATGGCTGGTAGCAGCTGGATGACAGTTGCCGAGTTCAACGGCGTGCAATAGGAGAGGCCTATGTCCAGCAGTGGACTGCTATTGGCTGATGATGATGATGGGAGAAGATGTCAAGCGTAGTGATATTCTGTGAATCCTGTTTAGTGATAAAGGTGGTATTGATCTCCGAGATTATCTGAAAGTTAATATTGTATACATAATGTAGCTAATGAGTCTAATGTCCCATTTATTCTATCTACTTACTAACATCATTTTTATTTTTCTATGATGATAAGGGCATAAATATGCTACGTGACGTGCGAATGTGCGATTCTATATGTATAATGTGTAATAATGTTACTTTTTTGTCATTAGGTAAGCTGTTATTGATGACAGAAAGAAAAATAGGTTTATTTGTCACAAAAACGTAAACACGTGCATACAAAAAGAGAAGATAACTCGAAAAATAAAAGAACACACGATTTGAACAAGAACTTAGCTGGGTTTCATTTGAAAATATTATCGAAAACGTTTAAAAAAACAAGAAAACCTTCACCGATCTTTGAACTCCAAAATTGAAAAAAAAAAAATTTACAAACGTAAAACCCTCGTGTACTTACTGAACCCTAAATATACCGGATTTGTTAGTTCAATAGGTAGCGCGTCGTAGGTGGGGGCAACGACCTTCGTGTCTAGGATTGTGTCATAGACTATCATAGAAGATCACTTTAGATATTAACTTGTTATGTCAGACATTTGGGCTGTAATACGAGTTTAGTACACATAAAAAAGTGAATCGATGTAATTTATTGATCCTAGCTTTTGGTAGAGCCTTAATTGAAAAATGCCTAGATTACTGGAATATTTTTTGCAAAACTCAGCCCGGTTGGGAAATTTATTGGTGTTTGCAGTTCATAGGACGATGCGGTACCTACATTGTTTTGGTTAGTTCATAAAGAAGGGTTATTTTTACAAGCTTTTATTTAACTTGCGATTTAAGTACCTACATAATGTGTTCGGGTGGACTCTTACAACTCAATTTTGAAGCAGATATCTTCAACCGATTTAGCTGAAATTTTGCATGCATGTGTAAATCGGATGACAATGCAAAATTATTATGACATGGAGCTGATCTGATGGTGGAACCGGAAGGTGGCCATAGAGGAACTCGGTAGTTAAACGACACAACCCCATCGAGTTTGGTCTCGTTTGATCCGCTTTGACGAGAACTTTGGTGCTAGATGGTAACCAGGGTCTGATGATGGAGCTGGAAGATGGCCATAGGAACTCGGTAATTAAACGACACAATCCCATCGAGTTTGGGCTCGTATGATTCGTTTTGACAAGTATTTGGTGCTAGATGGTAACCAGGGTCTGATGATGGAGCTGGAAGATGGCCATAGGAACTCGGTAATTAAACGACACAATCCCATCGAGTTTGGGCTCGTATGATTCGTTTTGACAAGTATTTGGTGCTAGATGGTAACCAGGGTCTGATGATGGAGCTGGAAGATGGCCATAGGACCTCGGTAATTAAACGACACAACCCCATCGAGTTTGGGCTCGTATGATTCGTCTTGACGAGTACTTTGGTGCTAGATGGTACCCAGGGTCTGATGATGCAGCTGGAAGATGGCCATAGGAACTAAGTAATTAAACGACATAACCCTATTGAGTTTGGGCTCGTTTGATTCGTCTTGACGAGTACCTACTGGTGCTAGATGGTAACCAGGGACTACAGATGAACAGGTCGCTTAAGTGCAGTAAACGCATATAACGGAAAACACTGCTACGCGCTACGAACTACGCCGTAGTCAACCTCGCATCAAAAATACTAAAAAGTTAAAAATAAAATTAAAAGAAAAACAAAACTTTTTAAAAACAAGCTTTTATTACTTATTAACAAAAAGGACTAAAAAGTTAAAAATAATTTAAACCTGATAAGAAATAAATAAAAGCGTGTTACATTTTGATGGAACATTAAAGAACATTTAGAAAACAATGTAGATAGGTACGCTTTTATTTTTTTAAACTTATAAATTATTGTTGCTTGCTTTTAAAAAGTTTTTTTTATCTTCTTTAATTTGACTATACTTATGGATATTTTGCTCGTATTGGGCAGTCAGCCCAGCTGCGGTACTAATCTTACTGACTGACTTATTTATTTAGCTCGAAAAAATCGCCAGGATTGTAAAATGGATTGGTGGTAATGCTTGAAAATCAGGAAAAAAAATTGCGAAGAGCAAATGTGTCTGCTCAACAACGCAAAAACGAAATAAATATTGTTGAACTGTCAACATGAAAGCCATTGCTACTGTTAGTGTTTTAAGTAATTACCGCGCTGACTCTTGGCTAATATTTTAGTTCGAGAGAGAAATTCCCTCCTTCTTTTTAGCGACAAACAAGGGAATAGCGTCCCAATGGCCCCATTCTGTTACGCAACATTTTCATAAGTAAGTAGGTATTAATCTACTTGCATTGTGTAACTACCCCTCAAGTTTTCCTCATATTATTGCTGGAGTGGTCCACTCACCCACAAATAAATTAATTTCGTGCGAGTTGCTTATAGAAAAAATAATATTATTTAAAAGTTATGATTCGCACGTTTCGGGCGAGTAAATTCGTGGGAATCGATTAACAAGCCATTATTGCAAGTAGGTAGGCTCATTGCTAATATACAAGGTGTACTGATAAGGGTGTTCGATTACTGATAACGTATCCGGTGAGAAGGGTGCGTAGTGAAAGTACTTGGACGTGTGTTGGTAGAGTTATGACATTTATTTATCAAATAGACGCCATCTTTTGAGAGGTGCTTGTAGTAAGTAATTACATATTTGTTCTATTAGTCGTTTATGTGTAGTAAGAGCTGTTAAATACACTTAATCGACTGGTGGCCAAGTGATAACGGCAGCGAGTTACGAGTTGTAGGTCGTAGGTTCGTACCCAGACAGCCGTTTCACTGTGTGTAAATTATTTCATCACCACTGCTCTCAAAACAGTGTAGGAATACATGGTGAGGAAACTAGCATGTCCTAGAACCAAAAAATTCGAAGACATGTGACGTCTTCCAACCCACACTGGGCCCGCGTGGTGGATTATGACCCTCTTTCTCTCACCGAGAGAAGGCCTGTATCCCAGCAGTGGGAACATTATAGGCCGACCATGATTCTAATACAAATAGGTACATAACATACATACATGAACTCGAACTTATGAAGCAATGAAATAGCAATTTGCTTCAAAATGATTCAGATTCCGATTGATCGTGTGTTACGCAATTAGGGTGCAGTTCAAGGTCAAAATGTTGTGGGGTCTACTGTACCTACTCCTCTTGCTTCGTTCCCATTTCGCCAGATATACTTTAGTAACAGGAGGCGAGCTGTCATCAACTAGGCAAAAATCCAGACACAAGTCTGCTACTGAGAAATTCCTGATGGAATACTCCAATACCATTTTGCTTGGGCTGGAAAAAAAAAACCAGGGAACGCATGCTAACCAGTCGTGTTTACGATTACTAGAACAACGAGATAATAAACTTACTATAACAATAATATGATTATGTAATATTTCTCAGGAGCGCACGCACCGACCCACAACGACCCGCAACGGGTGGACTGGCCTCATTAATACACATTCCTGATTACATTTAAATAATCTCTTAACGGTACTCAATGGTTTTATTATCTGTGGGACGAAACTTCTTTCTTGATGTTGGTACCATGTGCCTTGGCAGATGGTGGAATAGTATCATATTCTATAATTAAAAAAACTGTTCCATGCGTATTCACACAGTATGTTTGTACACTTGGTAATCACAAGTAAAGCGCGTGTCGCTTCGTGAGATAAAAACTACTACTACTAGTATACTATAACTGACTATAGTTGACAGACGAAAATGCTCAACCAGGACTTGAAGAAGAAAAATATGATCCTTGCAGGATGAAGAGATAACAACAAGAAAGGATTTTTAACTCAACCCTTGAGCTTGAGGGTTCAATAAGGGAGTTTGTATTGGAATATATCCGTCTTTGCAAGCAGCATCGTCTTGAACGACCAAGGTCATACTGGTCAGGCAGATGGACCTACATACCATAGAGTTAGTATGTGCTTCATAGATTTATTTAAGGTCCTTGGTACATCTAATTCCTTGGATGGTTCTGATATTTATTTTATTATGTTGGTATCCCGTGAGATCAATGAAAAGAAGCTGTTGCCATAGATAGAGTTATCAATGAAGAGGTGCGTGCGTTGCCCTCGTGCGTGACCCCACTCCGCCACTTATAAACAGTTATATAAAACATTGTAAAACACTTTAATGAATTCTGACAATCCTGGCTTTTTCTTTAGTAGTAAAGTATGCTAGATGTTAGATGGGTCTTTTTCCGCCTTGGAAATCTGTCTATGGCTATTTAGTTTTGTAGTCAACCATCCTCTCAAGAAAAGGAGGCCTGTGTCCCAGCAGTGGGAACGGTATAGGCTGATTATGTATGTTAATGTTATATCTAATCTAAGGTTAGGATGTTAGGAGGAGACAGCCAAAGGCTCAGAGCTAAGGGGGTGGGTGGATCCTAGAAAAATCGATAGTATTGAAGAATTACTTACTGTTTAATCGCTTAATATTAGGGTTTTTATTAGAGCCATACATTTTGACCAAGATGTCCGGTTTGAGTTAGGAGCTTGGCTCTACATTCGATCTGATAACTTTTTAACAGTGAAAGCGTTATTTAAGTCTTGGCAACCTACTTTACATGAAATGTTTTTCGTGGGATTATTTATTACGAGGCGTCATTTATGATCTCTCATTAGATGACTGTGGTTAGTTCAGCTGGACATCTGCCTCCCCAAGACAAAATTCCTAACTACTACGCCAGTGGGGACACCTTAGGTTGTGTAAAAGTCAATCTTTGTTATTAACCGGGCACAAATCCAGACTTCAAGCGAGAAATTCCTAATGGAGAAACCCAAAGACTCTATTTCCGAGGATGGGAACCGAAACTAAGGACCATGTTCAGCAGTTGTGCTCTCAATCACTACTAGAACATCACGAGGCACTGATACCCTAAGCTCTATCTTCCTCCCACCATCATCATCATCATCATTTCAGCCGAAAGACGTCCACTGCTTGACATAGGCCTCCCCCAAGCACCTCCACTTCAACCGGTTCTGTGCTTCCCGCATCCAGCGGGTTCCTGCTGCCTTCACAAGGTCGTCGGTCCACCTTGCAACACTACGTACGTCTTCCGGTACGCGATTACCACTCCAGAACCTTTCTGCTCCATTGGCCGACTGTTCTGCGAGCAATGTGCCCTGCCCACCACTCCACCCTGGTTCTCCTCCTACCTCCCATATTCCTATTGAATGTCACATTAAAAATTCGACAAGATTAAATACCCGAGCGCAGTTAAAATCTAGTTTTTGATCTTTAATTTTAACCTGGCCCAGTTACCAGTGAGTCAACACCGGTAAGATCTCACGGTTATTTTAATACCGTTACCAACTAACTAGAATTATGTGGGAGGTTACCTCAAAATATACAGACTCAAGACTGTTATATGAGTCTATGATTTGCTCTGGTTCCGCTTGAGATCTGTCGCGATTTTGTTATGTTTTACGATGCTTTCATGCCCCTGACTGAATAAAAGGAAGTGTGACGTTATTATGCTGTACATATTAAAACACTAACAGCGCCCGCGGTTTCACCCGCATAGGTTTCGATACCGTGGGAATATCGGGATAAAAGTATTCTATATATTAAACCTGGTTATAAACTATCTGTGTGCCAAATTTCATCCAAATCCGTTCAGTAGTTTTTGCGTGAAAGAGTAACACATACATCCATCCATCCATCCTCACAAACTTTCGCGTTTATAATATTAGTAGGATAGAGGTCGATTCTTATAATTTACGGACCGTTGTTTGTTAAAATTAAGACTCTTGGAAGAAATTAGAATCTTTACCAATAATGAAGCAAAGACCTCATAGCTTTGCATAGTAGACCCTCCCATAGGAAAGTAGCTATCACAGGTAAAATTAGCTTACGAATCTATTTACCTATATGCCCAGTTTGGCAATAAAAAATGCTACTATTTACAAAACGATTCGTTTTTGTTTATAGGAACCGAAATATATAGATCAATGCATTACAAAAAGAAAACATGTTATAAAACCCATGTTTTCTATCTCCATTTAATACGAGTACCTCTTACAATATTGTTTTTCAGTCGAACTGGAAGCAAATGGAAGCCGCCCGTGCTGACAGGAAAATGCTAAGAGTCTAAGAGGATAATTATTGTTAATTAGTCTTATTTACAGTTTGAAATAAATAAAAAATAGAGGTCACGTAAAACTTTCCAGATGCGGCCATTGCCTTCCATTTTGTATCCAACCATAGAGACGGAAGAAATGAGTACAACATTCTATTTTCTCAACAAAAACAACATGTTTAAATATTTACAAGTGTAATTCATTTAAGTCATTAAAAAAAAAAACATCGCCCACGTTCCTTTTCAGGGTATGTCTAATTTAGGTTAATTAGTGGCCAAGTCCAAGTGATATAGGTAAAAATGGGCATGGTGTGGTGAGTGTGACACTTTTGTAATGGTGGTCTGTATTCCATGGTGACAACTGAAAAGGGTAGGGTTATGAATAATTTCTTATGGGTAGGTACACGTTAGGAATAGGACGTTATAATAATATATGCAGCATTGTTTTTGCCTTAAAAAAGGGTACTTAAAACTATTTTTAGCATCAATTTGTGGGATTTATGTTACACTAACGTGCGCTTGCGATTTCGTCCGCATGGTAGTCAATTAAACTACATACCTTGGGCACTCGGCAATAGGGTTCCTTTCTGCCAGTGAAATAATCTTTGAAATTGGATCAGTTCTTCCAGAGGTCTCCTACATTCAACCTTACGAACTTTACCTCTTTGTAACATCAGTGTAGTGGTACATTAGAGTACAGGAACTCGAATCTACTCCAAAATTGAACCGTCAAAATTTTAAATCAATCGAAATCAAACACAACTCGAAACAGGTTTCAAAAGTAATGCAATTACAAGGTTGCTTAGCCCATCATTCACGGGGGAACCTGTTTTAGTCGATACTAAGTCAACCAGCTGATATTATACATCCTATAGAATGATTACTGGCAGTCTGGACTGGACAGACCACTGACAATATTATCTAGACAACGAGTCTGGCTTGATGTGGCGAGACAGCGACATATTTTTAAGAAAGTAGATAATTACGAAGGTTTTTCTTCAGCTCAGACAAGCTTAGCAAAAGTTTAATAAAAGCCTTTGCCAAAAGTTATTTCAGTCATTACTACCCATAATATGTAGAATTATTGTTTTTTCATAGCCTTTTGAAACACAAATTAGGAACCCTCTCAGTTTATCGACTATTTAATTAAGTTATGTCAAGAATCACGTCAGATTGACCTTAAATTAATTACGATTTAAGCAAGGTCGTAGTCTTTACTTTTTTTTTTTTTTTTGATAATTACCTATTATGTTTTTTGGTGGCAAAACAAATAAAGGTTACAATTATTTTAAAAGTAACCTGAAGACCAATTTTCGTAATTTAAAATTTATAACGTTCAAAATCTAGTCGCAGTCTCATCTCGGCGTTAAAACAAATGTCAAAAACTTGGCAAAAATGTAGAGAAATTAGAGGTATTTTTGACAGATTGAGACTGAGATCAGAGAGAACATTACGAGAATTTCCCCTCAGGTATTCTGGGGTAAAACCTTGCGGAATTACTCCCTTAAGGTAGATGCTCCCAGGACTTTGAGTGCATCCACCTTAAATGCTAGGCGTGTTGACATAACTTTATGCAATTTAGAAGATAAGCACGTACTCGTATCTACAACAGCGATAAACATCCTCAATATTTTTATATGGTCGGATCACACATACATAATGCCATAATAGTCTATTGATATTATTGTTTATACCCATTATGATGGCACTCAGATCATGTAGGGTTTATTATCATTCCGATAGTCTATGCTTCTATTGTCTTAGCGGTACCTACATACTTAGACCTACTTACTCTAATAGATTATCGCTCACGAGATTATGAAAATTATGAGAATATTTATTTTATAGTTTTAAAATATTACAATATAGTCATCGCTTAGTATGTTATGTATGTCCACAGCCTACATTGATTCGTACTCATAACTTATTAGCGTCAGTAAAAAATAAAAGTTATGAGAATGGGGTTACCTACATATTAATTAAAACAATCGTAATTTAAGTCACTGTTATAAAAAAAATAGGCGTGTCACGGCGCGGCACGGCATGTCACCGAATTTAATAGATTTTGAAAACAGAACGACATAGGTATACATATATGCGTTCTGGTTTTTCATTAAAATGATAAAATTGTTTATGGGCCTAGCATTCAAAACCTTTTTACAGGAATCATTTTTAATTTTCCGCTCCTTTCCCCGCGTTTGTAGAATAGACACAATAGGTAAAGGAAAGGGTGCGCAAAGCGACACAATTTCTTTTTTAAATTATCGAGCTAGCGATAATTATAGCGAACTTAATTAACTATCTGATTGTCTAATAAGATTCTATTTAGAATTTCAATGTTATGTTCATGAGAAGCGCGTTATTTTTATTGTTACTAACATTTGAAACACAAATATTTTGTGTCTTCTTACTATAACGCGTATCCAATCAATTTTAGATCCAAACAAACAGAATATAACAAACATCGAAATCTATGACATCAAAAAATAAAAATTTATGGCCGAAATAAATCATATTTAGTAAGTAATAAAATGTTTTATTGTTGTATACGGTTCCTTAACGATTTATATCCGCATATCAAAAGTCCCGACCCACGTAATTTCCCGCCAACGTTTTTACTTAAAACGGGAACGCAGGAAATCGCATCAGCCGGCATTTCGAGACGGCTGCGTCCTATAACTACGAAAATGCACCCAGACATTTCTATAGGACACTACCTCCCCCCATTCGAACCTAGCGATATATATAACTTAGGCACGCTTGCCATGACTAAGAGGCACAACATTGTTCCTTCATGCCACGAATGGAATAAAAAAAAAAACACTTACTTTTCGTGGTCCATTCTGCACAATGGTCTCGTATTCTAAGCCCTCGGACATCATTCTCACAATTTATTTAAATCACAATTGAACACTAAAATTATTATTTTTGGTATTTTTACCGGTTTTAACACACTACGGTATTATAGTTTCATGTAGAGCTAGCGGAGCGTTCGAACGTCGTACCGGCACTAAATCTTACAGAGATAAATCACTGTTCCATTAAGTATTTGATGGGAATTATTGTTTGAATGAAATTATAACGTGGTGCCGGCGGTCGGCCCGGGTGCAGCAACCAATATCACGCCCACAGCCTCCCTCGCTCTCCAGTGAGTGAATACATACAGATATATAGCCATAGAAAGTAGTTAGACATCCCAATACCTACCTACGTGTTAAATGTAAGGTGCGGCTTGTATACGATGATTTTCGGTTTCAGTATTTCTTACGTTCCGTTTTAGGGTGGAGGGTAGGTCTACTCCACGTTTTGTTATAAACGCGGAGTTATTCGTACTTGGCATTTGCTTCGGAACCTGTCATTGTTATTAAACTAACAAGACTGAAACGAGATACAAACAAAAAAATAAGGTAACTTTTGTCCAAGTTCTAAATCCAGATTGTTTAAAGTTTTTACTTGTTTATATCTAATAAAATATCTGTAGATTTTATTCGACTAACTGGGTAAACTAAACGTATCTTCTCAAAAATCATTACTGACGTCTAACAGTGTCAATCAACTGTCACGGCTGTCACCAATCATGCCGTGTTTGTCCGAAAGTCAACAAACTAAACCGCTACACATATGAAGAACAAATCGTAAAAAGTGGTATTCAGGAGTGTATTTATTAACAAATGCTACTTGTTTAATATACATTATATTTGGAAGAGTGGTAAAGCAGTAGAACATCCAATTGTGTCAACATGGGAGAGGACTTGAAAGACCTGAAAATACTGAAACAAGGTGCTGAAGGAAAGTTGTATATTTGCAACTATCTTGGAAGGCCGACATTGATAAAAGAGAGATTCAAGAAAAAGTATCGGCACCCAGATTTGGATGAAAATATAACCAAAGAACGGATGAAAAACGAGGCGCGTTCCATAGTCCGGTGCAAAGCTGCTTCGGTTAGAACTCCAGCATTATACTTAGTTGATTTCCACAGATCCCGAATATACATGGAACATTTGGAAAAAAGTATTACAGTAAAAGATTTAATAATAAATCACATAAAAGGTGAATCAGGCAAAACCAAATTACAGTCAATAAGTAAATTGATTGGGCATGCTGTGAGGAAATTACACGAATCTAATATTATTCATGGAGATTTGACAACATCCAATATGTTACTTGTTCCAAAAGCAAAGAATGATGTTAAAAAATGGCTGGATGGGGAATTGGACATAGTAATGATTGATTTTGGTCTGTCTTTCATTGGTTCAAGTGCGGAGGATAAAGGAGTAGACCTGTATGTTCTTGAAAGAGCTATCATTAGTACTCATAATGACTACCCACAGCTGTTTGAAGATATTTTTGAAGCATATAAGAAGCAAAGCAAGAAGCCAATAACAGAAACAGTCAGTAAGTTTGAGGAAGTAAGAGCAAGAGGAAGGAAAAGAACAATGGTTGGATAGTTTTAAGGAATAAAGTTTTTAATTTGAACTTGTATGTTTCATTTTATCAACCCCACAAATAGTTATTATACCAACACCTATGAGATCCTCAGGGGCTTGTGGCTCAGTAATAACAGCCGCACGGGTCGATCGATCAGGTTTAGCTACGCTTGCCGCGGTTGATCCGTGGATGGGTGACAATCTTTACATATCAAGTCCCTCCGTGCCTCGGAAAGCACGTTAAATTGTTGGTCCCGGCTGTCATTTGTGGATCTTTGGCAGTCGTTACGGGTATTCAGATAGGCAGTCGCTTCATATAAAATACTGGTATTCAGCTGCATCCGGTGAGACTGGAAGCCGACCCCAACATAGTTGGGAAAGGGCTGGGTAGACGATGTCCTATGAAATTCTCAGTTGTCATCAAAGTTCAGTTTACAACTGATGCCAGTTAGTCACTGGCAATGATAAAGATAGACTCACTAATATTAGGAGCTAAGGGCTTGGGGCTTACAGTAAAAGTACCGAATTATCAGTAAGTACACAATATTTAACATTCAATTGATTCAGAATCATATTTAATTTGTAATATGATTCTGAATCATCATTATGATCGGATAAAATATGATTCTGAATCAATTAAATGTTAAATATTGTGTACTTACTGATAATTCGGTGGTTTTACTCTAAACCCCAAGCCCCTAATAAGTGATCATAGTGAACACCACATTGGGCAGCTCTGCTGCTTCTCTTGCATTGAACAATCAAACCAACGAGCATATGCTCAAAATGTTAGAAATACTTATAGGAGAGTTCTGGAACGCAACTGTCAAACTCATGTTATGATCATCTGCGGATAACCTAAAAAATATTCCCCGATTTATTGTTAAAAATATTGCATTTATTTTTCAAAATGAGGCGCCAAATTTTATGTTTATCAAAAAAAGTTACGCAAAATAGTTGCACAAAAGCATTGCCATTGACGAGTAAGTAAAAAGTGTCTTATTATAATTCAAAAGTCAATCTCTTCACGACCGAATAAACTTTAATTTTTTTAACGCTATTTTCTAGGATTCCTAAGTACTCAAGAGGCCATAGACCGACGTTATCACCTTTTCACGCTAGAGAAGAAGCGCCAGTTGGATAAAGTCGGTAGAATCGAGAAAATCGAAGTTCAGTACAAAGGTGTCCCAAATGACTGCACACTGGTTATGAACAAGGGTATTTCTACGCCTTACGACTGTGCGAGACGTAAGTTCAATGTTTAAATATAATATAACCTCACGGCTGTAATCTCGAAGGGTTAAGCAGAGGTATACTTCAACCATAACTGGCCAAGTTATGTTTAAGTCCGATGGACGAATAAGAGGCGACGCTATTCAACCGGGCACAAATCTAGACCCCAGTCTACTACTAAGAAATTTCTGATGGTAGAACCCAATAACACTATTTGGCTTAGGAATTGAACCCAGTACCTCTACTCTGTGGTAGAGTTTGTGAACACTAGACCAATGTGGTAGCCAAATATTTTAATAAATAAATAACGATTACGAAAAGCCCCAAATGACTGTTCTTGTTACTGCCAGTGGCCAATTTGTTGTTAGTTGGGGAAATAATAATGAATTTGAAATTTATTTCCAGATCTAAGTGAATGGCACACAGACAGTAGTGCCCTGGCTCTGCTTGATGGCACGGTATACTGGGACATGCACAGACCACTCACAGAAAACTGCACATTAGAAGTAAGTACTTTATTTTACACATAATATGCAAGCATGTCTACCACGGTTACCATCTCTGGAAATAAATCTGAATTGGTGTCATACTTTCAACCACCGCTCCATTTATCCGACAAATACGAGTGCGGTTTCTTATACTTTTCAGTGTTAAATTCAAGACCAAATGTGTCCATCAATAGCAGCAGTCTATCTGTTTTTTTTTTTGTTTTTTTTTCATATTTATTTCCAAACATGCGATCGGTTCTTGAACCATAAGCAGTTGTTTATGAATGTGAGCAGTCTATCTGTAATCAGAATCGAATGTGATCTTGTACACAGTTCGTGCTGCAACAGATTACCGACTCATTTTATTCATGAATTTGTATTTGATACTACTCCGGGTCATCAATACAAAGAAATACCGCGAAACGTTATTTACTTTCCAGTGAAAAAAAATATAATTTCAACTACGTCTACATTTAAGAAAAACAAAATGATACTATATTATAAAAACACTACTGTGAAAATAAAACATCTTATTCCTTCAACAATCACTAAGGTGCATAGACGTAAGAAAAAAGTTAAGAAATTAACCGAAGCAAATAAAGGGAAAAAAGTTAAGAAATTGACTGAAGCAAATAAAGGGAAAAACGTTATGAAATTGACTGAAGCAAATTAAGGTTTTCTTAGAGCTCTAGGTTTTAAAGTATGAATATACTACAGATTACTGATTTACCACATTTCAATAGTTCGATCGAAAGTTATGAAATCCATTCATATAATCCCTACAATAATAGCTTTAGAGAAAACAATGAAATCAGAATCCCCATATATCAGCAAGACATATACATCCTACCATCAGCCAGTTCAATTTACATTGAAGGTCAAGCAAAGCTGTTGGGTAAAGAAGGGAATCCAATCAAGAAAACTGTTACGTTCACTAATAACCCTGTTATGTCTTTGTTTCAAGACATCAGGTACGAAATGAACGGTATTGAAATAGATCGTATAAAAAATTCTGGAATAACGTCAACAATAAAATCATATGTGTCAATGAATGAAGGGGAAAATAAAGTTGCTGCCTTATGGGGCTGGAATATGGGTGGGTTTAAAAATGATGGTAATTTTAGTGCTATTATACCTCTAAATAAGATTTTAGGGTTTGCAGAGGATTACAATAAAATTGTAATAAATTGTAAATATGAACTTATACTAAATAGAAGTAACTCTAACTTAAACAGTATCATATTAACTGATGATGTTGCTAATTTTCAAACGAATGAACGAAGAACGAAGAATACAATGGCGTGTACCACACATAAAAGTGTCAGACGGGGAACGACTGACACTTCTAAAACATTTAGAAATTGGGATTTATACAAGTATCCATTACTTCCTAAAACTACTAAGCATTCTTGGTCAGTTATGACTGCATCTCAATTAGAGAAACCACGATATGTAATTTTTTGCTTACAAACTAATAGAAAAGATAATAAAACCAAAGACAGTTCATTGTTTGATCATTGTGTAGTAACAATTATAACACTATTTTTGAATTCACAGTATTATCCGTACGAGCCTTTAGGCTTACAGTTTACCGAGGGCAAATATAATATATTATACGAGATGTATGTGAAATTTCGTCAGTCTTATTATAACTGTCCTGCAGACCCCTTGCTTGACTTAATCAGTTTCAAGGAGAAGGCTCCTCTCTTTATCATAGACTGTTCAAGGCAAAACGATAGTTTGAAAACAGGTCCCGTAGATGTGCGGTTGGAGATTGAATGTTCAGCACCGATACCAGATAACACAACTGGATATTGTTTAATTATTAACAATCGACTTGTGGAATATAAACCTTTGAGTAACGTTTAGTTGTCAGCAACACCAATGTGACATCATTATAATTTCACATCGAACACTGATTACACTCATATTTATTTGCATTCCGATCCCTCCATTGCGGGGTGAAGGTTCGATTTTACTGTTATCTCTTTACACTATTATTTTACATTATTAACAATGCTCAATTCAGCGAAATCTGATGTGGAAGGCATTCGTGAAATTATTTTCAAGAATTTTAGTGGTGAGATAATACTTACCAAAAGTATGCGGATTGCTCAGAAAATATCGAACTTAAATTCATCAAAATACCAGAACAATGATGCAATCCGTACGGAAGATTCGGTGAAATCTGATATTGAAAACACACATTACCTTGAATTCAAGAGTGATGGTGAGGTTACGCATACATTTGTTCGAGTAAGCGACATACAGAATAATTGTGAAACATTTAAAATAGTTGAAGGAAGAGATGATTATTATCCTGAGGGACGGGATGAGTGTGATATTGGCTCATCACAGGTGAGCAGAACAATAGCCTCATTGATGAGTAAATATAAAAAAGACCACAAGCCTCAGCATCCGCACTTCAGCTCAAAAACAAAACGATTGCTCTGTTTCATAGACTGGCCTCTACATATGCGTCAGAAGCCGGAGGTTTTAGCGGATGCTGGTTTCTTTTATAGTGGTTATGGAGACAGGACCATATGTTTTTATTGCGGTGGAGGCTTAAAAGATTGGGAAGATGATGATGAGCCTTGGCAGCAACATCTTCAGTGGTTTAGTCAGTGTGCTTACGCTAAGCTCAAAAGTGAACTTGTGTAGTAGGTATAGCGTTTTAGGTTAGTATCTGAAGCCTATGCAATTGCGGAAAATGTCTATGATGAAATGTGTCTCTCTGTGTGTGTATGTGTGTGGACCAAGAAATCAAATGTTTTGTAATCGATTATTTATTTATCCACGCTTCGCATACATCGTCCTGAGTCGATGCAATCAGATTACTATACACATTGCATTAATCGTTCATTGTATCCGGGTTCTGCACTTGCTCTCGCTTCGCTCAAGCGCGTTATGCAGAACGCCCCAATAATACACTACTTAGATTACATATTGTGTAACTGTATTGACATCGGTCCAAGAATGTATCGGTAGATTTATTATCTGTGGCAACTTTAAAAGAAAAAAAGCATCTTTTCTAACGATCATACATGGTGACAGCGCGTGCGATCCGTAAAAAAAAAGTGTAATTTTTCATCATGGACGAGTTAAAAAGCCAAATAGATGCACAAATGGTACTCATACAACAACTACAATTGCAGTTGACACAACAGTCCCAGCCAGCATCAGGTCTTACCACTCAGATGGATATTGCATCTTTACTACCCGGAGTGTCCACACCACCGCCTCAACAATTTACTTTCAAAGCCGCCGACTGGTCAAACTGGATCACCAGATTTGAGCAGTATAAGGAAACGACACGTCTCAGGTATATGCCAAGCGAAACACAAGTAAACACTTTCTTATACTTATTGGGAAGCAAAGCAAATGACATACTAACCTCTATGAAATTGAGTGAGTGGGATAAAAAGTCCTACGATATCGTCAAAACTAAATTCGACACCTATTACACTGCAAGAAAGACGAAAATGTATGCCAGAGCACGCTTCAACCAAAGAATACAAAGTGAGCTAGAAAGCATAGACGACTTCATAACGGATCTACATGGCTTAGCAAAGAAATGTGAATTTGGGCAGCTCGAAGACGAACTTATACGAGACAGAATCGTAGCCGGCATGAGAAATACAGAATTGTCTAAGGCCATCCAAAACCTTGAAGAGGAACCTAAACTAGAAACGGTGATTAATAGAGTGAGACACGCCGAGATGGTTGAAGCTAACATGGAGGTACTAAACCCCACTCTACCTAACCCTCCACCAGAGGTAAATCTAGTAAATAAATTTAAAAAGCCTATTAAACAAGGCCAAACATCAGATATGTGCAGAAAATGTGGTCGTAACCCAAAACACAAGTTCTCTGAGTGTGAAGCAACAAAGTCTACGTGCAATGGATGCGGCGTCCGTGGTCATTGGTTGGCTGTGTGCAAGAAAAATAAAGTGGATAAAAAAGAGAGTACATCTAAGAGTGTAAATGAGATAGCAGATGAAAACTTTTTCTTTGGAAGTATTGAAAAAGAGAAAATCATTGATTCAGTTACTACACCGAAGATAGCACGCTCTAAACCTAAATTTGCAAGCATAGCAGTCAATGGACAGAAGATAAAGTTTAAAATAGACACCGGAGCATCTGAGACAGTAATCAGCCCAGAACTTAGGATCAAGCTGAAACTACCTAAGCCTATACAAGTACAAGAGAAACTTTTGGGACCCTGTGGCATAGTATTACCAGGACGTGGAATATGCAAAAATGTTCAGATGACTTGGGAAGGTAATACAAAACTTACTGATATATATATACTGGAAGACCAACATACCCCACTACTTGGACTACCAGAATGTGATGCTTTTGGCATAATAAAGTGGCATGAGGGAGCACAAATTATGCAGGTGCAAATCTCTAACAACACCCATCCTGAAGATGAATATAAAGAAATGTTCAAAGGTCTCGGTGTAATGGAAGGCAAGTACCACATACAGTTGAAGAAAGATGCAACACCCTATGCAGTTACAATGCCACGACACATCTCTATACCTATCAGACCTCAAGTAGAGAAAACTTTGAAGACTCTCCAAGACATGAAGGTAGTAGAACCGGTCTCACATGCTACAGAGTGGTGCGCTCCTATGGTACCAGTAGTAGAGAAGGGTAACACCGATAAGGTAAGAATCACGGTTGACTACACAGAGCTGAACAAGGCAGTGATGAGAGAATTTCACCCTCTGCCAACAGTCGAGGAATGTTTAGCACAACTAGCCGGAGCCAAAATATTTTCCAAGATTGATGCATTGAAAAGCCATTTTCAAGTAGAATTAACTGAAGACTGTAAAGACCTCACAACCTTCATCACTCCATTTGGAAGGTACAGGTTTAATAGAATGCCCATGGGAATGAACTCATCTAGTGAAGTTTTCCAGCGGAAAATAGCTGTAATATTGTCAGGCATAAAAGGTTGTGTAAACCATGTTGATGACACCCTGGTTTATGGTAGAACAGTAGAAGAACATGATACAAACCTGCGAGAAGTATTAAAAGCTCTTCACAAAGCTGGAGTAACTTTGAATCGTGAGAAGTGTATTTTCAGAACAACAGAATGCACATTTCTGGGATATAAAGTCACAGTCAATGGAGTACAACCTCTTCAGGACAAGGTAAAGGCAATAATTGACTTACCCATACCTAAAGACTTAACAGCATTGAGAAGTTTCATGGGAGCAATCAATCAGCACCTCAGATTTCTAGGAAACATAGCTGATGTAACAAAACCTCTGCGTGACTTGCTAAAGAAAGACTCTTCGAGGGAGTGGAATAATGAACATTCTACTGCATTCCAAGAAATAAAAAAGCTGTTAACTTCAGCCCCTCAGTTAGCACATTATGACCCCCAATTGGAGACCAGAGTCTCAGCAGATGCATCCCAGCAGGGAATAGGAGCTGTACTAGAACAAAAACATGGAGATGAATGGAAACCAGTTCATTTTTGGTCTTCTTCATTCACACCTACTCAACAAAGGTATGCAATGATAGAAAAAGAAGCGTGTGCAACAACTATGGCCTGTGAACGATTCAAACTATACCTCCAAGGTCTAAAAGTCTTTACCATACGTACAGATCATAAACCGCTCGTATCCATACTAGGATCTAAACCTATATCAGACCTCCCAACCAGGCTCCAAAGATTCCGCATGAGGATGACACCATTTAACTACAATATAGTGCATGTACCAGGTAAGTACATGTACACAGCTGATTTGTTGTCAAGAGCACCACTTCCAACACAAGAAGAAGATAAAGATATCTTAGAAAAAGAAGACAGACTTGACAAGACAACATTCCTCAGCATAATCAAAGACATGCCTTTCTCTGATGAACGACTTCAAAAAGTCAGAGAAGCTCAACAAGAGGATAATGTATCAAAGAAACTCTACAGGTACATAAAGGAAGGTTGGCCCCATTACAAAGACATAGAGGAAGAATTGAAACCTTTCTATAATCACAGAGATAACTTGATTTTACTAGAAGATATAATAGCTATTGGTCTACGATTATATATCCCCTCAAAAATGAGAAGAGACATACTTACAAAAATTCACACTGGACATGTCACCAGTTTTAAAGGTCAGCAGCGAGCCAAGCAAGCAGTGTGGTGGCCTACTATGGATAAAGACATCATCCAATGGTCAAATACTTGTGAAACATGCAGCAAGTTAGCTACACAAAAACCAGAACCTTTAATTAGTGGAGAAGTCCCAGAATACCCTTTCGAAATCATAGCGGCTGATTTATGCACATACAGAGGAAAAGAATATCTTGTAGTTAGAGATACTTTATCCAATTACCCAGAGGTAATCTCACTCACATCTACTACCTCCCAAGCTATAATCAACCACTTGAAATCAATCATGGCAAGACATGGAATCCCTAAAATCTTGAGGACCGATAATGGCCCGCAGTTCTCTTCAAGGAACTTCCAGGAATTTGCAAAAAATTGGGATTTTACTCACATCACATCAAGCCCACACTTTCCTCAAAGTAATGGAGCTGCAGAAATTGGAGTAAAGATAATCAAAAAGATTTTTGAAAGGAATCCAGAAGATCCACTCCTTGGATTACTTCATTACCGAACAACCCCCACTCAATTGGGACCAGCTCCAGCTGAAATTGCAATGTCTAGACTCTTGAATACGGTAATTCCAATGACATCAACAGCACTTAAACCCAAGGTGCAAGATTTGGAAGTATACAGACAAAAACTCAATAAGAGAAGAGAAAAAGCTAAGGAAACATATGATAAAAGACATAAAACTAAAGAACTTCCTGAATTAAAAGTTGGAAATAGAGTATTTCTACCTGATGATCAGATATATGGGACAGTCACGGAAAAAAGACAAGAGCCCCGCAGCTACTTAATATTGACAGAGAAAGGGAAGGAAATTAGAAAGAACAGGAGAGCAATCATCGAATTGCCTAATCAATATATCATTCCTGTTTCCACTCCTGCATTACCTCCTCCCACTCCACTTCTCTTATCCCCTTCAACTCCATTAAAGCATATTGTTTCAGACCAACCGCAACAGCATGATGAGAAGTCAAAACAGTCTGAATCAGAATTGGCACAGAGTCAACAGCAACCAGAGCCTGTTCAAGGTCTACAAACTCAGGAAAACCTAGATTCAACTCAACTGTTGTTACCAGAGATGAGACCATGCTCTCCGTCACAGGAGATAGGAATAGAAGCCCCTACACAAGATTATAACATCCCTACCAAGGAGAACTCAAGCTCATCCTCTCCTTTTGGTACCCCTGATTCATCTACTACATCTACAAACTTTGAATCAACACCAGAGAGAGATAAGGAAGTTACCACCACCAGATCAGGCAGACAAGTGAAGCCAAGAAAGTGTCTGTGCAAAGACTGTAACTTCTAGGTGAACATAATTAATTAATTAACTATATGGTTCTCTATATCATTACAGTGAGTGTGTGATTTATATACATAAATTACTTTAGTACCATAATGTTATGTTCAGTAGGGTAAGAAATAAGTAAACAATTTAGTTTAAATAACTTTACTTTGGCATACAAGCATAATGTACATCACAACAAATCACTCATGGTTCAATTTAATAATAGCATTGTCAAAAACAAACCCACTGTGTGTATAATTCTGTAAACTGTTTTGTTAAAATGCATAAGCTCTTGAGATATTTTGATGTAAGACTTGTTGAATTCTTTACTTCTAAATGTATTTCTATATAAACGATTTCTAAATGTTTAAAGCCTCAATAATTGCACTAGGCTCTAAGTTTAAGTTTGGTTTGTTTACTTTGAAGATAGGCTTTGAATTATGTCATTAATGTCACATGACAAGAACAGATCTTAATCATATTCTTTGTAGAAAAAGGAGATGTGTAACTGTATTGACATCGGTCCAAGAATGTATCGGTAGATTTATTATCTGTGGCAACTTTAAAAGAAAAAAAGCATCTTTTCTAACGATCATACACATATAGCCAAAAATCTGCTGATAATAATATCTAATTTTGTCCATTTTGTCCTCAACAGCTCCAAAACTTCACCATAGCAGAGCCCCAGCAAGTCAACAGGGCGTTCTGGAGAACATGCTCGTTCATGCTCGGTGCATGTGCCACCGTCGCCTTCAAAGACACTGTGTCTGTCAAACTACACAGTTTTCCTGGACCTGATAGTAAGATAGTGTTACAAATATTTAAATTAATGCTTGATAAGTTCCAGTAATACGGTTTCAGGCAACTCTTGTGTCTTTTGCACTGATGGAAAATCAAACTTGAGCCTTGATTGGTACCACCAATCCAGGGCAGTATCGATTCTCAAATAAATAGGCAAAGTTCAAATTTTTCAAATTTATAGTATAGATAATAAAAATTAAAATGATTATGCTAATAAACTTAAAAATAATCACTGATACAGATATAAAGTTCCAAACGGCTGCATTATTGTTGAGTGCAATATGTGCAGTATTTAATAACTATAGTAAGACATAGCAATTCTTAGGTCCTAACTTGAGATCTTACTCAGCATCTAACCAACCCAAAACTCAGTCCGCAGCGGTTCCTTCATCTACGACGTGGACCTTCCAACCCTGGGCGACTGGAAGCCGACCCAACATGAGCTCGTGACCCTGAGCGCGGAGTACGTGAAGCTGCTGCGTCAGAACGAGCCCATTGAGAGGCTGGAGGTTGGTGAGGAACTGGCTCTGGAGATGTTTGTGGAGAATGAGCATAAAACCAGGCAGATACCTAGTATTGCTAGGAATAATGGTGAGTGGCGAAATTCTGTGATATTTTTAACTATAGCATTTTTTAATTGGTTGAGGATTTTGAAAGGATCACTGTCATGCATCTATAACCATGTTTAATGATTTACTGCCAAAAATCCATATTTATAGTATTTTTTTCTTCTCTTCACAGAATATATTTAATATCACATATCTTTCTGCCAAATTGGTTGACAAAGTGTACACATATGTAATAGGGCGAACCTCATGCCATTACCAGGCACAATTCCTGACAACTGCAACTGAGAAATACTTAGGGCGAATTCCACCAAACTTTTACACCTAGAATAAGTCTTATCCTGAGAATAAAACTAAATTTTGGACAGTTTTTCCATACTTGAATAGAACTGTCAGAAGTCAATTTTATTCCTCGGATAAAAGATAAAATAATAATAATAGACTTTGGTAAAATAAGCCCTAAGGGATCAAATCGAGGGCTCCTCGAGTTCCTTCCTCAGCGCTCAGTATGTACGCTACCGACCACTACACTGACGGTGCAGTCGACCACATACTAAACTAAGTTATATTTGTTTCACAGGTAAAGTGACGCTGTACAAAGTGGGCAAACATGTCGATATCTCAAAGGGGCCCATGATTAGCAACACAAAACAGATCGGAAGGGTAGCAGTCGTGTCCGTACACAAACTAAATGGTAAGCTAAGACATGTAAAATGTGGAGACAACAATACAACAATAATTGTGCAATGACTGGACAGGTCCTCTCAATCTGTGTGATTCTTTCCTCAAAAAACCATCTCAGACATCGATCTACATGGTCTTCATATGATCTGACCAAGATTAAGTCTGGACTTTAAAAGAGACTGTGACCTCTGAGTTTATTTCGGCCTTTCTTCTCAGACTAGTCAAATAGGAAACGCCGACCTCATCTAGTTTTAAAATAATAATATTTTTTTTTATTTTTTTTATTTTCTCACCACAATATCCTTATAAAATAATAACAAAAAATAAACATTATTGTCCAGTCATGGGCTTAAAGAAAAATATTGTGGGAGACTGGTGCCTAAGCTAAGCCGAAGCCTGTATTTCAGGCCACCAGGTCTCCGCCCCAAATATACAATTTTATTATGGTTTCCCGTATATTAAAACTAGACAATGTTTTCAATTTTATTTATAGGAAGGAGTTCGTGAGGAGTGCGTGGGTGTGTGAGTGAGTGGGTGAGTGAGTGTGTGGGTGTGTGAGTGTGAGTGTGAGTGTGAGTGATGAAAAGTTGGTGCGAGTTAAACTGTTTGATGAATGCCGTAGTAGTATGTGCTTGTGGTAGATAGACATAAACAGAATGCTGTGACTATTTTGGGATAGATAGTAAATTTTCGGTTGTGTCATAGTCAAGAGTTATAAGCCATCCAATAAGTTTTTTCTTACACAGGTGTTTTGTGAGTGGGAAGATGTTGTGAACTTTGTTTACTTTGTTATAGAGGTACCCTCCAAGAAAACAGAAGAATCGTTCAGAGAAACAAGTTCTAAATTTATTAACGGACCGGTCGATGGGGTCGTAGCGTCTTTTACCGAGCATAGGTGTGGGACTATAAGAAAGAAGTGCGTGTTGCTTCAGGGTGGACTGTAGAATGAATAGTTGGCGAACCGTGAGAACCCCACTTTCCCGGTACAGGTCGGTTGTGGGGTAGAGGAATGGCCGAAAATACGATACTTTTAAGATTGCTCTCTGCGCCCTTTCAAGTTGGATTAGAGTCGATTTAGGTGCACAACCCCATGTTGTTATGCAATAGGTTAATAAGGACTGACAAAGTGCGTAGTAGACCGTCCTCCTAAGGCCTTCACCCGCCACGTGTCTTAGGTTCTTAAATACATAAATTAATTTACGAACTCTGGAGGTGAGTGTGTCGATATGCGGATGAAAGCCCAGGCAAGCATCCAGCACCACCCCAAGGTATTTTATAGAGTTTGTTCTCTCTAAGCAGGTGCACGTGCAGGCCGTACTGTGGGGGATGGGACATTTATGCGCGGTGATAGATAATGGAGGCGCTAGACTTTGAGAAACTTTTCGCATAGAAAAATTTATATATTTAGTTTTGTCTGCATTCAGGGTAAGGACGTTGTCATGCAACCATTTTGACACCTTATTCAGGCCAGATTGAGCACTTTCGAAAACGCTGCGCCACGTGGTAGAACTAAATATTAGGGCAGTGTCGTCCGCAAATGTGAAGATTTTGCCTTTGTCAAGATTGAGCGCACACAGATCGTTAATATAAATTAAAAATAGAGTAGGGGCAATCACACTGCCTTGTGGAACTCCGTGTGTAATAAGTTTCTCGGAACTAATGTGATTGTTTATCTTCACGGTCTGTGTACGGCCTGTAAGGTAGTCTTCGAAAAGTTTTAATTGCATTCCCCTTATACCCATGCTCTCCATCTTCTCTATAAGGATGGTGAAAAATATGATTGACGTGTAAAAGTGTTTGTATAAACCTACTTACAAAATAAAATCATTTATCATTTATTGAAAACACTAGAAATACTAATGCATGAGAGTATTTTGGAAATCCTATCCTATCCTACTTCCTAATTTTCCTACTAATATTATAAACGTCAAAGTTTGTATGGATGGATGCATGTTAGTTACACTTTCACGCAAAAACTACTGAACGGATTTGGACGAAATTTGGCAGACAAACGGTTTATAACCAGGATTAACATATAGGATACTTTTTATCCCGATATTCCCACGGGATCGAAACTTATACGGGTCAAACCGCGGGGCGCAGCTAGTATCAAATAAATCCTAACATCAAAATTGTGGCCCAACTATGGGTTTTGCCAATCTTTGACTAGCTATAGTAACTAAACTATACGATATACTTAATTGATTGAATTTCCGTATACAGACTGGGTAGGGCATTAGATATACCGTCAGACTAGTGTGACATCGAATTAATTCTTTAAGTCATTGGCGCCGATTCTCTTGTTCACAAACTAAACTAAATTTAAGTTTATTGCATCTTTTTCTTTCTATTTCATTAAGAAGAGGACAGAAGATAAATATTACTTTAGTCCTGTCAAATTAGTCAGCGCCTGACGTAAATATGACGTATTTTTAGTAGCCATGTTTTTAATCACGTCTAATTTGTCTATGGAGTATCTTAATTTGACAGGACTAAACCAATATTTATCTTCTGTCCTTTTCTTAATGACATATAATGAAAAAGATGCACTGAACTTAAATTTAGTTTAGTTTGTGTACAGTTACGAGCAAAAGTATGGCTTTATTCAAAAGCGATTTACTCCTTTGTTTTTTAATGAAATTTTATGTTGTTACGAACATAGCATTTTCGAACCCATAGGTTTATGTAATGTGTCGTATTTCAACGTTGCATTCGTTATTTCACAAAAAAAGGAATTGGAAATTGCCAAGTGTTGACATATTGGTGCTCGTGACTGTACAAGGGAATCGGCGCCAATGACAGCCACCGCGGTCACCGGTGTCCGCCAACAATAGATTTTCTATATTTCATTACGAGATGCTTAAAAATCTGTTTCAAGGTAGAGATTTTCCGATATTTCGGTAAATTTTGTAAAACTGTAAATCCGTAAGATTTTGCTGTACATATTTTGTGTTGTTTTGGTAGGTATTGACCCAAGCTATCACCCCCTGCAGTATGTCGTTTTATTTACTGGACATCCTGTATACGCAGTTTAATTTATTGCTGTATTGTCATCTCCACCTTGTATAATACTTACAAATATCTGTGAAGCTTCACCAGATAAAATTTCAATCATAATTTCAATTAGCCTTGCGCCGTGGAAGTGGCAAAGTTTTGAGCCAACAAGATCTAAAATACAGTCGTGCCAGCGACACGAAGACAAGAGCAAACAAAAATTTTAACTTTTCATTTCAAGTGACTTGCTTTTCATTTCAACGGGAGCTGGTCGTGTAGTTACTTGAAATTATGAATTTAGAAAATCTTGTCTGTTTTGTCGTCATTAGATCGCATCTGCGGAGTTTCGTTAGCTAATTTAATTCGACTCCATATAATGTAGGTATCAGCCGTTGGTCCCGGCTGTCATTCGTGGATCTTTGACAGTCGTTACGGGTCGTCAAAAGCCCGAGTCTTGACAACCAGTCTTACCAAGGGGTTTCGTATTACTCAGTTACTGGGTTGTGGAGGTCAGATAGGCAATCTCTCCATGTAAAACACTGGTACTCAGCTGCATCCGGTAAGGGAGATGGTGATGAGATGATCAGCAATAAGACCAATGTATAACCGTTCTATGATACAACCTTTCAATGGCGACCCTCCCTTCGTTTGGTCATGATATTAAACGTAGCCATTTCTTGCAGGTTCAGCAGGCAGCGACATCAAGCAGCTCTACAGGTTCCAAGGCGTCGCGTTACCGACCGGCGTCATCATCAACCACTTCGCCTTCTCCATACTCACTGAGAGAGCTAAGAAACTGGTAAGCGCTTTATTTTGTTTTGATTAACCGACTGCACGACAGCAAAGACAACTAAACTGACTTGTAAAGTTTTGGGCCAAGTCCATGCAAAATGCTTCTTAACTTCCAAGCTAATTTGTTCAAGAGAATAAGGCTTAAAATCGAATCGGAAAGTACTCACAGTTTCATGTCCGAGAACTGATACACGTCACTCTCACTCTCGTACGACCGTCACTCTGCTTCGTCACCGTTTCCTGTTGCTGCTTATGTTTTTTCCATTTATATTGTAAGGCCCCTCACCCACGGCGACTTTTTGTAGCGATGCTGTCGCGCGTTTCGTAATCGCGCGACAGCATCGCTACTAACGCGCGTTTCATAATCGCGCGACAGCATCGCTACTAACGCGCGTTGCTCGCATTTGCAATGCGCTACAGAAGCGATGCCAACGCTTTACAGCACCGCGACTGTATCGATGCAAACGCGCGACCGTGTCGGACGACATCGGGGAGAGAACGGAGGGAGGGTGGCGCGTGAGTGGAGAACCGAGCATCAATGCAACTCGCATCGCGACTGAAGCGCGAAAGTATCGCGTTTGCATCACGACTGAGAATCGTGGTGTGGGCGAGGGTAAACAGCTAGCGACCGCATCGCGACTGTATCGATGCGAACGCGCGACAGCATCGCTACTACATCGCTACAAAAAGTCGCCGTGGACGAGGGGCCTTAAGAACTGCCTGCGCAACTACTGAGCGTTAGGTCCTGGCTTAGACTCCCAGGTTGTGGTCCGGCGATGTGTTCTCGATTGGGTGTTTCCATGAGGGATGTTTCATTATCTTTAGATTGCGTTATCCCATTACGTCTTTGAAGTTTCACCAGAGAATTTAATTTGAATGGTCAAATTAGTGCCGCAATCCATCACGCGGGCCCGGGATTATACAAGTTTTGACCTTATATTGTAATTTAAAATTTTTATTGCTTGAGTACATCTACATATAGTTTTTATTGTGTTTCTTGGTATATTGGCGTGACTAGCTGACATATGGCAAATAATTTAATTTAATGTTCTGTGTCTTGGTAATGTTAATTACTTTGCATACCTAGTATTGTATACAATCAAGCGTTTTCTAACTGAACAGACAGCTGTGCTGTTGTTGCGCCACTTCTTCCCAGCGAAAGCACTAGGAAGTGGTGAAGGGAGGGTGTTTTGGGGGACTGACTTTTGTAATTTTTACGTTCAAAAAGTGCTGAATCTCCTAATTTATATAAATGACTTTTGATTTTGAACTGTGCCCGTGGTGAATTTCGGCCCACTCCCTCTCACAGAGAGAAGGCCTCTGCTGTGTCCCAACAGTGGGAACATTATAGACTAATCATGCTTATGCTATTTGAACCAAGATCTCTTACAATCAACCTTGATGGGCGAAAGTTTGAGAAACTTTACCTGGTATTTCAAACTACTTTTCATTTCAGAATGCCGTCAAATCACCAATCCCAAAACCAGTGGAAACCGAGGAGTCTGAGAGCATAGCAATGAAGATGAAGGCGTGAACACGATAGTACCTTTAATTAGTCCGTAATTATAAGTAGTTTAGCTATCTATAAGTCAATAAAACATGCTAAGAATGTTACTGGTATTTTTATTGTTATCACGATCAATGACTACCTTGTTTCCTAATTCAATTTAGTATGAAACATATGTAGATATAAAGGCATGAGGAACAGGGTGTAAAGTTCACTCATCCTCCATAAAAGGGAGGATCCTCCGACGTCAGACGTGTGGTGTGTCTGGTGAGCAACTGCCCGACGATTTGAAAAACAAATATAATTGGCATCTCGACCGTCAACCTTAACCGGGATTTGTTATGGGTTCCTAAATAAATTTAGGCGTCCAACCAAGACTGAAAAAACTTAAAAACAAAGCGATTACACGCTAACGGCGCCCCCTGTGGGTACGGACCTTGGCTTAGGGCGTCGCTGGGAGAGGCCAGCAAGGGACAAGCTGGATCGGATTATTGCCCGAAGATTGGACGTTCTATATATGCTAGTTGCGCGATGCAGTATTTTGCGTGACGTCAGTGTGATGCGTGGTTCGCACGTCGCGATGTAGATGCCGCTACATAGGTATATTTCAGGGTATTATTTCTCTAGTCTAGTGATTGTAAGCGCAACTGAGCTAGCATTAGTCAGTAATCGTGTAGCTCAACTCCGATGTTAAGGAGCTCAACGATGGTGTGTGAATAAGTAGGCTATTTTGACCCCGCATCCTAACCGAAAATATCGTTCGGGGGAATATGCGATTGTTTACATGAATATGACATACTCGCACAACCAAGCAAGTCGTGTATGTACAGACAACAGCACATGAAGCTACTACAATCTGTCAAATTTCTTTAATAGATTTTCAATTTTATCACTGACGCATTAATGTTCAAGGTTGATTGGGAGAATTTGACAGTTTCGGGTAGCTTGACCTGCTGTCGTCTGTACGTCATTCAGTACCTACGTAAACAATCGCGTATTCGCGTGGCAGTCTCTTTTGTTTAGGTCTCAGGGTGAAGACATCGAATTGATCTCAGTCAGGCATTGTCCATTAGGATAGCAATAGGCTCTCCACCTTTTACACGGAAATTCGCCACTGCCTGCCCCATTAAGAAATGTAGGCGTTATGTTCATCGTCAGAATTAGCAGTTATTTTGTGATTGGGAACTTCCAAATATATAGTAAAACCACCTCATAGTAGAATTATTCATTAAAATTTTATTTCTTACATAATATTTACAGATATCTGAAATGACAATAAAATACTACAGTATTATTATTCCATCGAATTCTTCATAGACAACAAGATATTTTGAAAATGCATATAAGTAGGTACTTTGTACTTTACATAATTAGGCACTTTAGTGCGGCCGACGAAACAATGCGTTCTTGACACCTGTCAGTTTCATACAAACGAATACGTGTTTTGCGAAGCTGATCTTTAAAAGCTACTAAGATTGTCGCACTGACAGGTGTCAGGAAGGCATTCTCACCCTAGTTTCCTGAAAGCCTCCACAATAATCTCTTCATCCCTATGATAACTTACTTTATATTGGTTGTTGTTATTTTGGCGAACAAATCGTACGGTGAATTTGGCAAAACAGGTACACTACAATCTGCCTTTCTTTGATAGATTTACAAGTTTATCGCTAAAGCATTAGGTTCAAGGTTGATTGGGAAAATTTGACAGTTTCGGGTAGCTTGATGTGCTGGCGTCTGTATTGACTGATTGATAAGGCTTTCAGGAATTAAGAGTAAATCTACTGATCCCTTTACCATCATCATAGAGAAGGAATAGAGTGTTAATGGGGGTAAAAACTGTAAGCTCGCCATAGGTGGCAGCACTGCTGCCCGTCTACAAGCCGCCATTGTTTTGTTTATGTTTACTTTTTTATGGTTAGAAAGGGGATGACTACCGAGATGACGACCAATAGAGAAGTTTGTAGGAAATAGACACGTTGCGCCGACCACAGATAAATTGGGATAAAGGCAGGAGAATGATTATGTTTAGTTTTGTGTGGATCACAGATTAAACGAAAACTAGATAAATATGTACCTATGCAACTTGAAATGTAGCACTGTTAGAACACGAGCTAAGGAAAAGGGATGCGTCTCCCACTGGTAAAAAAGCAAGTGTAGTGGAAATAGTACAATATGATACGTGTGACATAAGTAGTCCATTGTTGCACAGCGTGAAAAAAAAATTGAAATTGCTATACGTCGTGCGTTACTAGACTTACTTAAGTCACGAGTATCGTATACTATTTAATAGCTCGTGTGACCTAAACCCGCGCATAAGTCACACTGTTCTGTGTAAAAATGGACGACAGAAGTCACAGAAAAGCATGACTCAAATGCGGCTTAGGTCACACAGTGCTATAAAGTAAATAAAATATGAACATTTTATAATTTATAGGTTACCAGCTTTTGCCTGCGACTTCGTCCGCGTGAAGCAATTTTCTTAATTTTTTTTCCGTAAGAATCTTCTATAAAGTATTAGAAAACTTAAAAAAAAAAAGGTGGATAAAATCGGTAAAGTCGTTCTCAAGTTATGACGTGACCAAGGGAAATAGGAATTCATTTTTATATAGATTTGCACTCCATTCCTTTCTACGCCATGATATCAACATCTTTCGTCCCAATTTATTTAAGAACTTGTCCCTCTTTTTTCGTTTCCTTATTATTTACTGCTATTGCTAGCCCAGTAACTAGAAAAAGGTAACTCTAATTTCTAGTGACCTCTATCAGAAATAAATAATTAATTACCGTGAATGAAATAAGATTGAATAAATGGTCTATGAATACTCATCATCATCATCATCATTTCAGCCGAAAGACGTCCACTGCTGGATATCGGCCTCGGCACCTCCACTTCGACCGGTTCTGTGCTTCTCGCATCCAACGGGTTTCTGAGGCTTCAACGTCGGTCCACCTTGTGGGAGGCCTTCCAACGCTACGCCTTCACAACCCCCTCAAGAATGGCAAGCACAAAAAGCACTTGGCCCCTTGTACCCGGCGGCCCGCCTACCCTTGTCTACAGTAGCGGCCAAAGCCACGGTAAGGTAAGGGTTGCTAAGAATCCCCGGAAGAGACAAATACTCTACATAGATTAAAATGGATGAATGGGTCTTGGAAGGAAATAGGCAGTAGGCCAACTTTAATAGAGAATGTCAAAGGCGACTATGGCTTTAAAGGTGGGAGAATTTTAAAGTCAAGACTGTCATACTAATTATGCTATGCACTACAAGTTGTTTTAGATTCAGTGCAGACTGAAAACAGAATGTTCTGAAGGACAATTCTCGTACTTAAAAAACGTTCGAATTCAACACGCAATTCCATCTCAGCAACAATCAATGTCAAAAACTTGTCAAAAATGTATATATATTGATTGTATTTTTGACAGATTGAGACTGAGATTTGAATACGAACGTTCTACGAGAATTGCCCCTCTGATGTCACTCAACAATGGATTTTATTTTCAGTTTCCTAAAGTCCAAACAAGCACGCGCGGTCGAGCACCCACAAACCCTTTGCAGTCTCTGGCTGTGCAACATTGCACTTTGGCACTGATTGTGATCATAAACTCGAAATACACCAGAATGATTGATTTCTGAAGTTCTAAATGCAGAAAACTTATACTCTATCCTATCTACGAAGACTTGGGTTTTTTAGGATCAGACGGCCCATCTTCCTCAGATCCAGCCTGAAAAATAGGCTGTGGCTGAGTTTTCTTATAAGCCGGGGCCACCCAGAACGGATTCTCTTCTGCATCCTTCGCATACTTCAAGATAGCTTCTCTTGGATCCTGTTCATCATCCACCCTCTTGCTTAGACCCAGATTCCTGATGACGAAGGAGCTGAGGGTACTGCCAGAAGCAGCAACCCTTCCTCCTTGGCCAGATGTGATGGGTAGATCTGGTCGATGGGACTTCACAGGGTCTAGCCTGTCTTTCTCCAGCTTTTTCTTGCTTGTCCTGAGTTTTTCTTGCCTAAACAGGGGTAAGGCATGGGGAGTAATAATCTGTTGAGCGCTTACGACTTCAACAGAATGTTTCTTTCGATGCGTCTTCACTATGCACAACTTCGCGCCGCGCAAACTCTTCTTCTGGTCAAAATAGCATTTGACAACGCCATTTCCGCACCCAACGAAAATCTGGTTCAATTTCGCGTGCCATATGCCTTTAATGACATGGGATTTCGTGACATCTATATGCGTGGTCTGTTCAAAAGTCTTCGTATTGTAAAATATTAGTCTTCCTGTATCCTGACCTCTTTGTAACGACTCTCCAGTGAAGATTAAAGTGTCATCTGGACTGAAAGCGCAATCCGTTTGCTCATACCTTGAAAATAAGTCTCCAAAAACGTGCAAAGGTTTCCTGAAGTTCCGTAAGTCCCATATCTTCATTGTGTCATCATTACCTCTGCTGGCTAAATAGGAGCCGAGGTAAGAATACGATATGCTGGAGATTTCTGACTGCTTCTGATGGCAATCTCTAACACAAGCTGTTGTATTGACGAAGTTCTTCCGATGGTCCCACATTTGTATCGAACCGTCATAACATCCGCATGCTACGGTGTTGCCATCTCTTGAAAAGGTGCAAGCAGTTGGTTTGGCCTTAAGACCTCCTTGCTGTCGAGGTTTGATGACGGCCTTATGTTGTTTTGGGTTCTCTGTGAGCCAGAGGCGAAGGGTCCCGTCTTGGGAACATGTCATGAATTCTTCACGGACTTGAGGGTGCCAGCAGCCACTGTTTAGGGCTGCTGTGTGGCCTTTAGTTCTGGAAGAGAAACAAATTAAATACACTTGATACAATTGAATACACTTTTTGGTCACCCTAACTACCACCACACACCACACCATAATTTATCTGTAATAAATAAAAGAAGAGGATCAATATAAAACTAAAGAACCATAACGTACTTAGCCATATCCGTGATGTACTGGTCTCCCTTCACACACTCAAGCACTTCGAAGCCATCTCGGTCTAGCACTTTGGCCTGAGCTGCGCCACTGACTACCAAGATGGAGTCCCCGGTGGTGGAGTACTGCAGGGCCTTGATAGGGTGGTTCTCACACGGTTGGAGCGTGCGGAACGAACGCATTGATGAGTCCATACCTGGGAAGCAAAAAGGTAAATTTTTAAGAAACCAAAACTTTGTTTGCAAACATACACTTTGAAATTGCATATTAAAACCTATCTTACAATACAAAGGTAGGTAACTAATCTGCATTCGCGATTTATTTGCCAAAAATGTAAACAAATATGAGTTTATGGAAAAATAACTTTAATTCCTACACAATAAAGTTCATTTACATAAACATTTTTGTAACTTTTTCAATAGTCACTCTGAAATCAACTTAATTACCATTACAATAAAGTTGTTATTTTTTTAACTTGAAATAACATAAATTTGAAACATAATTTAAAATTTGAATAGGCTTTACCTATAGTTATTGGAAAACATTTACTGATATAAGTGCCTGCATGCTGAAGTCACTTTGCAGTTTAATTTAGCACTCATGTAATTTTGAAATACATATGCATATGTAATGTGTAGGAAAGAGGGACAACTTGTGAGAAAAGTTATGAATATGAATGTAAGGTCTGGATCGTCCGAAAGGGTTACCGCTGCCCTGGAACATAAAGGGCTAAGGAAGGAACACGGGTGGGTTTTAGTCAGTAAGAGTCTGACACTCCCTTCCGCTCCACCCAGAGCGGGAGGGGTCATTAGATGAATTCCCATCCTCAAAAAAAAAAAAAAAAGGTCTATTCAAATTTACGTTTCCAATTTGATGTTATTTCAAGCTCAACAAATATCAACTTCATTTCAGTGGTAATTAAGTTGATTTCAGAGTGACTAGCATTATTTAAAAATGTTTGAAGTTGTATCATAGACTGAACTTTATAGTGTAGAAATTAAAGTTAATTTTCCAATAACTCATGTTTATTTACATGTTTGGCAAGTAAATCGCGAACGCAGATTAGATGACTATACTATATTCTGACATCTTATTCATCCTTGGGGTAGTCTAAACCACTGGGTTTTGGTGCATTCAATTTTGCACAAGAGTTTGTTGTAACAGTGCACTAAATATCGCAGCATTTTGCTGAGATAGGTCTTTTTGACCTCGCACAGCTCTTTTTTTTTGGTTGTTTTTAATGTAACTTTGCTAGTTTTAAATGCTTCTTTTTTTACTATTTGTATTTCCTGTGTGCGTCCCAAAAAGTATTTGTTCTTTCTTTCACTGCGGAAAGATTTTTGAAGATTCCTTGCCTTATTAGGGGGTTAGGGGATAAAATTTCAACATTTTTGCCAATGGGATATCCTATCGGGTGCATAGCTTGTAGATTATAAGATATAACGCCTACAAAACATTGAATGTCATGTTTGACTTACCAGCAAAATCCCAGAAAGAGACATCGTAATCTATTGAGCCTGTTGCCAGACGAGCTCCTGACGGGTCAACTGCCAGAGCCACCACAGCTTTAGTGCCATGCAGCATCTCCACCTAGAAATAAATAAAATTATTGTTGATTGTTATAAGTTGTGAGCATCTGAGCATTCACTGCTTCATGAATAGAAGCCAGGGCGTTTCTTATTTATTTACCTTCCATTTGTTGTTGTTACATCAAGATCTAGTCTTAGGAACTAAACACACTTATTCAGCTCTGTTCAGCTTTTGTCCATAGAAACCAACGATTTTCTATGGAATGTGTATGCATCCTTTCAGCTTTATGGATGCGTACGCATTCCATACAAAATCGTAGCTCGGGTCTAAAGTTAACTCTTGCGGGACAGCGGGATATCATTTGTTTGCTATCAGAAACAGAAATCGTACTGCGATTCAAAACGCCCAGCGCACCCTGGACAGCTAGCACTTGGTAACACAGAGTCTAGCTGACTAGTCCTTTCACCACAATGGTACACTAGCTCCCCTCAGAGCCATAATTAACGGCCCTTCTCAGGGCCAAATAATAATAACAACCACTCCAAGGGCTCCCATCACCAGCTATCCAAACCTGTCCTTATTGTCACCTCAATAAATATTGAAGGGTTTTCTGCCACTGATGCCGCAATTAACGTCGCCATGTACTGGGCTCAAATAATATAAAATGTTGAAGAAGAGTACCATCGACACGAAAAGAACTAGAAGAAGTCTATTAGTCTGTTTATAACATTGATATTTTTCTAAGCTTAAAAGAACATTTTTAAATTTAATGTATCATCTCACCTCATGACTATTTGGTATCCTTTTCTCTATAGGCAGATCCTCATCATCAGAGCCGCTCAACTCATCATAACTGTCTTCACCATCACCCTTACTCTTCTTAGTTTTATCATCTTTATTCAGCAGGTCTGTTGGTATTTGTGGACCAATTTCATCATCATCATCATTATCTTTTGATGCCTCTATTGGCAATGGGCCAATTACATCTTCATCACTTTCTTCATCCTTTTTTGTCTCTGGTTTTGGCATTGCAGCTTCGGCTTCTAACCTCTTTTTATTGGCTTCTTGCGCGTTTATCTTTGCCTGCTCCACCAACTCGATGACGTCAAAGTTTTTAGCTTTTTTACCGAAGTTTCTTATGCCCATGACTTGCTGAACGTGCTGGTTCTCCAAATCTTCAGCTATTTCTTCAATTTCTTTGTGTTCTTGAATAGGTGTTCGCCCGAAAGTGCCGAAACCGGACGTGTTTGCTTCATTTTTATTGCTGTTTTCGCCTGTTTTGCTGATGTTAAACTTGATTTTCCCGAAGGAAATTGGTTTCTTGTGCATCTTTGAAGACTTGATGGTCCTTGTATTTACTTATTTATTTATTATTTCAACTTCACATTGATTTTTCATACGGCACTCATAGTGTTTGTTACTAAAAGCGATACCTAAATTATATCCATAAATGTATGTATCAACGAATATCTAGGATATCTATCATACTATTATTTTTCGCGACAGTCGCAAATCCACAATCATAGATTCACGAAGAATTGATTTGTTTTGCAAATGTCAAACTCAATCTTTCTTGTCGTGGAAAGGAAAACATTACATTATTTGGCTCTTGAAATATTCTATATAATTTGCATTTTTCACGTTCTGTCTTTGTCTCGCAGGAGCCGAAGACTGAGATAGAACATGTACCAAGATTTCGTAAAATTACAAAGCAGTGTCAACCATTGACAGTGACAAAGGTCAACAATTAATTGAGGATACTGCGTTTTGTTTATATTTTTTGAGAATTTGTTTTTGAACTTCTGAAGTTAAAGTTTTAAACAAGACGCTAGTGTATGGACATTTTAAAATCTCTCACGAATTTCAGATTATTATTTTTAAAAAGTACTTCTGTAATCCAGTTGTTAATTAATTTAAAGTAATTTTGGAATGGTACAGCGTTTTATTGTCATGTTGACGTGCTGTTTCTATGCGCTTATTGTTATTACTTTGATGTAATTCAATCAACTCAGATCATAATTTTCAACTCATAAATCAACAAAAAAGTGTACGTTATTATCCTGCCAATAATTAAATTCTGTACTAATACAGTTTATGAGAACAGCAGAAAAATTAAAAAAATTGGGTAAGCATACTTATTCAACAAAAATACGATCGTTAAAATTACAATGTTGAAGACATCACAATCTGTTTACAAACTATCTAGATTTAACGAATTAATAAAAAAATTGTTTCGAAAATACTTAAGATTTTAAAAACAAAGGATTCCAATAATAAATATTCGCATTCATGTATTAAACAGATAACTATAACACGTGTAAATGCTTTAGATTCTTATTGCTAACAATGGGAGATTTTCGCTAGCCTGCAATTATTTTATATCGCCAAATAACGTCATTCTGCCTAGGGCTGCGGTCCTGAGTGGTCACCAAAGATGTTTGTGTTGCCGATATTCTGTGTTCTCCTCGGCTCGGCCGTCGGATATATTGATAAGGGTAAGATAATAATATTTATTTAGAATATTCTTGATATTGCTAACGCTGTTAGCGTCATTATTTACGTTATAATAACAGGAAAATGTAATTAGCTGTCTTGTATGAATCGGTTCAAGTTCAAACATACATAATGTTGCAAAAATGATCATTTTTTTTTGCTTTTTATTATCTTTTACCCACCTACCTATCCTCTACCTACCTACATATTTTTCTTGCAAAACGAATAAGTTTTTAGTGAGTTATCTTGTGTTGTTCCATTTCAATTCCTCAAGCTGATGTAATTTATATGTGAAACTTGTCTTAGGCAAAATAAAAACAAAGCTGTGAGCTGAATAGATTGGTTTTTTTTGTGCTTATCTCATATTGAGTTTTAGTAGCAGTTTACAAAACAAATGGAGCATATTTTATTTTTCTGATAACATGATTATCATTTATTAAGGAACATACTGCTTACTTTTACAATAAACAGCTCATCTTGCTGTGCTTCTGTCACTACATGATGAAACCTGCTTAATTTAGACAGAAAAAAAAACTTAAATCTTTGTCCTCTCAATAATGAATCCAAGGAATTTAATCATAATTTCTAAAATGTCAGATATCAAAAACTTTTTCTTATTTTTTAGATGCTCCACCGCAATGGAGTCCTGTTTACACTGTAAAGGGAACATTAAACATTCCCTATGCGGAGCTGAAAGAACCTTTCTACACCTGGTAAGTGTATATTCCTTATAAATAAATTAAAACAAAAAAAAAAAACAAGTAGTGTCTGCCTTAGGAAAAAGGTGAGTCTGTGTGTGTTTATGTACACACATTAACAGGCAAGAAGAAAGGCTGAATGCCATGCACGGATCAATCTATACTCCATTCGGAATAAGATTAGACATTTAAACAAACCTTTTTTGCAGTCCGTTTAACCGATTTTGACTTCTATTGCGTTGGTGGCATGACAAATGGCAGCTGCAGTAAATAGTTGGTATTGTAACCACTTTTTTGCTTTTAATGCCATCCCTAAGTCACTTGTCCCTAAAGGTTCACTTTAGGGCCAAGTGACGGGGAAATTTTTTGTACCCCAGACTCACCGCGTCGCATCGCATCGCATCATCCGCCTGCATTAGGTATTTCGTTTTCGCTTTGCATTCTTTCTGATATTTTTCTTTTGTAAGGGTCCTTGCGCGATGTTAAGTAGCCTATCTCAATACTTGGGTTATCAAATGCAAAAACAAAATTTTTCAAATCCGACCTGTAGAGATCCAGAGATTAGCAAACAACAAACAAACTCTTCTGTTTAGTATAGATAGATGTTAAGAGATATACCTACTTTCAGTTTTTATAATGTTAAGTATACACAAATTAATCAAAATCAAAAGTCATTTATTCAAATTAGGCTGAGAATCAACACTTTTCAAACGTCAAAATTACAAAAGACAGTCCCCCAAAAACGCCCGCCCTTCACCACTTCCTAGTGCTATCGCTGGGAAGAAGAACTGGCGCAACAAACTCCCCAAGTCATTCAGTTCGAGAATATATTAGCAGCTGTTTACCTACTAAGAGATAATAATTTACGTTTAAATACATATCTATCCACCTATCTATCTACCCACATGCGTGCCTCATTGGTCTAGTGGTTACAAGCGCTTCTGCTGGGGTCCTGGGTTTGATCTGGAATTTCTCAGTAGCAGTCCCCATTACATGAAATAATAATATAAGAAATAATAATTTATGTTTAAATACATACCTATAATTTAATTATTCATCGGTAGTATGCTCTTTTTATGTAAAGACTACCTCCACTAAAAGTTAATTGAATACAACATTCAATCAAATATTTATTAACCTACAGTTTATAATGTATTGTAGGTAATATTCTCTCATTCAAAGATCTTTGACAGTCGTTACATGTAGTCAGAAGCCCAAAAGTCTGACAATCAGTCTTACCAAGTAGTATTGTGTTACCAAGTAACTGAGTTGTGGAGGTTAGATAGGCAGTCGCTCCATGTAAAATAACGGCATTCAGCTGCATCCGGTTGGATTGGAAGCTGATTCCAACTTAGTTGGGAAAAGGCTCGGTAGTTTGAGTAGGTAATATAATTATATGTATTTAGCTTTAGCATCAACATCATCGTTAAAGAAACAACTTTATTTGAAAAGGAGACGATTTTAAATTATGCAGAGAAATATGAAAACAAGCAGAAAAAACCTTTACTCAAACCTTTACCCGTACCTTTGTACTCAAATTATAGTTATGTCATATCCCTATGTATTTTACTGTGTGTACATAAATAATAAAATAACAAGAGATTTTTTTATTTTTATTTAAAAACCTACTGCAACTAAAAAGTCCAAAACAAGCTTATTACAAGCAGTATACAGTAAAGTTGATGGTAGTAATTTTATTTCAATCTCAGATTTGATGACTTATTGACATCTAAAATCCGCCATTTTGATTTTACAAAAAGATAGAAACCTATAACATTTGCGCGACCCGGACGAGTCGATGGACATCTCGTTAATAACGGTATAAAGAATCCCACATACAAAGATACATGGAAAGGCATGAGAAACATAACCCTGCCTTTGCTGTCGCGCAGTCGGATAAAAAACAATAGCCGTTCCGTTCATTTTTTGCTTTATTCTACATTCACATTTTCTGCATTGACATTCTATTTATTGGTATATTGACGTGGCTAGCTGAAATAATAATATGGCAAATAGTTTAATTTAATGTTCTGTGTCTCGTAATATTAACTACTTTGCATACCTACTATTGTATAAAGCAAGTTTTTTTTTTAACTGAACAGACTGCTGTGCTGCTGGGGAGTTTGTTGTGCCACTTATTCTTCCCAGCGAAAGCACCAGGAAGTGGTGAAGAGCGGGCGTTTTTGGGGGACTGTCTTTTGTAATTTTGTCGTTCGAAAAATGCTGATTCTCAGCCTAATTTGAATAAATGACTTGATTTTGACCGCGTAGGTCTGGATTGCACTTTTCTATGAAACAGCAGATTTTTTTTTGATAACCGACGGTAAGTTTCATGCTAGGGTGGTTCAGAATCATGTATTAAATCCATGGTAACAAGTTGCGCGGCGTTGCGCCACCATCCTAATGTGTGAGAAATGCAAGCGTTACACAATAATTTAATTTAAACCTTGAACCCACCACAGCAGTCGTCATTAGTTATTAAGTTTATCTTTTTCCTCAATACCTATTTAATAACATAGGTTGTTAAAACAAGGAAGCCTGAATATGATAACTAATGGATGTTTAGGGCCGGTGTTTTGATCCGTAGTTAACTCAACCAATTGTTAAAAATAGTAACTAATGGTTAAATTTTAACAAAATGTGTTTTTTGATCAATTGTTAGTTTATCTAATGGTCACTAATGCATAGTTTTTTAAACTAATAGTTAATTATTTGACCATAAGCAATGATATTATATCATTAGATAAACTAAAAATTGATTAAAAAACACATTTTACATAAATTTAACCATTTGTTACTATTTTTAACAATTGGTTGAGTTTAACTACGGAACAAAAAATCGGCCCTTAGTCTGTATTATTTTGCAACCACAGACAAATGATTAGCTTTTGTTTTTGTAATGATCGGCAAAAATAGCAGATGAAAAGTTTGTTTGGAAGTGATGATTTGTAAAGCAACTACGTTTATAGGATTCCGTACCCAAAGGGTGCCACAGCGGGACCCTATTACTAAGCCTCCGGTGTCCGTCCGTCCGTCAATCCGTCCGTCTGTCTGTCAGCGGGCTGTATCTCATGAACCGTAATAGGTAGACAGTTGAAATTTTCTCAGTGTTTTTCTATTGCTGCTATAACAACAAATAATGAAAATATAATAAAGCGAAGAATTAAAGGGGAGACCCCTTTAATTCTTCGCTTTACACACTTTCCATACTAGAAACGTGTTTATTTCGGCGTTTTTACACTTCGTTAGCGAGTCCGACTCGCACTTGGCAGCCTTTTTAAATTATTTTTTACTTACAGAATGCGGTAGATACCGACTTTGTGATGGGTCTATTTAACACCCTGTTTATGGATCTAACTACACCTACTGCAAAATAGTTAAAATCAATAAAGCCTACAAGAGTTAGCATAGTATAAATTATCCGTAATCAACATTATTGTATTGAAATTCTGCGCCGGTGCTTCCTTTTGGCCTAAAAAATAACAAATGTGAGTCATTTGGTTAACAATGTCAGCTAAACAGCTGTGTCAATCATATTGTTTGAATAAAATTACAACAAATGATCTTCATAACTTTGGAATTTCAAATGATGATCACACATCTGTAAATTGTTCGAATAATATGAGTAACTTAGAGATAACTTTATCTGTTTTAGGTACTATTGCCAAAATCTATATCTGACCACCGTAAGGACTATTCCTGCTTGCAGCGCATCGACCTAAAAAGGATCCTCTTTTGTTTTACTTACGGACGCAGCTGTGGTCATCATGGGCACGGGATTTTGTTTTCAAAATGGTCAGATATAGGTTTTGGCGATAGTACTTAAATGTCTGTGAAAACTGCAAACAATAAGTACAATGTTTTCCTCTGAATACCTAACTTAACTATCCTTTAAAATGAAAAAAAAAAGCGGTTAGAAGTGGCCGGGCGTACCATGGTCCCTGATGTTACGAAATCCAATAAAAAGAAACAGATGTCCCTTTCGATGGTTCGACCGTCGTCACCCAATCGTTTGCCGGGCGTAAACCTAAATTACTAGACTTTCCACTGCTTGAAACGTTCTCCAGCTAAAAATAGCTTGATCTCCATTCATATTAATACGAAGTCATAAGATACTAAAACTTTTAGGGTTCCGTAGTTCACGTCTCGGTACCCTTTTTTTTTTTTTTTTGAAGATGGGAAATCATCAAATGACCCCTCCCGCTCTGGGTAGAGTAGAAGGGAGTGTCAGACTCTTACTGACTAAAACCCACCCGTGTTCCTTCCTTAGCCTTTTATGTACCAGGGCAGCGGTAACCCTTTCGGACGATCCCGCTACCCCGGCAGGCTTCGGCCCTATCGGGCCCCGTCAACTACGATGACATCTCTCTGAGGCGCGCGTGGAACACATACGCGCCGTCCGGCACGGGCCTGGTCCTGATCGGACGGAGAGCTACCCATTGCTCTCCGCCCGCAGGCCCGCGCTTACGGTGGCCGGGAGTCGTCACGCGGCTCCCGACGCCCGGAGCGTCTCCCTCGGCGGCTGAGGCGTGAGGATCTCTCCCTCGCCCATCCCGCCACCTCCTTCGCTAGCATGACTGCTTCGCAGAAGGAGGTGACCGCCTCCCACTCCCTCTCGCCCCGGACCATGGCTTGAACCAGGGCCGGACGCGAGAGGTCGCCGCCGCTGCCGATCACCTCTACGAGGACACGGCGGTGCTCTGCCCAAGCGGGGCAGACCTCCACCGTATGCTCCACCGTGTCCTCTGGGCGATCCTCGCAGTGGTGACACCCGGGCGTCTCCTCCCGCCTGATGACGTGCAGGAACCTCCCGAAACATCCGTGTCCGGAGAGGACCTGCGTCAGGCGGTAGGTGAGAACGCCGTGACGCCTCTCTAGCCACTCCTCAAAGAGGGGTCTTACCGCCGCTATCGTGGCGTGCCCTGCGCTGGGTTGCGATAGTCGCGCCTTCCATTCCACCATGAGACCGCGCCGGAGGTCCGTCCGCTCCGCCGCTATTTGCCGCGGGTGCGGAGTTTCCCCCCGACGTAGTGCCTCCGCGCGCCAGTCATACAGGCGCACGAGGACTATCGCCTCCAGATCCCATGGTGGCAGTCCGGCAAGGAGGCTTGCTGCCTCGCCCGAGATCGTGCGGTACCCCCGGATTAGCCTTACGGCTACCACCTTTTGGGGCGCGTTCAGGTAGTGTGCGGCTCGCAGCCTCAGTGAACGCGCCCACACCGGGGTCCCATATAGGGCCATGGACCGCACGACCCCCGCGTAAAGCCTCCGGCAGGAGGCGTTTGGCCCCCTCAGGTTGGGCAGGAGCCGCTTTAAGGCGGCCCCGGCCCGTTCCAGTTTGGGGGCCAAACGTCGGAAATGCTCGACGAAGTTCCACCGGCTGTCGAGGACGAGACCCAGGTATCTCATCGTTGTCTCGACGCCGATGTGAACCCCTCCTACCATCAGTTGGGATCCCGAAGGTGGCCCGTACCGGGCCCCATGAAAGGACATGGCCTCGGACTTGTGCAATGCCACCTCGAGACCCAACTGCCGGATCCTTTCCACGACTATCGCAACCCCGCGTGTCATCGCGTCGGCCGCCGCCTGATGCGACATCCCCTGCGCCAGGACCAGCGTGTCGTCAGCGTAGCAAAGTACGCTGACGCCATCAGGGAGGTCGGCCCGCAGCACCCAGTCGTAACCGATGTCCCACAGGAGCGGCCCCAGAACCGATCCCTGTGGGACACCGCACGACATCTTTCGCCGGTTCCAATTCCCGTCGCGACTGGTGTAGATGACGGGTCTGTCCGTCAAATACGCCCCGACTATTCGACGGAGGTAAGTCGGCACCCGGTGATACCGGAGTGCCTCCCCATGCAGCTCCAGGGCAGGGTGTTGAACGCGTTGGCGATGTCGAGTGACACCGCCACGACCACCCCACCCCGGGACACCGCGTCCTCCGTCGTGAGGGCTCTCACGCGCATGATGGCGTCCACCGTCGAGCGCCCCTTGCGGAAGCCAAACTGGCACTCCGCAAGATCCGGCCCCGTCCTCACCAGGTGCCCGACGAGGCGGCCCGCAATCACTCTCTCAAAGAGCTTGCCGACCTCGTCGAGCAGCACTATGGGCCGGTATGCGGACGGAGAGTCCGCAGGGCGCCCTGGCTTCTGAATGAGGACCAGCTTCCCCGTCTTCCAACGGTGTGGTAACTGGCCTCTCTCCATGCATGCGCTTAAGAGCGCCTCCAGTCGAGGCCCGAGAGCCCTCGAGGCCAGGACCCAGGCTTTACCCGGCAAGCCGTCGGGTCCCGACGTCTCGGTACCCTTAGGGTGCTTTTCCACCAGAGATGTGCTGTGCTACGTTGCTATGGATGCGTTTGATATCCACACAATCATAATCATTGGTGCACATAACTTAGCACTGGTGGAAACGGATTCAACTAAGATATGTTTTTTATATGGAAGAATGCGTGCTATGGATGTGTGCTATGGATGTCTGCTATGGATGCGTGCTATGAATGCGTGCTATGGATGCGTGCTATGGATGCGTGCTATGGATGCGTGCTATGGACGCGTGCTATGGATGATCGCGAGTGGTGTAGCTGTGTGCCGCCCTCGCCGCTTCCCTACTATCGATACATCGCATAGCTTGAGCTGCGCATCTTCCTCGCGCAGAGTTACTTTGCGGAGGCGCATCTTCATAGCACATCTTACTTGCACCGCTACATAGCTTAGTATCAATGGAAACGGTGACATCGTTTCACAGCTTAGCTATTACATCCTCGCAGCATAGCTAGATAACACATCTCTGGTGGAAAAACAGCCTTATGGTTTCGTCATGTCCGTCCGCCCGTCCGTCCGTCCGTTCGTCCTCGGCATACCTTTCAAACGGTTAGTGCTAGAAAGATGAAACTTTGCATGGATATGTGTATTTAATTTACCACGTCGAGAAAGTGCTAAAACAAAACCACGAAAATAATTTTTTTTTGGGGTAGGTACCTCCCCTACACGTAAATTGGGGATGATTTTTTTTTCTCGCGTCTACCCCATTCTGTGAGGTATCATTAGATAGGTATTTTAAAAACATTGTGAGGTTGCTAAGACGATTTTTTGATTTAGGTATCTGTTTGCGAGATATTCAACTTTAAAGCGCATTTTTATGTTAAAATAGCGCGTCCCCCCCTCTAGAAGCTAAACGGCTGGCTCGAAAAATCTAAAAAAATTCATGATGGTGGGAAAATGGGAAAATGGGAATATCAGGATGAAAAAATAATATCCTATGTGTTAATCCTAGTTATAAACTATCTGTTTGCCAAATTCTATCCAAATCCGTAATCGTTTTTGCGTGAAATAGTAACAAACATCCACCCATCCATCCTCACAAAACTTTCGCGTTTAAAATATTTCTAGGATTTATGTATAAGATAAAGGGCGAGTAAAGCATTGTCTTGATTAGTCTAGCTAAAAGATAGGCAACATCGTTCTCCATTCTGCGTTGAATTTTAACGTCGAAATCAATATTATGTAGCACAATGACCCAGTATGGATATCAGATATCTGCTTGTAAGTCAAAGCATATCAGGCGCCATTGTTAGTAGCGTCAACGTTGTCTGCGTTTTAAAGTTTATAAACAACGAAATGCGAGGAAATTGGTAACATAAGCAGGTGAATGTTGCTATGTGATTCACAATTATCCACCATTTCTAATTCTAGGGTCAGAATAGAATAGAATAGAAAACTGTTTATTATGTACACCATATAAATTACAGACATAAATATAGAAATTTTACAAAGGGTGACACAATGGGCGTTCTTATCGCTAAGAGCGATCTTTTATAGACAACCTTTAGATGGATTAAAAAGGGGAAGGAGAGACAAATACTGTAGGTAGTCTGTGGTGTACGAGAAAAACGTGAAAACGTGAACGGAAACGCCGAGAGGACATAAGGACATATAGGTAGATAGGTACTGACCTTATTGGTGATGTTCTTCAGAAAGGTCAGGTGCGTTATGTGTAGTACTCACAACCGGCGTGCAACTATTCTTTTCCTTAACGCTCAATCATTTATTTCATTACACAATGTGTATTAGGTAGGTTAGGTGATAACTTAAAATGTAATGAGATAATTATGGACCCTGTCTGTGATGAGGAGCGATAGAGGAAACGTATGTGATGATGAATATAAATGTTGATGGAATGGGAGAGGAAGGCCAAAGAAAAGGTGGATGGATTGTGTGAGGAATTATATGAAAGAGAGGGAGTGAATTGTAATTGAACCAGGCCCGGATCGACGGCGCGTTGTGTTCCACGCACGCCTCAAAGAGATGTCAGCACGAACTGACGGGGTCCGCTAGGGCCGATGCCGCTGGGGCTGCGGGTTGTTCGAAAGAGATACCGTGGCCCCTGGCACAGGCAACTGAAGGAACACGGGTGGGTTTTAGTCAGTAAAAGTCTTGACACTCCCTTCTGCTCCGCCCAGAGAGGGAGGGGTCATTTGATGACTTCCCAACCAAAAAAAAAAAAAAAGGGACTGAATTATAGCGTGACGGTTGACAGGGGAGAGTGGAAGAAAAGGGGTTGCGCCGACCACAAGTAACATAGGACAGGGGCAGGAAGATGATGATGGACCTTGTCAGGCACAGCAAAATAGTAAAATCTAATACTATTATAATAATAATATTTTTACGCTATTATTATTATAATAAATTGAGCTACAATTTTTTATATTTTAAAATGATTTTATACTTTTTATATTCTAATATTTAAAAATATAATTTATATGTGTTTACATTGAAATAAAGGAGATAATTTTATAATAATTTATTTATTTTCAAAAAAGTGTGGACGTACAGTCTTTTACATAAATATAATTTTACAATTTAGGGGAAGATCATAAAGAGTGTTACAACAGAATTGAATCTGGCGTCCTAGCCAGGTTACATGGTAACCAATATTAAGGTTCGCCAGCCCAGGATCCTACAGAAGGAGTACAAAAAATCCAATAGACTGTTTAGGACTATAAGGTACAAACATATGTAAACTTGTACTAAGTGTGAAGTGTTATACCCTGTCCATTAGGTTAACCGTTTTTGGACAGCTGTCTTAGAACGTACATATTCCAGATTGCGTAAAAGTTAACTTTAAAATGCGTAATAAAATAAATATATAAACTGTCTAATCTTATTGAATTATCTTACAAATATTATAATACCGTATGTATCAGTTTTGACAAAATCTAAAAAAAAATATCACTAGCTCGTTCTGTCAAAAAACGGTTAACCTAGTAGACAGAGTATAGTATGTGTTTTGAGATGAGGTGTGGTGTGCTCACTAGTTCGTTCTGTCAAAAAACGGTTAACCTAGTAGACAGAGTATAGTATGTGTTTTGAGATGAGGTGTGGTGTGGTGTGTCTGTAGGTGTGGTGTGTGTGTAAACGGAAACCAAAATTAAATATGCTGTATGAGGTCCATTAAGGGTCAAAGGTCCACGTAACGCTTGCCTTTTCTCTTTTCTCGCCGCTTCTATTCAAGGCATCAATGTTAGTGCTGATCTGATCACCCCAAGTTTCAGATTTCAGAATAACAGGCATAATATAACATTCGAATATACAATATCATCGCATGCACATTAAGGTCATGAATCAGCAATTATTTTGGCTTAGCGCAGTTTAGATTTAGGCTACATGTTTTTTATTGCAATGTTCTGGGTATTGAGCACGCTAACTATTGTGGGGTCGACGTCATCGGTGCATTTTGCATGGCTATTGAAATTGATGTGAATTGAAATTAATGAGAACAGTGATGGCCCAGTGGTTACGACCGCGACTTACAAGTTATAGGTCGTAGGATCGAACCCCGTCAGGCGCTTTACTTTGTGTAAATTATTTCAAAACCACTGCTTTCAAGACGGTGAAGGAAAACATTGTGAGGAAAACGGCATGTCCTAGAACCAAAAATTCGGAGACATGTGACATCTGCCAACCCGCACTTGGCCCGCGTGGTGGATTGCGGCCCACTCCCTCTCACCGAGAGGAGGCCGGTGTCCCAGCAGTGGGAACAATATAGGCTGATTATGATCGAAATGAATGTAGCTATAACAACCATTTTGGTTTTTGATGTCACGGCGGACCCACTTTGTGGCCTCTTGAAAGTTCTTTTGAGATGACCTGGAAGCGTGAAAAAACAATCAGCTGTTCCCGACATTTATGTTCGTATAACTCATCATAATGTAGGGAACACCAGATTTTTGTTTCGCGATTTGGGGTTTGGTCCCATAGTAAAAGTTGTTCATAATGATGAGTACAATGACTCCCTAGAGTTATGGGATATAAAAAAAAAACACGTTGTATAGACGCATTATTCTAATGACCCGGTTAGTGGCGACGGGCTCGCCCTCTATGACATGGGACTTCACCTTCGCCCAACCTTTCGGGGAATCAAAAATCAATCTGCCCAGCCTTTTGTCAACTATGATGCGGGTCGCCTTCCAGACTCCAGTCTAATCGGATGCAGTTTAATACCAGTATTTTACATGGAGCGACTGCCTATCGGACCTCCACAACTCAGTTACTGGGTAACACGATACATCTTGGTAAGACTGGTGATCTGCAGACTTTACTGGGAATAAAGGCAATATGTGTTAAAATTATCTCGCCCTTTAAAATGAAGATGGTCAAGGCGGCTACATATGCTACAACTATACGTAAACTATGATATTATTTGCGACAGTCGACTGATATGACATGACCGCATATCGGACGACCCGACCTTTAGATAAAGTTCAAAACGTGTAAACAAATATCTAGTCTTTGTCTGCCAGATGCTGCTCTATTTTCTTGTGTTAATCTTGGTTTGAAAGTAAAATTATGTTATAACATTCGCGCATTAACGTTGGAGAATTTCTTAACTTTTTGGATGGGTAAAATTTCGAGCCAACTGCAAATGGCGGTAGGCTAGTGGGTGCTCGGGTTCAAGGTATTGGAGCATAGATATAAGAAAGAAGAACGTGTTGGAGTCTCAACGTTTTTAGGGTTCCGTACTCAAAGGGTGCCAAAGGAAACCTAAAGCCTCCGCTGTCCGTCCGTCCATCTTTCTGTCAGTAGGCTGTATCTCATGAACCGTAATAGGTAGACAGTTAAAATTTTCACAGAGTGTGTATTTCTATTGCTGCGATAACAAAAAACAAAACACATATAACTTATACAAGAAACAAGTTACAAAAGATGTCTTGCTTAATATTCTAATCTTCTTATGCCAGCCCAACTCGCACTTAGCCGGGTTTTATTCAGCAACGGATTCATCCAAAAGATTGAAGAAGATTGAAGATTGATTAATAGAATTTCTATTGAATTTGATGGCATGGCGAGATTATCGCTGCGATTCTCTCGTTCGTGGAGATGGCGCCTTACATTTTGTCGAGTTATGCGAACATGAATGTGTGGAGCAGCTGATATTTTTACACCTTGTATAAGGGTCTGTTTTTTCAGTCCCAAGAGTCACAGCTTAAAGCTCCCTGTCTATTCGAGCGAGTGAGTCAATAGCAAAGACGGATTTAAAAACTCGCATGTTTTGTTCCCAGGTTTGACAGCAAAGCGAGCAAGTCCCGCATCGATTACTATGGCGCTATGGTCAAGACGTACCAACTGTCTGCTTCGGCGTATAAGCCCTATGGTACATCTATCAAGGTAAGTTTTATACTATGGTCACTTTCCGAGGGGTCTTCTGATCGTTAGCAGTAGTTGTATAATATCTTAGTTCCATACGTTCTGCGAGCAATGTGCCACTTAAGTTTGGTAATTCTTCGGGCTATGTCGATTACCTTGGTTCTCCTGCGGATCTTTTCATTTCTGATTCGATCACTTAGGGAAACTACAAGCATAGCCCTCTCCATTGTCCTTTAGGTGACTTTTACCCTTCTAATAAGGGCCATTGTGAGCGACTACGTTTATTTTCGTCTTGAGGCACTGCGGTATGTGGGTCGAGAAGATAGCGTAGTTTAGCGTTAGCGTAGCTTCCCGAAAACTGCCCAGCCGAGTCGGATTCGACGATTTCCATTTAAAACACTTAATTAACGCAAATTTTGTTTTTCTCAGATCGCGCCAGTCACGACTGAGGACGTCCTCAACCAGGACACGTGTCTGCAGGTGAACGGAACTGATGAAAATTCCATAGGGATACAGACTGTTCTACCGGATATGAACGACTTCAAGTTTATTGGTAAGTTCTATAATGTTCAGACAGGAATGGTTCTATAGAGCAGTGGTGGCCTAGAAGTAACAGCCGCGACTTACCGAGTTTTAGTTCGTGGGTTCGATCCCAAGCAGGCACTTAACTTTGCGTAAATTATTTTATCGTCACTGCTCTGAAAACGGTAAAGGAAAACATCGCGAGGAAACCGGCATGTCCTAGAACCAAAAATTCGAAGACTTGTGTCATCCTGTCTGTCTGTTTGATCCGGCTAAACACCGAAACGGCTGGCTCGATTTTGACGGAACTTTCAGTAGCACATAGCTGATGGTATAAGGAATAACTTTTGCTACTTTTATATAGAAAAAAAATTAGAGTACCGCGCAAAAAAAATTAAAACCCATGAAATCCTATTTGTTTTCCGACATGAAGTCGCGGCCACAGCTAGTACTGAAATAACAATAGTATTCTGGACAAACAACTTAAAATATTTCTTTCTTATAGGCACAGAAACGATGCAAGACTCTGACGTGTCAAAATGGCAGTTCGTTCAGACTATTGGTCAGAAGCTGAACAAGTACACCATGTGGATCAAATACAAGAAGTCCTTGAAAGTGAGGGGGGAGTCTGTGGCCATTCCTGTCAGGTAATATAGCACTTTTTGTTCAAAATAGTATAAAGCCTGACGCACACATTGCATAGTTAACATGTATCTTAGGCTATTAGGCTAAAGAAAATCGTGGATAACATATTATGTTATCCAGACTAATATAATAATAATAATATAATAAAATAAGATATTAAATGAATAAACGACATAATAATATAATATTTGTTTTTATACTAATATTTAAAAATATAATAAAATAAGACAATTCAATGCATAAACGACATAATAATATTTTATTTCAGGCATTGTATACATAATTACATACACATACATTTCACCCATAGTGACTACATGTCATAAATAAGCATAAGGTATTAAAATAAAAATAAAAAAAGAGAAAGAAACGAGAAAGAGAAAAAAAATTAAATAACTAAAAAAAATGAGAAAGTAACTCTTAACCTTTTCATGCCTTAACGGCTGAACGTATTTCGATACAATTTGGCACATAGGTAGACCTGGATTGCGATATTCCCATGGGATTGAGACTTATGCGGTTGAAACCGCGGGGCGCAGCTAGTCTAAACTTCTAAACTAATATTATAAATATACATATATGATTTTATTTAATTTTAATTTTATCTGATTTTATTTGATTTGATACTAAACATGTACTATAAATGGGTGTTATTTACCTGAAATAAATAAATACCTTCATTTATTATTATTATTAATTTCTTTATTATAAAAACAAAAGATTAGATTTTTTGTTTGTTACGCTTTCACGCTAAAACGGCTGAATGGATTTAGATGAAATTTGGCACACGGTTAGGCCATGCCCTGGATTAGGACATAATGATACTCTTAATCCCGATATTCGCACGGTATCGAGACTAATATAGGTGAAGCCGCGGCGCGCAGCTAGATATTAATATTTTAACAAAATCTTTTTAATCTTCTAGGTACGAGATGAAAGGCTACAACTCCCTCCTGGGCTCTCACTACGACCACTACTACATTGATTACGTGGACTACGATGTGGAGGACATTGACCCCGCTACCTTTAATATTGATCCTTGTAAGTACCACCCTTAATTCTAGATCGAGCGCTTGTTGTCATTCTTCGTAATGTGTCGATGGCAATCTATATAGAGTCGCGCCGCGCACTCAGGACCAATGGCTGTTGGTCCTGCGTCTGATCTCTCCGGTCGTGTCGGGTCGCCCCCCATCAGACTATGAGAGCGAGGGAAGAGGAAGTGCACCAGTGTCTGCGCGCACACTTGTGCACTGTAATATCTCCCGCGCCGAAGGCTAGTCTCCATTGAGATTGGCCGCCGTGGCCGATATACGGTCTGGAGAACTTTATATAAGGTCAGCCCAGAATTTGGCTACGAGGTTGGCATCTTCGGTAGCGTCCATTAGTTTCGGTAGCGTACAGACAAAAGGAGTCGCGACGCCATATGAAGTGCCCATTGTTTGTGTGACAGCACCACATTTACACAGCGGGCTAATTGCGCTTTTATATGGTGTACACACTGACCTACATTATACAAGTACGCTGGACTAAATATGCTGTATGAAATGACAGTTGTTTTTTGTGCCGATTCAAAGCACGCTCGAGCGTCTTCCGCGGGAACGTACTACCGGACAAAAAATTATTTTGCACATGGCAAACAAGTGATGATTTTTTTAAACTTTGCTCCACACTAGAAATTTCTCCTATTTGTTCCGTGCGGGAATCGAACCCGCGACACGCAGCGCAGCAGTCAATCGCTTAACCACTGCGCCAACCGTGCCGTCAAATATTGAGATGACCGACGTCAAAATGTGACTATGTGTGCATGAAACCACGACAATAATATTACAAACAAACTGTGTATAATTGCCCTATTGTATAGGCATATGCTTTTTAATTAGTGCGTATTCGTGATTTCAGACAATGGATCAATCCAAAATAACTGATCTAAGAAAATAAAGGTACTAGGTATTTACGAACACACCTACGTAATAAAGTATTGTGGGAGCACTTTATTGTGCTGTGAAGTACACGATTCTTCACGTCTTATTTTTGTTTCTCAGTCTCGTGTGATGTTATTGAATTACATAGTTTTCCTTCACCCTCCTGACTTTTAGACAAGTCTCAAATTGATACGCTGCCCCACAAAACTGTAAACTGTAAAGCAACTGTCAAACGTGTATACGTGTGTGTAGTGCACGTTCTCAGTATACCGCAATCGTTCCCTATCGATTATTGAAAACGGTTCCCTACATGCGGGCGCTATACCATGCGTTACAGAAATCTCCCGCACCCCGCATACGAGCCCTATCGACCAATGAAAATGAGCATTTAGAGTTACTTGAATCTTAAAAGTAAATATAGCTGATACAACTGGACGTAGTTAGCAGAAAGGACTCAACCCACATTCTTCCCAATAACTCGTAAATTGCGTTAGTCTATGTAATACAACTTGTCTCATAGAAATATTGGTATATTTGCCCATAAGTGACAATATTTCAAAATATTCCATATACAACATCATTGCAGCAATACGCACATAGACTTAAAACCTCGATAACTCAAAAATTACTTTTTGTGGGTTTGAGTCCTTTGTGCTAAACTACGCCCAACTACAGTTATTACAGGTCAACGACCGCTGGTAGTATGAAATTACATGAAATTTTGAGAGTTTAGAAAGTACTTCTATTTTTCGTTTTATCTTCCTTAGATATCGATCTGCACTTACTCGTATGTGTGATTTCTCGAGTTAATTTAATTTAACCTTGTATAATTTTATGTTACAGCAATGAAATGCTCTTCGTTCCCTGGACCCGGCAACCGTCACTACGCGACCTTCAACCCGATGATGGAGTTCATGCATCCTGGCAATGATGAGCACGTGCACCACGAGTTTGACAGGTGAGGGCATCACTTTAAACTTGGCTTTGTGACCTGAAAGCTACGTTTAGATTTATCTAGATTTTTAGGAAATAAAATAAGTCAATAATAAGGTTTTAAATACAAATAAGTGTCTTCGCATTGTCCATTTCCAAATGTACGTAGCGTAGACACTGCGTAAATGCATTCATGCGACATAACGTCGTTCAGGCCATATTTTACAACAAAAAAAAAATTGTTATGTAATCCTACCGCCTACGCTGCGTTTACGTTCTATGAACGCTTACGCTGAAGATGCAAAAGCACCCTAAAATTAGCAAAAAAATATTTTTTAAGAACTACTACCGACCTCTCCGGAGAATTTAGGCGTGATATTATGTTACACTAAACCTGTGATGACTAACCTACTTTTTCCTTTGCTTCTAGGTTCAAGAAGAAGCACAGCAAGCAGTATGCCAGTGATGTGGAACACGAGAAGAGATTGAACCTCTTCAGACAGAACCTCAGGTAATATTTTTTATTATGTAGTTCTAAACAAGAAAGAAGGACATTTAATATGATAGTACGAGTATAATATGATAGTGTGAGTATAACATGATAGTGTGAGTATAATATGATAGTGTGAGTATAATATGATAGTGTGAGTATAATATGATAGTGTGAGTATAATATGACAGTGTGAGTATAATATGATAGTGTGAGTATAATATGATATTGTGAGTATAATATGATAGTGCGAGTATAATATGATAGTGCGAGTATAATATGATAGTGCGAGTATAATATGATAGTGTGAGTATAATATGATAGTGCGAGTATAATATGATAGTGTGAGTATAATATGATAGTGCGAGTATAATATGATAGTGCGAGTATAATATGATAGTGGGAGTATAATATGATAGTGCGAGTATAATATGATAGTGTGAGTATAATATGATAGTGCGAGTATAATATGATAGTGTGAGTATAATATGATAGTGCGAGTATAATATGATAGTGCGAGTATAATATGATAGTGTGAGTATAATATGATAGTGCGAGTATAATATGATAGTGCGAGTATAATATGATAGTGGGAGTATAATATGATAGTGCGAGTATAATATGATAGTGTGAGTATAATATGATAGTGCGAGTATAATATGATAGTGTGAGTATAATATGATAGTGCGAGTATAATATGATAGTGCGAGTATAATATGATAGTGCGAGTATAATATGATAGTGTGAGTATAATATGATAGTGTGAGTATAATATGATAGTGTGAGTATAATATGATAGTGCGAGTATAATATGATAGTGCGAGTATAATATGATAGTGTGAGTATAATATGATAGACGGGAAATAATAGATCTCGCCCTTAGATACATTGAGAGCAGTGGTAGCCTAGTGGTATCGGCCCTGGCTTGAGTTGTAGGCCGTGAGTTCGAACCCAAGCAGGCACTTTATTTCGTGTATTAAATTTCATCACCACTGCTCTTAAAACGGTGAAAGAAAACATTGTTAGGGAACCGGCATATCCTAGAACCAAAAATTTGAAGATGTGACATCCACCGCCCGCACCAAGAGAAGGCCTGGGTCTGTTGGGCAGATAATGCTCTATGCTTAGCTATACTTTTTTAAATGTTTTATTTCCCTTACGACCTCCTTCGTAAATGCTAATAAAACATGGTCATTTCACCCACAGAATGATCTACTCTCACAACCGCGCTCGCCGTACCTTCACGCTGGCTGTCAACCATCTGACAGACCGCACCGATGATGAGTTGGCTGCGCTGCGCGGCAGACGGTACTCTGGACCTAACGCTGGTAAATAACTCAAAACCTCGCACACTAACAAACCCTAACCTAGCCTTTCTCCAGCTGTGTTGGGGTCGGCTTCCAGTCTAACCGAATTCAGCTAGATACCAGTATTTGGCATGGAGCGATTATCTGGCTTCCACAACCCAGTTGCTGGGTAACACGATACCCCTTGGTGGGACTGTTGATGAATTCATACAGAATTAACGAACTTCATAATGTGGATGTGTTTTTTTTTAGAAATAAATAAGTGACGCACACTTGAACAATTCGATAGTGTGCGTGGAGGGCTAAATCTGAAAATAATAGTAACCATGAATTTAGCACATGATTGCAGACTCCTAGCATAGATATTTATCGTCAGTTATTACAACAGGTTGCGCGTCGATGTCCCTGCCATCCTGTACAGTCACGAGCACCAATATGTCAACACTTGGCAACTTTCAATTGCGATTTTTTCGTGAAATAACGAATGAAACTAATGCTATTTTCGTTACAACATACAATTTCATTAAAAAATAAAGGAGTAAATCGCTTTTGAATAAAGCCGGGTGTATACATACTTTTGCTCGTGACTGTACAGGAAATAGCTAAAAATACACAAAGAAGTCTTAGGGCCTTTTCCTAGCCATGAATCAAACCTGATAAAAAAAAAAGCAATATTATTATTACGCCTAAGTAGTGTCGCTAATGAGATACAAATTCTAGGAAGTCACTCCATGCATTATATGGTATCGTATCTAAGATTTTTAATAAAAATACTTTTTGTTTCAGGTCTTCCGTTCCCGTACAGCCAGTCTTTGATCCAAGAGGAAGCAGATAAGCTGCCGTCTGAACATGACTGGAGGCTGTTCGGAGCCGTCACACCTGTTAAAGGTAAGATTGTACACCTGTTAACTGCATCAGGCATGCCTGATGCTCCAGTAGCGTCGGGACATGCGCGCCTGACGCATCATCGGGCGCGTGGCTGTGGAGACTGGCACGTGCCAGTGGAGGTTTAACCTTCAAAATATTTTGCCTGTTAGTGTGTGTAAAGTCAGTTATAACTCAAATATATTTAATACTAGCTGTGCCCGCGACTTCGTTCGCGTGCATGTCTGAAAACAAATATGATTTAATTTTTTTGCGCGGAACCCTAATTATTTAAAAAAATGTAAAAACCTCTATTATTTATAAAAAAAGTAGCCTAAGTTAACTCTCACTCAACAGCTCCTTATAACATCAGCTATCTGCCATTGAAAGTCGCGTCAAAATCGGAATTGGATTAGCCAGAACAAATAAACACATTGACAGAAAAAAAAAATGTTATGTCGTCGACGCGAGTCTCTCGTGTGTAGGCACACACTTAGTCATACAATAAGGGTCAAGTCTATTGCCAGCACAATTGCACAAATTCAAACTCTGGGCGGCGACTGAGAAATCCATAGTGAAAAATTCAATTTCACTTAGCCCGTTTTCCATTTTTTGAGCACATAAACACAACTAATTTTAGTTATAGGCCAACTGCTTAACTCTGGCGTTGCCTGAGGTAGCAGCGCGGTGTGGGAGGGCTGTGGGGACGTGAGGCGAGAGCTCAGGGGCTCGACAACTTGTGACAACTGTCACCCGTCCCGCACCGCGCTGTACCTCAGGCAACGCGAGAGTTAAGCGGTCGGCCTATACTATTCATTTTTTCACAGATCAGTCAGTATGCGGTTCGTGTTGGTCGTTCGGTACTACGGGCGCGGTGGAAGGCGCGTTGTTCCTGAGCAATGGAGGGAAACTAGAGACTCTGTCGCAACAGGCACTCGTCGACTGTTCTTGGGGGTAAGCAGAAGTAATAGTATAGTGACGCTGTGTGACGAAATCGAACACAATACTTGCTAGATTTGGGATGAGAATCTTTTACAGTTCAAGTAGTACGGTTAAGGAATTCCTTCTCCGTATCGATAAGGCGTGCTCAATCACTGTCCATTTTTTAAACAACAAAGATTTTTTAAAGAACAAGAAAAGTTGTGTTTAATGAGTGCATTAAACACAACTTTTCTTGTTCTTTGCACTTGTTTCATGATTATTATTGTATATTTTTATAGATAAGTATAATATGTTTATATACAGGCTGATTTTTTAAAGACCAGCCAAATTTAAGGATGTGGTACAGACCATCAAACTGAACAACTTACTCCAGGGGACAAATAGCGTAATCGCGAAAATTTTATCAACTGTCCCATAGAAAACTTCAATACCTACTCGACCTAAATGTATGGGACCGCTGAATTTTTATTCGCGATTACGATGTTGGTCTCGTGGAGAAAGTTGTTCAGTTTGATGGTCTGTACCACATCCTTAAATTTGGCTGGTCTTTAAAAAATCAGCCTGTATATAGTCTTCGTTACTATTTTATTATTTGTATAGATGGTCTCTCATAAATCAACTTGGATTACATAATGCTAAATAGTCCAATAAACGGTAAATAATGTCAACTAGGTAAGATTTTAACTCAAGTATGCATACTCAAATATACTTTCTGCCAAAAAACCAAAACTTTGAAGACGCGGGCCTAGTGCGGGTTTGGTAGATGTCACCTGACATCTACCAAACCCGCACTGGGCCCGCGTGATGGATTACGCCCACTCTCACTCACGGAGAGGAGGCCTGTGTCCCAGCAGTGGGAACATTATATTCTGATTATGCATATGGCTTATTTTTGCTTCAGTTTCGGCAACAACGGTTGTGATGGCGGTGAAGACTTCAGGGCGTATCAGTGGATCATTAAACATGGTCTACCCACCGAGGAGGCTTATGGAGGATACTTGGGACAGGTAAGCGAATACAAAGTATTTGTGCTTGAATATTTTAATATAAAAAAATATGTTGTCATCATTTTCAGATGTAAAACATGACGGAATGATGGACAACTCTGGTTCATTGTTATTTTGATGAAGATTTAGCCGACGTATTTTATATATTATATTTAACATTTTAACCCCACGTTCTCAGGGACGCAAGAATATGGCGGCGGGATTTTTTCGCGCACTGGATTTTCAACGCACTGTTGAACGGCGAGAGTTGAAAATGCAACAATTTGTTCTTTTTGGTGCGCTGGAATGTGCTCTGTTAGATTCTCAACGCTAGGTTCAACACCGAGTTGAAAATCCAGTGCGCTATAAAATCCCGCCGCGATATTTTTACGTCCGTGAAAACACGCACGTTATTTTAAAGTTCTACATAAATTATTTTACTTTACAGGACGGATACTGCCACTTGGACAACGTGACCATTGCTACAAAGATCAAGGGATGGGTCAACGTTACAACAAATGATGAGAAAGCACTCAGGGTATGTAATACACAATTGCTTTTTAACTATTACATTTAAATGCGTCTTTTTAAATTATTTTGATTTTAGGCGTCGAAGTACTCGTCCCGCATCGCTGTCATCCGGAAACGTGCCTAGAAGACTCATTCAACGTGGCAATGCTGCCACGTTGAATGGCAATGCTAATTATTTGTCCAAATAACGAGCCAGCCCTCTGGTCACGTGAAGTGTCGACCAGTCGGCGAGAAATGTAATTTAGTACTGCATTAAGGAGTGATAATTTAACGCATTTTTTGTTGTTAGTTGGCGATCTTCAAGCACGGCCCGATATCAGTGGCTATTGACGCGGCCCACAAGACCTTCAGCTTCTACTCTAACGGTGTCTACTATGAGCCTAAATGGTGAGTTTAAAAATAATATTTTTGACTTAAAAAAAAATCTCCGACCCACAATTTTATTAAGGACCGATTTTAATCAGAGAATTATTTTAAAATTTTTGACACGTTAATTTTATTCCACTGATAAATTATATCTCACGTTGGTAAAATTAGCCCTAACTTATCATTTATTTATAGTTAATTAAAGTTGTCAGAAGTTTCCTTATCGTTAGTAAGAAAGTAACGAAAAGTTTATTTTAAATCACATTAAAATTCTCCTTTATATCCAAGCAAATCGCAAAAAATAGATTCGACTATCCGTCCTATTTAAATATTTTCTTAATAGTAATACTAACTCTGCAAAAATCGGTAATCTTTGTTGCTATTAAGGAATACCACACACACAACAAAATGAATCATTGAATCTTCTATTTTCTCCTCTCCGCAGCCACAACAAAGTCGAAGAGCTGGACCACGCTGTCCTAGCTGTAGGCTACGGCATCCTCAAGGGTCAGAAGTACTGGCTAGTGAAGAACTCCTGGTCTAACATGTGGGGTAACGACGGTTATGTCCTCATGTCGACCAAAGACAACAACTGCGGGGTCCAGTCTGCCCCGACATACGTTTTGATATAGTAGGGTAACACTGATTAGTAGGGTAAGTTAGGGTAAAGTTCGTTATTTGTCATTATAACCTATAGATTTTGTTATTAAAGGTTTTTGAATGTTGTCTTAAGGTAGTGGCACAATACAAAGGACAAACTATGGCTCTATAACTACGTGGTCTAAAATGTTTTGCTATTGTATTGATAAGAAGTTACTACTTAAAATCATGTAGGCTTTTGGCCAGTTTTGTCACTTCATCATCTGCCTAGCCATAGTTGGGAAGGGGTCGACTTCCAGTCTAACCGGATGCAGCTGAATACCAGTATTTTACATGGTGGTACTGCCTATCTGACCTCCATAATCTAGTTACTGGGTAATAAGATACCCGTTGGTAAGACTGGTTGTCAGACTTTCGGGCTTCTGATGACCCGTAACTACTGTCAAAGATCCACGAATGACAGCCGGGACCAACGGCTTAACTTGCTTTCCGAGGCACGGAGGGGTCTCGGTATGTAAATATGGTCACCCATCCACAGACCAATCCTGGCAAGCGTAGCTTAACCTGATCGATCAATCTGTGCCACGAGCCCCTCCAGTTTTGTCACTTATGTTGATAAAAAACATGGAAGCCTTCAAGTATCGTTAAACTTAACTACATGTTGTTGCAAGCCTTTTAACAAAAACTGTGTTTTGTGCAAAATGAATGAAAGTTCTAATGACAAATAGACTAGGGTAAGAAAGTTTATACAGTGTATACACTTGCCAATACATTTGTGGCACACGTTGAGAGTAGGGTAAAAGTGATTATTAAGTTTTAAACGTTCATTATCATTCCTTAAAAGTCCATTGGACATGGACAGCTTTATATTTCTAACATTTACTATGTTTTATTAAATTAGAAAAATACTGTTTGCAAAAAATAAAATTAAAATAATAAAGATCTTTTATTCTTAGCTTATTAGATAAAATGATGTATTTTCCTTACAATGTGTAAACTAAACAAAGTGAGTTATGCTTTAATTTAAAAAAAAAAAAAACTATTTTGAAAATTATTATTAATATTGTTGCCTTAAGTCATGTTCTAAAAAGTTTATACTTCGCAAGTTTTTGTCTATGCCAACAATTAAAAACAAATATTTTGATCATAGATTTTAAGATTTTAAAACAGGCTGTGTGTGTTGCAATGCTCTCTGAAGTTTTTAAGAAATACACTTTTAAATGAAATGATCTGTCTTTTTATTAACTTAACTAGCGATCCGTGCCTGCTTCGCAGGGTTTTACGACTTCACAAAACATTTATTTATTTATTTCTTTAATTAAAACGGTTTAAAACCAATTACAGAAATTAAAGACACAATTTGTATTTTGTTTTTTGTTAGCCCACTTTTCTGTCCCATTGCTGGGCAAAGGCGTTCCCCAAATCCTTTCAGGAACTCTTCTCGCGCCACGGCCACGTCGAACCAGCCCTCGCGGTACGCGTCCAGATCGTCTCGCCATCTCTTTCTGGGCCGACCTCGGCGGCTCCGTCATCTTCTGTCACCCATTGTGTGGAGGTACACATAAAAGATAATAAAATATAAAATCATCAAGTGAAAAGTTATCAACACACATAAATCCCTCTCACAGTACTTCTGACATGCCGACAAAATCTTTGTCCATTCATCCGCAAACAGATCGTTTGTTGGATTAGAGGTCAACATAGTAATTTTTTATTATTTGTTAGTTATAATATTGATGCCTTGCCTTTTCTCATGTTGGGGTCGGCTTCCAGTCTTACCGGATAGAGCTGAATACCAGTATTTTACACGGAGCGATTGCCTACCTGACCGCCACAAACCAGTTACTGGGTTGTCAAACTTTGGGCTTCTGAGTTGTTTTACATAACGGAGCTGTTTTGTAAAACAACTAGCGGTTTTGTAAAACAGCGGACTCTACAATCCATCTGCGACATGTGTACTAAACAAATGACTTAGATTTTTTTTTAATCTACTGCGTTTTCTACGCAATTTTGACCTTGGTGAAATCTTGATGAAATCAGATGTTTGAATAATTTTGACCACCAAGGTCAAAATTATTCAAACATCTGATTTTTATAGAACTACAACCAGAAAGCCAACCAGCCAGGAAGAATATTTTATGATAATCACCTACTCCAAAAAAAAAAACTTCCGAAACCCATTTTTATTATATTTCTATAGCATTTACAATATTATTTTACTTTCTACCATAAAGATGCTTTATACGAGCCGGTCGAATAGAATGCCGTGTCTGGTGTTTTTTGCTTGACCTCCTAGTTTCGGATGGCTGCGCATTCCTCCGATGGCCAACGCTGCTGATGCACATGTTGCCAACCTTAATAAGGTTCCCCGGGCAGCGATCTTGGTAGAGATTTTTATGATACTGAAAAAAAGTTGTCACTTAAAAAAAATAATATCTACTTAATAAAATCTGAAATTAATTCACTGACAGAGAACGCATAGCCTGGACCAGGTCTAGAAGCATGAATTTTGGCACAAGAGTTCCTCATTATCTACAGTGAAAGAGAGCACTAAGGAACAAGTTTCGAAAGTTATACTCGTTATTTATTTCGTTCGTATCGCTACGATGATGATTTCTGATCATGATTGTTGACCCCCCGTAGTTTTTTTTGTCGACGATCATAAAATCAAAGAATCCATGGTACAAGCGTCAACTCATCAAGCTACTACAATCTGTCAAATTTCTTTAATAGATTTTCAATTTTATCGCTACAGCATTTGGTTGGGAAAATTTGACAGTTTCGGGTAGCTTGAAATCCTGGCGTCTGTACCTAACAGATTGCGCGTTGATGTCACTGCCACCCTGTATAGTTGATCGCTGTTCACAGTACCCAGAGAGAACTCTGTCAAACAACTCATTTTTAATTGAAAGCTCTATTCGCTTGTCGCTAATCGCCGGCAGTGGGACAGGTGCCTTAGTCAGGCACACCCTGGACAATTAACTCGACTTGGATTGCCGGGCTGATTGACCAAGGTGCGCCTGTGTCTCTGCTTTATCATCATCATCATCATCAGCCTACAGCAGTCCACTGCTGGTCATAGGATTCTCCTATTGCACGCCATTCAACTCAATTTTCGGCAACTCTCATCCAGCTGCTACCAGCCATCCTGCGAAGATCGTCGCTCCACCTAGCCTGAGGGCCCCTCTAGGTTTGTGTCTCTGCTTACCGTCCAATAGTTCCAAAACGGATAAGTTGGGTAAACTATTTTAGCATTTTCTTCTTCTGACGATGATGATTGCTGCAACTCAACCGGAAGCTTGCCAGGCGCGAAAGGGTCGTGGTCCTCGCCAGATTTCTCCCTCAACATCAGCAGTGCATTCTTGCCGAATTTATTAAATAGTCCTCGAAATCTTGCTTTAGCCTTCTTACGACTCCTTTGCCTCTTGTTATGGTTGAATAGTTTCTGAATCTGGTTTAGCAAGTCTAGCTGGTGTTCCTCTTTTTGAACAAGCACGATAAGGTCTTTGTCTGTGCGGAGTTTTTGTTTTTTCTCAGACTCAAAGTCTTTCAGAACTGTTCTTTCATGTTCTTCAATAGGTTTCTTAACGTGATACCTGGCTAAAGGTTTGAAGACTGTATTTAATTTCGAGTCATATTCATATTCTCCTGTGGTGTAACCATGCGGTATGATTCTCTTAACGAAGACTGATTCGCCCACTGGTTTTAGCCGTGTTTGTTCCCTCTTCGCATGTCTTACGTGCATGTTCTGATATTCCGGTTCGCCATGTCTCTGGTCTAATAGGATTTGCCTTATTTTGGGTAGTAACTTAGTTCCTTCCGCGGAATCTAGCTGGTATATTTTGTAGCCTACAACGTTTTGAATATAGAGAAATAAAAGTATACATAATTTTAAATGTTCGTACATTTAAAGTGAGTAGCTCTAGGATTGTGTTGAATTGCAATCAAGGAAGGATCTCATGCATGACGTTAATCTAAGTCTCATCAACTTAAGTGCATTTGAAGAAATAAAATGACGTTAAAGACACGTGATTCTTCAAATAAAAATGGAAATAATTATAAGTCGGTTGTTTTTTTTGGTTTCATTGATTACTATACCCTGTCCATTAGGTTAACCGTTTTTTGACAGCTGTCTTAGAACAAACTATTCCAGTTTACGTAAAAATTAACTTTAAAAATGCGGAATAAAATAAATATATAAACTGCCTTATCTTATTTATGGCTTCTTACAGACATTATAATACCGTACATGTATCAATCAATGTATGTATTGTGTGTTGCTGCAATCACTAGTTCCATTTTTTCAAAAAACGGTTTACCTAATGGACAGGGTATAGTTGTTGCCCACGACTTCGTCTGCGTGTATTTCATCTTTTACCAGTATTCAGGATGAAAACTAGCCTATGACATTCTCCAGGTCCAAGGCTAGGCTATCACTATATATACATATATATATCTTACTATGTATTACCATAACGATCGGTTTATTAGTTTAGGCTTGAAAAGGTAACAGACGGACACACGAACTGCGTTACTTTCGCTATTATAGGTAATAGTAGGTACGGATTTGGTCATGTTTGTAAGACAACGATTAATCGATGTTTTATGTCCAACCCGCACTGGGCCCGCGTGGTAGATTACAGCCCACTCCTGAAGAGAGGAGGCTCAGCAGTGGGGACATTATAGGCTAGTATGTATGTTCTATGATAGAAGGTTTGGTTTCCGCATTTAGTCCTAGTGACTCCAAAATATGCAACACTGAAAGGTCGGTGGTTATTCCAAAGCGGTTAAACCCCTCTTTCTTTCCACTAATTTTCTTTCGAAGTTTGGTCTAACTCTAGCTGCCATTTATCTAGTACCTGATGACTGCGGCACGTTATTGAGCTACAGTTGGGAAGGGCGTAAATCCAGCAATATAAAGTTAGGTAATAATATGACAAGTAGAATGTTGCAGAGGTAAGAGTGACAGATACTGTAGCGTACCTATCTATTTAATAGATATGTAAACACTGTAACATTCACAAAAGAGGGGTAGTTGCTGTCGCTATGTCATCTGTCAATCACGAGGAATGGCGGGAAACAGACAAAGTGTAGGAGGGTCCAGTGAACTGATTTATATTCAACTCGAACACGGAATCAATCGGATTCTACAGATACGACGGTCTAAAAGGCTAGAATTTAACTAAGTTTAATGCCGTTAGGTAGGATATAGTGCAACTGTGTGGGAAGTGGGAACCGTTGGGTTACCTACTGAGTTACCGTTTAATAGGAAAAAAAAAACTCAGTCATAATTGATGTAAATATAATCTATCAACAAGTTCAGTTAGCTGCTTCTTACAAACCGTAGTCCTATTCCTCTTCATCGCCGCCACGTATTTCGGAATGTCAAATAAGTTAAGAATGGCGGGCGCGTGGACGCCATTTTGGCTGTCATGGTCACTGTCATCGAGAAGCAGTTTTTTTTTTTTTTGTTCTATTTCTGGGCGAAGGTTGCACCAAGCACAGTGCAGTTCATTAGAGTTAATATAACGACGTGCCGGCTTGCTTGTTCGTAAGAGTTTTGAGTATTCTTCGCCTTTATGGTATATATTTGATGAAACTAGTATTATTAGTAGTAAAGACATTTTCTAAAGAATCTGAAATGAAATACAAATTGTCATCATTATTATTATCCCTTAGCGATTATTTTGACCGAGTTTATATTGGAGGAAGTTCTTACAGGTCACAAAAATAAAGCAGGTAGGTACTTTTCAGGGTTCGGTACCCAAAGGGTGCCAACGGCACCCTATTACTAAGCCTCCGCTGTCCGTCCGTCCTTCTGTCCGTACATCCAGTAGACAGTTGAAATTTTCACAGCTTATGTATTTCTAATGGCGGCTTTATCTAATTTTTATTATACGTTGTTATAGACAAATAATAAAAATATGATAATGTTAAAAATGAAAGGGGACCCCCATTCAACAAACATTTTTTTTTGTGTTTTCGTGTGCGACTCCGACTCGCACTTTTTTAATACAAATTCTGCATTGCTTAAGGTAGTGGCTCTTTAATAAAGCACTTTTTAATGCGCTTAAAAACAATTTTACGTAGTTTAATATCTATTTAAAATAGTTCAAGTGGACAGGATAACTTAGTACTGCGGCGTTTGTCGGCATTTTGCCAACACTGTCATAACTCATGCACAGTTTCCGTCCTTCAACTAAACACATTTAATTTTGGGTATGTGTATAATAGGTAATAATAATACATACCCAGTTTTGAGTATGAATGTCGATGGCTACAAGAGTAGGGGAAGACTAAAGTAACAATGGATGGACTGTGTGAATGATGATATGGTTAGAAAGGGGGTGACTATCGAGATGGCGGCTAATAGAGAAGTTTGGAAGAAAAAGACATGTTGCGTCGACCCGAAATAAATTGGGATAAGGGCAGGAAAATGATGATGAGGTACCCATACTTATACCGTGATACCTACTTATACAGGGTCTATCTGTAAAGACCCTAGACCACTTGCCTTCACGGGCCACCAGCGACCGGTCGACACAACAACCGAAACGATTGTAACGGGTCCATAGAATCTTGTAATCTTGTAAACGTAATCTTTAATTTTGAAGTTAATAATTATTCAACGCTTACAAAGGGAATTTTATTTTGCACCCTATTTAGTTACCCTACGCAAAGGCGTAAACAAGTGATTAGACCATATCATATCAGACCCTGTGGTCTTATAGGGTCCAGTAACTACACAAGCTACGGACGTTGACCCCAAAAACAAAATCATTCATTCTATCAACCATTTTTTTTTGTTTCAATGTGTTTATTAAATATCGATACTCATCACGGTCGGAGTTTCACTAGCTAATGTAATTTGACCATGTAGATACTAAAGATACGCTATAATATATTTTGCAAGCGACAACATCTAATAATTCCTATTTTGGGGTCTTAAATATACTAAATTACTAAGTAACTGCGACCAACTTCGATGTAGCGCTCGCCGGTAACTGTCGCGGCACCGCTCGCTTCGCTCGCTCGGCTCACGCGCGTTTGGTCCCAGTTCTAACCTAACATAGGCCCGTACGCAAAATACGCGCATTCTCGTGGAATTGCGGACACCAGCCCGTATTACCTATTACCTAACCTAACATAGGCTGTTTGATCGGGGGGTATTTAAAAAAGTGTGCATCATTAGAACCGCAAACGTTTTTAGAGGTATATTAATTTAAAAAAGTGCCCATAGGTGGACGGTCTTCTAACGATGGACACGTTTTAATAATAGTTGTACATATGATAAGTTTATAAAGGATGAGTCAAATATTTCTCTTATCCTAACAATTTAATACTCACAAAGTTATTTTCTTTTATGCATAAGATTGCAAGATGCATAAGATTAAGAGTTTATATTTTATTTTCCATCTAGCCATGTTGTTTAATATTCAATTAAAATACTTGCGCACAGTTAGTTTTAAGAAGAAAACATTTTCAGTGTTCATGTTGCAGGCATAGACGGAAAGCGTAATTTTACGAACATTACATAATATCACGCTTGTAATTCCCGTAGGCAGGCTAAGTATGTAACCACGGTCGTCGGACATAGTTGAACTTTAGTAAGAAACCGGTGGATGTTTTTAAATAAAATTTAATTTGATTAATAGTAAACAAACAGTTCATTAAACAAATTAAATTTCATTCCAAAACATCTATCTGTTTTTTACTAAACTTCAACTATACCCGACGCCCCTGGTTACGTATCTCTTTTGGTGACTGTACACTCACATTTTGCCAGTTATGATAAGTCCTATGTAATAAGGGGCGAGCCTATTCTATTCTCACACCGCGCCGGGCATAAAATCCAGACTCCGGGCTGCTACACTCATAGAGAAACCCAATACCATTTTTCCCGACCTGGGAATCGAAACCAGGACCTCGTGCTCAGCAGCAGCGTTTGCGACTACTAGACCAACGAGGCAGTCTTTACGATATGCTTGAAAAAACTGAGGGTAAGCTAAATGTAGAATATCTATACTTAAACTACGTAACATTATGTCAAAACGTGTAGCGACATAGTGGCAGCACGTAGCAAAAGCGGGTAGCAACTGCGCATTACGACCGCGCGTAGCGATAGCGCGTAGCGTCAGCGCGTAGCGACAGCGCGTAGCGACAACGCGTAGCGACAACGCGTAGCGACAGCGCGTAGCGACAGCGCGTAGCGATTTCAGTCCCGTGCGCGTCTACGCACAGGTCCATACTATACTACGCGATTTCGTAGCACAAGGTCGCGCCGAGGTGCTACGAGATGCAGAAGCAGAGATCATCATTTCATTTAATTCTTCTGCCCTTATCCCAATTAATTTGGGGTCGGTCATCTCAGTAGTTCACCTGTCTAGCCATATCATCTCTCACACAGGCTATCCATCGTTTCTTTATCTTTCCCCCCTACTCTTATAGCCATCGACATTCATACTCAAAACTACATTTTCCTCATTCCTCCGCATCACATGCACATACCATGACCACCGATTTCCACACAACTTTTCTGTCACCCGTGCCACCTAACACTTTCAAGGACACTACGGCTGTAGCTGTTATAACAATAAATTTACCACGCCGGAACCAGAATGCCAATTCCCGTAATTAAAAACATTCAAAATCTAATCTCAATATCATCTCGGCGACAATCAATGTCAAAAACTTGTTAAAAATGTAAGGAAATGAATGAGGTATTTTTGACAGATTGAGACTGAGATCAGACTGTGTGTGACGTTCTTAAAATTGCGAGAATTGCCCCTCTGTTAACTTTCGTGTTTGCATTTACTATTTTCAAAGGAAAATGTTGTGTCACATCGACTATTCACGATTACGACACGGTGATTATTCACGGAATTTCTATTATTAATTCATCCGTCTTCAATCAGCGACCTTTGTAAATGAATCTTAACGAGAAACACGGACATTACACAAAACATCTGAATAATTAAAGTGTCGGCGACTAAACTTCGGAGTTCATAAATTTTCAATGAGATTCAGAATTGTATTCGGTTGAAAACTCAATCTGATTATGTTTTATCTTAATTAAATGTAGTTCAAAAGTATAGAAGTACCTACTAGCTTCTGCCTGCAACTTCCACCGCGTGAAATATCTTTTAAAAAAACAATGAATAAATAAACGTTTTTTCTTTCTTTTTTTTGTCAACCCCCCACCCACCGCGTCGCATCGCATTGCCTGCCCGCGCTATCACTTCGTTTTCGCTTAGCGTTGTTCCTGATTTTTTTCTGTTTTCTCGGCGTCAAGGGTCATAGCGTGATGTTAAATAGCGATAGCCTTCCTCAAGAATTGGGTTATGAAATGCAAAAATATTTTTTCAAATCCGACCGGAAGTTCCAGAGAGCGCGTTAAAACGAACAAACAAAAAAAATATCTTGATTAAGATATTGTTTTAATTATGTACGGTAAACAGGCACTTTTGAACTGTCAAGAAGTCGGTCAGTCAGAAAATATGATTCCTATTCCAAAGCGTAGTAGACACTATCGCCAAAATCTATATCTGACCACCGCAAGGACTATTCCTGCTTGCAGCGTATATTATTAGTCGACCTAAATAGGATCCTCTTTTGTTTTACTTACGGACGTGGTCATCATGTGCACAAGATTTTGTTTTCATAATGGTCAGATATAGGTTTTGGCGAAAAAAGGCCAAGAAACTCCATGGACACTCTTTTCATTCGATTTCAGACCAAAACCGTAAAGCATTTTCATTACGTCACATAATATAATAACATCTAAAACTCTAAACCCAATTTGGTGGCATTTTTATAAAGTCATAGGTCGGTCGGCGGTCTAAATTCATTTTTGTGCTCCTACAAAAGCTTTTAGCCTTAATTTAGGAAGAAATCTCGTGAAATGGCGGCCGTCTATCGATGATTATGTTATGTCCTGTTGGTGTGTCTATTTATTTAAAGATTTTTGAAGGTTTTTTATGTATTAACATAAATAACATGTAACATTAGGTTTTTTTTTGCTCATCATCTGACTAGCTCTTTCCCAACTATGTTGGGGTCAGCTTCCAGTCTAACCGGATGCATCTGAATACCAGTATTTTACATGAAGCGACTGTCTACCTGACTTCCACAACCCAGCTACTGGGTAATACGATACCCCTTGGTAACCCCTTGGTATCTTGGTTGGTTGTAGCCTTCGCCGGAATGCTCATATTCTTTCCATTCTGTTTAATGTGCTCTTTTCCCCTTCCACCCCTCTCTATCTCAAGAAACGTTTTCAGTTTCTTTGCGACTCCCACGCGAAATTGTTAAGGTCATCAGATAACTTGAAGCTCAAAATGCCTATGCGTTCCACAACGTTCCTCGATAAATCCTTTACAGTCCAGGCCGCTCGTTTGTGGAATGCATTGCCAGTTGCCAGTTTACAGGTGTTCAAGAGACTTGTAAAAGAGCACTACTTGTCGTTGTGATCTTGTTGTCGTAACTGCAATCATCTACAGTCTTCTTTTATTTTTCGTTGCTTGTATATTTATATAGTATGTATGTATTTATGTACCTATAATTTTGGATATGTATATATTTGTGTATCTATTTTAGTGTATTGTATAATTAATATTTGCACCAACGACAGTCCCATTTTATGTCAAGAAAAATCACTGTCCATTCTAAGGTTGCCTGGAAGAGATCGCAGTAATGCGATAAGGCCGCCCATTGTATATTTTGTAGTTTCATGTTTTTTTTTTGTGCTATGTATTTTTGTGGTGTACAATAAAGTATATATAAATAAATAAATAAGACTGATACTTGGTATGACTGGCTTCCAACTACCCGTAACGACCGTCAAAGGGCTACGTATGACAGCCGGGACCAACGGCTTAACGTACTTTCCGAGGCACGGAGGGGTCTCCGTATGTATAGATGGTCACCCATCCACAGACCAACCGCGGCAAGCGTAGCTTAACCTGCTAGATCGGTCCGTGCGGCTGTTATTATTTAGCTACGGGCCCCTTCCTTCCCCTCCACTGGGAGCCCTACTGTAAGTACCTACATGAAATATATCCTTTCTAGTTTTGTAGATAACGAATAGTTTAAATAGTTTTACAACAGAAGGTTCCAGTTCTTAATGCAAATAAAAGGAGGTCCGTAGCTCCATCGACCTCGCTGAAAAAATAACCCGACCCCTCCAATCATTCATTTCAATTTTAAAGTTTAAACAAACCTTCCTGCAATTCAGGCATTTATAAACCCTGAAACTTTCAGACTGAAGCACTTGAGAACAAAAGTACTTAACAAGTGAAACGTAAGTACTTGCGAACTTGGTTTTATTACTGTTTTTTTACTGAACGGGGCGCGAGTTCGGTTCTTGTGTAAATTGACGGGTAATTGGAAGGGTGGGTGAAATGATTTAGTGTCGTGAGGCGATTTGTGTGCTTTGATTTTGTCTCCATACATTCGTCCTTATGTCTATTAATTTAAGGGCTGATTTTCCCAACGCCAGAATTTTTTTATTCCTGGAATAAAATTGACGTCTGACAGTTATTGTATGGAGGAATTGTCAAAAATTCAAAATTTGTCCTCGTATAAAATTATCTGGCGTTGGAAAAATATATAATAATATAGGGGGCACGTGGCTAAATAATAACAGCCGCACGGGTCGATCGATCAGGTTAAGCTATGCTTGCCGCGGTCGGTCCGTGGATGGGTGACCATCTTGACAAACCGAGACCCCTCCGTGCCCTGGAAAGCACATTATGCCGTTGGTCCATGCTGTAATTCGTAGATTTTCCCTAGTTTGACAACCAGTCTTACCAAGGGGTATCGTGTTGCCTAGTAACTAGGTTGTAGAGGTCAGATAGGCAGACGCTTCATGTAAAATACTGGTATTCAGCTGCATCTGGTTAGACTGGTAGCTGACCCGAACATAGTTGGGAAAAGACTAGGCAGAACGATTGATATTTTTTGAAACCTTTAGGTAGTGTATGTGGTACGCTATCTAAAGGTTTTGAAAAAATGCCATTGAAGTGGCGAACTTTTGTGCCAACAAAAAATACACTGTCGTGCCATTAACATGAGGAAGAAGAAGATGACCTGGAATCGCGACAAAAATAAAACTGCTCCATGCGTTCATGTTCGCATAATTTGACAAAATGTAGAGAACAGCTGACTCTTAGATTTGCGATTTCAGGGTTTGGTAATATAGTAAAAGTTTGTTCATAGAGATGATTACAATGATCCCTTAAGAGGTTTTCAGCAATTTCATTGAGCTATACCTTGTATGTTAAGCAGTGGACAACGGGTTAAATTGGTTGATTGCAGTCCATGTTTATAATAGCGGTTAAAGTATGAAATTGCCGTTTTATTGTAATAGTTACTTCGAATTGACATATAACCTTCATGCTTTGAGATTTTTGAGTGAAACTTTTTTCACAAGGTACCTATGAAGTTCTTCTTTTAAAAAATGTGCAACATTCGATTATCGACTTTCAGTTGTTTTTTTTGTTCAGCTTAGACAAAAAAGATGGATACTTGAAAATTCGAGTTATTTTTGAATACGAATTCCGACGCGGAATTAACGCGGCAGAAACAGCTCTCAATATCAATGTAGCATTTGGAGAGGGGACTGCTAATTAACGCACCGAACAATGATAGCAAAACTATTCGCCATTATTGCTCCATGATAGCGCGAGACCTCATACAGCACGAGAAACCGTTTTAACTCTACAGGAACTGCAATTAGAAACCATTCGTCACCCTCCGTATTCGCCAGACCTTCCGCTTCCGGGGTGCGCTAGGGCCGATGCCTGCCAGGGCCGCGGGTTGTTCTGAAGAGATACCGTGGCCCCTAGCACAGGCAACTGAAGGAACACGGGTGGGTTTTAGTCAGTAAAAGACACACACGACCTTCCGTTCAGCCCAGCACGGGAGAAGTCATTTGATGATTTAAAAAAAAAAGGTGGTACACCTTGTGTACTCTAACATTATGCTGAGCTGAAGCCCCTTTAGGCATATAATCTTTGTTATCTGTTTTTTTTTGTCTTTTGCGATGAAAGAAAAATGCGTTTATTGGCATTACAGCATTTTTTTTTTAAATACACCTTGTATTTAAAAAAAAAATGCTGTAATGCCAATAAACGCATTTTTCTTTCATCGCATCGGAAAAAGTGTAAAGTGTGTGTGTATCTAGTGTATTGTGTGTCTTTTAGTCTGTGTTAAATAAATGTATTTTCTTTCTTTCTTTCTATATGAATGGACTTTTCCAATCAGTGCACGCATTTGTTAGTAAACAGTTATGCAATTAGTACGCAAACAGTGGACTACGGTCTAAGTTGCATAGTCAAATTGCAGTCAATGGCGCCGATTCCCTTGTTCACTAAACTAAATTTAAGTTCAATGAATCTTTTTCTTTTTATTTCATTTAGAAAAGGACAGAAGATAAATATTAGTTTAGTCCTGTCAAATTAAGATACTGCATAGACAATTTCGACGTGATTAAAAAATTGGCTACTAAAAATACGTCAATGTACGTCATGCCCTGACTAATTTGACAGGACTAAACTAATATTTATTTTCTGTCCTTTTCTTTATGAAATAGAAAGAAAAATATGCACTGAATCTAAATTTAGTATAGTTTGTGAACAAGGGAATCGGCGCCGTGGTCTACTTATTCTTTTACTGAAAGCTATTAGAATAGTAGGTATCAAAGAAAGTACCTCTTTGATTGAGCTAAAATCAATTAAAATAGGTACTTGTGCAAGACCTTAATGCAGGAAGATAAAGTTTATACAATTCTATCAGCCGTAAAATGAAGTACTGTTGGCATAAAAATATTCATTTTATCGGTCACTTAAAATAGTACCAAGAGCAGTATACTCATTTTCCTACTAACTAGCTGTGCCCGCGACTTCGTTTGCATATATGTCGGAAAACATTGGATTTCATGAGTTTTACATTTTTTGTTTGGACCCCTAATTTTTTTGCTAAAATAAAAGAAGCTTAAGGTACTCCTTATAATATGAGCTGTGTGCCAGTGAAAGTCAGAGATTAGCAGGAACAAACAGACGGACAAAAATGTAAAAAAAAAAAGTTGTGTTATAAGTACCGTATATAATTTGATATGCATTTAGTAACAAGCTATTATTTTGACACTAGAAACAGACTCTTCAATTTTATTTATTTGTATTGTATGTATTATGCAGGCTGATTTTTTAAAGACCAGCCAAATTTAAGGAGTTGGTACAGACCATCAAACTGAACAACTTTCTCCATGGGACAAATAGCGTAATCGCGAAAATTTTATCAACTGTCCCATAGAAAACTTCAATACCTACTCGACCTAAATGTATGGGACGGCTGAATTTTTATTCGCGATTACGATGTTGGTCCCATGGAGAAAGTTGTTCAGTTTGATGGTCTGTACCACATCCTTAAATTTGGCTGGTCTTTAAAAAATCAGCCTGTATAGAATACGAATGCAATAGATAAAAAGGATTTTTATTAGCGTAGGAAAGAAGGCAAATTTTCCCTTCCTTCCTACAAAAAACTATACAGGCCATTGTGATAATTTACAATCATAAAAAACAACTAAATATTCACCATTTCATCCCAAACCAATAACATATCATTTACCCTTTATCTTGTATCATTCCCCCATACCGGATATCCGGTCCCCCATATAAAACGTTAGCCGTGACATGGAAATAAAAACATAACAGGGGGAGTTTGAGCAATGGGGGTCTTATGGGTTCCAATAAGTACCCCATGGATATTGGGTGTTTCAGGCGCTCTGAGACGTAAACGTTTACGTTTCGTTCACTTTTTTGTTCTACTTATTAAGAAAACATGGTGAACCCTGAGTTTGTTTCACATTTCTTCACATCTGACCACAGATAGGGAATGTCGACTCCATCTAGCTTATAATTATATTATATATACGGGGAGGCAGCGGCGAAAGCTTTCTGCGACTGCTATTTGATCTCCACAATCCAGTTAGGTACTGGGCAACACGATATTCCTTGGTAAGTCGGGTTGTCATACTTTTGGGCTTTTGACTACCTGTAACGACGAATGACACCGGGTATGGCGGTTTAACCTGTTTTCCGAGACACGGACAGGTCCATCATCTGCCTAGCCTTTTCCCAACTATGTTGAGGTCGGCTTCCAGTCTAACCGGATGCAGCTGAATACTAGTATTTTACATGGAGCGAATGCATATCTGACCTCCACAACCCAGTTGCTGGGTAATACGATACCCCTTGGTAAGACTGGTTGTAAGACTTTCAGGCTTTTCACGACCCGTAACGACTGTCAAAGATCCACGAAAGCCAGCCGGGACCAACGGCTTAAAGTGCTTTCCGAGGCACGGAAGGGTCTCGGTATGTAAAGATGGTCACCCATCCACAAACCAACCACGGTAAGAGTAGCTTCACCTTCGATCCACCTGTGCGGTTGTTATTATTTTTGAGGCCTACTGAATTGAATTTATATGGATAGCGATAGCTCCAAAAATTTAATTACGACCTATTGTAGTATAGTAATTTTATAATAGCTACAGACCCCAGCACATCAAGCTACTACAATCTGTCAAATTTCTTTAATAGATTTTCAACTTTATCGCTAAAGCATTAAGGTTCAAGGTTGATTGGGAAAATTTGACAGTTTCTGGTAGCTTGACCTGCTGGCGTATGTACATCGTCTTCACACATAGTATTAATGTATTAAAAATATTATAAACCATTTTTTAAAGAGTAACAACTTTAGAGTTTTTTGCCAATTCTTTTCCATACGAAACTACCTTTTAATCATATTTTCTAGTAAATTATGACGTTCTAAAGTGCCTATTAATTAAATAAACGGTTTGACTTTGACTTCTCTTGAAACACAAACCGTTACCTCTGCTCCGTCCACAACTATCACGCATCATTGCGTTAAAGATAATTGTCATTGAGACAGTAAATATCGTCAGAGGCTGCGGAGAACGCCGCCTGCCCTGATTTATCACCACATCTGATCTATTATTGCCATGATCTACTCACTTCAATGTTTTTTTTTAATGAGTTGTATTGCAATAAATGGTTAGCTAGCGACCTTGACAGTTGATAATATTATTCTTGCCTGAGCAAAACCGGCAGCAAGTTCGTCGTACTCCCTTAGATGTCACTGTTTGCGGTAGCGTCAGGGGTCGGGTTACCTCCTTACCTCAAATATGGCGAGGAAGGTAATGGCTGATAAATAAAATAAAAGATATCTTTCCACGCACAACCGATTTCAAAGAGCCGGAAGAAGTCGGTTAAAATGGATTTGACATTTTTTTCATTGAGTCGACCATCCCCTGCTACGTAGGGTATGCACGAAGAGGTGACCCACGTTAGCTGCGTGGTTCATTTGTTTGCCAGCTACGCATCCGTGCGTACAGTGGTCGTGAGTCGCAGTGGACGATCCCGCCTGCATGTCCATACAAAGCGAAGCTAAATGGACGTGTGTAGCTTAGCCGTGGAATGCTGTGGAGTGGCGCCTTTAATCCTCTAAAACTGTGTAGGTATTTTTCGGAAAAGTGGACCTGGGGACTTAAGTAAGTAGGTGCGCCAAGTAGGGTGCTGTTTGCCAATTCTGACCTTTTTTTTACAAAAATATTTTAATTTCATACATTTTACTGCCCCGTTGGTCTAGTGGTCGCCAGCGCTGCTGCCGAGCATGAGATCCTGAGTTCCATTCCCGGATCGGGTAATGTGTTCTGGAATTATTTATGGTAATAGGCTTGTTACATGGGGCTTAAACAGAACTGGTGAAATGTGGGTGTACTAGACGTATACCTCTGTCCGGGCAATACAGGTGAGCTGTTCTGTTTATGTTTTCATTTCAAGCTGTTTATAGTATTTTTATCTCTCGAAGCGCCACTCGCTTTACTTGTGGTAACGAAGTGTAAAAAGTACGCTGTGAATGTGTGTGTAAGCGCAGGAGCTCTCGGTACCGTCCGAGACAATGGGGCAGTCGGACACATTCACAGCGTGTTTGTACACTTGGTAACCACAAGTAAAGCGCGCGTCGATTCTTGAGTTGAAAATACTGCACAAACAGGGAGCGAAAAGTAAACATTTCAGAGATTACCTTTATCGCTCCAAACGTTCCAGGTGGTTCCGTGCCCTGAGATAGCGGATCACCCCTCTGCAAATAATCTTAATCATTAACCCCCCCCCTCACCCCCTGAGCAATTAGTCTGCATTCGCGCAAATTACAGATGTCGTTAATTCGCTCTTGTACATTTTAATTAATGGGTTTGTGAATGTGATGTTTTTTTTCTTTTGCGATGAGGGTTTTGTAGTTACAATTTCATTTGACAATGTTGTGTAAGATTTTTTTAGTTTGTCAATTGAAGTCAAATCATTTAACTCAACTCATATAAGGCACTTTGGAACGTCAAAAATTACAATAAAAAAAATATATATAATTTATATTTGGTAGAATATCTCTATGTTATGTACACCATGTGAATTACAGATTATAAATTTTACATAGGGTGACACAAAGGGCGGTGTTCTAAAGGAAATTACTAAGGTAAATGGGTTGGGCTCAGAAAGGACTTTTCGGAAATCGAATCCCGAATGGGTCAACAGATGTTTGTTGTCGAAAGAAGTCATGAATACCTTTAGTCAGTTTAATATTTTTTAGGACGAATGCAAAGATCGTCACTTACTGGACGCCTGGAAGAGGACTAGACCACGGCCAAGGTGGTGGTGACAATCTAACGAGGTTTGCAGGGCCAACATGGCCAGAGCTCGCTCAAGACATAGGAGGTTTGGAAGAAAAAAGGGGAGGCCCTTGCCCAGCAGTCGGACACAATACAGGTTTAAAAAAGGACGAATGCAAGTAATCTTTGCTTCGACTGCAGTCACTGCACTGCTGACTGACCTGCACCTGACCGACCTGACCTGCACTGCTGACGACTTCTGAAATAAAAAATCTTTTACGACATGGCTTCTACTTGGAATAGGTTTTAAGATTGTAAGTATCTTTCACTAACCACCTGTCCGCTTTCAGACCAACTCAGGATAATTATAAGAAAACATAAACGTTTTACGTTTAGTTAAATTATTTTTAAGAAAATTACAGCGTACTGTTCTATAACATCAATTTGAAATAACAATGTTCTCCAGTTGGTCTTTGATACTGATGTCTTAAAATTATAGCATCACTGGTTCTTGCTAGCGGCTTTGCCCACATGGAGAACGGAAATTATCCCGGTAGTAAAAGTATCCCCGTCCCTAACCCAGGTCATGATCTACTCGTGTGCCAAATTCTATCGAAATTCGTTCAGTCATCAAAGCGTGAACAGCAGCCTAATCTCATAACACACTCATCAATCTCAATCTGAATCATTTTGAAAGATATTGCTAATCTATTGCTTCATAAGATCGAAAAAGTGTGTCAGCTTAACAACGTAAATAACGCAATGAATGTTGTTGAACTGTCAAAATAAAAGCCATTGCTACTGATAGTATTTACGCAATTACCCCGCAGGTAACAGACAGTCACTTTCGCCTTTACAATATTAGTATGGATAATACTTATGGCAGGGACATCGACGCACTAACTGAATCCATGAAATCAGCACATGATTCTAGATCCTAGCTTAGAAATTTTTCGTCAGTTATCAAAAAATAAAAGCAGCTATTTCATAGAAAAGTGCAATACTTACGCGATCAAAATGTTTGGAATGGCTATTTATTTTTATAATGACCGACGAAAACTGTCAACGCAGGGGTTCAGAATCATGTACTGAATCCATGGAAACAGGTTGTGCGTCGATGTCCCTGCCACCCTGTATAACATCATACCAGGAAGCAGTTATTCATAAAAACCTGTGGTCTTTTTAGAAGTAACCGCAGGAAATCATCAGTCCTAAGACCTCAAGGGAAAGTCACGGTAATCAGGTCAATTCCCGTAATTAAAAACGTTCAAAATCTAGTCGCAATCTCATCTCAGCGACAATGAATGTCAAAAACTTGTCAAATTTTAAAGGTATTTTTGACAGATTGAGACTGAGATCAGACTGTGAACGTACTTAAAATTACGAAAATTGCCCCTCTGAGGTGTTTGTTGAGTTATATAAGCACTAACAAAAAGGACGTTGCGTTATTTTAATTCGAACTAAGACCGAGATCTATAAATGTTACTTAGCTCGTAATTAGGCTTAGCGTTATTCCTGTCACTGTCACACAACTGTCAAACTACAAGTGCAAGAGCGACAAGAACATCTCTAAGTCAAAGCACGAACTAAATAACGTTTATTTTATTTTATTTATTTATTTATTTAAGGACAACCAACAAAGCATACACCATAATACATGCTAAAGATTCCATGTTTTTTTACATTTTATAGTGTAGCCTTAATTAAAGGCTGCCACGGCATGCACTAAACACAGAAGGAGAAAATGCAGTAACATAACAGATTTTACATATAAGCTAGATAGATTGATTGTTTCATAAATGCAGAATACATGACACTTTTGACAAAATATCGAAAGCATCATGCATTTTATTTATTTTGTGATATTCTAGTTAAAAACCAGTAATCCTTCATTTGAAAGCTCACTAATTCTCACCCAGAACACTAAACACGTTGGCACAACGTCGAACGTTGTCCCAACGTTGTTTCTTAATCTTTATGGAAATGAAAAAGGCTAAAGAAAATAAAATATATATATTTTTTAATTTCACTTTTGTGATAATGCCCTATGCAAGACAGACCTGAATTTACGCAAAGAGTAACACATATCAATATATACACTGGGTGAGCGTGACAGGCGACTAAATTGAACCTGCAATCTGTTAACGGTGGAAAAATGACCCAGATTGGTTTTAAAGCCTTTAGCGCGAAGCTACAGATATCTAGACATATGAGCAAGTTTGAAAGGCACATTTATATTAATCTGACTGAGTAACCGCGGACAATCAACGTGAGTGTTTAATATTTTGTAAAGGAACAGATGATCTAGGATCATACGGCGATTTTCTAGAGTCAAAAGTTTGAAATGATTCAAGCGATAGTTGTAGCTTGTTAGTTTTCTGACCATATTGCAGTGATATGACAAGTGCCAGAGAAACCTTTTCTGCACTGATTCCAATCGACGGTTATGTATTTCGTAGAATGGAGTCCAAACTATGCTGCATTATTCTAAGCCTGACCTGACTATTGAGTTAAAGATTGCAATTTTAGTTGAGGCGCATTTAATTTTTTTACTGTTACGCAGAATTAAGCCCAAAATTTTAAAACCTTTACCTTCATAGATCTCGTCGTAAGGAAATGTAAGAATCTAAGCACAAACATGGTTAAAAAAAATATTCAAAATTAAATTATAGATGGTTTATCTAGTATCTCAATAAAACAATAGATATTCTAAACTAGGACTGTTATTCTTGGTTTTAAAATCACTTTATACTTCGTCAACGCAAGTGCCATCATCAGCTCTGCTTTTACCAGAGGGACACTCATCGCCTTTCAAAAATGTTCTGTTAACCACTTTTACTTCGCCACATGCTTTCCCATCAGTACACTTTTTATCTATATTGCTATCGATTTTATTAGTATTTGTAGTATTTTTCATCTTGCTACCAGCATCCATTGTTTCTGCATTCGATTTCGTAGAAAGTGTTTTGTTTTGATTTTCATTTACTTTTGGTGCTTCTACTTTCACTTTTTCTGTAGAATTATTAGGTTGTTCGACTTTTGGGTCAACATGTTTACTTGCTTCATCCTTTTTTACAATTTCATTGTCCTTTGTGGGAGCTTCTAGAGTACCTTTTGAATTGGTGTTTTCTTCATTTTCTTTCGCAGGGCTCCTGATAATGTTACCTAATGCATCTATAACGATTTTGGTTCCATTTTCTAGAGTTTGGCGCACTTTTATTAATGTTCCTTGGTTGTTTTCCTTTGCACTTTTAGGTTTTGAATCTTTCGAAACTACCAGGTCATCTAAAAGTCCGCACTCGGTACTCACAATTAATACAAATATAATTATAAATGATTTCATGGCTGTGTATAAACGTTTATAGGTCACGGAGAATAATATGGTAATAAATGAAAATAATTATAATGATCATTTATTAAACTTATCGTTGTTAGTTCAGAGATCATTTGAGTGCAGTTGGGAAATAATGCTGCATTAATTTCTTTGTACTTAATTGTAATAATTGGTCTTGTGGTTGCAAGCGAGACTGCTGAGCGTGGAGTCCGGGGTTTAATTTCTAGGTCGGACAAACTGTAATGTGGTTTTCCATTAGGAATTTGTTAGTAACAGTTCGGAGTTGGGAAGTTCGGAGCGGATTAATATCCCCGTGTCTCGGAAAGCACGTAAAGCCGTTAGTCCTGAGCCTGATCTCTCCCCGCGAGTGTCGGATTGCCGTCCCATCGGACTATGAGAGTAAAGGAACAGAGAGTGCATCTGTGTTTGCGCACACACTTGTGCACTATAATCTCTCCTGCGTACCTGGCTAATCTTCGTTGAGATTGGCCACCGTGACCGAAATGGGTCGGGACGCTATTTATTATTTTGAAAAGATTTAGTATAAAGGACATTGTCCAAAATCGCCCCGTGCACAAGAAATATCGGACATACACGATAATTAATTGTCTATTTTATTATATTAGTTGCAAATACTTTTGTAACAAAGACTGCATGCCAAAATGAACATTTTAAAGTATTTTACGCGACTAATAACATTAATCGCCGCCATCTTCGCCAAACGTAATGTCGTATCGAAAAAGATTAGGGATGCCCAATCGATTGCAATCGATCGATCGAATTTTTTATTTGAATCTGAAATACATTTTGAATTTATTTCGAATATATCAATAAAACAATTCAATCACCATTCTATATTCCATATATTATTATTCCCTAAAGGTATACCTAATTTAAAAAACCTACTAAGTATAGGTACTTTATGAATGAGGCCATACACGATTTTAAATAGGTAGTTAGAATAACGCTGAATTTAACAAAACCTACATATTTCATCATGATCATTATTCAGGGTTTTCTAATGATCGTTTAGAAAAGTGTGTGGTTTACTTCTAACTAAACGACTATTTACGACAATTAATATAAATAACCCTCCTTTTGGGCTTCGCCGCAGTCGGGTAAAAAGTACTTATCGTTACTGAATACATTATAAATATTTTCTTCAAAAAAAACAATATTGCAGACTAGATACAGATGTTTTTATGTATTAATATTATTACAAGTATAGAAGAGTGTTATTATAAGTAAAGTAGGACATTGTCTTAGTTGTAATGGTATTAATATTTTCGTATGACAAAAGTTGATGTAATTCATTTGTAACGTATGGCCATAGTAAATATCGATAAATCGTATCGAGTTTGCCACAATTGCCACCCCTATTTTTGACAAGACTAAATGGCGGTTGTCAGTCTCTCACCTAACCTATGCTCTCACTGCGTCGATTGCTCTTTGTAATTGTTTCTATTTTTACATTAATACACACAAATATTTTATCTCATTCCAAAACCAATACTAAGAATACAGGTACCTATCTTAATTAGATTCTATGCATTTAAACGTTGCAATTACATACACTTAGGCTTTGGAAAACAACTGCATAGATACCTAATTATCTAGGTAGGTACAAAAAATAGCTAAGTGTATGATGTTATTGTTTTTTAGTTTCTTAAAAATCACTCGGAGCTATGAAAACCTATACCTAATATTCGTTGTTATGGTTCGATTATAACCTCAAAATCTGATTCTTTTTTTGAAATATATCTATTCTGCACCTAGTCCGCCATAAGATCTTATAGGAGTTTACTAATGATCAACACTCCAACACATAATTTTCCGATGCTCTTGGTTCCAGGGCCAACAATGTATGGGCGCAGAGCAATGTCCTTTTAGTCTGAAAACAATAATTATGAAGCTCTTGAGAATGAGTTATATGGTACAGACAGAATTGGATTTACTATAACAACTTTAGTGTATACGTAACCATGTAACATGTAAACATGGGTAAAGTTGTCAAAAAACAAAAGGCCCGTTTTGAAATTTGAGAATGCGTTCTTGACACCTGTCAGTTTCACACAAACGAATATGTGTTTTGAGAATTTGATCTTTATTAACTACTAGAACTGTCAATATCCAAACGGGCCTTTTATTTTTTGACAAGTTTAGTTTAAATAATTTACTTTTAAACATGACTGGAGAATCGAGAGTGCAATAATTACACCTCAGCCCAACCCTTCGGGGAAACAAGGTGTGATAATATGTGTTAATTGATTAAAATAAGAAAGATGGCCAAAAATTATGACTCACTGTCCAGTGAATCATAATTTTTGGCCACCTGCGGGAGGATATCGGTAGACCACGGAAAAAGGTGGTGTGACGATCTGATAACGTTAGCAGGGCCACCATGGCCAGAGACCGCACAAGCGAGGGAGGGAGGTTTGGAAAGAAAAACGGGAGGACTTTGCCCAGCAGTGGGACACAATATAGGGTAAAAAAAACTAATGCAAATCCGGCTATTTACTGTAATAAACACCTTTATTATCTACTTATTTAAAAGTCCCTAAATGCAAATGACTGTGAAGTGATTATAATACATTGCAGATGAGCAAAGAGTACTGGAAAGATCCATTGGCACCTGAGTGACATTGTCAGTGGGGTGTTGTTGGTACAGACGCCAGCAGGTCAGGCTACCCGAAACTGTCAAATTTTCCCAATCAACCTTGTTGAACCTTAATGCTTTAGCGATAAAATTAAAAATCTATTAAAGAATTTTGACAGATTGTAGTAGGTTGATGTGCTGGCGTCTGTACATCATCATCATCATCAGCCTATAGCAGTCCACTGTTGGACATAGGCCTCTCCTGTTGTTGGTACATATTATGTGAAAATGACACAGAAAAACTATTGAAAAAAAAAAACGAGATGGCGGTGTTAGTTCCAATTTTGGCCACGCATCAAAAGCTCCTTGTAGTGTTGTAGATTATGTGTGATGTCACCCGCTGTTCTCATAGATTTTCCTTCATCCTCCAATTTTGATCTTTTCTCTCTTCCATTTTAAAGTCTACAAAGTCTCCAATTTTCCGGGATTTAAGTCGGAGTGACTTAAAAATTTTCGGAGTTTGTTGGAAACTTCAATATTCCCAGGTTATTTCACTTTTAGACATTTTGTCACGTGGCTTGCTCTGCTGCTGGCTCTGTGGTTACTGTTGTCGTTATTTCAAGGTCTAGTATTTCTTCAGAATCAAAAGCGATCTCTACAGTCACACAAGTTTCATCAGGGGTCCTCGCTTTGTCTGAACTGCATTCATCTACTGATAAGGTTGACATTTGTAAGGCCAATTTTGAAGCTCGATCATTTTTGAAACGTTTGTCGTATTGTTTTGATTCATTTCTTCCAATGTTTCTTGACTTGTTTCGATGCAGCTTTTTGTTCGATAGTTTCTTCTTACTGGGTTCAGTATTTTCGTCTTTATTTATTGTATTAGAATTCAAAACATTATTTGGTATATTGTTACTATCACTTTTTTCACTAAGGCTTTGATAGTTACTGTTCACTTGTTTTTTAGTGGCATTCGTTGTTAAAATAGTTTCATTATTTATCACCTTAGAATCATCTCCAATCGTTTGATTATTGAAATGTTCATTTATTGTCACATTGTTAGTTATTTTGTATGATTCTGTATATTTGCAGTTTAAGATTGAAAAAACACAAATAACCAAGAAAGATGTTTTCATTTTATTATTCACGGCACATTAATGTTCCTTGATACAGCAAGTAAAAACACGTTTAATTATTTTAATGTAGGAACTCACAAATGACAGATAGCACAATGCTCTTGAATAACAATGTGAATAATCATATCGCTAAGTTCATAGTTCATTAAAACAACAAGTGAATTTGGTATAAATCAACGTATATTAAAATTTGTCTTAATGAGGAGACATTAGTTATCTTATCCGTAAAATAAAACATTGGATTTCCTTGAAAAATATTGTGTTTTTAACCCCCGGCGCAAAAACGACGGGGTGTTATAAGTTTGACGTGTCTCTCTCTCTCTCTCTCTCTCTGTGTGTGTGTGTGTGAGTGTCTGTGGTATCGTAGCTCCCGAACGGATGAACCGATTTTAATTTTGTTTTTTTTTGTTTGAAAGGTGAATTTGTCGGGAGTATTCCTAGCTATGTTTGATGAAAATTGGTTCAAGATGGCCGCCGCCACAAAATGGCGGATTACATATTTTTTCACAACCCCCTCAATATGGGTATCAAATGAAAGGGCTTGACTAGTAGAATACTATACACTATGATAAATTTCAAATCCAAGATGGCCACTACTACAAAATGGTGAATTACAAAAAACCTGATTAAATACAAAATTACCTGAATCTTAAAACGCAAGAAAATTAAAGAAATGAAATAACAAGGAGTCCCTACAAAAAGCATGAAATTAAAAATTAAATTACAAATTTAAAAAAACCCCTCAAACGTGAAACCCTATAAAAAGAAAAAAATAACCTTGAAATTATGACCCTACGTAAGTAGGTACGTATGAAATTGTTTGATTAAATGTTGTCCCCTCGGAGGATCGCTCTAATAATTAAATAATTTCAAGGTTATTTTTTTCTTTTTATAGGGTTTCACATTGTCGGGGGTTTTTTTAAATTTTAAATTGATTTTTTCTATTTATAAAGAACACAGTATTATTCCACGTTTTACTATATGACGAATCCTTAGATGTCTTTGCGAGCACTGAACTGAGATCTTCGAGCACTGCTATTTGATACCTGAAGCGTATTGCCACACGCGGGGGTCGTGCGGTCCATGGCCCTTTATGGGGCCCCGGTGTGGGCGCGTTCACTGCGGCTCCGAGCCGCACACTATCTGAACGCGCCCCAAAAGGTGGTAGCCGTAAGGCTGATAAGGGGGTACCGCACGATCTCGGGCGAGCCAGCAGGCCTCCTTGCCGGACTGCCGCCATGGGATCTGGAGGCGATAGTCCTCGCGCGCCTGTATGACTGGCGCGCGGAGGCACTACGTCGGGGGGAAACTCTGCACCCGCGGCAAATCGCGGCGGAGCGGACGGACCTCCGGCGCGATCTCATGGCGGAATGGAAGGCGCGACTATCGCAACCCAGCGCAGGGCACGCCACGATAGCGGCGGTAAGACCCCTCTTTGAGGAGTGGCTAGAAAGGCGTTACGGCGCTCTCACCTACCGCCTGACGCAGGTCCTCTCCGGACACGGATGTTTCGGGAGGTTCCTGCACATAATCAGGCGGGAGGAGACGCCCGGGTGTCAACACTGCGAGGATCGCCCAGAGGACACGGTGGAGCATACGGTGGAGGTCTGCCCCGCTTGGGCAGAGCACCGCCGTGTCCTCGTAGAGGCGATCGGCAGCGGCGGCGACCTCTCGCGCCCGGCCCTGGTGCAAGCCATGGTCCGGGGCGAGAGGGAGTGGGAGGCGGTCACCTCCTTCTGCGAAGCAGTCATGCTAGCGAAGGAGGTGGCGGGATGGGCGAGGGAGAGATCCTCACGCCTCAGCCGCCGAGGGAGACGCTCCGGGCGTCGGAAGCCGCGTGACGACTCCCGGCCACCGTAGGCGCGGGCCTGCGGGCGGAGAGCAATGGGTAGCTCTCCGTCCGATCAGGACCAGGCCCGTGCCGGACGGCGTGTATGTGTTCCACGCGCGCCTCAAAGGGATGTCAGCGTAGTTGACGGGGCCCGACAGGGCCGAAGCCTGCCGGGGTAGCGGGATCGTCCGAAAGGGTTACCGCTGCCCTGGTACATAAAGGGCTAAGGAAGGAACACGGGTGGGTTTTAGTCAGTAAGAGTCTGACACTCCCTTCTGCTCCACCCAGAGCGGGAGGGGTCATTTGATGATTTCCCAACCTGAAAAAAAAAAAAAGCGTATTGCCACTCCTAGTACAATCTCCTTGGAGTAAATAAATCTTGTTACTGATAATGTTTTTCAAATGTAATCTATATTATAACTTCCCTTGTCTCATTTTGTCTAATTTTATCTTCTTTTATCTAATTTTGCCTAATATTATCTAATTTTGTTTACATAATCATGACATACACAATTAGTCTATAATGTTCCCACTGCTGGGCCTCCTCTCGGTGAGAGGGACTGGGCCGTAATCCACCACACGGGCCCAGTGCGGGTTGGTTATGATTGTATGTGTAATTATAATATTGATCTAAAACTTGTATGTGTGATGTATACTGCAAATATAAGGTGGTTATTGATAAATAAATTCATGCCAAAGCAAATTATATTTAACGACAGATAACATTCTTGTTTAAAAGTACATTTTAAACTAATTCTTACAAAAAATATTTAAGATATGCAGATTACCGTCTGAAAACACACAATATTTAACAAGGAATTTGTCACACAATTGGCACGCAAGTATTATCGTCCGCCCTGTCTGTCCCGGCTGGACAACCTCCTACTAAAGCCGTTGTAGTTGCAAAAAGACAGTAAACCTTATTATCTACAGTTACTGTTGATGTTGCTGTGCATATGTTACCATTATCATCTACTATCTCTGTCGGGTTTACTGCAGGGGTAACGATGTCAGGTTTTTCTTTAATTTCATCTTCATCCGTAGGCGGAGTATTGTTTTGAAATTCAGTTTCTCGTTTATGTATTTTTGAAGAATCGTTAGGTATGTAAACGTTACAGATGACAACACCATCTGTAGTTTTACAGTTTTTAACGTCCTTGTTTTCAGCGGCTGCTGCGAGACTGAGTAGGCGTTTTATTTCTTCTATATCTGTTGATGCATTGCTTTGAAATTCAATATCTCTTTTATGTTTTTTTGATGATGGTTGGTTTGTTGCGTCAACATTTATGTAAAATTCCCAGGTAACCGTATTATCTCCAGTTGTAGAGTTTTTACTAACAAGTTGTCCTGTTTTCTTGGCACTTTTTTCTACTATGCTAAGTATACGGTTCATTTCGTCTACAGATTGATGAGTAGGGATAAACATAATTTGCCATTTATGCATTCCTGGTAATAATTTAGAGTTTATTGTTACACTTTCAGAATTAGAAGGTCTACCCTCTTGGTCTTTTGTTACATCTATTATTACTTCTGTTAATAACGTTACATTTCCATCTTCAAATGAATCCATTATTCTTATCAGATGAATTTCTGTGAGACGATGTTCTGTTTCTGAAGGCTGTACATTAATTTCTCTTTTATGTTTTTTTGATAATGGCTGGCTTGTTACATCGATATTTATGTTAAATTCCCAGGTAACCGTATCATCTCCAGTTGTAGATTTTTTGCTAACAAGTTGTCCTGATACCTTTGCAGTTTTTTCTACAATGCTAATTATACGGTCAATTTCGTCTGCAGATTGTTGGCTAGGTTGAAATTTAAGTTCCCATTTATGCATTCCTGGTTGTAAAAGATATTTCTTTGTGACACTTTCAATATTATTAGGTCGACCCTCTTGAGGTTTTGTTACATCTATTAGTACTTCTGTTAAAAACGTTATGTTTCCGGCAGCAAAAGCATCGGTTATTCTTATAAGGTGTGTTTCAAATCGATTACATGCTGCAACATTACTTTGCTTCATATCATCCTTCAGAACTCCACACTTAGAACTTGCTATACAGAATAATATAACAAGAATGGTCTTCATAGTAGTGGTGTTGGTTGTCTTCGCTAGAACACCACTTTATTCAATACTTTTGCATTCACTATTGCTATCCTCTGCACCTTTATGTTCTTCAACTTTGTTTTGATTGTTGCACTTATCTGCTTCTTACAGTTTTCGACAATTGGTAATGTCAGAAGCACTCTCTTCCACTTTGTCAGATGCAGCTAGAGACAGAGACAGGTATGTGGTGTTACCTGCACTATCCTCGTCTGCTTGAAGAGTAACTTACAATATATCAATGTTAGCTGATGTAGCTTTAAAGACGCACTTAATATTATCATTCTGTGGTTCAAGGTTCATATAAACAGTAAGTAGATTTGGCTTATTTGGAACAATTTTGATGTTAACAAAAATTGCATTTTTTTTTTTAAATGAATTACTTGTAGTCTAGCGCAAAAAACTTGTTAGTGTCCGACCAAAACATGATTTTAAGCCGAAACCGTAACCGAATTTTCGGCTCTTATAGTTTCATCCGAAACCAAAACCGAAACCGAACCTTGTGTCATTATTTTTTGAGACCCATTGTTTTTCGTAGGTTTGTAACAAATAATTAGATTTTGCAATATCAGATTTCTTTTACCTAAAGATAAAATTGGCTTTTAGCAGATTTAAAAACTGACAAAATTAAATAATGGTGATTGATAAATCAGGACTAACTTATTAAATAAGGGCCTTAGCAGACATGCTACTGTTAGAATCTGCGATTAACAAAAATGCTGAAAACGGAACCCTCTTGCTAAGTCTAAGCCGTCGGTCTATCTAACTATTCCGTTAAAACCGACAGCTCACGAACGCCAGTTTTTGTCGGGCTGTAAATTCGGCCCCTTTTCGGCCAAAACCGAAACTACGGCCGAAATCTGATTTTATGGCCGAGCCTGGCCGAATCCGAAACTGAACCTTCAACCGGACACTAAAAAGTATGTATGCTGGACTCATTGTGAAGGGGTCCTTAATCTGGACTTACCACTGATAGCATTGTCCTACCACTACTACAGGCTGAACCAAAGAAACTATGGAGGGGCTGGAGGAAAATATGGCTAGAAAAATGACGGCTGGTAGAGATAAATATATGAAAAAGACATGCTGCATAATCAGCCTATAACGTTCCCACTGCTGGGACACAGGCCCCTTCTCTGTGAGAGGGAGCGGGCTGTAATTGTAACTGTTTTGAGCAAGAAGAAATGATGAGACGACCTTAAATAAATTAAACTAAGGGATGGTCGTCTTCATGGCCCAGTGTTAAGGCCTTGTCACTTATACACGAGGTTGTGGGTTCAAATCCAGGAAAGTACTAATGTGATCTTTTCAACTCATAATTACTTTCCGAGTTTATATTGGACATTACTGACATCGGTGAAGGAAAACATCGTGAGGAAACCTGGACTGATAGTTAATATGAGTCTGAAACCGCCAAGTCGTTTTGAGCAAGCGTGGTGATCAATGCTCGTGCCTTCTCTGTATGCGAAGAGGTCTTTGTCCTGCAGTGTGACAGGCTGGTATTAAGGTAAAGTCACTGACCTATAATGAAAAAATGAAGATATTTGATTTTCGCCATTTTAGCGCTGACAGTAACGTGAGCGGTGGTGAGCGTTTGTGGAACTAATATTTTTAATAGCGAGTTTTACAAGATGCGCATACTCTCATGATAAAAATGTTCTAAATATCTCGTAGTAAACACAAAATACACAAAAACTCTTATTCCACGACTTAGACCTAAATCGTCAGAGACGCACTGAAACAAAACGACGGCCATTTGATTAATGTGTCAGTTTTAGTTCCCGAGACGCTCGAGCGGGGCGTTTTGAATCGGCACAAAAAAGAACTGTCAATTCGTATAGTATATTGAGTCCAGCGTACTTATACAAAATAGGTCAGTGCGTAAAGTCCATTCACGGTTAATATACCTGTTTTGCATCACTGTCAAAATCACAGTGTTCTTTATACTCCTTGTAATACTCGTAAGGTTCCTGTTGTTGTTTTGTTTGTTGCCACTGACAAGTCTGTCAAAATCACAGTGATCTTTATTCTCCTTACAATAAGGTTGCAGTTGTGTTGCTGCTGTCAGAGGTAAAATCAATGTAAAATGACTGTTATGTATGAATAACCGAAATAGTGAGACTGACAGAACTATAAATATAATTTTACTAGCTTCTGCCCACGTCGTCGCATCGTATCGCTGCTATTAGTTCGTTGTCGGGTTTTTTCTTTTTGTTCGGCTACTACGGGTCCTAGGTAAGGTAGGTCCTAATGCAACGGGGTGGTCGTTGCATTTCATTCTCTAGAATATAATAGAATATAAAGCATTTATTTGTCAGAATATTGTTACAAAGTGGTTAGGTATGTGCTTAGATAATATTCTGCCGTTCCCGGCGTACAAATATTGTTTGTAAAACTATGGGTCATTATTATAACAAAATTAAGTTATTTATCATTAGGATTACAAAGTTTTACTTACAAATAAGTGGAATAAAGAGTTGTCAAACAGATTAATTGTGTAAGTCCGAATTCAATAAAGTCAAACTATTTGAATGAACTACTTGATGGCACGGACTGCTGCGCTGCGTGTCGCGGGTTCGATTCCCACACGGAACAAATATTTGTATGGCCTACAAGTAGTTGTTCCGGGTCTGGCTATTTGTGTATGTGAGTTTAAATGTTTGTAAACGCACCCACGATACAGGAGAAATTCCTAGAGTGGGGCAACGTTTTAAAAAAAAAAAAAAGAAAGAAAAGAATTTATGATGATTAATTAGGCCATAATATCGAATTTTAAAGTAAATTTTTCATTCATAAAATCTTTAGTCGAGTAGTAACATTTGCTTATGAGACAGTTGAAGAGCTTAGATTTAAACGTGCTGAGGCTGAGAGTTTTGAAGCCATCAGGTAATTTGTTATATACAGTGATAGTCATGCAATATACATTATTAGAAAATAATTTGATTCCTACCCATGGCATTACTACGTTTACGCTTGCCTTTTTTCTGACTTTAATTCATCTTGCTCGGGTCCTATGAGTCCTAGCGTAATGTTAAATAAGCCGAAAGCCTTTCCCAAGAATTAGATTATCAAATGCAAAAATAATTTTTCAAATCCGACTGGTAGTTTCCAGAGATTAGAGCGTTCAAACAGTCTTCTGCTTTTTTTATTAGTAAAGATAGATAGATTGAGCACGAGTGTTCTTTATGCTCGTACCTCCTCTCTATATCTTAACGACAGTTGGGTCTGATAACCTTAGATAAAAGTCAGGGCACTTAGCAGTAACTGTATTTGTTTTTCGGATTTTCCTTAATGAGATAATCCAATTATAAAATTCTTGGTAATACAGTACCTATTGACAAACAACTTGGAAGAATTTCACAATAATATTGGTATTACCTTCTTACCTAATTCATTCCTTTATTTTTAACTCCCGACAAAAACAGACAGGGAAACACAATGAAACAAAAAAAAGCAGATTTTCTTAACTCAAACTTTAAGAACTTCTAACAGCGGTCGTTGACCCAAAAAAAATATCATTAAAATATGTATTTTTTTTTATACCTATCATTTTTAGAGATGATACTCATCACGTCTGCGGAGTTTCTATAGCTAATTGAATTTATTATTTATTTATTTAATCTTTTCGCACACAAAAAAGGTACAACGGCGGACTTAATGCCTTAGGCATTCTCTACCAGTCAACCAAGAGTGTGAAGAGATTAGATGGCAGGTGCTTTGATTGAGAGGGACAATGATAAAAAAAACTCTTAAAACTAGGTACACAAATACATAAATAGGTTATATACACATACATACTATTACTATAATAGATACCTACTTATAATATATATATATATGTATACAAAATCAAGGGAGAGAAGTGTTGAGATGACTCTACGCAATTTTTTTGATGATTTGTTTTGAAAATAACTCTGCTATTTCCGCTTAAATGCATACCGACTGCTGACCGTCCTGATATCAAGAGGAAGCGCATTCCAAAGAAGAATGGACTGAATTTGAAAAGAAGAATGAACAGAGAATTTGACCCTGTATTTATTTATATATGCTTTAATTTTATGCAACAATGTCCTTAATTCTGAAGCTCTCAACAGTTACTCCATTATAGTTTAAATAAACAAAAGTTTAAAACAGTTGACGGGTATATTTTTCTTTCTCTTGATAAAAGCGGTAAACTAATTTGTGAGAGACAGTTGGTTTAAACCGTGTGTATATTCCGCCGCCAGGAGTAAGTTTTGTGGCAAAACGGAGCCACTAAAACAGCCGAAGTTTTATTACGCCCGATTTTTATTGCTATCAGACTCTTGTTGCGTAAAACAATTTAAATCATAATCTGAAATATTTTGAAGGAAATTATTAATGCATTGCTTCATATGTTTGAAAAATTCGTGTGCTCAACAACGTAAATAATGCGATGAATGTTGTTGAACTGTGAAGATGAAAAGCATTGTCATTGTAAGTGTGCTACACAGTTACCCCGCGGGTGATGTGTGTGATCTGGGAAATGCACCTAAATGTACCCTGTACCAACATACGTTCAGCAGGACACTACAATATGCTTTTAATACTAATACCAGCCTGCTCAGCATACAGAAAAGTCCCAATGAGCACGACTTCTGCTTGCACGCATTACTGAAAAGGTAAATTTCCTGGTTTTATGGCGTCTCCCAGATTAAGGAGCTTCAACTTTGCTAACTAAACTAACGTCTCTTCATTCTCTGTTACTTATAATACCACATATACATAGAACATCGAACCGTGTCAATTATAAAATATATCTATTGCCTGCGACTTCACTCGCATTGAAGTCGTATATATCGCACGGGAACAAACTACCGGAACAAAAAGTCCTATGTCCTAACCCGGGTCATGGTCTAGACATGTGTCAAATTTCATCCAAATCCGTTCAGGCGCGAATAGGTATCAGACAGAACTACTTTTGCATTTATAATACTACATATACTCCATTCGGAATAAGATGAGACATTAAAATAAACCTTTTTTACAGTCCCTTCAACCGATTTTGACTTCTATTGCAAATGGCAGCTGCAACCACACCACCAACCACCATCTGTGACCACTGTTTTTTTTGCTTTTAATGCCATCCTTATGCCTACGGTATAGAAGTTAAAATCGGTTGAACGGACTGTAAACAAGGTTTCTTTAAATGTCTAAGATATTCCGATTGGATTGTATGGATAATAATGGATTCTACGTTTGACTAAGCTACGAGTACATCCACCTCGTTGCTGACTAGCAAAATTTCCCATGGCATGAGTAATAATCCCATAACTCTTACCGATAAAGAACAATAGACCCCACCCGCTGTTGTCATGGCCCCACACCGAAGTAAGAACGTGAGTAGAAACTATTCAGACGTCGCGTGCATTAAACTTACCCGACTGCGCCGGTGACGCCGCGGTGTTATGTGCGCTCATGAGCCGTAACGGTTTGTATATTAACTACCTACTTTACTAGGCCGGTATGGTGTGCAGAATTAATTGTTAAGTTTGGATAATGTTGAAGACTAAGGGCCGGTTTTTTGATCCGTAGTTAACTCACGACAGTACACACAATAGACAGAATTGTGTGGAAAAGGGAGAGGCCTTTGCCCTGCAGCAGTGGAACAATACAGGCTAGTTAGATAGATTAGTAACTCAACCAATTGGTAAAAAATAGTAACGAATGGTTAGTTTTTTAAACTAATAAGTAGTTAATTATTTCTCTATTAGCAATGATATTATAATATCATTAGATAAACTAAACATTGATCATAAAACAGATTTTGCAAAAATTTTAAATATTAGCAAAATGTATTTTTTGTACAATTGTAAGTTTATCCAATGGTCAATTAATTAATTATTTGTTAACCCCAACTTTGGGTGGTTACATATTTTACCTAATAGTTAGTAATTTAACCACTAGATAAACTAACAATTGTACGAAAACATATTTTGCAAAATGTGTTTGTTGTACAATTGTTAGTTATATTTAACCATTAGTTACTATTTTTAACAATTGGTAGAGTTTAACCACAGATCGAAAAACCGGCCCTAAGGGCTGATTTTTCAATCATCTGCTGCTAACTTTATTTGAGGAATAATTTTGAATTTTGACAGTTATTTCATACAAAAACTGTCAAACGTCAATTTTATTCCTCGAATAAATGCTATCTGGCCATGGAAAAATCCGCTCTAAGTAGTCTTTCAGTCTGTCTGTGAGTAACACCGTTCGATCTATTCTGTAAAAATCTCACCGCGAAAACATACGCAGTGTCCTGCGTGAGCGACGAATACATCGCGACGCGACGCTGCGAACGCGACGAACGCGATCAACTCAACGGCATACCCTGCTTGCGGCCTATATGACAGTCTGCAGCGAGACGCGACGTAACGCGTACTTGTTTTGAGGGCGACCAGACGCGTCACCACAAACTACGAGCACAATTGTACTGTACTTCTCCATGATTCGAGAAGTAATGACCAAAATCACGTAGGACATTTGTCGCGTGTAGCATCGCGTCGCATTACGTCGCGTCGTGTTGCGTCGCGTCGCGTCGTATTCGTCACTCACGCAGAACACCGCGTTAGGTGAACTGAGCTTGAACTGGGATTGAAGTGAGCTGGCAAATAGTGCCCTGTCCATCCCTAGCAATATGAATAATGACAGCTTATTTAGGCTTCCTTTACCTAAGTTTTCACAGTGAGTTTTTACAGAATAGACCGGCTGTTCGTGGCCAATCTGGTAAAGTACTACCTCGACGGAACGGCAGTAGGATCCTGCCCTCTGTGTCCTAAAACATGCAACCAAGGTGACCTCTGCGCTGCCACCAACGACGCCGTGGCTGTGGTGGAGTTTTGGCCCACAAGGTCTGACATACAGTCGTACTCAAAATAATTATTATATTTATAGGGGGAATCCGGGACTGCGGCCCCGGTCCTAAAAGCCCCCCGACCGCCAGCGACACGAAGAAGAACCCTGTCTGTCAGTTTGTAGTGAGCTTTTTGCTCGGCCCCCAAACATCCTAGCGCGATGTTATAATATAGCCTATAGCAACCTCATTTGGGCAATAATGCAAAAAAAAAAAATTGAAATCCCAATGGTAGTGCCAAAGATTAGCGCGTTCAAACAAAACTGTTTAGCTTTATTAGTATTAAATCAAAATTCATTTATTCAAATTAGGCTGAGAATCAGCACTTTTCGATCATCAAAATTACAAAAGACAGTCCCCCAAAACACCCGCCCTTCACCGCTTCCTAGTGCTTTCGCTGATAGATTTAAATTAATGTCTTTTGTGGTTTAGAATGGACATATTTTATCTGTAAGACAGTCAGTTACGGAACAACTTTACGATCTAGAACCAGAAAATTAATAGTGGCAATTGAATAGTACTAGGAATTAGATGGCTCAGAGAATAACATGGTAGGAGAGGAGCAATTAAATTTAGGTTTCCAAGTCATGAATCATACTTTGGAGCAGTAATTAACTTGAATCTTGAGCAGTGTGGCCCTGTGTTATCAGCCACAACTTACGAGCCGTAGATTCGAACCCAGACATGCACTTTACTTTCTGTAAATTATTTCATCACCACTGCTCTCAAAACGGTTAAGTAAAACATGTGGAAACGGCATGTCCTAGAACCAAAACTTCGAAGACATATGAGACATCTGCCAACCCGCACTGGGCCCGCGTGGTGGATTACGGCCCACTCCCTCTCATCGAGAGGAAGCCTGTGTCCCAGCAGTGGAAACATTATAGGCTATTTATGATGATATTATCGGTAACAATAGCATCCGACTTACACAATCGCCAAAACTCAGAAATAGATGAAAGTGTTGATAGGCGGGTGATTTCTGTTTCGTTCTGTATTGTTAATGTCTGTTGTGTGTACGATTCATGTAAATTGAGTAATTAAATTACGAGTAATAATAACCATAGTCTTTATAGTTATATCAACGACTGGTATCATCCTGAAACAAATATTTATTTTATAGTTTTGATGCAATCAATCTTTCCAAATACACACGTTGCACTATACATTCCGTGTGTCACTAACGGGATGCAGCAGAATACCAGCGTCAGGTATTGTACCTGACATATGCTGAGCTGGACTCCCATTTGGTGGAACCATAAGACACACCGCCCAGTAGTGATCGACCGTTATATATATTTACTTATACGAGGTATCTATGGGTCAATTTATCTTTTAATCTTTGTTTTTTTTTATGTTTCACCTTTTTTTGTCGTTTTTTTTATTACTTGTATTGTGTCTTTTGTTGCACTGAATAAAAGTTTTATCTATCTATCTATCTACATATTCAATACATATAATATATGTCGCATAGTTTGAAAATTCATACAATTAGATTTGACAATAATTATAATGCGGTACAAACCCCTAATCTACTCTAACTTAAATTTTAACATTGGTTGACAACCGTGATATAAAAAAAAATACCAGGTTCTAGGAACCTTTTTTTTTGCTGCTCGGTGGAAATCCTCATGAACTTCCTCCGTGAGGGAGACAGAGGGCTATGCCGGATTCTTACCGGCTACAACCATCGCGGTGTTCCACCTCTGCCTATGGCCGGGGGTGCGGGATTCACATAAGCATTCACCGCTTCCAGCTTCTAGGAACCTGAGAAAATAAATTTGAAAAACCAAATAAGAATAATAGTTTTCTAGGCTCTGGGAAAATCTGAGAAAATCTAAGTGACTTCTTAATCTCCGGTGAAGTCTAGGTTTTTTTACTATCATGTAAACTTTGTAAGTACATTTCATAATACGAAATCGAACGATTCATATTGTTAGGTACTTACCAGGTTTCCAAATTAAATTAGCTAGTGAAACTCCGCAGACGTGATGAGTATATCTAAATATGATGGAACAAAAATAAAAGAGATTTTATGATTTTTTTTTGGGGTCAACGATTGCTTGCAGTAATTTTACTTGAAGTATCACTTGAGAAAATCTGTATTTTTTCGGTTTTATCGTTTTTAGACATGGAAACCCAACACGTCTGTGAAATTTACACAATAAATATTATAATATAATATATTACAAGTGACTACACTACCTGCGGTTGATGACCCCAAAAAAACCTTGAGTACTATGTAGTGCTTGAAAATCAGTCCCCTAAATTTTGCTGCCCAATAAACTCCATAAATCATTTATTCCAAGATGTTTTTGCCGACCGTACCACTTCCGGTGTGCTAACTTAGTTACACTTGCCTTGATATTGGATGGGTCAGTAATCCACCATTTTGACAAGTTGTGTCTGCAGCGCCCTACTTGGGAAACCTACCATGAAAACTTAGGTAAAGTGAGCTTCATGTGTGCTGTCATTCCTCATGATGCTAGGGATTGACACTATTGACAACTGACTTAGTCAGAGGGGCAACTTTCATAATTTTAATAACGTTTACAATCTGATCTGTCCAAAATACCCCAAATTTCCCTCCCTTTGTCGCTGAGATGAGATTGCGACTAGATTTTGAACGTTTTTAAATACGGGAATTTATCTTCAGGGGGCCTAAAAAGGCCACTTTGGCAGAATCATAATAGGATAACAATATGAATCATATTAAAATCGTAAAATGGTCACAAACTGACAATTCATAATATGATCTGTGTGCAATTCATATCACAATGAAATAACATTTAAACTGTAGAAATAAAAAATAAAAAACAAATTGTTTAATAAAAAACAGTAATGAAAAATTTTCCGATAAAATTACGGTTCAATTATGAAATGAAATTTTACGAAAATTAGAGTAATTGCTAATGATTATGAAGGGTTGGACAGAAGTACACTTCTGTCCAACCCTTCATAATCATTAGCAATTATCATCATTAGCAATTATCATCATTAGCTATAGTACACACACATTTCGCCAGTTATGTTTAAGTCCCATGTAACAAAAGACACGCCTAGTACCCTCAGGAAGGCACAAATCCAGACTCCAGGTTATTACTGAGAAATTCCAGATGGAAAAACCCCAATAACACTTTGCCCGACCCGGGAATCAAACTCAGAACCTCATGCTCAGTATGCGAATTAAAAAAAAAACGGGTTGCACTCCGGGAGTGCCGGCAGAAGTGAAAACTTGAAAATTAACGTTGTGCATTTTTGATATTTTGGAATGCGGTCTACTCTCCTCCTTCTTACGAATTTTCGATCAGGTCACGTGTCCTGACGCGAGCTCCGTCTTACGAATTTTCGATCAGGTCACGTCCTGACGCGAGTTTAACATTTTTTACCCATCACAAAAAAAGTGCACAACGCCGCTAAAGAAGTTTTCACTACAAAAATAACCCTACTAATTTATTAAACGGTTTTTTTTTTAATTTTTGTTTTACTTTATTAACCTTTATTAATCAAGATAATATTTACATAATATGAGCCAACACTTATAATAATAATTATGTACAGTCACCAAAGGAGGTAAGTAACCACGGTCGTCGGATATGGTTGAAGTTTAATAAGAAACCGATGGATGTTATGGAAAGAAATTTAGTTTGATAAATTAACTGTTTGTTTTCTATTAATTCAATAAAATTTCATCCGAAAACATAAATTCGTTTCTCACTAAACTTCAACTTTATCCGACGACTCGGGTTACTTATTCCTTTGGTGACTGTACATGTATATGATAAAAGAATCATAGGGCATCAAAAAATTCGTTCGTTGTTGTTGTTTAAATATACACATATAAAAGGAAGACATTACAACCCCCCTTACAAAGTGTTAAACACAGTCCATTGACCCCAACCATAACGTACAAACTTCTTTACAAAAAAGGCAAAGAACTCAACACAATAGAGTTGATAAAACCTCCGCCATTGTGTCTCTGATTGATCCGTCAGTAGGCAGGGAATTTAATCAATCAAACTGATTCTATTTGATTGATTCACAAATTCGGTGAAGCTAGCGATAAAATAGTATGCCTACTTATCCTCAAAGCCTTTTTTGAAGTATGTATGTGATCAGGTGCGGGTGAAAGGGATGAATAGGTCGGCTTCCAGTCCGGATGCAGCTGAGTACCCAGTATTTTACATGGAGCGACTGCCTATCTGACCTCCACAACCCATGCAATTACTGGATAATACGATATCCCTTGGTAAGACTGCTTGTCAGACTTTCGGGGTTCTGACGGGCCGTAACGACTGTCAAAGATCTATGAATGACAGCCGGGACCAACGGCTTAACGTGCTTACCGAGGCACGGAGGGGTCTTGGTATGTAAAGATATCACTCACCTACAGAAGATCAACCACGGCAAGTGTAGCTTAACCTGATTGAAGGCCCGAGCGGCTGCTGTTACTTTAGCCACAAGCCCCTCGAAATGAGACTGAACGTGTGAAGATCAAAAAACTTACGAAACGCCACATTTGTATAGGTAGGTATTTTGTTAGGGTGCATAAACATAATTTTATGTCTAAGAATTTTTTGTTCTGGGACATGCCGGTTTCCTCACGATGTTTTCCTTCACCGCTTTGAGAGCAGTAGCGATGAAATAATTTACAAAAAGTAAAGTGCTTGCCTGGGTTCGAAGCTACGACCTACAACTATAACAGTCGCGGTCAGTTTTCCTCCACATTGTAAGGGTGCTAAATCGGGAAAGTGAGGAATCGGGAAGTAACGTAGAATATCTTGGATAGAGAGGTATTTCCTCTTTGTAAGTTTTAATAATTTTCGTCTAGAAGCATGTTTTTGTTCTATGAATTTTGTGAAAATAAAAATGAGGTTCCTGTGCCACCGAATTTTATTTTTAGGAATTTTGTTTTTGGAACTCGAGTTTCTCAGAGTCATGAGGAACGGAACTTGAAAAATGCTTTGATTTTTCTTTGCGAAAAAAGTTACAGTAAGTATTTATAAGATACTAGCTTTTGCTCGTGGCTTCACTTGCGTGGAGGTCGGAAATTGCCCCACGGGTACGTATTACCGGGATAAAGAGTGTCGTGCTTCCTAAGCCAGGTCATGGGTTAGCCGTGTGTAAAATTTCATTCAAAATTGTACAGCCATTGCACCGTTATTTTAACCGTGACGATATTATCGTGGACGTTCACGGCGTCATGATAACACAGCGAAGTAAAATGTATGGAAATGTAATTATGAAGACGCTTGTAAATTTCCGTCCATGATAACGTTGACGTCATGGACGTTAACGTCCATGGGGTGGACGTGTACGTCCATTAAGTGGACGTGGACGTCCGTCAGGTTAGAAATTATAAAAAACGCACATTAAGGCGTGCAATGGTAAGTAACGGATAAACAGACAGACAGACTGACAGAGTTACTTTCGCATTTATAATAATACTAGCTTCTGCCTGCGACTTCGTCCGCGTTAAATTTCGTGTTCCCCGATCCAACCCGTCGCATCGCATCGTCTACCAGCGCTTTTACTTAAATTTTCGCTCAGCGTAAATGCATTTTTTTTTTCTCGGCTTCTAAAGGTTTGAGCGTGATGTTAAATACCTTCGTCAAGAATTGGGCTATTAAATGCAAAAATATTTTTTAAATCTGACTGTTAGTTCCAGAAAATAGCCAGGTCAACCAAATAAAAAAACAAACAAACTCTTCATCTTTGTTATAAAAATAGATTAATATGTTAACCGACTGACCGCGTTGAGAACTCTATACTTCGTTCCAAAACACAAATAGCGGACGCTGGCCGCACAGCTGCTGGACTAAAGTGGAACTGGGCTGGCCATATCTGTAGCATGTCGGAGCAGCAATATGCAAAAGCCACCACGCAGTGGATCCCCATTGGCAGGAAATGACTGCGCGGCAGGCCCAGAAAGAGATGGCGGGATGAGCTGGACTCCTTCTTAAAGGATTGGCCCACAATAGTGGGCCTTATTATTAGCCAACGTTCTGTTAAAGTTTAAAATAGTAGCGGTCCCCCGACGGGACAATATTTAATCAAACAATTTCATACGTACTTACGTAGGGTCATAATTTCAAGGTTATTTTTTTCTTTTTATAGGGTTTCACGTTTATACCTTTTTGTTCTATTTGTGGCTATTTTTTCAATATTTAAAAAAAAATTGTTTTATGCTTTTTACATTCGTACTATTTTTAATATTATTTTGTGTCGGGAGTTTTTTAAATTTTTAATTTAATTTTTTATTTCATGCTTTTTGTATGGACTCCTTATTATTTCATTTCTTTATTTTCTTTCGTTTAAAATTCAGGTAAATTGATGTTTAATCAAGTTTTTTGCAATTCACCATTTTGTGGTGGTGGCAATCTTGGATTTGAAATTTGTCATAGTGTATAGTATTCTACTAGTCAAGCCCTTTCATTTGATACCCATATTGAGGGAGTTGTGAAAAAAAAATGTAGTTCGCCATTTTGTGGTGGCGGCCATCTTGAATTTGAATTTTATCATAGTGTATAGTATTTTACTAGTCAAGCCCTTTCATTTGATACCCATATTGAGGGAGTTGTGAAAAAATATGTAATCCGTCATTTTGTGGCGGCGGCCATCTTGGACCGATTTTCATCAAACATAGCTAAGAACACTCCCGACAAATTCACCTTTCAAACATACAAAACTAAATCAAAATCGGTTCATCCGTTCGGGAGCTACGATACAGACACGTCAAATTTATAACACCCCGTCGTTTTTGCGTCGGGGGTTAAAAAATAATAAAATAAGTTTGGATTAACGTCTTCAAATTATAAGTATCACAAAAACATTTTATGTAGATTGGTAGTAGGCCTTTGAATATCATAAATCACAACTTATCGATACAACTGAGCCTACAAAAAAGAAACATAAATTGTTAGAAAATGTAACGAAAGGTCTGAAATCCAATTATTCACAACAAAGGTTCAGGTGAAGGTACCTAAATTATTCAAATTTCCGATTATTCAGGTATTCAGCGGTGATATTCTGTAAACAATCTCACCGTGAAAACTTTGTGAAGTGAATTCGAAGTGAGCTGCCCATTTCATTTTTTTTGTTTGTTTGGAAATCGTCATGGATACCCTCTGTCTGGGTAGAATGGAGAGTTATGTCGGACTCCTACCGACTAAAACCCCACTGTTCCTTCTAGTACCATGAGTCGGGGGCCCGGGAGAGACTTGCATTCGCCGCATCCCCGACTGGTATTGGGCCCACCATGCCTAGCGGGCCCCATCACCAAGTGCGGCCCACGACCGCACAGCCTTCCATTAAGGCGCGCATACTGCGTGCCGCCTCTTTGAGCCTGACTGCTCGAGCGACGACCCGACCCCAATGTCGCCGCCCGCAGGCCCCTTCTTATGGTGGCCGGAGATCGTTAAGCGCCCTTCGACGCCCGGCTGCTCTTCTGGTGCGGATGGAATGAGAGGTATGCTCTCTCTCCCTCTCCGCCGCCTCCTTTGCAGAGCTGCCAACCCCTAGCTCAGGTGGGATGACAGTTCACTTCATCTAGCAGTGCTGGCCCAGGAGTAACGTCCGCAATTTACGAGTTGTAGGTCGTAGGTTTGAACTCTGACAGGCGCTGTACTTTTTGTAAATTATTTCATTATTACTATTGCTCACCATTGCTCTCAAAACATTAAAGGAAAATATCGTCAAGAAAACGACATGTCCTAGAACCAAAAATTCGAAGACATGTTACATCTACCAACAAGCACTGCACCCTTATTGCGTAAAACACTAATAACCTCAATCTGAATCATTTTGAAGGATATTGCTAATCCATTGCTTCATATGTTGAAAAAAATTGTCTGTTCAACAACGTAAATAACGCAATGAATGTTGTTGAACTGTCAAAATGAATGCCATTGCTGCTGATAATTTGTTACGCAATTTCCCCACTGGTCCCGCGTGGTAGATTACGGCCCACTCCCTCTCACAGAGAGGACGCCTTTGTCCGAGCAGTGAGAACATTATAGGGTGGGGGCCTAAAAAGGCCACTTTGGCAGAATCATAATAGGATAACAATATGAATCATAATTAAAAATCGTAAAATGGTCACAAACTGACAATTCATAATATGATCTGTGTCCAATTCATATCACAACGAAATAACATTTAGACTGTAGAAATAAAAAACAATTTGATTAATAGAAACTGTAATGAAAAATTTACCGATAAAATTACGGTTTTTATTTTTTTCATGCGGCAATGTTTATTTACACCAAATATGAAATGAAATTTTACGAAAATTAGAGGAATTGCTAATGATCTGCTGGGAATTCAGGAAATGAATAGCTTTTAGAGGTATTGCTTAAAGTGGCCTTTTTAGGCCCCCTGATTATGCTAAGTTTTCACGTTGAGAATTTTTACAGAATAGCCCTGTATTCAAGTATTTTGGTAATAAGGCGGCAGGTGCTCCGGATTTCGTCTCATTAACGTCGATTGTTGCTCAAAGTATCTTTTAGGTTTACTTAGATTTGGATAAACAGAGTTTACTCAGTAATCGATACCTACCTACCTTGTTGAAATGAAACGAATTAGAAAATTATACATATATAGATACCTTACGCAAAATACGCGCATTGTCGTGGAGTTGCGGACACCAGCCCGCTGTACCTATTACCTACCTATTACATATATAAATAAAAATTTTGCACCACACCTTGAAATATCTTCGGTTTTCTTTTGACCATCATACAGAAAGAGAACTTACTTTATCGAATTATGACGAAAAGCTTAAACTCGTTTTACAGCAGTTTAGGTTTTGGAATCAGGCCATAACCCAAGCCTTTCGAACCTTACGTACAAGTGGAGTGCCCAATTGCTTCGCTCGCTCTTGCATCCTACATTCTATATTTTATAACAGGCTTATTAAAGTAAAAACTTTTTTATGCGCGTTATAAAACCCACTTTCATTTCATAGTATTAAGTTTTCACTTCTGTCGGCGGTCCCCATGTCTGCTATGTTCTTAATGTTTTTATATATGCTCATCGGGGTCTCGGAGTCTTTTTTTTTTTTTTTTCTTTTCTGGGTGGTAAATCATCAAATGACTCCTCCTGCTCTGGGCGGAGCAGAAGGGAGTGTCAGACTTTTACTGACTAAAACCCACCCGTGTTCCTTCAGTTGCCTGTGCCAGGGGCCACGGTATCTCTTTCGAACAACCCGCAGTCCCCGCGGCATCGGTCGTAGCGGACCCCGTCAGTTCGTGCTGACAGCTCTTTGAGGCGCGCGTGGAACACAACGCGCCGTCGACCCGGGCCTGGTCCTTACCGGGCGGCGAGCTGCCCATAGCTCGCCGCCCGCAAGCCCGCGCCTACGGTGGCCCGGAGTCGGCTGTTGACTCCCGTCCAGGGCGTCTGGGTCTCGGAGGCTCAACTACAGTTTTAGGTTAGTAAAAAAAGTAAATCATTCAGACTCTCGACAGTTTGAATGATTTGGGGGGGGCTCATGACCCCCACGACCTCTCGGACCGCGCCTGCCAACGCCACCAATCAAACAGAACGTCTGCAAAGATCGGTAAATGTGACGACTATAAACCTAAAAAAAACACATGAGAGTAGGTTTATGTGAAATAGCCGGAAGCTAGGAAGGAGGAGAGTGTAGACCAGAAGGCACATTCTCGTAAATACTTACAAAACGTACAAATTCAAGTCGCAATCTTATCTCAGCGACAATAAATTTCAAAAACTTGTCAAAAATGTATGACTGATTGTATTTTTGACAGATTGCGACTGAGGTTAGATTGCAAACGTTCTTAAAAATACAGCAATTGCCCCTCTATTAACAGGTACTAAGGCACTTAACGAAATAGAAAATACAACAATCACTTACAACAACAACAATGAACAATAACAATCCTTAAGTGCCTTTGGTGATGGCGAACCGTGGGGAATAACATGTCGTGTAGCGACAAGTAACTAAACTTATAAAAACCAAAGGAAAAATGAAATTAAAGAAAGGGAGGTAGAAAACAATTAAAGGTATATTTATAACTTTAAGATGGAGATGGACAGAGAGGTGTGTAATTTGTGGAGGTGGGGCGTGTGGATGACTATGCGTGATAGGTGGGCTGAGGAGGCTGAGGTGGAGATCCAGATGGAGGGAGGTAGACGCGAGGCAGGTGCCGGCGACAGATGCAGGTACAGATGAGGGCAGGTCGCTGGTGCGTGTGCGGCACGGAAGACACTCGTAGGAGGGCCCACGCAGCAGGGCAGGCTGCAGCACGGCAGCAGGAGCCGGCGCAGGTACAGGTATAGATGAAGTGCAGGCGGAGGACACCCGTTGGAGGGTCCACGCAGCAAGGCAGGACGCAGCTCGACAGCAAGAGAGAGAGGCACGACAGAGACGCTGTGAGCCCGCCAGGTGAGGCGGCCCTCGGATGAGGTGCGGCCCAATAGTCACAGGAGCCCTTCACGGAGGACGGAGGACGGAGGCGTAGGCAGGGTCCGACAGGTACCGGAGCGGAGAGGTACGCTGGGTATTCCCGCGATAGGTAGCCCTGGAGTATCAGGCTCTTTATGGTATCCGCTTTAGAGGCGAAACCCGAACTGATCCTTGGATTGCGTGGATCTATAATGTCAGCTCGTAGAATAACATCATGTAGAAAATATGAATTTGAGTTATGAAGATGGCCAGTAATTAAATATAATAAGTATTCATGTCTAATTAGCTAAAAAGATACAGGCAGGTAAGAATTTGAAAGAAAGGTTGCCATGGCGACGTATTAAACGTCGTTGTCAAAGCTGTCATAATAAAATATATTATTAATAAAATACGATAAAATCTATAGTTATTTTGTATTAGAAGTATAGTGTTTATAGGAAAAATGATATCCATAAATCCCTTGGATGTCACTAAATCATCGTAGTGTCATCTTAAAGATGGAGCTGTGTCTGTGTACTGATTGTGAATAAAACGTGTCGTAATAGATAATCAGATCAGCGCCTAACGGTAACAGAATGCTTGTTCTGACGTGGAGGAATGAATGAAGATAACTGTGAGTATGTACATTATGTTACAAACAACCTACTTTTTTCCCACCCAATTTATTCAAACTAACAAATAAATTAGAAAACCATAATGCCCCTTTCAATAGCAGATTGGAAAAGTAATGAAACAGGCAAAGGAAATTATTTCAATATATACATCATAAAGGGTGTAACAATATATTACGCACAGGTGAAACGCATAAAAATCGGTCGCGTACCTTACCTTAATGTGGGGTGACCATGTTTATCGATTACATTTTTAGGACAATAAATATGTTTTGACTATCGGACTATTCACCTTGCTTGCATGCTTTTCGGTCACTTTTACCAGCCGCATAGATTCATATTATCAAAATCAAAAGTCATTTATTCAAATTAGGCTGAGAATCAGCACTTTTCGAACGTCAAAACAAAAGAAAAGACGCCCGCCCAAAACGCCCCCCTTCACCTCCTTCCTTCTTCATAGTTTCCCTTGGAGCTCGAGACAGGTAAGTCTGTTTTGGTCCGCGATACATGATCATCGTAGTTACCTGCTATTCTCTCGTGGCCAGTCAGCTGTGCTGCTGGGGAGTTTGTTGCGCATCTTCTTCTTTCCAGCTTCAGCACTAGGAAGTGGTGAAAGACGGGTGTTTCGGGGGACTACCGTGCGTACTACTCACAACCGGCGTGCGTGTATAACCAGACGTATGAACGTAAACAAAGTAAAGGAGTATGTAAGGATTGTAGCAGTTAACGTTCTGTGATTTCTGCCTACTCCCTTGGGAAGAAGACTCGAGTTTATGCACGTGAATCTGCCAAGCCTTTTCCCAACTATGTATATAATATATCCACAACCCAGTTACCTACTGGGTAACACGATACCCCTTGGTGGACACTCTCGGGCTCCTGACTACCCGTAACGACTGTCAAAGATCTATGAATGACAAGCCAGTACCAATAACTGCTTAACGTGCTTTCCGAGGTACGCGAGGTTATGCGTGTAACATACGAATATACTTTTTAAGCAGTGACCAAAAGCAATAAAATAAGCTCCTAAAAGGAATCTAGTCCAGTTTAGAATCTATGAATATGATTTCTAAAATATCTTAAAGAATTTAAACGCTGAGAAACGTCTCGAGAGCGCAATAAACCGTTAGATGTCCTCTCTGAGTGCGGCGGTAAATTGTGTTGCTTGTCACGTTATGTGTAAAATATAGGCCAGCGAACATGCTGAGATTTTTATTATACTTGTTTGGGGGTCAAGCTGACGTTGTGGAGGAAATACAGACATAAAACTGCATCTGGTGGCTCTTTAAGCTGACGATAATAATAACAATGTACAGACGCCAGCATATAAAGCTACTACAATCTGTCAAATTTCTTTAATAGATTTTCAACTTTATTGCTAAAGCATTAGGTTCAAGGTTGATTGGCAAAATTTGACTGTTTCGGGTAGCTTGATGTGCTGGCGTCTGTAGTTTGAAAAGGCTATAAATTAAAATGTATGCTGTCAACTTAACATGCTGGTGACATAGTGCGTCATTACGACATGACATTATCCAAGAAGTCATTGTAGAAACTCTTTGAAGATCTGCCTGTACCTATATATATTTACGTCTGTAGCAGCGCAGAAGTCACTTTGACTGCATGTTTAGTATAACTAAAATATTAAATATACCTACACAAATAATGCAAAAAAATAATAAATACATCATACTAAAATATATAAATACAGTTAAGAGAAACGGACTCATTTATTCGATATTTAAATTGAGACATAGATTTTTAGTCTCGAATGCTAGGCGGATGTGAGTTTCACAATCTTACAGCATGGACCGTAAATTGGTAAACGTAAGGTTGGACGGCCTCAGGCTAGGTGGAGCGACGATCTTCACAGCATGGCTGGTAGCAGCTGGATGAGAGTTGCCGAAAATCGAGTTGATGGCGTGCAATTTATTATTTTATTTATTTATTTAATTACAGCTAAAAAAAATAGGGGAGGCCTATCAGCCTGACAGCATGGACAGAGAAGGAATAAGAATAGCAGCAGTGTGATTCTGTAACCATCTCACCGTGCAAACTTAGGTAAAGTGAGCGTGGAGTGAGCTGTCATTCCAACTAATGCTAGGGATTGGCACTATTGACAGCTCACTCTAAGCTCACTTCACCTAACTTTTCACGGTGAAATTTTTACAGAATCGATCGGCAGGTGGTTTGTGCTTTATATTATTAGCATAGATATGAAACCATAATATTTTTATCCCTTTTATAAGTCCAACGTATGGTCACTTTGACCTGACACCGACATTTCTTGGGTAACAGTAATGTTTTATTTTATGATCAACCTTTATGTCCAGATCGGGAGTATGGATTTATATGGGACGTGGCCGCTGGGCAGGTCTAGTGGTACGGTAAAACGTGCTCATTATTTGTGTTTGTTTTAATATAGTTACTAGTTTTTGGGTCTGTAAATGGATCTAAGAATAGATGGATAGACTACTCTTTATTATGTTGGTACACTATAAAAATTGCAGATATAAATGTAGACATTTTACATAGGTTCACACAAACTGAAGCGTAACCCTGGCGGGACGAAAGAACTCCGCACAAAATGTTAGGAAAAAGCCGTTCGGTGAATTTGGCAGAAATTTTGGTAAAATGTAGCCTGTAACATGCTGATTTAAAGTTAATATGTGCGCATTACTTTCGCTTGTCTGTCTACTGTTGTGCTACCCTAATATTGCCAGTGAAAACGTTTAATTGGCCTTCTTTCACTAACTGTCAACTATCTGTATCATAGCTGTAAGTATTCTTAAGCAAAAAAAAATGGCTATATTGTGCCAAAATTTCAGCCAAATTCACCAAACGGCTTTTTCCTTACATTTTGTGGGGGGTACTGTGGGCGGTATGTCATAGTCATTTTTTCATAAAAAATACATAAAATAAATGAAATTTCAAATTTATAGGCTCAGGATGAGCTATATCAGTATGATCTATCGTCACTTAAATTATAGTGCCGGATTTAAAAGATTCGTCGTTGATATGGTGCGACGACGGCTCGCGTGCCTCACGTGTCTGAGTCTACCACAGATGCGACGCACCGTAAGAATGGCAGCTTGTCTAATGTCACTCTAATCTGACGTATACCACAGAGAATCTCATATGTCCTCCATGCTGCGGCGACAAATTAAATTACACGAAAACAAAAATAAACAACATTGAAATTACAAAATTAATTAAATTACTGATCTGGAATACAACAAAAACAAGCTAACAATAAAATAACAAAATTATATCCTAACTTACATAACTAAAACTATTTACAAACTAAAATATAGCGTCGAAAAATTCATCCGCATCGCTGTCGACTGGTAATGTACCCAAGACAAATAAATAAAATTACTTATATCATAATTATTATAATAACTCTAAATAATACAATAATCGGATTGGAACTACAAATCTTAACAAGCAATTTATACTGTGCAATACTTAGTGGTATTTTTTTCTCTCGAGAATTTAGTCTTTATTCTTTCACTAGAGGGGCTCGTGGCTAAGTTATAACAGCTGCGCGGGTCGATCGATTAGGTAAAGCTACGCATGCCGCGGTTGGTCCGTGTATGGGTGACCATCTTTACATATCAAGACCCCTCCGTGTCTCGGATAGCACGTTAAACCGTTGGTCCCGGCTGTCAATCGTGGATATTTGGCTGTCGTTAACAGGTTGTCAGAAGCCCGAAAGTCTGACAACCAGTCTTACCAAGGGGTATCGTATTTTATTGTTTTTAATAGGAATAACAAACAGCAGTATATTACATAGTAGGCACACAATATAAAAACATATAATAAAAGTAACAAATCGTATTACCCAGTAACTGGGTTGTGAAGGTCAGATAGGCAGTCTCTTCATGTAAAATACTGGTATTCAGCTGCATCCGGTTAGACTGGAAGCTGACCCCAACATAGTTGGGACAAGGCTAGGCAGATGATGATCCTTCCCTACTTTCAATTTGAATTTCTCTTTCTCTACGTAAATCATTCTCAATATTGTACTGAATCAGCCTCCAATGCAATGTACTGCTTTAATTTGAATTCCAATTAGTCTCGAACGTCAGTTAGGATACCTCACCCGTATTTTGATTTCAAACTTGCATCTAAACGTTATGGAGAACTCACGACTACGTCACGAGGGGCTCGTTGCTAAACAATAACAACCGCACGCGTCTATCGGCAAGGTTAAGCAATGTTGCCGAGGTCAATCCTTGGATGGTTGACCATCCATTATATAACGAGATCCCACGTCTCAGAAAGCACGTTAACCACCGGCTGTCATTCGCAGATCTTTGACAGTCGTTACGGGTACACAGAAACCCAAAAAGTTTTCAACCTGACTTACCAAGGGTTTTCATTTTACCCAGTAACTGGGTTGTAGAGCTCAGATAGGCAGTCTTTTTTAGACTTGAAAATGACCCCATAATAGTTGGGAAAAGGTTACGCAGATTGAAGACTATTCACGACCTAGCTTCGCTTCGATCACGACTTGTTACGGACTAGTGACCACTAATTTCAGACTAGTGACGACTGTTGTGACTAGCCACGACTAACTTCGGTCATATAGCATTTCAGACTTATTTTTCGCTAAAATGTAAGTAACGTGATGAGAACATTATACATGGCGTGTTCTTAGCTAGAAACTAATTTAACGTTAACATAAAGATTACATAACTCCGAAACATACGTAGCTCTAAGTCCCGACACATCAAATTACAAACCGCCAGTTCGTTACTTAAGATGTTGTGTTTCGGTGCAAGCTCATACAAAAATAATATTATTTCATTAATTAAATACAAACCCAAACCAAATGGAGTTGGGCAGGACACCTGGCAAAGCGCAGTGATGCCAGGTGGAGTAAGGCTGTGACAGAGTGGCGTCCAAGAACTGAAAGACGAGATGTAGTCCGGTGGCGAGATGGGCAGACGACATTGTTGCCACCGCGGGCAAAACCTGGATGAAGCTGGCACAGGAGCGTGGGGATTGGCACAAGAAAAGAGAGGACTATGCCCAGCAGTGTTATTTTATTATTTAAATACATTTTACAACAATACTATAGCAGATTTTTTGGAAAAGGAGGAGATTCAATTACCTTGTTTGCGAAGCTAATAATTTGCTCTGTGTGGTTAATATGACAATTCCAATGACCAGTTCCTGTAGCTGTCATTGCGAGGTTTAGCAGTTCTTGAGCATGGCGATCTGATGTTTTTTTAAAATATTTGACAGCAAAAAAAACCAGCTTCACGGTTCGTCTCAATGAAGCTAGAAAAGTGTCAAAAAAAAAAAAAAACAGCATATAATGGTCCCATCGAAAGGCAAACGCCTCTTCTCATACATTGATTGCATTGATCACCACGCTTGCTCAAGACGGATTGGCGATTTCAGACTTACCTCCATTAATTATAAGTTCAGGTTTCTTCACGATGTTTTCCTTCACCGATGTTAGTGTCAAGTCCAAGATAAACTTCGAAAATCCCTACATATAAATTGAAAAAGTCGGATTAGTACTTACCCGCATTTAAACCCACAACCTTGTGCATGAGTGCAGAAGCCTATTGCGCTATCACCACGCTCAAAAATCTATGCTGCGTATTTCTCGAGCTTTTACGTAAATATTTTGTATGAAACCAGACACGAATTTCCCTCTTAACTCAGCTTACTAAGCTGTACTCATGTTGGTACGTACTGCACTAATCAGCACAAATTGCGCCCAGGTGTCTGCGCAGCTAAGAGCTGAACTTATTACAACTTATGTTTAGTTAAGGATCGTACCTCGCTCCGACGAGGTACGTCGCTTAGAACGAAGAGTTTAGTGCACCTGCTTATATGAAGCGAGCAAGCTCCACTGCAATTTTGGTATGTCATCACCACTGCTCTGAAAGCGGCGAAGGAAAATATCGTGAGGAAACTTGTATCCTAGACTAGAACCACAAAAATGGGAAGAAATGTGACGTCTTCGAACATGCACTAGTGTGACCCGCGTGGTGGAACATGCTGGTCCTGCTCCATAGAACAATCAACAAAGAGTCTAGACAAAATCAAAGTGGTTGCTAATTTAATTCTATTTTTTTTTAATTTTATGACATGGTTTACATTTTTTTTTATAAATTTTAAAAATTGTATACAATGATTGTAAAAAATATATGAGCACTATGTACTTATCCATCATATCATATTAATGTATTAGTCATGGCTTCATTTTTTATTCTTTTACCTATTGTGCTATAGTCATTTTATTCTAGGTTATAAATTAATGGATACAAAATATTGTAAAACATTTTAAAAGAGTAACAGTGGAGTTTCTTGACCATTCTTCTCCATACGAAACTACGTTTTGGAAGAGGCGACTAGAATCAATTCTATTTTATTGTAAAGGACATCATTCATTTCGTACCCAATACTTAACCGCCTGAAAAATAGTTTTGCTGTCTTACGGGCAATGACCCCTAGAGCATTTTTACTATTACAGCGAAAATCTACAGTTAACCCCCCGGCTGCTATTTGAGATTGAAAATGCCAAAAATCATATTTTAATCCATCCATTACTTTAATTTTTGGGTATAAAATGCACATTTGAATGATGTCTTTTTGACGTTCAATCAAAAGTGCCTGTTATGTACCTATCCTACTAATATTATAAACTCAAAAGTTTGTATGGATGGTTGTTCAAGCCAAAACTACTGAACGGATTTGGATGAAATTTGGCACACAGATAGTTTATAACCAGGATTAACACATAGGATACTTTTTATCCCGATATTCCCAAGGGATCGAAACTTATGTGGGTGCAACCGCGGGATGCAGCTAGTTTGAAATAAATGGTTTGACTTTGACTTTAGATTTCGGCCCACTCCCTCCATTATATAGAATTAGTGGCTAACTTTGTTAAGAATAGCTCATGTCGTGGTGGAGTGATAAGCTAGTTAGAAAGGTCGAGTATTTATTTAAATTAGCACAAAAACTTTCACGAATCAAGACTTAGAATCCACCTCGTAACTGAGGTAAATGAACTAACCGTTCTGTCTAATGAACTCAGATTCTAACTGAAAGTATGCATAAACACATTAATTTAATGGGAACTTTAACAGAACTAAATATAAATGGAACGAGCTGACGGCTGCACCGTGCGTCGAACTTTGTTTCGACGACGTGCATCAGTGTCTATGTATAGTGTGTTTAGGTTTTAAATACGTGATGTTACGTTAGAATGTGCTCTGCTACTGATATATGTAGAATGAAATTGAACAAGATTTTCTCCGATTAAGACTTATAGAGGTTCTAACTGCTGTCTGCGACTTCTTTTGATATTATAGGTACCTTTTGTTTTTGGCAGATACCCGTGAAAGTATTGTCAAAATCGGTCCAGCCGTTTCGGAAATTAACCGGAACAAACAAACAGACAATATTTTAAAAATTCCTTTTATGTTTTAAGTATGGCCAAATCCGAAACTATGAGGAATAGCGAAAAGTACTCAAAGGAGTCACGGGCTCGATTTTGATGAAAACGAAAACTGCATCCTTCGATTTTTTTTAAATCCATATTTCTAGCCAGGAATCGAACCCGTTGATTTTGAAAGAAGAAGTGGTTCTGACAGTATTTTCATTTTAGTAATAACAGTGTCAGTTAGTTATAACTTAAATTGCTCTGACAGTCTTTTGTCCAAAAACCATTACATTAATTAATTAATGGAACTGAACAACTTTCCATTTAAGTGTGATGAGTGTTCAAGTTTATTTCAGTCCTATTACTTACTCATTCACTGACAAACGGGGTGAAGTTCGTCATTGAAGGATTAATTTTGACAAACAATTTTCTTGATTGAAGTGAATGGGAATATTTTTTTTTTTTGAATAATTAAATATTCCACTGCTCTCAAAACGGTGAAGGAAAACATCGTGAGGAAACCGGCATGTCCTAGAACCTGAGGGCCAATTCTCGTAATTTAAAACGTTCAAAATCTAGTCGCAGTCTCATCTCAGCGACAAACAAATGTCAAAAACTTGTGAAAATGTAGGGAAATTAGAAGTATTTTTTGACAGATTGAGACAGATCAGACTGTAAACGTTCTTACAATTACGAGAATTGCCCCTCTGGTATTCGAAGACATGTGACATCTACCAACCCGCACTGGGCCCGCGTGTTGGATTACGGCCCACTCCCTCTCGAAGAGAGGATGCCTGTGTCCCAGCAGTGGGAACATTATGGGCTCAGTATGTGTAGATATTTTAATATAAATTATTTCTATCATCATCTGCTTAACCTTGTCCCAAATAAGTCGGGGTCGGCTTCCAGTCTAGTATACTTAAAAATTATGTTAGTAACCAACATATTAAAATATAGTTACATGCACAATAATACTATCCATCATCATCTGGGTAGCTCTTTACCCAACTGTGTTGGGAGCGGCTTGCAGTCTAACCAGGTGCAGCTGAATACCAGTATTTTACATGGAGCGACTGCCTATCTAACCTCCACAAGCCAGTTACTGGGTAATACGATACCTCTTGGTAGTACTGGTTGTCGGCCTTTCGGGCAATAAATACTATTATAACTACCATTAAATGACTGAGGTACAGACGACTTCATATCAAGCTTATACATTTTCAGTTTTCCAGCTGACCTCGCATTCTGGCTTTTCGTACAGTGAGAAGTCAGCTTATACTGGAAATGTGTAGATTGATAGGTCACCGGGCGTGTATAAAATCAAATTGTAAAATAAATCCATTAAAATCTGTAAAATCATTTCCATCTTAAAATTAATTAAAATTAGTATCAAGTTATTAAAATCCAGAACTTCGTTAAGATCATAAAAGAAACAATTAAAAATATATAAGATCTCTTGTAACATAATGTACATACTCACAGTTATCTTCATTCATTCCTCCAGGTCAGAACAAGCATTCTGTTACCGTAAGGCGCTGATCTGATTATTTCTTACGACTCGTTTTATCCACAATCAGTACACAGACACAGCTCCAACTTTATCATGAAACTACGTCGATGTAGTGACATCCAAGGCTTGGTAATTTCGCCCACATTGATGGATATCATTTTTCCTATAAACACTATACTTCTAATACAAAATAACTATAGGTTTTATTGTATTTTATTAATAATATATTTTATTATGACAGCTTTGACAACGACGTTTAATACGTCGTCATGGCAACCTTTCTTTCAAATACTTACCTGCCTGTATCTTTTTAGCTGATTAGATATGCATACTTATTATAATTAATTACTGGCCATTTTCATAACTCAAATTAATTTTTTCCACATGATGTTATTCTACGAGCTGACATTATAGATCCACGCAATCCAAGGATTAGTTCGGGTTTCGCCTCTAAAGCGGATACTATAAAGAGCCTGATACTCCAGGGCTACCTATCGCGGGAATACCCAGCGTACCTCTCCGCTCCGGTACCTGTCGGTCCCTGCCTACGCCTCCGTCCTCCGTCCTCTGTGAAGGGCTCTTAAGTCTATTGGGCCGCGCCTCATCCGAGGGCCGCCTCACCTGGCGGGCTGATAGCGTCTCCGCCGTGCCTCTCTCTCCTGCTGCCGTGCTGCGTCCTGCCCTGCTTCGTGGACCCTCCTACGGGCGTCATCCGTACCGCACACGCACCAGCTCCTGTACGTGCGCCGGCTCCTGCTGCCGTGCTGCGTCCTGCCCTGCTGCGTGGGCCCTCCTACGGGTGTCCTCCGTGCCGCACACGCACCAGCGCCTGCCCTCATCTGTACCTACGTGCACCTGTCGCCGGCACCTGCCTCGCGTCTACCTCCCTCCAACTGGATCTCCACCTCAGCCTCCTCAGCCCACCTATCACGCATCGTCATCCATACACCCCACCTTCACATACTACACACCACTCTTCAGTTCATCTCCATCCTAAATTTGTTATAAATATACCTTTAATTGTTTTCTACCTCCCTTTCTTTAATTTCATTTTACCTTTGGTCTTTATAAGTCTTGTTTTACTTGTCGCTACACGACACTCTTACTCTAACACATCTTATCGACATGCAACTGTACACAATGCCACAATATTGGACGGTCAATTTTACCAAACACAAGAAGAATGATGATGCCAATGCCGTTTCCAATGCCGTTGTCAATGACGTTGCCAATGCCTTTGCCAATGCTGCGGGCACGACTAAGCAATGATGCTGCTCTCTTTCTAAGGATGAAAGCCATCAATTTATTATATACTTCGCTATTTAATAAAACAGAAAACAATGAAAAAGTTCTTAGATTGTCAGAGATATCGGATTGTCACCTGTCACCTGTCAACTGTCGGTTATATTAAATATACCCCTGGTGAAGGTTGTGAGAATCCGCTGGATGCGGGCAGGACAGGATCGATCTTTGAAGAGATGCTTTGGGAAGACCTAGGTCAATTTCGAACTTTATTCCGACAGAGTTAAAGTTCTAATTACAATTACTGCTGACTAACCCGATGTTAAGTTGTCAATGTTGTATAAAGAACTTTAAGTACTGTTATCGGAATAAAGTTTAAAATACCATACTTAACTGGCCCAAAAGTTTATAAGCATAATCAACCTTGAATGTTCCCACTGCTGAGATACAGGCCTCCTCTCTGTGAGTGGGAGTGGGCCATAATCCACCACACCGGCCCAGTGCGGGTTGGTAGATGTCACAGGTCTTCCAATTTTTGGTTCTAGGACATGCCGGTTTCCTCACGATGTTTATTAGGCTATGACTAAATAACTCATTTTGTATTGAGACAAATACAATCAGCAGTGCAATTCTGTAACCATCTCACCGTGAAAACTTAGGTGAAGTGAGCGTGGAGTGAGCTGTCATTCCTACTAATATTAGGAATTGACACTATTGACAGCTCACTCTAAGCTCACTTCACCTAACATTTCACGGTGAGATTTTTACAGAACCGATCAGCTGTGGTTTGGGTGAAGTGAAGAGGGTTGAAGGTGATGAATGAAATATTATAAAGGTCATAGGTACCATGGTATAATGAATGGCCACTGACCAGGGTGCACCGGATATATTTCAGTATCGCTATTTCTGAAGGTACCGTCATTTCACACCATTAATGAAATTATCATCATTCTCGTGAAGTTCAATATGAAAATCCAAGATGGCGGCTGCGAATATTTAAAAATCTTGCCTTTTTTTATTTTGACCACACTATCGGCTTAAGCACACTCGAAAACCATTAAAACGACAACCATGACGAAAAAATTGAAAGTTTTTGCAGCCGCCATCTTGGATTTTCATATTGACCTCGGTATCAGTTTTAACACCCTCGATATAGCCACATAAATTTTCACGCATGATGAAAATTTTTAAACTTATCGCAGCCGCCATTTATTTATTTAATAATAATAATAAATAATAAAGATTTATTGATTAACTAGGACTAGATTACATGGCAGAGTAAAATAATATAAAGCACAAGCATGAAGTTTCTTAATCTAGTTAGTGGGTGCCGTACTGCTCTCCTAGATAGGTTACAAAATAACCTGTGTTTATGAGAAACAGTTCCGATCCCCGTCATAGATGGTTGACTTATAACAGCACGTGTTAGATATGTATATTATAAATATGTTTATAGTAATCAATACAGCAAGCTACAAAATGAGAGACAAAGTTAAGTTATTAAACAAAAAATAACAGAATCTAAAAATAGCAATTTCGGAAAATACAATTTATAAATAAGAAAAAACAAAATAATAAAAAATGTTCAGTAATTTGGTGAGGTGTGTATATTGTTAGTGTGGTGAGTGTTTCGGTAATTTATGTAGTGTGTGGTGCATGTATGTGTTTGAGTGATCACTTTTTTAGGAATTCTTCGGTTTCATCGTAGCTTAGGTTTAGAAGGAAGGTGCGAACAGTCTTTTTACAAATAAAGTTTGTTAGGCCGTAAATCGAAATTTTAGCGTTAATTTTATTGTAGAGTGATGGGCCAAGATAGAGAGCAAACTTTTTTATAAAAGCTGTGCGTGCAGGTGGAATTGTACAGATTGTACTTTACGGCGTTTGGAGATTTTTTTAAATGGTGTTCGACGGTGTTGCAGAAGGACTATATGTAAAATGTATTGTTGCCTTACATTAAGTACGCTACATGATTGATATAGTTCGATAGTTGGGGAGAGTATCGGTCTGAACGTAGCCACTTTTAGAATAGCTCTGTGTGCGACCTCCAGAGGCTTAAGTATGGTCTTAGCAGCACCACCCCAGCATGAGATACAATAGATTAGGATGGACTGACAAAGAGCAAAGTAAACGTTTCGAATGATAAACGGGTTGGCAACATGGCGCAGGGTTTTAAAAATATAAATTAACTTTCGTATACGAGCAGTGAGGGTGTTAATATGGGATTTGAAATTAAGGTTTTTGTCCAGAACTATACCAAGATATTTTACCTGCTCTACTGGGGTTAAGGTAGGACACTGACAATTTGGTTGATTTTGTGTGGGACAAGAATGAGGTTTTATAGGGATTGGGGTTTTAGGTTGAGAAGTATTGGTCATTGAAAAGGTGATAAAGTTAGTTTGGTTGGCATTGAGAGTAAGGGTATGAGAGGAAAGCCACCTCAGGGCAGAATTAAAGCCTTCTTGTGCAGTAATTTGGAGATCCGACCATGAATTTGCAATGAAAGTGATGGCTGTATCGTCTGCAAAAGAAACTATTGTGGCATTTGGAATTAGGAGATTGCAAAGGTCGTTAATGAACACAAGAAAAAGTGTGGGCCCCAAAATGCTACCCTGAAGCACGCCATACTGAATGGGTAGTTCTTCACTTTTGTGATTGTCTATAGTGACTAGCTGTGTGCGGCCAGTTAGATAACTCTTGAAGAGATCAAGGAAAGATCCCCTGACACCCAGACCTACAAGCTTGAGTAGAAGAGTGGAGACGGGAACGGTGTCAAAGATTAAAAAATATGGTGAGAACCTTCTCGTTAGTATTTAAGTTCTCTACTATATTACTAATTAGCATATGGACTGCTTCACAAGTAGATTTGTTCCTGCGAAAGCCAAACTGTTGGGGTGATAACAGCTCGAAATGTTCGAGGTATTGGACTAATTGCTTGTTTAACAGGCGTTCAAGTACCTTGGACAGTGCACTAAGAACAGCTATTGGGCGATAGTTGTTTGGTAAGGTCCCGTCACCACCCTAGAAGATAGGATGAATAATTGCCCTTTTAAAAGAAGATGGGAAGATAGCTGAATGAAAGCAAAGGTTGAAAATGTGGCAAAGTATAGGTGCAAGGGTCCCTGCATATCTTTTTAGGAAGGTTTGGGATATGCCATCCCAACCAGTAGCAGCATTAAGCCTTAGCTGGTTAATGGTACTTACAACTTCGTCAGGATCAGTCTGTTCTAAAACGAACGATTTATTGAACTTTGTAGTTTGAGGAGGCGTTGAGTGGATTTGGGCGGTCTTTATATTTTCTGCGAGTTTTTTCCCAACGTTGACAAAGAATTCGTTTACATCATTGCAAGACTGTCTGGGCGAGTAAGAGTGAGTTAACAATTGGTTGGAGGAGTTCCACTTTTTCTGTGAATTGGTGATGGTTTTTATAGAGTCCCATAGTTTTTTAGGGTTGTGGACGGCCTTATTTAGTTCTTCGGAATCAAATTTCCTTTTAATTTTTTTCAAAAGAGTTGAACAAAACTTTCTGTATCGCTTGTATGTGATAAGTAGAGTTTGATTGTCTGGTGACTGCTTAACTTTTTTGTGAAGAGAATCTCGGTTCCGGATACAGCGCAGTAAGCCGGGAGTAATCCACGGTTTCAATATCCTTTTACTTCCAGGAACTTTGACAAATGTCGTACATTCATTTATGGCATTTTTCGTTATTTGTGTAAGTTTGTCTATAGCGTTGTCTGGGTTAGAGATAAGAAAAAGGGGCGTAAAGTCCAGGTTTTTCATAGTTGTGTCAAGTGTATCATAGTCTACCTTAGATATCATTTTTAAGGGGGTTGATTCTGATTTTTTGTTTTGATTATTTAAACACAAAAGAGAAGAACAATGATCTGTTACCGTTGTGTCGTAGACTAGAGTAAGAATAGTACCTGTGGATCGAATCATAATGTGATCTAGGCAGTTTTTGCCTCTCATAGGATGTGTATGAGCTGGTAGGAATCCGTGGTACGCCAGGGTGTTGAGATATTCGTGGGCTCGTGAATCTTGGGTATCAGCTTTGATATCCAAGTTAATGTCTCCAGTTATGATAACCGATTTGTAAGAAGTGAGAGTTGGAATAATATTATTGAGTGCAGTAAGGAATGAATAAATGTTGTCGTTTGAGGGGGAGCGGTAAATGCAAAGAATAGCCACTTCAGAATTTAGCTTCACAAGTAAGCACGAGGCTGATTCAAGAAAGTTGGGCTCTTTACAAATGGTTATCATATCTGACTTAGCATAGACAACTACCCCGTCGCTCTGATTAAGGTGTTTGGTTGTTTTATATGTGATATAATTATGTAGAGTGGGAATGCAGGAGTTCCTTGAGCATGGTAGCCAGCATTCCGTTAGGACCAGAAGATCACAGTCAATATTCATACAGTGAATTAGGGTTTGAAGGTTTGAGTAATTACAGTTAATTGATCGGATATTTTGCGTAAAAATAGTATGCCAGACGCTTTCGTTCTTATTTATTTATTTATTACTGTAATTGCCCGTGACATCACAGCGGGCCCTATCAGAATTTTGAGAATTTTTTTGTTAGTTTTTTTTTATATAATTTGGTTTTGGTACCTACTTTTTTTTATATAATTTGGGTTTTTTATTTTTGTTTGTTTAGTTTAGTTTTATGATCTTCCTGTGCGAGTCGCAATAATTACTTTTTCTTTCTTTCTTTCTTTACATCTTGGATTTTCATTTTAACCTCGCTACCGGCTTTAGCACCCTCGAAAACTATAAAAACTATCTCTGCCTCTTTCTATTAGATATTTATAATAAAAAGTAGCTAAACACTTTTTCGTCGTTACGTGACGATTTCAACCAGCCCCAGCAGTCTCGACATTCATAGCGATCGCTTTACGACCGAATTCGGTCGCAAAGTCCTGTCACTCCATACATTTCACCTGTCAATTCGGGACTTTGCGACCGAATTCGGTCGTAAAGCGATCGCTATGAATGTCGAGACTGCTGAGGCAGTTTACTCCTACCGCATGGTACGTTAAAGAGCTCCGTTCCAATAAAATTAAAGTAAAATCGTTTAACGTAAAAACTTACATGAAAATTTTCATTTACGTGCCTGAAATTCAATTAGTAAAAGTACTTGTTGATGAATATCAATACAATTTATTTGTCGTGCATGGAAATAACAGTTTAATTTATTCTACCTTGGACATTGGCTTATGAGCGCGGTTTACTGAAATTGTCCATTTTATTGCACGTTATATAAATGAATTTGTTGAAAATTCTCGCGTTACATATCAATGGTGACCAATATTCATATTTTGAATAGTGTTTAACATTGAGAGTATATTGTACCTATACCTACTGTATGCCTACTAGAGGGGTTTGTGGCTCAGTAATGACAGCCGCACGGGCCGATCGAGCAGGTTAAGCTACGCTTGCTGCGGTTGGTCTGTGGATGCGTGACCATCTTTACATACCAAAACCACACCGTGACTCCGAAAGCATGTTAAGCCGTTGGTCCCGGCTGTCTTTCGTGGATCTTTGAAAGTCGCTACGGGTCATCAGAAGCTCAAAATTCTGACCACCAGTCTAACCAAGGGGTATCGAATTACCCAGTAACTGTGGAGGTCAGATAGGCGGCTGCCACAATTTGTTCTAACATTACGTATTTTTTGCAGATAAAGTTTGTAGTCGCTCAGAGATTCCTGCTCCAGATTTCGGGTTGAAAACCTGCATATCCAGTTTCCAGTATTCCAGTCTAACCGGATGTTAGATCCCTTCTTCGAATAGACGATCTGGAGACGATCCCAAAAAAAAAATTTTTTGGTCAATGAAGAGTTCACATTTTTGCACGACGATACCTTCTTGCTGCTCCAGTTGCTTGATAGCGGTTTTCTAGTTAGTTTTTCTATATTCGATGGCTGTTACGCTGTTCAAAGAATAGGAATAGACGAGAGACTTCACGAGTGGCGCAGAGCTAATATTGCATCGCCTTTTGCTAACCTAAAAAAGTAATTAGTGTGAATAACATCAACATAAACCCTCCAAGATGATTTTCGTATTTCCTATTAGAAACATACCTTGCTAAAAGATGACGCTGTTAATAGGCATCTTTGGAGCTCCAGCCATAATGCGCTTTCAGCTTGTAAAACTGTGTCTCGTTCTACCTAATGTCGTTTCTCTACCAGGCCTTTCAAGTTTGCAAAAACATTATTTTTGCAGTTTCATACTGGTCTGGTGTTAAATCCGGTTTTTGGCATCTCTCGCCACAGTTGTTCCTTTTATTTTGAAATACAATTTTTTTTAAGCCTGGTCTAAGGTTACGATTGCGGTTACTCTTACAACGTCTCCAGTTCAGTAGTTTAATTGATTTCCTCAGGCTTTTTTCAAAGTTTGCTTTGTACAAGCTGTACTGGGCTTTACCAGTATTGAAAGCTACAACTGCAGCGTGACACCGAGCTGTATACGAATTTTTCAATGACAAATTTATACGTTTGCCACCTACGAGCTTTGCAACAATACTGTTAAACTGTTCGGCTCTATAATTGTTATTTACATTATAAAGCAAGTTTTTTGAGTTTAGTGCAATTTGTATTGTGTGAACCATTAGTTTTCCAGATTTTGATTCCAGAACCAGATTTTGCTCTTCTTTCTTTTCATCTGTACAATAATACTCTCATCAAGAATATGCTTTGGGCTGTTTATTATAAATCATCTATTATCAATCATCATTAATTTTATTATTTTATCGGAACTGCTGGTGATTTGAGCATTGCTAAAGCGAGCTGATGCTCTTACGGCTGTACGAAGTCGAGTGATTCGTTCATTTGTGAGCAGTTTTCTTTCGGAAAGTGGAATAGATGTATCCTTTAGGCATAAGTTTACTACTGTAGTTTCTAAGCAGGTGGTTTGAACATTCAATGTTTGCACTGGTACATCCTAATGTACCAGTGCAAACATTGAAAAAAATATTGGAAAACAGGCCATAACCTAATATGGCCTGTTTTCCAATATTTTTTTAAACGTGCTTGCATCTCCATCTCCATCGAGTTTTGTATATTAAGTTATGAATGGTGACTGATGTTTTAAAGCCCTCGACTATACTAGTTTGTTCCATACTTGTAGACGATCCTACATGATTTCTAGTGCACTGATGGATGGGTGGCGACTGATTTTTTGATACAGATCGGGAGCATACTATACAATACTTATTTTTTACTTTCATAAATAAGACTTTCCCAGTTTTAAATCCAATAATTGCAGCTGCTTCCGATGCTGCAGCATAATTATTTCTATAGGATCTTTTAGACCAGCACGCATCAGCTACAACTACGATCGCAGGCATTCCGCCAATAATTTCTCTACTTTACATTGCTAGCTCACCTTCTTTTTTAGCTGCCTCTTCCATACTGGTTTCTGCAGCAACTGCCCACCAATTGGATACGTCACTATGAAATTTATGTAAATTATTTTAATTAATTTATAATTTAGTAAATTTTTATGAGCTGTTAATAACTCATGTCTTAGCCATATTTTAAAAATTTTTGCGTTTTCTCTTTCCTAAAAATTGCTTCGTTTTGTTTCGCATTACGTCTGAAACATAATTTGTTGTCACTATCAAATAATGTCCGTTATAAAAAAAAAGCATCCCGAAGTACTTACGATCACACTGTAGATTATTGCTGGTCATCAAAAATAAAATATTTTACTTACCAAAGTACTAAGATTCGACGATCACACTATAAGCTTGCGCTATCCTTGTACTGAGCACGGCAAAGGTCAACAGGGGTCAGGGAGAGCGCCCAGCGATGCGTCCTCTCTCTGGAAAGGCTCGCTGGCGACTGATTTGAATCGTTTTTTTTTCGTTTATAAATGGCATCTCGTAGTTGACCTTGAGAGGTCGTGACTACTTAACTGGACTATCCTGTGGTTGCCTTAAGAAATCTTAAAGCCTCCAGCCAGGGCCTAAAACTAATTAAAACTAAGCGACTGCACACTAAGGGCACCCCCTGTGGGGTACGAACCTCGGCTTAGTGCGTCGCTGGGAGAGGGCAGCAAAGGGACAGGGGATCGAATTTATATTATTAGTGCTTTGATAAGCACGGCGTTTCTTAGGACTATCTCTGAGAAGAAAGGCCTAAACAAACTCAGAAGTCTCAGTCGGGGACTTAGCTACAGGCTCAGCTACGGCGCGGGCTGGCACTTCAACGAGCAAGGGTCGGGGGGGAGATTTGAATCGGTTCGCACGCAGAGTTTTATAGTAGATTTTAAAAAAATATAGAAAAATAATAGAGATACTTTAGTTGATTTTTTTAATTGTACCTTATAAACAAGTCATTCTTCTATTACAATAAGTTTAAATTCTATTAAATTAAGTCAGATATATTGGTGAAAATAATAATTTCATCGACTACAATTTCTAAAAAGTTTCACATCGTTTGGATTTAAATTTCATAAGTTAGGAGTCTAAAACAAAAAAATCTTTTAACTAACGATGATTTTTTTAAGGATCTTTGCAGTTAGTTAAAAAAAATTGTTTGTTAGATCTGTCAGTAATTTCAGATATTTTTAGCATCGAAATTGACACTAAAAGTGAAATCAAGTAAACATCTGTTCAGTTATCTTGATGGTATTCACAAATACTGTAATCGAAAAAAAAACTCTAACTAACAACATAGACAACAACATTTCATAACATTATTAGTAATTCATATGTTTGTAAGATAAGTGGTTAATGGACAATCTGGTTTGAAAAATCACATTTTTGAGCCAAACAGCGCACGGACCGCGTACACGTTCTTAAAAACGTACCTACTCGAGGTAAGTTAAAGACTTTTAATACCCTTTGAACGCAGAAACATCACGTTTTTCCCTATAAGGGATAAGCGGAAGCCACGAACGAAATAGGTTCAAATATTTATTTTGGTTAATTTTTAATTAAATTTTTATCTTAATTTTTTTCTATATGCGTTACGTTGGCTGGTTGTCAGACTTTCGGGCTTCTGACTACCCGTTACGACTGTTAAAGATCAACGAATGACAGCTGCGACCAACCGCTTAACATGCTTTCCGAGACACGGAGAGGTCTCCGTATGTAAAGATGGTCAACCATCTACAGACCAACCGCGGCAAGCGTAGCTTAACCTGATCAATTGACCTGTGCGGCTCTTATTATTTAGCCACGAAACAAAATGAATATAAATAATAAAATAAACAGAATTATATTCCTGTCGTCACTAACAAATAAATTGTGCTCAGTGAGTCGTGCCAACGCCCTTGCCAGCAAATAGCTTGAAGTACGAACTTCCAATGCGGCTCCACTGGAATTAAAGCTAACTATTATTAAATGAACTCGCTGTCGACAACCACAATTTGTTCTAAGATTTCGTATTTTTTGCAGATAAAGTTTGTGGTCGCTCAGAGATTCCTGCTCCAGATTTCGGGTTGTAAACCCGCATATTTCATTTTATAATGTACTTTAAACACAACAAATTATGTAGAAAACGTCAAAACATACATCGTATTGCGTCTGCCCGCGACATCATCCATGAGAAATTTCTTGTTGTACGAGTAAAATAAATTCTATGACACTCGGAAATACTGTAGCTTCCCATTAATGACAGAATTTTCGTAATCGGATCAGTAGTTCCGAAGATTACCCCCAATATACAAACTCACAAATATTATCGCTTTCTAATATTGTTATTATAGATATCCATGAATGTCTTCCATGGATTTGTCTAAATTAATGACTAAATAAAAGTGCGCTGTGTAATTTCAACTTTAGGTGCTGAGTGTAGCGTTGAAAGGAGCGCGTAGAACTGTGGTGGCCCAGTCATGGTAAGTACGAGTTGTAGGTCGTAGGTTCGAACCCAGTCAGGCGCTTTACTTTGTGTAAATAATTTCATCACCACTGCTCTCAAAACGGTAAAGGAAAACATCGTGAGAAAACTGGCATGTCGTAGAACCGAAAATTCGAAGACGTGTGACATCTACCAACCCGCACTGGGCCCGCGTGGTGGATTATACACTCCCTTTCGAAGAGAGGACGCCTGTGTCCCAGCAGTGGGAACATTCTAGGCTGATTATGAGCGCTGAAAACACAGCAGCGGGGTTTTATTCAGTCATTCTTTGGAAACAATACATGTTTGAAATTATAAACCCCAATCAATTGGACTGTTACGGTGGTCAACGGGAGGGTCCCTTTTAACAACAAGTACAACATAATACTCAACTCCAAGATTAACTCAACAGTTCAATCTAACCATAAATAACTAACGACAGCAAATTAACCGAGGAAATTAACAAATAAACCACGTGACCGAATGAATGAACGAATCAAAAACCGAAGCTGACTGAACAAATCACCGGAAGAGTGAGTGAATGAACCAGTTGGCCGGTGGACTGTGAAGGCTGGAGGAATAAAGGTATAAATCGGTTTCCAAAGCAAGTGGAACTCGATTTCCGAACGGAAGGTTCCTCATCTCGTTTTTAAGACTCAGCGAAGATCGGCTAAGTTTTATGTCTTACTGTGTTTATTATTTTTATTCATGTCGGCTACAATCCTAACTAATATTATAAATGCGAAAGTAAGTTTGTTTGTTATCTTTTCACGTCTAAACCACTGAACCGATCATCCTGAAATTTTGCATATACGATGTCAGGTGTACAGAAACGGACATGGGTACCTTTCATTCCAAAAAAAAGTGCTGTTCCAGAGCAAAATGACAATAACGTTATTATGATAATATTCAATCATGATTCGAAAGACACGTGTCTTTCGAATCATGATTGAATTATATTAGAATTGATTATCAAATTCTAAATTAACGCGAGGGAAGCCGCGTGGAAAAGATAGTTCACAATATTTTTGGAATGACGTTCTTTTTTTAATGCGGCCTGTGCTAGGAGTATACTGGTAGAAATCGTCACGTAGCAAAAAGGCGCTATGCCCTCCCCATGCGATTTCCCTTCTCTCTCTCTATATAATAGAAAAAGACAGAGAGAGACATAGTTTCATGATTTTCGAGGGTGCTGTATAATCAGCCTATAAAGTTCTCACTCCTGGGACACAGGCCTCCTCTCTGTGAGAGGAGTGGGAGAGGGAGTGGGCCATAATCCACCACGCGGGCCCAGTGCGGGTTGGTAGATGTCACATGTCTTCGAATTTTTGGTTCTAGGACATGCCGGTTTCCTCGCGATGTTTTCCTTCACCGTTTTGAGAGCAGTGGTGATGAAATAATTTACCCAAAGTAAAGCGCCAGTCTGGGTTCGAACCCACGACCTACAACTTGTAAGTCGCAGCCGCTACCACTGGGTCACCACTGCTCTCACTTGGTAGTGCCACTTACAAACTGAGAAAACCTTCTAAATACAGACGAACGTGTTACTAATTCCCTTTAGTGAGTGATTGCGTTAGAATTTAATCTGAACAGCGATTGTTTACACTTTTATCAGCTAGTTTTGGGTAGCCAATATAGTGAGGTCAAAATGTAAATCCAAGATGGCGACAACTTTTTGGGTCAGTATTAAAAACGCATATTAAATTCACACTTTCTCTCTCTCTCTCTATTTTTTACGATTATAGACGTGTGCCGAGAATCGTGTTGGGAACTTCGTTGGTGAAGGAGGCCCCCAAACAGGTCTAAAAAAATAAAATAAATTGGTTAAGCCAAAAAGTCTTACAAAACGCGAAACCGTATGTATACGTGTGTTAAATTAATTGCGCCATTAAAGCAGCACGCTGTATAAAGAGACCCCTCCGTGCCTCGGAAATCACGTAAAGCCGTCGGTCCCGGCTGTCATTCGTAGATTTTTGACAGCCGGTTCGGATAGTCAGTACCCAGTAAGTAGTCTGACAACCAGTGTTATCAGGGGGTATCGTGTTACCCAGTAACTGATGAGATTATGGAGGTCAGATAGGAAAGTCGCTCCATGTAAAATACTGATATTAGAACGCTAAGCGATAACGAAGTAATAGCTCGGGCAGGTGATGCATCGGGCTAGGTCGGGGGAACTAGAAATTTCATGCGGACAAAGTCGCGGGCAGAAGCTAGTGTTTAATAAATAGAAAGAAAGAAAGAAAGACAAGAAAGAAAAATTGTTTATTCCGCATAAACAATACGAACATTACAAAAATGATAACTCTTTCATCAGTTACTATGAATACTGTTGCGCGCCACAATTAATGCCTGATGCATGGTGACATTAGTTACCACTAGCGCCATCTAGTTTCTAGTAGAAGAACTAATAGAGTCACAAGCGCCATCTATTATCGATTGGCTGAACTTACTAGAACTATCGACATCTGGTCAGTCGGGGCCGGTATGTACTCGAACATTCTAGATGTTTCTACAATAGAAGGTTCTGGAATTATCTGCGGCACTATATAAGGCTGGGACTAGCCGCGACTAATCAGACTTGGTTCTGCGATAGAAGCGAATACATCGAAAGCGATATTCAAGTGCGACTTAAGAGCGATTGTGTTTTATAATTAGTGTGTTTGAGTTGTTATTAGTGTTCTTTAATAAAAGTGTAACTTTTGGTAATTTTTATCGGCAGTTTTTATTGTCACGAACCCGAAGCTCGTAACAATTGGTGTCAGAAGCAAGGATTAAAATCATGCCGATTTTACCTAAAGACGACACGGAGGGTATCCGTACCCGGAGTCAACGCCAACAGGAGACGGACCAGAGACGTTTTGGTGGAACTATGCCGCAGAGGTCGGAGGGCCAGCTACCAACCTCGGAGGCCGAACCGTCCGCAGCAGCTCCAGCATCAGCAGCACCAGACTTTGCTGCCCTGATGATGATGCTGCAGGAGCAGTCCCGCCGACAAGAGGAACAGGCTCGTCGGTTGGAAGAACAGCTCCAGCGGGACAAGGAGGAACAGGCTCGCCGACAAGAGGAACAGGCTCGTCGGTTGGAAGAACAGCTCCAACGTGATAAGGAGGAGCAAGCGCGCCGCCAGGAAGAGCAGATGCTCCTTATGAAGGACCTTCACGCTACCTTCGGGAAAGACATGAAGGAGGTGAAGGATAAGGTTGCTCAACATGACAACCGCCTGTCGGAAGCCGAAATCCGGATCGACCAAGTGTATAATCGGGTTGACACCGTGGTGGCTGACGTGAAGAAAACCATGATGGCTGACGTAAAGAAAACGCTGGATTACCTTAAACTTGGAGATGGAATCGCAGCTCCCGTAGCTACAACACCTTCGCTACGTGGATTCAAAGTGCCACCGTTCGACGGAACTTCTTCCTGGTCAGCCTACAAAATCCAGTTTGCGGCTGTCATGAAGGCGAACGGTTGGAATAACAGTCAGGCCATGACTGCCCTCACCCTAGGCCTGCGCGACCAGGCCTTAACTGTTCTGGAAGCTCTCGGTAAGGAAATGACTTACGAGCAGCTCCTTGAGGCATTGGAGGCTCGGTATGGCGACGCTCACCTGGAACACGTGTTTCGTGCGCAGCTCAAGGATCGCGTGCAACGCAGTAATGAAAACCTGCAGCAGTGGGCCCTTGAAGTGGAGAAGCTGGTGCGTAAAGGTTACCAGTCCGTACCTGCGCTTATTGATGGGAACCTGGTGCAGGCATTCATCGACGGCATCCGCGATCTTGAAGTTAGAGCTGCTGTGAGGCTCGGGCACCACGGGACGCTGAAGGACGCCTTGGCCCATGCACTGGAGGTGGAAGCCGCGCGACAGGATCATCGTTCCCATCGCGTCAGGGAGGTTGCAGCGACTAGAGTTCGCGACTGCAATAAAAGATACAGCCCTAGGTGCTACGGCTGTGGGGAAGGGGCCACCTTCGATCCAGTTGCCCCAAGCGAACTACAGGAAGGGTAGACAATGACCGTCCATGGAAAGTGGGACGAACTTTGGTCAGAGCCACCGACATGTCAGGGGTACGTGTGCCGAACCTTTGTGATCAGGAACAGGTTATGGAAAAAGGTACACTAGTTGGTACTAGGCAAGAAAGTATAGAAGTCGTTCCTGTGAGGATGCTCAAGACAGACCTCAGCAACGAGTGGAAGGAAAGGCTACAACGTGCACAGCAGGAAGATTCGGACATCAAGCCTATTCTCGAGTGGATGAAGGCCAGAGCTCCTAAGCCCAGGTGAAGCGACGTCTCAGCAATGAGTTCGATCACAAAAAGCTATTGGGCCCAATGGGACAGCTTGGTGATTCAGGATGGAGTCCTGTGCCGTAAATGGGAAAATGCTCGGGGAGACAGCTGTCATTTGCAACTGGTTGTCCCTAAAGCTCAAGTACCGGATGTTCTACAGCTGTACCATAATGGTTGTTCAGGAGGTCATCTGGGAGTAAAACGGACTCTACTGAAGATACGAGAACGGTTTTACTGGGTCCACTGTCGGGACGATGTCGAGGACTGGTGTCGCAAATGTACAAGTTGTGCAGCTGTAAAGGGACCTCAGACTCGTAGTAGAGGTGCATTGAAATTGTACAATGTTGGCGCACCATGGGAGAGGATAGCCCTTGACGTTGCGGGGCCGTTTCCGGAAAGTGAAAGTGGTAACAAGTATTTCATGGTTGTGATGGATTACTTTACTAAGTGGCCGGAAGTCTTCGCCATCCCAAATCAAGAAGCTTCGACAGTTGCAGATAAATTAGTTTATGAAGTCTTCTGTCGGTTTGGAGTACCTTTAGAGATTCACAGTGATCAAGGAAGGAATTTTGAGTCCCAAATATTCCAGGAAACTTGTCGAGTTATGGGTACTCATAAAACAAGAACAACTTCTTACCACCCACAATCGGATGGAATGGTGGAACGATTCAATCAGACATTGGAGAGGTACCTAGCAAAAGTTGTGGAAAATCGGCAACGAGATTGGGACAAGCACATACAACCGTTTTTGTTGTCATATCGAAGCGCTGTTCACGAAAGTACATCGGTGACACCAGCTTTCGCAAACTTTGGAAGAGAATTACGGCTGCCTGCAGACCTGATCACCGGAATACCACCTGATGCCCCACGCAGTATAACCGATTATGCGAATAACTTGCGGAACAAAATGAATGACATTTATGAGCACGTCAGACAATCGGGCCAGCAAATGTCTGAAAAGATGAAAACCCGTTATGACCGCAAAATGAACAGTAAAGGGTTCGACGAAGGTTCACTAGTGTGATTGCACAATCCAGTCCGCAGCAAAGGGAAATCTCCTAAGCTTCAAGCTAAATGGGATGGACCGTACCGGATTGTGACAAAGATCAATGACGTAACCTACCGGATACAGAAAGGTGCAAGAGGTACTCCTAAGATCGTCCATGTGGATCGATTGGCGCGTTATTATGGAGCCGATAATGCTCGGGACGAGCATGTCTTAGGAGGGGGCAGTGTTGCGCGCCACAATTAATGCCTGATGCATGGTGACATTAGTTACCACTAGCGCCATCTAGTTTCTAGTAGAAGAACTAATAGAGTCACAAGCGCCATCTATTATCGATTGGCTGAACTTACTAGAACTATCGACATCTGGTCAGTCAGGGCCGGTATGTACTCGAACATTCTAGATGTTTCTACAATAGAAGGTTCTGGAATTATCTGCGGCACTATATAAGGCTGGGACTAGCCGCGACTAATCAGACTTGGTTCTGCGATAGAAGCGAATACATCGAAAGCGATATTCAAGTGCGACTTAAGAGCGATTGTGTTTTATAATTAGTGTGTTTGAGTTGTTATTAGTGTTCTTTAATAAAAGTGTAACTTTTGGTAATTTTTATCGGCAGTTTTTATTGTCACGAACCTGAAGCTCGTAACAATACGAATATAATTAATATGTAGGTTGTATTGTATTTATGTTTGCGTCGGATTTATTATTTGAATTGGTTCAGTATTTAGTAAGCCATTCGATATTATTCGCGAATAATTTTAGTGGAATTGTTCGCATTTAGTTACAGGACAAAAATATTTGTGTCAGATTAGCATCAACTTACATTTTAATGTTTTTTTCACAGTTATGGTTATCATGTGAGTTTAACACATCATGAAATTCTACAATTTAATCTAATGATGAAAACCATTTCATCATTTGATTAAATTGTAGAATTTCAGCCTTCACAATGTCATCGGCCCACCACCAGGTGGGCCGATGACTTTGTGAAGGCTGCTGGATGCGGGAATCACAGAACCGTTCGAACTGGCGGTGCTTAGCGAAGGCCTACGTTCAGCAGTGGACGTCTTTCGGCTGAAATGTTGATGATGATGAATCAAATGATCAGCAAATTCCACGGTCAGCCCAAGTGATTAAGTTTTTTCACGAAAAATGGCACAAAATACACTTCATCAAGATATTAAATTATTGTATTATATAACGGGCCGGTGTCCGCAAACTAATATCAAAACATACATTGTCATTCAATACAATTCCCACCGATACTGAACACAACCAATACTCCAATAAAACCGAACAAAACCGAGTGCAAAACCTAGTCAATTAATAAGCCTCTAGCAGCTCCAATGGATCGTGAAACCCTAACATTTATTAATTACCATCGGAAATTAACACACGTTCCGAAAACAAACCTTATGCTATTGAGATAGAGTTCAAGTTAGCACAGCAAGAGTCTTTAAGGTGGGGTAGAATTTTCAAGATTCAGTCAATTGATTATATTTCAATTTAATTGTAATTGCTATATCATGTTTACTCTAAGCTTTGTGGTAATATTTTTATGATTTATTGCTGGGATCCGTTCTCCTTAAAATAAATGGGAGGAGGTAAAACTCTGAATACTAAATAATAATGAGGTGCCTACATTTGACATTATTTGAACAACTATAGATTCTATTTGATAAAGTATCGCTCTCCATAAAAACAAAATACAGCGTGCCGCTTTAATTAAAAATAAATAAAATAATTTTAATACGTATTTTTTATTTTAAAATATTTTTTTTTCGAGTATTCGTAGCGTAGATACATCATGCATAACAATATTACACAAACGGAAATAAAAATAACAATTAAAATGTAGATAAAAATGAAAATTAGAATAAAAATAAAAATTAAAATTATAATTAAATTTCTGATTTAATAAGATACTTCCACAGCGGAGATCCCTGTCAGCCACAGTCTTCAAGATTACGTTCCAGCTGCCACGGTTTCTGCAGATCAGGGATACCGTCCCTTTGCGAATAATGCTAATTTAACACACCTATAAGGTATTTTCGTTTTATGAACATGTTATAATCGTTAAACATTATTATTTATTTACAATTTTCTAAAACTGCATCTTAGAGCAACCTGTACTTAAATAACTGTAGCGCAGGGGTCATTTGCTGGGGTCACGGATCCTAACATCGCATCAATGAAACTAAAACGAATAACGTGCAAAGAGTAGGCGAATTGAAGGAAAGAGAGAGCCCTATGTCCATTAGCGGCGCAGGCGATAGTTTTCAAATTACGAATTATTTTATGTTGTTATAATTTTTACGATTACTGGCCACTAGCAACACAGGGATCGGTTCCTGTGTTAAATTAATGTCGCCATTGTAGCGGCACGTTGTATAAGCAGGCTCGGTTCGGCTAGTGCCTTCTTCGTATGAGGAGAGGACCTTTGTCCTACAGTTGGACACTAATATAAGCAAGCTACACTTTAAAATAAATAATTTCACCTACCTATTCGTAAGTAACAACAACAAACTCAATAATGGCCCTTCGTTGGGACTTCGCCGCAATGGGGTTGAATTCAAAAGCCATTTATTGGTTTCAGGTCCAGTTGAAAACCAGCGTCAGGCCCTAGTTTTCTGCCGCCGGGGCTGCGGGTTGTTCGAAAGAGATACCGTGGCCCTTGGCACAGGCAACTGAAGGAACACGGGTGGGTTTTAGTCAGTAAAAGTCTGACACTCCCTTCTGCTCCGCCCAGAGGGGTCATTTGATGATTTCCCACCGAAAAAAAAAGGCCCTAGTTGTCTGGCATTTTTGCTGAACTGGGCATTTTTGGCGCAGCCGCGAGGCACACTTTCCTGCTAATTACTCACAACAGTTTACCTACACTTTTTATTTGTTTTCGTTTTAATATTTCTTTTTATTACTTGTAGTATAATTAATGTGTACCTTTTAGTCTGTGCTAAATAAATGTGTTTTCTTTCTTTTTTTAATTAGGCTGAAAAATCAGGACATTTTTAACGTCAAAATTACAAAAACAGTCCCTCAAAACGCCCTTCGCCAATCCCTAGTGCTTTAGCTGGGACGAAGAAGTAGAGGAACAAACTCCCCAGCAACAATAAATAAAACAAAACATTCGTTCAATACACACAGAAATATTTATATCTACTTACCTAAAACACTTTTCCCCAAGTAGATCACTACGAGGTACTGACACGAGCGACATAGCTGGCTTCACTGACATGTAGTAATTTGACAGCTGTCACAAAAAACAACATGGCGCCGTGTTTTCCCGGAGTTATTACTGTCGATGCGAATGTTTTTGTTTTTTGTCGATTTTAGAATGTTTTTATTGTGACTTCTGTGATCTCTTGTACTGGCCATAGTTTTTTTTTATTTAACTAGCGAAATGTAATAATATAAACGTTTATTTTTTCTACAGAGTTATGTTAGTACTTAATGCTAATCTTTGACAGCAGTGCTCGAGCAAGGAGCTTACTTTGTGAGAGACTGGGGCCTGAAGTAGGTTTATATATTACCACACAGGTATTGCAGGTCACCAGGGCCCTAATTCATAATTACCACTTAACGATTCCTTACTTAGAAGCCACGTCAATTCCTTAGCTAATCCCGCCAATCTCGCGTTGAATTCGCGCGGTTTCGTTTGTGTCATAGAGACATTGGCATATATAGAGATTTTGTCTAGGGTGGGCAGCCGTCCAGCTGAACTAACCACAGTCATTTAATGAGAGATTATAAATGACGCCTCGTAATAAATAATCCCACCAAAATATTACATGTAAAGTAGGTTGCCAAGACTTAAATAACGATTTCACTGTTAAAAAGTTATCAGATCGAATGTAGAGACAGCCCTAACTCTACATACAAGGCCTAACTCTACAATCTTGGTCAAAAGGTAAGGCTCTAATAAAAGCGATTAAACAGTAACTAATTCTTCAATACTGTCGATTTTTGTAGGGTGGGCAAACAAGTTTCTAGGGTAGGCATGGCCCACCCTTGCCCCCCCCCCCCACCCTAGCTACGCCCATGCTGATAGAGAATTACGGCCCAGTGCCCTTCTGCGGCTAGATGCCCGTAGTTTGGTCCATAATAACAATGCAGGGAGTGCAAGAGGTAAGCCTCTGCTTAACTCTTCGGGAGAAACGGGTGTTATGTTATGTTGTGTTTCTGTTAATTTTATATAGTGTATACAGGGTTATTTTTTAAAGACCAGCCAAATTTAAGGATGTGGTACAGACCATCAAACTGAACAACTTTCTCCATGGGACCAACATCGTTATCGCGAATAAAAATTCAGCCGTCCCATACATTTAGGTCGAGCAGGTATTGAAGTTTTCTATGGGACAGTTGATAAAATTTTCGCGATTACGCTATTTTTCCCATGGAGAAAGTTGTTCAGTTTGATGGTCTGTACCACATCCTTAAATTTGGCTGGTCTTTGAAAAATAACCCTGTATAGTCCATGAGCCTATATTGTCCCACTGCTGGGCAAAGGCCTCCCCCATATTCTTCTACCTTTCTTTGTGCTGTGCCTTCTCCGTTCAATCGGTTAGGAACGAGTCCAAATCGTCACGACGGCGTTTCTTAGGCCTGCCTCGGTGACGACGCCCGTCTTCAGGCACCCACTATAAGTACCTACACCCTGCCTAACTTTTCGGGGGAACAGACGTGGTGTATGTTATATCGATTAAATAATACTATCCAGCAAACACAGAACCTCGGTCTTGCAAGTCGGTTTAAAAATGAACACTTTCATTTGACAGAAGACCTTGTAGAAACTGCTAACCAACTAGAACTTAGAGAGTCTACACTTCAAGACGATTGATTTCTAAAATACAATTTCTAACATGTATACCTCAATTTCTAGGGAATAGAAGCTGATACTTCGAACAAAGTGAAATTAGTTGGAAACTAAGAAACTTGCTAGGTAGGTAGGTAAAGTACATAAACAATGTAGAAGGTGTAAAGTTTCCTGTAGTTTGAAATAATAGTTCGTGAATTTATTTATCTATGAAATGGTTGCCAGTATAGTTTTGGGTCCGTCTCGCTGGGCCTAGGTTTGAATTCCAGGTTGGGATTGGATTTTCAGCATGATATTTATTTGTTAAATGTAATAATAATCAGCCTATTATGTTCCCACTGCTGGGACACAGGAAGTGGGCTGTAATTAATCTACCACGCGCCCAGTGTGGATTCGTAGATGTCCCTTGGTTTCAATAATGTTTGCTTCTTCCTATTCCTGTATTATGAGTGTGGTAACAAACATACATTACGCGTACTTGCCTAAACGAATAGCCAGACAGTTGCTCAATTATCGACAATTTCTATGCATCTGGCCTTAAATTGCTCGGTATTGCCGAGACGACATAGCATAAACATGATCAGCCTATAATGTTTCCACTGCTGGGGACACAGGCCTCCTCTCTGTGAGAGGGAGTGGGCTGTAATCCACCACGCAGCCCAGTGCGGGTTGGTAGATGTCACATGGATTTGAATTTTCGGTTCTAGAATATGTCGGTTTTCCCACGATGTTCTTCTTCACCGTTTTGGGAGCAGTGGTGATGAAATAGTTTACATAAAGTAAAGCGACCGAAAGAAGGTGGCTGGGGTAGACTGGATGCGGAAGGCGGAGGATAGGGTGTTGTGGCACAGGCTGGGAGAGGCCTTTGTCCAGCAGTGGACTGCGAGAAGCTGAGTTGATTTATTGCAAGCGCTTGTCTGGGTTCGAACCTACGACCTACAACAAAAAAATAAAAAAGCTCTTAAGTGACAGCCGTTACCAGTGGGGCCAATACTGAAAATATTTCTGTCTGAAATCAAATTACTGGTCTAGTCAAAGTCAAAGTCAAAGTCAAAGTCAAATCATTTATTTCAAATAGGCACATAAAAGGCACTTTTGAACGTCAAAAATAAAATAAAAATAAAATTGATTCTAGTCGCCCCTTCCAAAAGGTAGTTTTCGTATGGAGAAGAATGGGCAAGAAGCTAGTGTGGTGTAGTAGTGGTTTCGAGACGACATAATTATCCACAATAGCCAATAAATGTGCAACTAATCGACCGTAAAAATGCATTATTAGATCTGTAAGGTCACACAAAAACATTCCAGGGTTCAGGTTCAGGTTTTGACCCATGCACTACTTGTAAAGACGCCAGCACATCAAGCTACCCGAAACTGTCAAATTTTCCCAATCGATATTGAACCTAATGCTATAGCAATGCAGTTGGGAATCTATTAAAGAAATTTGACAGATTGTAGTAAGTTACTTTAACACAACAACAACTAAGTTTCTTTAACACTACCTCTCAATCAATCCCTTCCCTTCATGTGTTTTCTTTCTTTCTTTTTCTTCTAAGTCAAAGAATATATTTCAAAAGGCACTTTTAAACGTCAAAAAAGTTGTATTCCCTGACAGAACAGATAAATAAAAATGTTCCACAGAATGGTCCCCCGACTGCATTGACAATTTTATTTATTTGTTTTGTCAGGGAATACAAATTGTTTTTTTATTTTATACATTTTAGTGACAAGCTTTATTCATTACTCGTGTGACGGTGTGATGATGAAAGAATTCTAAAACTCAATCATCTACGAAACCATTCACTCATTTAGACATTCTCAGTCTTACTAAAGTCTGAATAAATCGTTTACACAGCCAAAGATGAAATGTTTGTTTTGCACGTACACCGTGCCTAAGTAAAACTGGTGCCCATAAATTATATATACTTGGAATCTGCTCATCCAGGCCTTCAATTTGATACCCATATTCTAATAATTGAACAAAACAATTTTTCACTTTTCAAAATAGAGCCATACTGCCGCCATATTGAATTTTTTCATAAAAATATAGCCATTGTCACTCGGGATGATGTAAGGATTCTAACGATACCCCATATATCCAAATCTGTTCAGGCATTTAAAAGTTATGGTGGAATAAAGAAACTCACATACAAACATACATCAACCCTGAATACATTAGGCAGTCGTGTAAGAATAATAATAAAAATTACAATAAATAAATAAATAAAATAGAATTGATTCTAGTCGCCCCTTTCAAAAGGTACTTTTCATATGTATAAATTAATTATGTGATAGGTACATGGTGCTCATATATTTACAAACATTGTTAAAGTAGACGATTTTCATAAAGATAAGATAAGATATATTTATTTGTCAAATACACGTGTAGGTTTACAATTACGATTACTACAAAAAAGTTTCAACATGTTTTGCTTAGAAAGGCGTACAAATATAATAATAATATAATTCAAAGTACACCAATCATAAAGTTCATTTAAATTTATAAAAAAAAAAATGTCTAAAGTACAGCAGCCAGCAGATCAAGCTACCCGAAACTGTAAAATTTTCCCAATCAACTTTGACCCTAATGCTTTAGCTATAAAGTTGAAAATCTATTAAATTAGTTTGACAGATTGTAGTAACTTCATGTGCTGGCGTCTGTACATCATTTAAATAGTCGGCAACATTATAGTAGCATTTATTAATTAAAAGTATTTTCATGCTTTTATTAAAACTATTAATATTCAAATCTTTGTAAAAAAAATAACAACTAATCTTAAGTCAGTGTTTGAGTTAAACTCAAAGACATTAAATTATTGTTAAACTAGAGTTAAGTTAGTTCAAACAATATGTACTACCCACAAAAAGGTTACACTGCAAGTATCACAAAACAAGATGGATGCTCGTATTTAGACACCTAGTGCCAGTTGCCAGCAAAACTCCGACCGCTGGCATTTTGAACGATCGTTCTATATGGTCTTGTATGGGACCCGTAGTGGAATGCCTTCAGTGCGGCAGACCGAATATATCATTGGGGGATGTAGGTGGGGTGGATGCGGTATCGTAGGACTGAGAAGCAAAATAAATATATATAATATCAATATATTGTATCTATTTATTTTGCATCTATTTTTATATTATTTATTATTTGTTATTTATTTATTTTTTTATTATTATTTTTTTATTCTATTTATTTTGTAAGTCAATACTTACACAAATTATATTCACAGAATAAATAAATGTGTAATCCTAACTAATATAATAAATGCGAAAGTAAGTTTGTTTGTTTGTTACCTTTTCGCGCCTAATCCACTGAACCGATCATTATGAAATTTTGCATATACGTTGTCAGGAGTATAGAAAAAGACAGGGTATATTTTATTAAAAAAAAAAAAAAAACATACAATAACAACAACAATACAACAATAACAATTGCTTTAGGAGGCTAGATGGCGCTACGTGTCTTTCGAATCGTGATTGAAATATGACCCGACTGAGCAGTATTCTAATAAAAAGTACTAGGCTTGCATGAATTCACGATAGTATTCTAATCATGAGTATTATGCTTTTAATAGGATCTGGATGAGATTTGGCACACAGATAGTTTATTATAACCTTGTTTAATAGATAGGATATTTTTTATCCCGGTAATACATCTCTCCACGCAGGCGAATCCGTGGGAAAAAGCATAGTAATATATAAAAACAAATACTATTGTTAAAAACAAATAGAAAGGACATATAACAAATATTTAATAATAAGGAAAACCATAAAAGCACTCTTCCTCTCTCTTACTTATTTAAAATTTTGCTGTGCCCGACAGGGTCCATAATTGTTTCTATTGTATTATACATACCACATTATGGATGCAATAAACATTGAATTAAATTGAATTGAAGCAGATTTAGATATATATTTTTAAGCAGAACCGGTTACTTGAAAACCATTTTATTTCCATGTAGGATTTCTTTCCTTTAAATGCTATTTGAAACATCTGTGACTGTGATGTGCTCCTTCTCAGAACCTGGTAGGCTTCCTACCTGTCACAAATTTGAAAAAGAGGATTTACTGGGACTCACACACGCACAGGAGGACACAAGTATACACTTATGTGACTATAATTATAATTATGACCGAAATATCCATCTATCCAGAGCTATCCATTATTTTTTTGAGTCAAGCCCGCTATTTTCAGAAGGACATGCCAAGCCTTTATTTCTAACCACTGCAACTCCTGACAGCCAGGTTCTGCGATAGAGACAAGTGTAAAAAGCACTAAATTAGAAAAATATTTAGAAGTAAAATAAATCAGAAAAAACCGGTCAAGTTCAAGTGGGGCTCGCGCACAGAGGGTTCCGTGCAAATGTTTAGGTATGTACACTACACGGTTTTCGGATTTTTTCCTTTACTTGTGCTAAATGACATTGCTTCTTGCCAAATTTCATGATTCTAGGTCAACGGGAAGTACCCTGTAGGTTTTGATTCCCTTGCGAGTGTCAAAATATGCGGCATAAACGGAACATAAACGCCCGTGTCTTTTGATTGCATTACAAAGAAGTTTGTTTTTTTCACTGCTACAAGGGATTGCAGCTCTGAGTATTTGATATTAATTTCAAGTTGATAACTCCACGCGTTCCTAAGAAAAGGGGTCTTGACAGACGGACAGACAGACGGACAGACAGACGGACAACGAAGTAATCTAATAAGGGTTCCGTTTTTCCTTTTGAGGTACGGAACCCTAAAAATAACATTGTAGGGTTTTAACTAGTACCCTCCACCGAGCATTTTAGTTTTGTTGATGTATTAGCAGATTCAAGTGGCTGCATATCTGGATAACGTTAAAACCGAAGCTCCTATATCCTTCCCACTACTCGGATAACTTAGTACATCCCACAACTAAGGTTCACCGCTCACTTGACAAATACACGCTATTATTAAAGTTGCGTCTGTGCGGCGTGCCGTATTGAGCTAAATGTGGGCCAATCTGTTACCAGCACACTCCATGACAGTGTATTGTGGAAGATGCTTCGAAGACTTACTTACCGTTTTATAATGAAGAGAGTCTGTTAAAGACATCTTTGTAATGACGAATAAGTATTTTGCATATTTAAAGTTTACTAGCAATATTTTTTATTTGACTAGCAATTCAAGGAGGGGGGCTCGTGGCTTAATAATAACAGCTACACGGGTCGATTGATCAGGTTATACTCTGCTTGCCGAGGTCAGTCCGAGGATTGATGACCATACCGAGACGTCTCCGTGTCTTGGAAAACTCAAAACTCAAACTCAAACTATTTATTTCAAATAAACCAATTACAGGCACTTTTGAATTGTCAAGGTCGGTCAGTCAAAAAGATGAAGCTAGTTGCCCATTCCAAAGCGTAGTAGGTACCTATGGAGAAGAACGGGCAAGAAACTCCATGGACACTCTTTTAAATCATAATAATATTGTTACAAAGTATTGGTTACATCATTCATGTTCAAAATTATGCACGTGAGAACGATGCAGAACGTTAAAAGCGTCCGTAATGAAAAGCTTAAAAAAAAAACAATTCAAATATTAATTTAAATCAAAATAAGCCATGGCAGCAAAGAGTTGACCAGTCCCTACTGACGGCGCCCGTTCACGAACATGACGCATAGATTAGCACCATTCAGCTCAACCATTTTGAAGGGAGCTAAATGATCCAACACATGTGCCACCATCAGCGAGACATTAGAGTGAGCATGACATACTCTCATCCGCCAAGGCATATTCAAGTCAATGAAAGACGTACCCAGTAAATGGTAGCTTTGTAGTATGTAACATAGTACTCACATACGTTCTATGCAATTATACAATACTAGGAGATTGAATTTATATAATGCAAACATAGTATTTTAGAATCTTCAGCAGCTCCAACAGTATGTAGGTTGGGTAGGCGTGTGTGAAGTATTTTCAAATGCCAATCAATTTATTTATGCGTCCTGTGGAGCAGGACCAGCGTTTAGCCAAGCATTTTTGTCAGCGATGTAATCCCCCAACTTATAATATGCTTGGCTGCATAGTGTGCGTTTTATGCAAGATTTGAATTTCGTTTCATTGAGTTGGAGTATGTGGGGAGGTATTTTATTATAACATTTTAAACAGTATCCCATGAAGGAAGAGTCTACTTTAGCCAGTCTGAAACCTGGTTGAACTAATTGGTCCCTATTTCTGGTTCTATAGGCGTGTCTGTCACCTCTTTTACTGAAAAGATTTAAATTTTTCCTTACGTACATGATGTTTTCATAGATATATTGACAAGGTACCGTCATGATATTAATATTTTTAAACAGTTCCCTTAGAGAATCGCGCCTGCGTAGGCCATATATTGCTCTGATGGCTCTTTTCTGCAGAATAAAAATGGACTCAATATCTGCAGCCCGTCCCCATAGTAAAATACCGTAAGACATGATACTATGAAAATAACTGAAATAGACCAGTCTCGCGGTATCTACATTAGTAAATTGACGGATTGTTCTTACAGCATATGCTGCTGAACTTAGCCGTCTTGCAAGAGATGTTATATGAGGACCCCATTGCATCCTTGAGTCGAGCGTTATCCCCAGGAAAACAGTTTTATCGACGAATTCTAGTTTCTCTTTATTCAATACTATGTCACAATCACTACTTTTAACATTCGGTAAAGCAAATCTTATGCATTTAGTTTTTTTCCCATTTAATACTAAATTATTAGCAGTGAACCAATTTTGCACTTGCAGTAGGGCGTTATTTACGTCGTCAAGATTTGATGCACGTCTATTTATCTTAAAAATTATGGAAGTATCGTCAGCAAATAACACCATTTGTGGTTGGTTTTTTAATAAATGCGGCAGGTCATTTATGTATACTAAAAAGAGGAAAGGACCTAATATCGAGCCTTGTGGAACACCCATTCTTACTTGTAAACCAAGTGAATTGACACCATTTATTTGAACTTTTTGCTGTCTATCATGTAAATAAGATTTTACTAAACTGAGCGCAAGTTTACCTAGTCCATAATGCTCAAGTTTCAAGAGTAAGGTTTTGTGATTAACGCAATCAAATGCCTTGGAGAGGTCACAAAAGATTCCTATGGCATCTTGGGCTTCCTCCCACGCTGTAAATATGTGTTTTAATAAAGTGACACCGGCGTCAGTCGTACAACGTCCTTTGGTGAAGCCATATTGCTGATCGTGCAAGATTTTGTTGTTGTTAAAATGATTAAGCATTTGATTGAGCATTACCTTTTCGAACACTTTGCTGAAAACTGGCAACACGGATACTGGTCTATAATTATTGGTGTCTTTGCAGTCCCCAGATTTAAAAGTGGAATAACCTTACTATATTTCATTAAATCTGGGAAGACTCCTTGATCTACACACAAATTAAACACTAATGCTAAGTATGGCGATATAGTCTCGATTATGGATGTACAAACTTTGATAGACATTCCCCATAGATCTTCGGTCAATTTGATTTTGATTTGTCGAAAAGTTTTTATAACTATCATAGGGTTTATATGTCTAAATTGAAACTCAACCGGGCAGCCTGGAACGTTCGCTTTTAGTAGCTCAAGTGATACGTCCGGTGAGGAATTTAAGGCTTCCGTCGTTTTTGATGGTATATTAGTAAAGAAATTTACAAATTCTTGAGCTACTTCTAAATTAGAGGATATGGCACCACGTGAAGACTCCAATGTGTAATCAGTGTTTCGTTTTTTATTCCTACTAGTTTCGTTATTTATAATTTTCCAAACTGTTTTTATTTTGTTTTCTGCTGATTTGATTTTGTTGCTAATGTACAGGGCTTTGGCTATCTTGCAGGTATTGCTAAAAATTTTTGAATATGTAGCAACATACTTGTTGAAAGTCTCTGTATTTATGTAAGGCTTAAGGCCATACATAAGGAAAGAACGTTAATCCGTTTTCTCGGCTGTCATTTGTAGATTTTAGATAGTTGTTACGGGTAGTCAGAAGCCCGAAAGTCTGACAAACAGTCTAACGGTTATCATATTGTACCAGAACTGGGTTGCGGAGGTCATCGCACACATTTAGAAAACTTATTCCAGAAGGTTTATGTGAACATTAATATAAATTTAAAGGTGTGAATAGACTAGAGCATTTACTTGTAACAGAACATCGAACGTTCGCCGTTTTTAAATTTTATCGAACCCCACTTCGAACACGAAGCTCGATGTTTTGTTACAACCTGGTTTTATAAACCAACGAGCGTATTGGTGTAACATTTTATCTTTCAGGCACGAGCGGTACCTGTAGGTCCGACATTTCAACAATGAACGCAAGGTAGAAAGGAATGTTACAGGTAAATGTTCACTCGCCGTGAGCATTAAGTCGAACGCAGCGTCGAGCATTCGGAGGAATGTTAAATTACATGGAAATGCTTTTGGAAACTGAGCTTTTTTGCCTGTATGGTACCATTCGTTAGAATGTTACATTAAATGGAAATGCTTGAAAAAATGCTAGTGTATACTCCTTTAGTGGAAGAGTTAGTTTGAATGCGCTAATCTCTGGAACTACCGGTTGGATTTTTAGGCCGGATTGAGGAAGGCTATAGTTTATTTAACCCTTGGTAGTCGAGCAAAAAGGAAAGAAGTCAGAAAGAACGCTAAGTGATAGCGCGGGCAGGCGATGCGATGCGATGGGGTGGCTCGGGGGAACAAGAAATTTTACGCGAACGAAGTCGCAGGAATGTATGTAATAATGAATAAATCTCGATGTCCTGAACTTTACTAGCAGTCTGTATCGGTTGAACATTATTTATCACAGTTTTACTATGGCATTTTTACTACAGTTCGGACGCCCAGAATGCATTCCTGACACCTGTCAGTGCGACATATTTAGTAATAAAGAACAAATTCGCAAAACACGCATTCGTTTGTATGAAACTGTAAGGTGTCAAGAACGCATTCTCTCGTCGGCCGCACTGTAGCTTGATAACTTTGCGCTACGGGTCACACGTATCTAACGACCTGTCGCCCCCTATCTGCTAATATTTTATCGTTACTGTGTTTACCACTTCACCGGTCTAATGACTTCAAAATTTGTCTCTTTTTTGGCATTTTTAAGGCAAAACCTAGTAGGAATATTAGGTTGTAATTTTGTCACATAACAAGCCGAAGACATTTTCTTTGCATAGAGAAATAAACAAAGATATTATTCATCAAAGGAAAGAGTTCCTGGAAGGACTTGGGGGAGGGTTGTCCGCAGTGGAACAGTATAAGCTAAACAGAAAAAATCTTCAGTCTTAGTTGACTGACTCGTCAAATTCAGACAATTAAGTCTTACTGTGCATACACACGAGCGACTCGGGTCAACGGCAGAGGCTACTGCAGCGGTCGACACCCGTCGACGCTCGCCGTCGACAACGTTGTCGACGGCTGCGGCCGACACACGTTGACGGTAGCCGTCAACACTCGTCGACGGCAGTTGCTTCTACCGTTGATACGTGTCGCTCGTGTGTATAAGCAGTTAAGTAATTATTCTGGCTTTTGTCGCGATATTATCCTTCAACGGAAGTCAGTAGAAGAAAAACAAAATTAAAAAAAAAACAAATATATAATACTTAGAACATAATAAACGAAGGGATTGACAATCTTTTGTCAAGAAAAAGACAAAAAAAAGATGATTAACATAACCCTCTACAGACCACAAAAGGGAGTGTTATGACCCCAGTAAGACTATCTATGTACGTCTACATCAAAAAACCCCTAAACAGATTCGGGTAAACGACAAGTCATTAGATTCCATTGTTGAACACAATGTGACAGGATGACGTCATTAAATACAAAATGGCGGCGACTTCTCGTCCTTTTGTCGCCATTTAAGAGCAGTTAACTTGATAGCCTAATTTATAATACCAGGAATAATACGTCTTTGTGTGTTATGATGAAGTTTCGGAGAGGAGCATATTGTTGTGGGGTTTAACTTCAAGTGACTCGTTCAAAATAAACCTGTTTTTGTTGAAGAAAGAAAAGACGTTTATTTAGCACAGACTAACAGACACACAAAACACCAGATATACAGGGTGTCCCGAAACTCAACGATAACCTGGTACCGGGCGACAGGCCAAGGTATACCAGTTATGAAAAAATAAGAAAAAAAATTGTTTTTTCTAACTTGGAGTGTCAAAGTTAACTGACAATAATTTTGTAAACTATGACTCGTCAAAACTTAATTTATTTTACTTAGTTAACAATGTTTATTTCTTTGATTTGTGGTTGCGATTAATAGCACTGTTATTTGAGATTACATTATTAAATAAAACACTGTAATTTTATAAAAAATTGTGATCACAATACTTAAAAATGTCTATTACCGCTTGACTAAGTGACATGGATTTTTTTCCTTATTTTTTTCATAACTGGTATACCTTGGCCTCTCGCCCGGTACCAGGTAATCGTTGAGTTTCGGGACACCCTGTATACATCAGATAGTAATAAATAAAAATCAAATAGAAAGTGTAAAGTCCGATGTAAGAAAATAGCAGGAAAGTGTGCCTCACGGCTGCGCCAAAAAGGCCCAGTTCAGCAAAAATGCCAGACAACTAGTGCCTGACGCTGGTTTTCAACTAGACCTGACTGGTTTAAAATATAATTTGTTTATATGGTTCGCGAGAGTGATAGCCTAGTGGTAACATCCCCGATTTACGAGTTGTAAGTACGTACCCAGACAGGCGCTCTTTGTTTAAATAATTGCATCACCACTGCTCTCAAAACGGTGAAAGAAAACATCGTGAGGAAACCGGCTTCTTCTAGAACCAAAAATTCGAAGACATGTTACGTCAACCAACCGGCACTGGCGCGTGGTGGATCAAAACCAATCCCCTTTTTACAAGCTTTTATTTAGTTTCACCTGTCCCGATGTTTGTCTGTAATCAAATCTTGCAAGTTAAATTTGATCCACTTCCCGGTTATCGATTGAGCTGAATTTTTTTAACAGAGGTCCTTGTCCCTTCATTGGGAACATTATAAGCTGACTATGGGGACATAAGAAATATCTGATGGAAAGATCCAATAACCTTAAATCCTGTCCTTGGTCCTTTGACCTCCATAATATCCAATTAGCACTAACATTGCAGTACGGAACATTGGTGCACGCATACCTCCTAAATTCAGCACAGTCGGTTAAAGCGCAGGTAGTGGTGGAATGCGTTATATATTGGGGGAACGGAATGCAACAGATTGTTATGCCTTTGGTTCAATTGTGGGCATTATTATACGACGTGTTATGTGCTCAATGTACCTTACATACTTGTCTTTGAATGTGAGAATATCTTAAATCGTAATCCTTCTCTCTGTTAAAGGGGGTTGGTTTTGATCGCCCACGCGGGCCCAGTGTGGGTTGGTAGATGTCACATCTCTTTTTGATTTTATGACTTGCCAGTTTCCGCACTATGTGTTCTTTCACAGTTTTGAGAGCAGTGGTGATGAAATAATTTACACAAAGTAAAGCGCCTGTTAAGGTTCGAACCTCATCATTTGCCTAGCCTTTTCCCAACTATGTTGGGGTCAGCTTCCAGTCTAACCGGATGCAGCTGAATACCAGTATTTTACATGGAGCGACTGCCTATTTGACCTCCACAACCCAGTGACTGGGTAATACGATACCCCTTGGTAAGACTGGTTGTCAGACTTTCGGGCTACTGACGACCCGTAACGACTAGTCAAAGGTCCACGAATGACAGCCGGTGCTGCCGAAGCAAGTACGTGTTAAGGTTCGAACCTGTGACCTAGAATTTGAGGCCAGTTGACAGCAATAGGTTCGCCCCAATTAACTGGATTTTAGACATAACTGGCGAAATGTGTGTGGTGGTGCAGGTATAGCTTCACCTCTGCTCAACCCATCGGGGAATCAGGCGTCATGTTATGATATGATTTTAAGAACCAGAGCGTGGTGTCAATCAAATCAAAAGTTATTTATTCGAACAATTTAAAAAAAATGTTAATGTTAACTACCAATTTGTTTTTATTTTTTAATTATTTTGAAGGTACTTGCTGTTATTATTATTGTTATGCAAGGATTACAAAAAAATAATAATAATTAATAACTATAATTGTAAATATCCTTTTTGGCTTTGAAATAAGTAAAACCATTAATGGTGCATGTTGTGTTAGCCTGTAAGTATTTGTTGCACTTATAAATGTATCAGGAAATGATTTGTTAAATGTATTGTGTAAACAATTATTGGAAAACCTAAATAAATAAATAAACTAGGCTGAGAATCAGCACTTTTCGAACGTCAAAATTACATTAGACAGTCCCGCAAAACGCCCGCCCTTCACCAGTTCCTAGTGCTTTAACTGAGAAGAAGAAGTGGCGCAACAAACTCCCCAGCAGCACAGCTGTCTGTCCAGTTAGAAGAACTTGAAATCAATTGACTTGAAACGTGGAATGAATGGGCTGAAATCGTCGTGACTAGGCGTAATGATCAATCACTTGGGCACCTTCACTAAACTATATTTCTCCTTTTGCCTTTTGTCTAACCGGATGCAGCTGAGTACCAGTAGGAGTAGGAGCGACTGCCTATCTGACCTCCACAACCCAGTTACTGGGCAATACGAAACCCCTTGGTAATACTGGTTGTTAGACTTTCAGGCTTCCGACGACCTGCCTTTTCCCGAGATGCAAAGTCCGAATGTCTAACGTATCTGTATAACCAATATTTTGACGATGGTGGCGCGTCTTGGATCATTTATTTTTGATCTCCCTTCAAAATGGTTGAGCTGAATGGTGCTGATGCATGCGACATGTACGTGACCGGGCGCCGTCATCAGTTGGGACTAGTCTTAGCTGTTACGACTTTTTTTTTCTGTTTGCTGTACTCTACGTCTTTTTTACATCTTTCTCATATTCTACTTCCAACTATAATATTATAAACACGAAAGTTTGTGAGAAAGGATGGATGAATGTTTGTTACTCTTTCACATAAAAACTTCTGAACGGATTTGGATGAAAGACATAAAGAAAAAGTATTTATTGCGACTCATACAGGAAGATCATAAAACTAAACTAAACACAATAAACAAAAAAAAAAAAAAAAATTAAAAAAAAGTAACAAATGAAACAGAAAGTCCTATAGGACGCCAAAAGGCACACAGATAGTTTATAACCAGGATTAATACATAGGATACTTTTTATCCCGATATTCGCACGGGATCGAAACTTATGCGGGTGTCACCGCGGGACGCTGCTTGTTATAATTATAAATTCGACATTAATGATGTAACTGATATTTTGTAACAATATAGTTAAAGAGTGTCCGTGGAGTTTCTGGCCCGTTTGTCTTCAGACCCTACCACGCTTTGGTATGGGCAATTAGCGTCATCGTATTGCCTGAAGTGCTTGTGATTGGTTTAAAATAAATGCTTTGAGTTTCATAATGACATGTTTGCCGGTCAGTCAGCGCACTATGGAGCGAGCTATGCTCGGAGTCTCATTGAAGGATCAAATCAGAAATGAAATTATCCGGAAAAGAACCGGAGTTACCGACATAGCTTGCAGAGTAAGCAAACTGAAATGGCAGTGGGCTGGCCATGTTGGTCGAAGGACCAATGGCCGGTAGAGCAGACGAGTCCTGGAGTAGAGACCGCGCATCGGTAAGCGTAGTGTGGGCGCCCCCCAGCCGGACGGACGACCTAAAGAAGGTGGCTGGGACAGACTGGATGCGGAAGGCGGAGGACAGGGTGTTGTGGCGCAGTCTGGGAAAGGCCTATGTCCAGCAGTGGACTGCGATTGGCTGAGTTGATTGATTGATTGATGTTTACCGGTCGTCCGGTGACGGTTACGGCCCTTCAAACCGGAACACAGAAATACTTTCCCGGACAAGTCCCTTCCTATAAAATACAGGGTTTTTATCATGTATTCAGGGCCAGTAAGTGCCCAACAATACAGTATTTTCTTTATCCTAACCCAGTGAACATTCTCTCCCCTCACAATTGGTCCAATAGGTTATAAAAATATGACAAAAAGAAGCGGCCAAGTGCGAAACGTGTCGGACTAGCACATGAAGGGTTCCGTATATCACCATCCAATAATTAACACTACAAATTTCTAAAAAAACAAGTTCCTTGTATACACAATCAGCCTACATATAATTTCGTCACTGCTGCGCTGCTGGGCACAGTCCTCCTGAGGAACAAAGAGAGGAGAGAGTGAGAGGGAGTGGGCTGTAATCCACCACGCGGGCCCAGTGCGGGTTGGTAGATGTCATATGTCTTCGAATTTTTGCTTCTAGAACATGCTGGTTTCCTCACGATGTTTTCCATTACCGTTTTGAGAGCAGTGGTGATGAAATTATTTATACAAAGTAAAGCGCGTCCCTGGGTTTGAACTTATGACCTACTCGTAAGTCGGGGCCGTTACCAATGAGTCACAACTGCTCCCCCCTTAACCCCCCCCCCCCTTTAAATTTTAGCTTAATTTTATGTTTTGTTATTATAGCGGCCATAGTAGCACACACTCTGTGTAAATTTAAAATGTCTACCTGTTACGGTTCAAAAGATACAGCCCTGTGACAGACGGACGGATAGCAGAGTCTTAGTAATAGGGTACCGTTGGCACCCTTTGGATACGGAACTCTAAAAACATGAAGAAAAGAAATATAACATTACCTTCATATAACATATTTTTGTCATAACATTCCAAAATTAAAACCATTTTGTTCTGTCAACCTTTTAGCAAATTGAAAGGCTTTCTTCTGAGATAAATACACTTTTGTGCACGAAAAATGACACAGAGCTTTTGGGAGAGATAAAAGAAAAAAAGTAATGAAAAAAAAGAAATGTTTCGACGAGGGACGTGTTGCAACTTTTTTATTAGTTTTAGGAAGGCTTTCAGTAGTTTCGCTGTATCTACAGTACTTTGAGAACTGCCGGAATACCCATTTAGATGTAAACATTTTTTTTTCATTTATTTGGCCGCTCAAAGCATTTATTGCAATTGAACCATTTACTTTTGAACTGTCAAAGAGTCGGTCAGTTAGAAGGTTAAGGCTAGTTGCCCATTCCAAAACGTAGATCTCTATGGAAAACGCGCAGAGAATCTTGAGACACTCTTAAATCAGGATATTATTACAAAATGCTTTATTCTTGTTGCTTTTATAATATATGTGAGAACAATGTAAAAAAAGAATAATATAAACAATTGAAAATAGAAGACTAAAGATAAGCCCTGGCAGTTAAGAGATGACCAGTGTCAAGTGTCAACAGACAGCGCTCTTCACGAACATGACCCGAAATAATACGCGTCATGTTCGTGAACGGGCGCCGTTAGTAAGCAAATGTGCAGCAGTTGTTACAGATATTTTATCGTTAAATTAATTTAAAATAACTAGATTTTACATTTTTAAAACAGTAGTAGTTTTAATTTTGTTTTTTGTCATCTTTATTATATTCTTTTGTTGTGCCCTTACAGGGTCTACACGTTTATTCTTGTACCTATGCTTTAAGTCCTTTGTAACATTTTTTTTTTACAATATATTAATATGAATATTTAATGGTTGCAAATAAAACAGCATTGAAACTACTTAACTACACTTTACATTTTCCTTCATTTTCTTCCATACCTTACAAATGCAACACATTTTTAAGAGCACAAAGAAAAACGCAAAGAATGAATCGCGATAAGTCTATTTCTCTGCCCCCAAGTGTACACAAACATTAATGTTGAACGAGCGAATAAAAGAGAAAAGCTTACAATCTTTTATGTCCCGCCAGTGTAATGCTGTGTCATTTTAATGAACTGATTGTTACCGAAAACATATCCAACTCTCTTGTTGCTCCTTTGTGTAGATTCTTTTACTTAGCGAAGAGAACTGTTATGCGGTGTATGCGAAATTAAAATTAGCTTTTCTATCGTTTATTGTGGAATTATGGAATTTCTTGCTAGCTCTTCTCTATAGAAAACGACCCGTGCACCTAGCTTCTGACGTTTCATAAGTACCCATGTAGGTTTATGTGAAATAAAACATTTTATTTTTTTATGGATTTTTTTATAAATTTATTTGATTCCCCTGAATCAAATAAAGAAAAAAATATATTTCCATTCAAAAATCCAGTTTCCATTCTCCATCCATATTCCATTCTACTGATGTTTAGCAGCAACTTTTCTTTATTCCTACACTAGTAAAAATACCTCTTTGGTCTGGTGGTCGCAAGCGCTACTGCTGACCATGAGGCCCAGTGCCCTAATTGCGTACCGCACAACTAATGAAAAATCTGAATCATTTTGTTGGATATTCAAATTGCTAATCCATTGCGTAAATAACGCAATGAATCTTGTTGAACTGTCAAAATTAAACCCATTGCGATAGTATATAAAGATATTAGTAAAAAAAAAATATTTTTCAAACTATTCATATTTAAAAGATATTATACCATTATGGACTTTCTAGAAGACAAATCAATAAAATCTGTAAGTTAGATTAGGTGACATCGCTGAGTGTGAATACATTTGCACGCCATGTTATGGCAGGATATGCTGAAACAAATTTACTGTAACAACCTATGTACCATATTCTAGCAAATAAATATTTTGATTTGATTTGATTTGATTTAGTGTGTTACGCAATTACCCCGCTGCGTTCGATTCCGATGGGGTAATGTTCTATCGGGAATTTCTTAGTCCGGAGTCTGTATTTGTGCCCTGTTGATGGGAAGAGGCTCGCTCTCTATTACATGGAACTTGAACATAACTGGCGAAAGTTGGGTGTCCTGTAGTAGGTACACTTCTGCCTAACCCTTTGGGGATTACTGGCGTGATTTTATGTTATGTTATAAAAATATAAATCAGTCATTGAGGTCGCTAAAGGGGTGAACTACGAAACGAGCACAGCACAAGGTAAATACATCTAAAATTATGTACTTTTTGAACTTGAAACGTGAATGACACTTACTCCTGCAATTTTTTATCAAAAACAAAAGTCATTTATTCAAATTAGGCTGAGAAATCAGCACTATTCAAACGTCAAAACTACAAAAGACAGTCCCTCAAAAACACCCGCCCTTCACCACTTCCTAGTGCTATCGCTGGGAAAAAGAAGTGGCGCAACAAACTCCCCAGCAGCACAGCTGTCTGTTTATAATTTGTGCCCTCGTTCATATGAAAAGGAAATAACACATGAACAGTTCGTTTCTCTTTCAATAATGCGACCCAGTCGACTAGTTCGCAGTTCATACTCGTATAATATTTTATCCGTCTCTTAATCTGCTGGATGTCGCCTGGCTTTTAGCCAGGGGAGGTATTCTAGTATTAGCTTCTTAAATATCATTTACCGGGTATTTTTCGATGGAGTAGGAGTTGTTGTTGGTAGAATAATGATTTTAACAAGGGTATTATTTGTAACTAGCTTTGCACGCGGCTTCGCCCGTCGGAATGAAATGTCGGAAATTATCTCACGGAAACGTGCTAACGGGACAAAAAGTAGCCTATGTCCTTCCTCCATTTTATCGATCAGTGATTAAGGCGTGAAATGATACTGTCAAAATCAAAAGTCATTTATTCAAACTTGGCTGAGAATCAGCACTTTTCGTGCGTCAAAATTACATAAGATAGTCCCCCAAAACGCTTCACCACTTCCCAGTGCTTTCGCTGGGGAGAAGAAGTGGCGCAAAAACCCCCCATTGTGTTGGACTAGCTTACGCTTGCGGCTTCGCCCGCGTGGTATATCGATAAAAGGTATGATGATATATCCACAATAATGTTCTAGAATCTTTCACGATTGTTTTAAGCACTTAGTTCCTTGCCTTTGTAATTTCAAAATATTTTAACCTGAAAACGTTGGTTCTGCTGAACATGGGCCCAAATTACTTCAATATTCACTTGTATCTGTATACTAATAATAGAGCTGAAGAGTTTGTTTGTTTGAATGCGTTAATCTCTGGAACTATCAGTCGGATTTAAAAAAATCTTTCTGTGGTTTATAGCCCAATTCTTGAGGAACGCGATGCGATGCGATTGAGTGGATCGGAGGAACAAGAAAAAATCACGTGAACGCGAGCAAAAGCTAGTCATCATCATCATCAACCAATAATGTTCCCACTGCTGGGACACAGGCCTCCTCTTTTGGAGAGGGAGTGGGCCGTAATCTACCACGCGGGCCCAGTGTGGGTTGGTAGATGTCACATGTCTTCAAATTTTTGGTTCTAAGACATGACGGTTTCCTCACGATGTTTTCCTTCACCGTTTTGGGAGCAGTGGTGATGAAATTATTTACACAAAGTAAAGCGCCTGTCTTGGTTCGAACCCACGACCTACAACTCGTAACTCGGGACTGTTGCCACTGGGCCACCAGAGCTCTCCAGCACAAGCTAGTACGAAATAAAAATACCAACAAATCGCGTTTATATATATCTAGTTTCCTACCTCATTTATTTAGGGTACTTCAGATAAACCAGTTGAGGCTACCAATCTAGTTTACGGGAGCTTGTTATGAAAACATTCCGGATTAACGGCTAGAGGCTCTTCTGAATTAAGGACGGATTTCCTCGGAGCTGGTATTAAGAATTATGTTAGTACATGAAGTGGTTTTCTGTTTTTATGATCTCATGTGGAAGTTTCTTAATGTTTTTAGGGTATGTATGTTTTTTGAGCAGTGGTGGGCAGCGACTTACGAGTTGTAGGTCGTAGGTTCGAACCCAAACAGGCGCTTTATTTTTTTGTAAATTATTTCATCATTACCCTCTCAAATAGGTGAAGGAAAACATCGTTAGGAAACCGGCATATTCTAGAACTACAAAAAAAAACTTTTTAACAAAAAAAAAAACCGCTGAAAAAACTGAAAAGCAAAAAATAATAAAACTGTTTTTATTTAACCTTAATAACTAAGTTCTTAATGTAAGTATACCTAAGTAATTTTGAGTCGGCGCCAAACAATCAATAAACAAAGATCACTAAATTGCCTTAAATTTAAACGGCGTAGACATGTGACATCTACCAACCCACACTGGGCCCGCGTGGAAGATTACGGCCCACTCCCTCTCCAAGAGAGGAGACCTGTGTCCCAGCGGTGGGAACCATATAAGCTGATTATGCTTATGCTATGTATATCATCATCATCATTTTAGCCGAAAGACGTCCACAGCTGGACATAGGCCTCCCACAAGCACCTCTATTTCGACCGGCTCTGTGCAGCTCGCATCCAACGGATTCCTGCGGCCTTCATAAGGTCGTCAGTCCACCTTGTGGGAGGCCTTCCAACGCTACGTCTTCCGGTACGCGGTCGCCACTTCAGAACCCCGTAGTTTACTGAGCCTATTGCACTTTTCTATAAAACAGCAGATTTTTGCCGACGAAAAATGTCTACTCTAGGGACTAGAACCATGTGCTGAATTCATGGTTACATTTTTTTTTTTTTAAACGTTGCCCCACACTAGGAATTACTCCTGTATCGTGGGTGCGTTTACAAACATTTAAACTTACATACACAAACAGCCAGACCCGGAACAACTACCTGTAGGCAATACAAATATTTGTTCCGTGCGGGAATCGAACCCGCGACACGCAGCGCAGCAGTCGATCGCTCAGCCACTGCGCCAACCGTGTCGTCAAGCATGGCTCGCTCCATGGTCCTTTGTGCTACTCGTATGCGGTGGATAGTCTCCATTGTGAGTATTTTATAAAATTAGTTATATATAGACATAGTTTGCGCGTCGACATCTCTGCCACCCTGTATAATCACCATGCTTAACAATTGCAGTGTTTATTGTAGTTTAAGAGGGTGATACTGGCTGCGGGTTGTTCGAAAGAGATACCGTGGCCCCTGGCACAGGCAACTGAAGGAACACGGGTGGGTTTTAGTCAGTAAAAGTCTGACACTCCCTTCTGCTCCGCCCAGAGCGGGAGGAGTCATTTGATGATTTCCCACCCAGAAAAAAAAAAAAAAAAGGGGGTGATACTGCCCATGGCCTAGTCAATCCTCAGTATCATTTACGTCACAATAACCGCAGAAATAGAGGGAGTGTGTGAGATCATATCTCTTCACCACCCTTGGTTGACTGGTAGAGAATGCCTAAGGCATTAAGTCCGCCTTTGTACCTTTTTTTTGTGCGAAAAGATTAAATAAATAAATAAGTGCCATTTTTTTTTATCAGCTAATTCTAACCCCCTGTTTTCCAGAATAACCTCCTTTTTAAAGAAATTATCAGCGAGCATCGCTCACCGCAAACTTTGTGGTCATTAAGAGCTTCAGTTTGAACCGACTCAGTTAGTAAGTTCTTATCTGATAACATTTTCAACAATGGAAACTGTTTTAACTATTACCAACTAATTAAAGTTGATTGTTTCGTTCCGCGGCACTAAAACGAGGAGGGAGTTTTTAATGTCTATGAGTTGGTCACCTATTATTGAGTTTGTTGGTTGATCTTTATGTTTTTAATGTCTATGAGTTTGTCGCCTATTATTGAGTTTGTTGGTTGATCCTTATGTTTTTAATTTTAAGCAACGTTTAAAAAATAAGGGGTTATTTATGTTGACGTCGATTTATGTTAACTCATGATTTTGTTACTCTGATAACCACTGACGTTATAATAAACAAGTACGCTGGACTCCATACTATCGATGACAAAATGAAGACATTTGATTTTCGCCATTTTGGCGCTGACAGCAATGTGAGCGTCCGTGGAACTAATATTTTTGATAGCGAGTTTTACAAGATGCGCATACTCTTAGGATAAAAATGTTCTAAATATCTCGTAGTAAACTGAAAATACCCAAAAAAGTCTTATTCCACGATTTAGACCTAAATCGTCAAAGACGTACCAAAACTATTTAATTTTTTATTTTTTTTTATAAACGGTAACGGTATATTTTTTTGACGGCAATGTGTCAATTTTAGTTCCTGAGACGCCTGATCGGGGGCGCTTTGAATCGACACAAAAAACAACTGTCATTTCGTATAGTATATTTAGTCCAGCGTGCTTGTATACTAGAAGTCAGTGCTGACAAACCTTGATATGTATGAACATGTCATTGGGCAAAATGGAATAGACTAATGCTGGTCTTGAGTCCTGCTTTAGTCGTGCTACCGCGTAGGTCACAGTGACCTGGCCATTTAGTATTTTTAAGACCACAAAATAGGATTTACTTTTCACAAAAGGACGCGTATTCATTATAAATATTACTGTACTTTGGTCGCATCATTCTCACATACTATAAATTTAACATTAACGATGTTACCAATACTTTGTAGCAATAAAATTTAAAAGGATCCATGGAGTTACTTGCCCGTTCGTTTCCATAGGAACCTATTTCACTTTGAGATGGGCACTTCATAACGATGAAGTGCCCATTCCAAAGTGAAGTAGGTTCCAGAAAGCGGTAAGCCATAACAAAGGGTGACTGATTCCTTGTCAATTCAAAAGTACCTGTAATTGGTATAATTGAAGTAAATACTGTGACTTTGATAATGATATGTTTGTCGGTCGAATAAGTATATTTTTTACTTAACTATAATATTTAATGTAAGTGATAATTACCTTAGAATAACTAAAAGAAAAAAAAAAAAACGTTTTTTAAATACAACATGTTTTAATGACTGTATGCTGACGCAAGAGTCGATGACTTTTATGCCATTATGCGTAAGAAAAGAGCTTCTTTGATGCGCTGGATTCGGGGGAGTGCCAACGGAATCCTAAGGATGATCTTTGCGGGGCCCGAGTCTGAAGTGCTGGGGAGATTCTTCCAGCTTCATGTGACGAGATGACATGAGTGGGTACTTTAATATTTTTGACATCAGTGATTTTATTATTTGAATTTTGAATATTATGAATGGTGTTTTGATTTTAGTATTGACTAACATAGTTTTAATACCTTTGTTACTAACAACTATGGACAAATAATAATTAGTCTAAAATAAATAGATATAACTTAAATTTAATTGAATACTACGAATGACAAGAAATATATAACAAAACTAAACGATGAGAAAACTAAAACCCATAATTTTAACGAAGTGGAAACTAATGATGAATGTGACGAGTATGATGCACGGCCAAGAGCTTAAAATTCTCGACAGCTGACAAACAAGTTCGGCCACAAATCTATTGGACGCTGGACAACGACACTGAAGATTTACGACAAGGGATTTAGATACACCGGCTACATACAATAGGTCTTATTGTTCTGAAATATAACGACACTATTTGGGGAAGTAGCTGTAGAATCTTGTTTAGTTTATAATGTTCCCACTGCTGGGATACAGGCCTCCTCTCTGTACGAGAGAGTGGGCTGTAATTGACCAGGCGAGCCTAGTCCGGGTTTGTATGTATACATATATGCTATTTTGTTAATACGGTTGTAGAGACGAGGACATTTATATATACAACATTCTACTGGCGAGAGGCGGAGGCCAATTCTCGTAATTGTGAAAAAAACTGTTCGAAATCTAGTCGCAATCTCATCTCCGCGACAAATAAATGTCAAAAACTTGTCAAAATGTAGGAAAATTAGAGGTATGTTTGACAGATCAGACTGTGAACGTTCTTAAAATTACGAGATTGCCCCTCAGTTGTATGCATGTTCTATGTTCTTCACTCGTAGCGTACCAGTAGACCCCATACCGGTATGCATTTGTTATAAAAACCGTATGTACTTTCATTTCATAGAAAAAAACAATTTTTTAACATTACAAGCAGACACTTCAATTTTAATTGTTCGTATGTACTCGTATATGCACTAGCTGATGATTTCGTTCGTTTGGATTTCATGAGTTTTAATATTTTTGCACAGAACCCTAATTGTTTTTTTCTAAAATAAAAGAACCCTTAGTTACTCCTTATAACATCAGCTATCTGTCTGTGGAAATCCCGTCAAAATCGGTCCAGCCGTTTCGGAGATTAGCTTGAACAAACAGTCAGAAATGCAAAAGTTAAAAAAATTAAGTTCCGTATATACTTTCATTTCATATGCATGTATTTAAAGCTGTTATTTTGACATTACAAACGGACACTTCAATTTTATTTAGGGCTGATTTTTCAATAGTCAGATAACTTTTATCCGAACAATAATTATGACAGTTTAATATATTTTCTATATAAAAACTGTCAAACCGCAATATTTATTCTTCAGATAAAAGTTATCTGACTCTTGAAAAATCAACACTTATTTGTATAGATGTATAGATAAACACCTCCTTCAAGATCGAATCCTTCTAAGGCTGTATCTTAGAAGGATTCGATCTTGATGAATTTACAAGAAAGGCAATCCCTAATTTATTTCCTCCGACAGAATAATGAACCTGCAAACAATTGAATCAACATCTAGGATAGACTTCTAGCTCTATAGTGCTTCTTAGACTAGACTAGACTCAATTTCAAAGACAATATTCTAGTAGATTGACAATTTAGTTAAGTGATTGTTGTCTTAGGGAGCGGCTACAATTCCTGTTCAGGATAAGACGGGAGGAAACCCCAGGGTGTCACCACCGTGTGGATCGTCCGGAGGACACGGTGGAGCATACGGTGGAGGTCTGCCCGGTGGGTAGCGGGATCGTCCGAAAGGGTTACCGCTGCCCTGGAACATAAAGGGCTAAGGAAGGAACACGGGTGGGTTTTAGTCAGTAAAAGTCTGACACGCCCTTCCGCTCCGCCCAGAGCGGGAGAAGTCATATAATGATTTTCCACCCAAAAAAAAGGGAGCGGCTACAATGATAGAATATGTACGGTCACCAACGGAGATAGGTAACCAGGTTCTTCGGGCATAGTTGAAGTTTAGTAAGAAACCGATGGGTGTTTTCGAATAAAATCAAATTTAATTAATAGAAAACAAACAGTCCATTTAACAAATTAAATTTCATTCGAATACATCCATCGGTTTCTTACTAAACTTCAACTATATCCGATAGGAGATATACAAAGGAGATAAGTTACCAGGGGGTTACTTATCTCCTTTGGTGACTGTACCTATACTTGTACACAGTACCAAGGTAAGTCGTTTAAGAGAAGATCGCCTGCCGTATTGCATACTACCTGTGCACGCGACTTCGTTCGCGTGGATGTCAGCGGGGTAATTGTGTAACACACTAACAATAGGAATGGCTTTCATTTTGTCAGTTCAACTACATTCATTGCGTTATTTACGTTGTTAGGCAGATTTTTTATACATATGAAGTACCATCACACTAATATTATATTTGTTTGTATGTTTGTTACTTCTTCACGTAAAAAGTACTGAACGGATTTAGATGAAATTTGGCGCACAGATAGTTTATAACCAGGGTTAACACATAGGATACTTTTTATGCCGATATTGCTACGGGATAGAAACTTATGCGGGTGAAACCGCGGGGCGCAGCAGTTACTTCACATGTTCGAAAAAAAATCTGCCAGTGAAATACATAATACAGGATATTCCTAATCCATATTAGGAATATCCTTAAAAATGATTCAGATTGTGATTTTGGCAATTAGGGTGCGGGTATAAATAATGTCTCACTTAGAGAAGGTGTAGGCTCCATTGAAAAGGAAGAATAATTTTACTCTTTTTAAGTTTTTTTTTGTGCGGAAACCAAAATGTTTTTCTAAAATAAACGTAGCCTTAGTTCTTTATAACATCAGCTATCTGCCAATGGAATTCCCGGAGATTAGCTGCAACAAACAGACAGACAAACAGACAACATTTTTGAAAATTGATGTTTTATTATTATTATTTTTTATATATTTTTTTTACCTATATGCACTATGCTACTTTCATATGCATTAAAAAAAGCTGTTATTTTGACTTTACAAACAGGCACTTCAATTTTATTTATTTGTATGTAACAAATTCTCGTGAGTCGATCCATTCATAATTATCTCAGACCATCATCAATCATCTTTAAGCGTGTTTCATAAATGATGTTTTAATTACTGTCAATGGTATAATACAGATGAAATTAATTGACGAGCACGATGTTCATTATGTCTTTGGTTAAATGTTGTTTTTACCGAATATTTGACTAACTAGCAAGATTAATTTTCGAGAAAACTACACCAGTCAATAAATCAACATAGCCTAACGCAGTCCACTGCTGGACATAGGCCTCTCCCAAGCTGCGCCACAACACCCTGTCCTCAGCCTTCCACATTTAGTCTGTCCCAGCAACTTTCCTAAGGCCGTCGTCGGTCCATCTAGCTGGAGGGTCTCCCACACTACGCTTGCCGATACGTTATCTCCACTCCAGAAAACTTAAGAAGTTCCGAAATTGAAATACCAGGAGGACATTGCCTTCTTTCTTTCTTTGATTTAAAGAACGTAATGTCTGTTCCAAAAGCATGTGATGAAAATGTAAACAAACTTTGTTTGTATGTGTAAACAAATCCTGTGCAGGTTAATTTGTTACACTCTAAATGGAATTAGCAACACACTCCTCTGTATTTAGAGGATTTCAACTTTATATGTCACTACTTTTTACAACAATTATTGTTTGAAAAACCTTATTAAATTGTAATTGAAAAATCATCGACAAAAATTGAGGTTAGGAAAACATTGGTTCTTCATTCACAGCGGTTGTTCCAAATTAGAATTTCGGGTTCGAGTATTCAAATAATCAAATCAAAGCAATTGCAAGTGACTCTACAAACTGGCATTCACTGGTGCGTTTTCTGATCCATTTGTTTACATTTTCGTCAGATACTTTTGCAACAGAGCACAGTCACTCATTGAAAACCTGCCATTCAATAATTTAAGGCTACCACTGATGGATGCTCCCGCCTTGCAGCAGATTGACGTAGGCTAAGCCGTGTCTAGACTGAATGACAGGCTAAGTTATTGCTTTTTGCCCCGTCACCTTGATGAATTAACTGGCAGGACAGCACTTCACAGGGATTACTTCAATGTACATAGTTAGGTGTCTTTAAAATTGATAAAAGGAATAGTTATTTTGCAACTGAAGTGGTCCGTGTTATCGCACTGTTCTTCCAAACTCCACATCGGATTTTGATAAGGTTTTCACCATCATTTAAAGAATTTATTCTGTTACTAGCAGCGCTCCGCGGTTTCATCCGCATAAGTGTTGATTCTACGGGAATATCGGGATAAAAAGTATTCTATGTGTTATTCTGATGTATAGCCTATATTACTGTAAAGTTTCATCTAAATCCGTTCAGTAGTTTTTGCGTGAAAGAGTAACAAATATCCACCCATCCATCCAAACAAACTTTCACGTTTATAATATTAGTAGGAAATAGGATAGGATTTAATGTCGCGCTGCTTTTCCGGGCAGGACGACGTCTGCCAGGTCCGCTAGTGTATATATAAAATCAGTCCTGAACGAGTCCAAAAAGCCTAGCCAAAAACTATACGAGTACCTAGCTGTTGGTATAAAAAATGAAGGAAAATTGACTTGGCGTTAGCGCAACACGGAAGTTGATTGATTGGAAAACGATCGGAATGTTCAATTAATTTGCACTTTGCTCCGTACGTTCATATACTGTTATAATCATGGCTACAATAACTATATTCTATGAATAGTTGACGTTAACATTATGAGATGAATAATACACTAGGTATTATCAAGGAACCTACATTAAATAGTTTAATACATATATATTTATTTTGTTTTACCTAATTATTTACACTAGGTACTAAATTTGAAGACTAACAAACTAACTATATGTATAAATAAATACAAAAACAAAAGGATATTTAGCGTCGAAGTACTCGTCCGCATCGCTGTCATCCGGAAAAGTGCCCAGAAGACTGGCAGCATTGCCACATTGAATGGCAATGCTAATTCTTTGGCCAAAGAATGACCCAGCTCTCTGGTCACGTGAAGTGTCAATCAGCCATCCGTGCAGCCGGCAGACGCGCCCCCGGGCCCCATGACCGGAGCGTTTCGACTCCAGAAGCCCCGGTAGTTACTCATAAGGTAACTGTATTTGCGCCGCTTGAGGGTCTCAGTAACCGCAGCAGTTAGTTAGATAAGTAGGTAGTTAATAGTTTATAGAATAATCTAAGAGTCATTATTGTGAACGGTCTTAGACCGCATATTCTACGTATAACGCGCATGTTTTACGTAAAGTTACTACCGCAACATCTGCTCTCATTGGTCTGGTGGTCGCAGGCGCTACTGCTGAGCCTGAGGTCCCGGATTCGGTTCCCAGGTTGGGCAAAGTGTTATTGGGTTTATTCATCGGGAACTTCTCAGCAACCGCCGCCGGAGTTTGGATTGTGCACGGTTGATGGCAACAGGCTCCCTATTACATGGAACTTAAACATAACTGGCGAAATGGGGGTGCACCTCTGCTCAACCCTTCAGGGATTACAGGCGATAAAAAGAGTGCCCACAACTTTCTAGGAGATCAATAAAAATACAGGGAGGTAAAAATTTCCAGTATTGAAAAAAAAACATGTTCTCCCATACATTGCAACTGCAAATGTAAGTTGGTCGACTAGTACTCGTAAACTTGTAAAGCCTACTTAGCTGTGATAGTTTTCCTTTTAACTTCGTTATATATACTACTACCGTGAATTTTTTCACCTATCCAAAAACAACCATTTACCTGGCACGGGGGGACGGGGGCACTTGACTCTGACAAAAATGAGCACTTTAAAGCTTAATATTTCACAAACGTATCCCTAAATCGAAAAACTGTTTTCACAAACCCGCCATATTTTTGAAAGACTTATCCAACGATACCCTATAGGTACCATTGGTTGACGAGATGAAAAAACATCCCCTCTTTACGTGTAGCACTTTAACGTGTGTATCTAACACTAGTAGTATAGTAGTACGAGAAAAATGTTTGCCGCAAATAAATGCATTTTCTTTCTTTCTTTCTAAGTTTGAAGACTTGCACGGAAGATGGTCGAGTAAGGTACAAGCTTCTCAGTAATATGTATCCATGCCAAATTATAGCTTTCTAGTACTAAGTCTCTGAGCTAAGTTGCGGACGGTCGTACATGGCGAAACTATAAGGGTTCCTTCTTGACTACGGAACCCTAAAAATAGAACGACACTGCAAATATCCTTCGCCTAAAATATTAAACGCAGTATCAGGGGGCCTAAAAAGGCCACTTTGGCAGAATCATAATAGGATTAACAATATGAATCATATTAAAAATCGCAAAATGGTCACAAACTGACAATTCATAATATGATCTGGGTGCAATTCATATCATAATGAAATAACATTAAAACCGTAGAAATAAAAATAAAAACCAATTTGATTAATAAAAACTTTAATGAAAAATTTACCGATAAAATTACGGTTTTTATTTTTTTCATGTGGTAATGTTTACTCCAAATATGAAATGATATTATACGAAAATTAGAGGAATTGCTAATGATCTGCTGGGAATTCAGGAAATGAATAGCTTTTAGAGGTATTACTTAAAGTGGCCTTTTTAGGCCCCCGAGCCTATAAAATATAATTTAACTCAAGTTGACTAATATGATTCTCCAACTAAATGGGACGACGACGCTGTGTACTGCACCTGCGCGCTGATAGCAATGAACGATTGAAGGACGATGTTTTAAAAGTTCAATTTCGGTGATAAATTTGTATTTGCAAGCTCATTAGTAGAAAAGCTTGCCTTTATTCTGCTTATTGGTGACACTCAAGGGAATCCTGCAACTTTATGAGCTTCTTGTTGGAAACTTTGTCTGAAGGATAAAAAACAAGATAGCGCTTTGAAGCGCTTTTGAACATGACCTGCGCGGTAATTGCGTAACAGACTATCAGTAGCAATGGGTATGTATAATTTTGACAGTTCAACAACATTCATTGCGTTATTTTTGTTGTGAAGCCGAATTTTCTTTCGAACATATGAAGCAATGGATTAGCAATATGCTTTAAAATGATTCATATTGTGATTGATAGTGTGTTACGCAATTAGGGTTCTGGAACTGATTTGAATATTGGTCTGTAGGGCTAGCCAATGATCAGCGGGGTAATTGCGTAGCACATTTACAATGGCAATGCTTTTCATGTTGATAAAAAACAAAAGTCAATGCGTTATTTACATTGCTGGGTTATTCACCAACTCGACACGAGGGACCATGTGTGTCCAGTTGGTTAAACTCAAAATTAGTATCACTTATTATTTCGTCAACTGGACACGCCAAGATTTTTACGATTTTTTTTGAGTAGACGAATTTTTAAAACATTAAGCAATGGATTAGCGATTTGCTTCAAAATCTTTCGGATTGCGATTGAAAGTTGGTAACGCAATTGGTACTGGCAATTCAGCTCTTCTTGTCATGTCTTTACTAGCTATTTTGTTATTTTCAAGAAGCTTGGCTGAAGACTTTTATAACGTTTGGGCAGATATACTGCCAATTAACAGTACATTACGATACGTGTGACTTAAGTAGTATTTTATTGCATGGCGTGAAATTAGCCGCTTAATACCTTTTGGGCACGTCCTATTTTTCATTTAATTTATTCAATAACAACACATATTGTATCTGAATGTTTACAAATAAAAAAGTTAAAATTAAAAAATAAAGCCAAAATGATCTTAACACAATACGTAATTAAAAAATGTTCATAATAACGAATTCATAAAAAACAACCTAAATAAGAAATCATCTATCATAAAAAATGTCAACACAATAGATATATCATAATAATAACAAATTCACCAATAATAAATATCTGTAGTCCAATAATATGAATAAAATGGAATAATAATTTTAATAATATTTTTTACGGGCAATAACATGTAAATAATAATAATAATAATAACAATTTCCAATAATAATTCATAATTAAAAAAAAATATATATATTTATTATTATATATTATATTATTATTGACAGTGATGCGGACGAAATTTTTGATGCCCTTTGAATATTTCCCTTCCTTTTTATATAATAGTACATATTATTATTATTTTAAGACTGATAGCTTTTGAAATCATGTAAATATAATGTAATTTATTATAATATATATTCATTTTATTAATTTGACTCAAGAGGTTGTCATATAAGGATCCATGACGCTGTGTCAGAAAATAAATTCGGAATCTATCGGACCAATGCAACACAACTTAGTAAAACCAATTTATACTCAAAGGTTTACCAAGGGGTATATTACTCCCTTAAAGCGGCTCCTGCCCAACCTGAGGGGGCCAAACGCCTCCTGCTGGAGGCTTTACACGGGGGGTCGTGCGGTCCATGGCCCTTTATGGGGCCCCGGTGTGGGCGCGTTCACTGCGGCTTCGAGCCGCACACTATCTGAACGCGCCCCAAAAGGTGGTAGCCGTAAGGCTTATAAGGGGGTACCGCACGATCTCGGGCGAGGCAGCAGGCCTCCTTGCCGGATTGCCGCCATGGGATCTGGAGGCGATAGTCCTCGCGCGCCTGTATGACTGGCGCGCGGAGGCACTACGTCGGGGGGAAACTCAGCACCCGCGGCAAATCGCGGCGGAGCGGACGGACCTCCGGCGCGATCTCATGGCGGAATGGAAGGCGCGACTATCGCAACCCAGCGCAGGGCACGCCACGATAGCGGCGGTAAGACCCCTCTTTGAGGAGTGGTTAGAGAGGCGTCACGGCGCTCTCACCTACCGCCTGACGCAGGTCCTCTCCGGACACGGATGTTTCGGGAGGTTCCTGCACATAATCAGGCGGGAGGAGACGCCCGGGTGTCACCACTGCGAGGATCGCCCAGAGGACACGGTGGAGCATACGGTGGAGGTCTGCCCCGCTTGGGCAGAGCACCGCCGTGTCCTCGTAGAGGCGATCGGCAGCGGCGGTGACCTTTCGCGTCCGGCCCTGGTGCAAGCCATGGTCCGGGGCGAGAGGGAGTGGGAGGCGGTCACCTCCTTCTGCGAAGCAGTCATGCTAGCGAAGGAGGTGGCGGGATGGGCGAGGGAGAGATCCTCACGCCTCAGCCGCCGACGGAGACGCTCCGGGCGTCGGGAGCCGCGTGACGACTCCCGGCCACCGTAGGCGCGGGCCTGCGGGCGGAGAGCAATGGGTAGCTCTCCGTCCGATCAGGACCAGGCCCGTGCCGGACGGCGCGTATGTGTTCCACGTGCGCCTCAAAGAGATGTCAGCATAGTTGACGGGGCCCGACAGGGCCGAAGCCTGCCGGGGTAGCGGGATCGTCCGAAAGGGTTACCGCTGCCCTGGTACATAAGGGCTAAGGAAGGAACACGGGTGGGTTTTAGTCAGTAAGAGTCTGACACTCCCTTCTGCTCCACCCAGAGCGGGAAAAATAAAAAAAAAAGGGGTATATTACTCCGGGAGGTTCCTGTTCAGGATAAAGCGGGAGGATGTCACCAGGGTGTCACCACTGTGCGGATCGCCCGGAGGACACGGTGGAGCATACGGTGGAGGTCTGCCCAGCTTGGGCGGAGCACCGCCATGTCCTCGTGGCGGCGATCGGCGGCGGTGATCTCTCGCGTCCGGCCCTGATCCAGGCCATGGTACGGAGTGAGAGGGCATGGCAGGCCCTCACCTCCTTCTGCGAACCAGTAATGCTCGCGAAGGAGGAGGCGGAGCGCGTGAGGGAGAGGCAATCTCTGCGCCCTCACGCCCCTAGCCGCCACAGGAGATGCCCTGGACGGGAGTCAACAGTCGACTCCCGGCCACCGTAGGCGCGGGCTTGCGGGTGGCGAGCAATGGACCAGCCCCGGGTCGACGGCGCGTTGTGTTCCACGCGCGCCTCAAAGAGATGTCAGCACGAACTGACGGGGTCCGCTAGGGCCGATGCCTGCCAGGGCTGCGGGTTGTTCGAAAGAGATACCGTGGCCTCTGGCACAGGCAACTGAAGGAAAACGTGTGGGTTTTAGTCAGTAAAAGTCTGACACGCCTTTCCGCTCAGCCCAGAGCGGGAGAGGTCATTTGATGATTTACCACCCAAAAAAAAAAAAAAGGGGTATATTACCCAGTTGTTGAGTTGTGGAGGTCAGATAGGCAGTTGCTCAAATAAATATATCAGTCAATCAATATACAATATAATAAAGTCGTAACGGAGGGTTTTAAAGTTTGTATGGAAGAATTTTAGCGCGCGGTCCGATTTACTCGAAACTCAGTATTTATACCTAGGATCGAAAGTAAAGAATAATGTGTATCAAAGTTTTTCGAAAATCTACCCATGACGGGCTGAATAGGGGTAGTCAGTTTTACAGGGGAGGATTTTACTGCGTGGCTTGATTAACTCGAAAACTGGTATAATTAATCTTGAGTCAAGTTATGAGCAGATCCCAAACGATTTTTAAAAATTCCACCCCTGGGGGGGGGGGTGAAAAGTGGGGTAGTCAATTTCACAGGGAAGTATTTTTTTGCGTGGCTTGATTTAATAGAAAATTGGTATAAATAACGTATAACACAAATAATGGAAGGTCACAAAAGACTTTTATCGCCTTGGTGGTGAAAAGGGGGGATACAGTTACATAATATTAACAATCTCATTTTATTGATCTAAAAACTTGAAGCTTGGCTCAAATGCCTATCTAAATTAATCATACATTTCCAAAAACTACCCTTTGTAGGGGTAGTAACTAATAAAGTTTATACTTATAAGTTTTTTTAAACTACCCCTCAGGAATGGTTTAAGGGGTGTCAAAGTTTTTATGGAAATATTTTAACAAGTTGTCGATTTCGAATTAACTTAAAACAAAAGATCATGTGTTTTAAGGTTTTCCTAAAATCAACCCCTGGCGGGGTGAAAAGGGTTAATACAGTTTAACGGGCCAGATTTTACTGCGAAAATGGGTATAAATAACGTTTTAGTCAAATAATTGAAACGTACCAAACGATTTTTTTTAAAACAGTGAATAGGGAGGACATAATTTATTATGAGCAATTTGATTCCTTTCATTTGTAAAATTGAAGCTTTTCTAAATAAATTATAAGATCTTAATCATAATTTTCAAAAACTACCTTTTGAACGGTGGATCCACGCGGACGAAGTCGCGAGTGAAGTGCTAAGTATAAAAAAATAGAATAGGACAGAATACATCTGCCTAGCATTTTCCCAACTATGTTGGGGTCGGCTTCCAGTACAACCGGATGCTAATTTTTAAATAGGTCCCTATCTATACAAATAAATAAAATTGAAGTATCTGTTTGTAATTGTAAATTAAAATAACAGATTTTACTAAATGCTACCTACTTATAATTTTTTAAAATTTTTTGTCTGTCGGTCTATTTGTTCCGGCTAATCTTCGAATCGGCTGGACCGGTTTTGACTGGACTTTCAATGGCAGATAGCTGATGTTATGGAGTAACATATATTAATTACTAGCTGTCACCCGCGACTTTGTCTGCAATCAAGGATGAAAAGTAGCCTATATCCTTACCCAGCTCATAGTCTATGTGTGTGCCAAATTTCTTTCAAATCCGTTCAGCCATTTTAGCGTGAAAGCGTATCAAACAAACAAACTTACTTTCGCATTTAATATTAGTTGGGATTTAAACTTTTCGCGCTCCAAAAAGATACAAAGTAGGTTTTATAGCCTACTTGTTGTCTCGGTAGCATGTTCCAGTGGGATAATTTCCGACATCCACACAGGCGAATCCGCGGTCAGAAGCTAGTCATCATTCTCCTCCCCTTATCCCATTTTATTCTGTGGTCGGCGCAACATGTCTTTTTCTTCCATACTCCTCTATTAGCCGCCATCTCGACAGTCACCCCCTTCCTAACCATATCATCATTCACACATTCCATCCATCGTTTCTTTGGTCTTCCCCTACTCTTATAGCCATCGACATTTATACTCAAAACTTTCTTCACGACATTTTCCTCAATCCTCCGTAACACATGCCCATACCATGACAACCGGTTTCCAAACAACTTTTCAGCTACCGGTGCCACTTTCAGACTTCCTCTTATATAGTCATTTCTTATTCTATCCATTCGTGTAACACCACACATCCCTCTCAGCATTCTCATCTCAGCTGCATGCAATTACCTTTCATTCATTCCTTTTGTGGCCCAACATTCTGATCCAGTCAGAAACTAGTATGGTAATAAATATATATCGTAATATTCTCGTCCACACACATCAGAACATTGTAATTGAATGAAGGAGAGGTCGATGTTTGAAGGAGAGGTCGATGTTTGAAGGAGAGGATAAGTAAATATACCTCGCCTGGGGCTGAATAACGACATACACGGAGTTTTGTTAATACGCCCCGAGGGTGGAAGGTAAACACGCTTATGGTGTAATGAGATTCGAGCTTGTTATGGGTAACAGTATTACCGACACATTATGTAGGAAATCTAAATTCATTCCGATTAAATGTGAGAGATTTTGTATTTAGGGCTGATTTTTCAATTATCTGAGGAATAAGCGCTGATTATTCCATCGCCAGATAACTTTTATTCGTGGAATAAAATTGACGTTTGACAGTTTTTGTATGAAATAACTGTCAAAATTGCAAAATTATTCCTCGAATAAAGTTATCAGATGATTGAAAAATCAGGCCTTATAATTTTAATTGCACTAAGCGGTAACATAGGCCAAATTAAGACCCTTTCTTAGGATAGCTCAATTAAATTTCATTAAATGAAATTACAAATATCTTTGTAACGAAGCCTTTTTAAGTACAATTTCCTTTAAATCAGCCCTTATTCTATTAATTTGTTCCACAGAAGTTTTTATATGACGAGTGTAAATTCGGTCCTTACAGGTCTAAGATTACTGTCCGTCCCCAAAGTCATCGTCTGCCTGCCTTATCCCAACTGTGTTGGGTCGGTTTCCAGTCTAATCGGATGCAGCTGAATACCAGTATTTTACATGGAGCGACTGCCTGTCTGACCTCCACAACCCAGCTACTGGGTAGTACGGTAAGACTGGTTGTCAGACTTTCGGGCCTCTGACGACCGTTAACGACTGTCAAAGATTTACGAATGACAGCCGTGACCAACGGCTTAATGTGGTTTCCAAGGCACGGAGGGGTCTTGGTATGTGAAGATAGAAGGAACACTTTCCTGATAATTTTCTTACATCGGACTTCACATTTTTAATTTTTTTTATTTTATTGTTGGTTTTGTCTGATGTATATATCTGGTGTATTGTGTGTCTTTTAGTTTGTGCCAAATAAATGTATTTTCTTTCTTTCTTTCAAGATGGTCACCCATCCACGGATCAACCGCGGCAAGGATAGCTTAACCTGATCGATCGACCCGTGCGGCTGTTGTTACTTACCCACACGTGAAAACGTTAATGTATCAGACGTAAAACGTATCTGTGGATGCTAATATTTGTAGCGTCAGTTATAAATTGAGTAGGAACTTTGATATATACATATATTATTTTAAACCCGAAATTATAATTTTACAATATGCTCCCTTGAGGGGCTTGTGACTATGTAATCAATAAGCAAGCCCAAGCCGATGATGATGAAAAAAATCTTGAATCTTTATAGTGGTTACGTGGTGACTACAAGACTTACCTTCTTTTAACTTTAGAAGATAACTGGTAAAACGATGCTATAGGGAAATCGTTCTCTTGTCCTTATCCCAGTATATTTGGGGTCAGCGGAGCATGTTTTCTTCTTGCATACTTCTATTAGTCGTCATCTCAGTAGTCACCCCCTTTCTAGACATACCATTGATCAGAATAATAATCTCCATATCCTACACATAGACAATAATACAACTTGTTATTGATCCGACGATAAAATGATTCAAAAACTTACCTATTTAATTCCCTGATCAAAATGATCCATTGTCCACTGTGACCCGATCAACAAATGAGAGCAGGGTCGACAGCAGGTCACAAAACAGCTGAACTTGAACAAACAAAAAGAACTTTTGCGCAAAACCAGCTCAAACTAGTCAGATCCAGTTCATTCCAGTTTGAAGCGGTTCGGACTGGCCTCATTGCAGTTATATCTAGTTGAGTGCAGTTTTGTTAGTTCCAACACGAATTCACACACATTCAGAAGCTCAAGTCTGTATTTGAAGAAGAAATACTAAAGTTGGTTATGGCGTTTTTGATGAGAGCAAACTCTTTACGAACTTAGAAAAACTTATAGTAAGAGGTCTTTAATTACGAGAGAAGCGTCGACTTTCCAATTTTTCATTGATAGCAGGTAGTCCAAATCGGGGGACACTGGCAGCTGGTCTTTTTTTTTTTTTTTGCGGATGGGAAATCATCAAATGATCCGTCCCACTCTGGGTGGAGCGGAAGGGAGTGTCAGACTCTTACTTACTAAAACCCACCCGTGTTCCTTCCTTAGCCCTTTATGTTCCAGGGCAGCGGTAACCCTTTCAGACGATCCCGCTACCCCGGCAGGCTTCGGCCCTGTCGGGCCCCGTCATTTATGCTGTGCATACCGTGATCATCATGTGAACAAATAATCAAGCCTAGCGTATCAGTACAGAGTGCTTAATATAAGCTTATAATGTTCCCACTGCTGTGACTCAGGCCTCCTCTCTGCGAAAGGGAGTGGGCCGAAATCTACCACGCGGGCCCAGTGCAGGTTGGTAAATGTCACATATCTACGATTTTTTGGTTCTAGGTATGCCGGTTTCTTGACAAAGCTTTCCTTCACCGTTTTGAGAGCAGTGGTTATGAAATAATTTACACAAAGTAAAGCGCTTGTCTGGGTTCGAACTCACGACCTAAAACTTGGTAAGTCGCGGTTGTTATCACTGGGCCAATACGGAGTCAGCACGGAGTGGATTCCGGCAAATTTCCTGTGCCGTGGTTATAACATATTTCAACTACGTTGTGTGACTTTGGCAGGTGGCGACCTAGAGAGATTATATTTATTTAATATCGTGTTTGTTGTGCGGCTTATGATTTAATTTATATTTTAACGCCGCATTAGTATATAATAGGGGTTAAAGTATGAAATCGCCGTTTTATTGTAATAGGTACTTCGAATTGACATAGAAGTTTCATGGTTTGAGATTTTTGAGTGAAACTTTTTTCACATGGTACTTATGAAGTTCTTCATTTAAAAAATGTGCAACATTCGATTATCGACTTTCATTTGTTTTTTTTAATCAGCTTAGACAAGAAAGATGTATACTTCGAAAATTCGAATTATTTTTGAATACGAGTTCCCACGCGGAACTAACGCGGCAGCAACAGCTAGCAATATCAATGTTGCGTTTGGAGAGGGGACTGCTAATGAACGCATCGTGCGACTTTGGTTTAAACGCTTTCGTGATAGAAACTTTGATTTGAAGAACGAACCACGTGGAAGACCGCCCACACAGGTGAATAACAATGAATTGAAATAGATGGTGAAAGCCGATCCAAGCCAAACTACCCAGGAATTATCGGAATGGCTTAACGTTACCTTACCAACAATATTGACTCATTTGCGTCAAATCAATAAAATAAAAAAATATGAGAAATGGGTGCCTCATGATTTGACTGATCTGCAGAACGAAACGCGTGTTGAAACTTGTGTTGCCTTGTTGAATCGATACAGAAATGAAGAAATATTGGATTGAATTGTGACATTTGATGAAAAGTGGATTCTTTACGATAACCGTAAGCGAAAAATGCAATGGCTGACCCCAGGTCAAATGCCGCAACAGTGTCCTAAAGCAAAGCTTACCAAATGAAAAGGTAATGGTAACTGTTTGGTGGTCTCAGCATGGTGTTATTCACTATAGCTTTACCCGATCTAGTCAAACAATAACGGCAGATGTCTACTGTGCCGAACTCCGAACAATGATAGCAAAACTGGCAGTGAAACAGCCCCGACTCATGAATCGATCTTCACCATTATTGCTCCATGATAACGCGAGACCTCATACAGCACGAGAAACCGTTTTAAATCTACAGGAACGCCAATTAGAAACCATTCGTCACCCTCCGTATTCGCCAGACCTTGCTCCAACGGACTACCATTTTTTTCGTGATTTGGACAATTTTCTACGTGATAAAAAGTTTTCTTTTCAGGAGGGAATTATTTCGATTAAATAAATATGTTAAATTAAAAAAAAAAAAAACGAATTTCTATTTTTCAGTACAAATCGGCAATTTCATATTTTAACCCCTAATATTTCCATTAGACTGGTTCTTGATTAAGTTATATGTATAAATGTCTTTACTTCCGTGGAATCCTTTGGAGATTAAAGGATTACTCGAAGATAGAGACGTGTTAGATAGATACAGACATGTGGGAACTTTTAAAATATCCCACATGTGTGTGTGTGTAGTTCAGTAGTGTTAGTCTGTAGTATTCTATTATATTCTATAGGTATACCCATTTTTCAGTAATCAAGACATAATATCACAGATTAGGCAGAGGTGTACCTCCAGTTCACCCACATTTCGCCAGTTAAATCAATCATGAAGAGTTTTTCTGAAACCATTACGGAGTATTATACACGTGGCTCAACTAAAAACCACAAAAATGCACCAGCGTCCAGCATAGCTATTCACAACCATTCGGTACGCTTCCATACCGTGTCGAACATTAATCAATGTTTTCATGTAATGATGATGTTATCATGTTGTGTTGTTGTAATGTTATGTTCCTCTAAACGCTTTTCACAAGTACAAACCCGAAAATTTTGTCAGTTTAAGTAAAATTGCGACCGCTATTCTTCCGACAGCTATTTACTGTCGGGGGCAAGGCAAATTAGGTTATCGAAATGGGTCATTTTTAATACGATAGCCTGTCGGATGGTTGTGAATAGCTATGCTGATTTGTTATCCAACTCTGCCCTATTTTCTTATTCATGTTGGCCGCAAAAACCTATTGGAACCGAGGACTCATTTTGGACATTTTCCCATCTTTTTCTCTATTTCCCTGACCAAAATGGCCATACATTTCAGCCTGGGAACCAAACTCCAAACCACACACATCGTTATCATAATTCTACCCGAATGCATATAGGATTCTTTTGTTAAAATCCAATACAATAGTTACCCAACATCCAATCGTAACCCGTTAACCGGGTAGTGGGTACATGGGTACCCGGAACTCGTAACTAAGTCGTCACATTGTGTGCTAGCCGATGGATCTTACGTAACGAGACGCGCGAGACACGGCAGTTCGATCTACGGGTAGTTTTGGTTAGGTTCGCGGCAGAGTATGAAGGATATAGAGCGCGACTTTGTAGATATATGCAGTTGTGAAAATATTTTTAGAATTACCTGCAATGTAATTAATCGGACGGCATGGTATGAAGACTGTAGAGCGCGACTTTATAGGTACTTGCAGGTATGAAATATATTTATAAGAGTATCTTCCATGTAGGTAATCTGATGGCAGAGTATGAAGGCTACAGAACGTGACTCTGTAAGTCTTTGCAGGTGTAAAAATATTTTTAAGAATAACCTATTTAGCTGCACTACAGTTTTTGTTGACATCATCATTTAGCTTAAACATTTGGGTTATTGCATTGTTAAAAGATGTTTGGTTCTTTTACAATAGAACTCCCTGAACCAGCAATGAACAGGCTCTTTGCGGATGAAAATCGTTTTTAATCGGTTGTGCAAACTTGCGTCTGCAAACACAGTGCATGAAACAGGTATTCTAAAATCTTTACAAATACTATATTTTTAATTAATAACGTGAGCCATTTGGCTCTCCTTCTAACACTCAACTACCTTTTAAAATCGTCTTTTCTAACTGTTATTTTCAATCCTCAGTATCCCTCAGTAAACTTAAACAAAAATCCCGTTCTACAGCTTGCCTTTTCAATACTCTAACGTCCATTCTACAGTGCCGGGCTCCCATATAATGTGATTTGCGATTGTGGCCGCTACTCCGAATCGAAGGGACGAACAGTGAAGACGTATAAAAGATATAGCCATTGAAGAGACGAGTAAAGGGCTTAGATTAAGCCATTTTGACGTTCAGCTCCATCTTTCTGGTCTTTTTATTCTAGATTAGTTCTATCTAACAGCGTTTTTCAAACGTTTTGAGGTTTTATAAGTTTTCTTTCCAGGGTTTCATACCTCAAAAGAAAAAAACGGAACCCTTAAAAGATGGGTAGCGGGATCGTCCGAAAGGGTTACCGCTGCCCTGGTACATAAAGGGCTAAGGAAGGAACACGGGTGGGTTTTAGTCAGTAAGAGTCTGACACTCCTTCCCATCCTCAAAAAAAAAAAAAAAACCCTTACAAGATCACTGCGTTATCCGTCTGTCAAGACCCTATTTCTCAGGAAACGTGGAGTTATCAAGTAAATAGTTTAACGAGGAGTTCATTACTGGTTATCGCTTAAAAACAACGCTGTGGCTCTGTCTTGCATAGGGTCGCAGCATAATGCTGAGCGATAGCCGTTTTGCGTGGATGTGACGCATGGTTCTCCCAACCATTTTTTTTTGCTTCATGTTTACCGCAAATAAACGTATTCTTTCTTTTTTTCTCACAGAACAAAACAGCGGCTGTCAGTGTAAGATGACCTAGACTATGTTTGATCGTCGACTGTGTTGCGTGTATATAATAATTTAATAATTTATTTAATCTCAAAAAGAAAAACTTATATTCTGGTTTCGAGTAACACTGGACCCCACACTAGGATACTCTGTGTCGTGAATTGTATGTGTATTCTTGCTTGTGTTACTATCGAAGCACCACTAATTTTCTGCGAAAAATATTTCTCGTTACTAGTAATAGGAAATGCATGAATACATTCTCGATTGCAAATCTTGGAACCATATTTAATGTTTTTCTAATCGTCGAACCGTGTTATTAAAGCTTCTTTGAAATCGGACGTCGTTCCTGTTTAGGGTCGCTGCACACTTAACACGTTACGTACAGACGCCAGCAGGTCAAGCTACCCGAAACTGTCAAATTTTCCCAATCAACCTTGAACCTTAATGCTCTAGCAATAAAGTTGAAAGTCTATTATATAAATTTGACAGATTGTAGTAGATTGATTTGCTGGCGTTTTTACTCAATACTTCCTTTGAATTATACAATGTATACTTACTTACGCGGTAACTTTAAGTTTAGTAGATACATAGATAGATAAAACTTTTATTCAGTGCAACAAAGGACACGAAACAAGTAATAAAAAAAAACATAAAAAAGGTGAAACATAAAAAAAAAACAAAGATTAAAAAGCTAAATTGACCCATAGACCCCTCGTACAAGTAAATAACGGTAGTCTATAACGGTCGATCACTACTGGGCGGTGTGTGTCTCATGGTTGCACCAAATGGGAGTCCAGCTCAGCATATGCCAGGTACAATACCTGACGCTGGTATTCTGCTGCATCCCGTTAGTGACACACGGATGTCGAGAAGACACATCTGAGTTTCAACAAAATGGTACCTACATAGTGCGGCGCGTATATTATAAGGTGGTAAGAAGTACCCACATCTTAATTGACTTGCTTTTAAAACCAACAGAAAGAAACATTTTGTAATTTTAAACTTATTAAATACTTGTGTAGTGTTTACTGAATTACTTGATTATTACAGTTATTATAATATATGTTATGTAATGAATGACTAGTTTGTTTTTAAGCGAGTATGTGTACGAGTTTACATATTGTAATGAGATCATTATGGACCCTGTCGGGCACAGGAACATCGCTTTGAAGTACCAGGGTAGCCCGTGAAATTCAAATTTTCTTACGTTTTGTGCAATTTGTAGGTCAGTGTCAGGTTGTACGAGTATGTTTAACAAAATATGATTGTATTTGCATGTATGTATTTACAGAATTATAATCATTCAAATCATTGCTATTTCATCAAATAGTCATTCAATAGGGTTTTATGAATTTAGAGGGCTGTATTAATGCCGCTGGGGCTGCGGGTTGTTCGAAAGAGATACCGTGGCCCCTGGCACAGGCAATTGAAGGAACACGGGTTGGTTTTAGTCAGTAAAAGTCTGACACGCCCTTCCGCTCAGCCCAGAGCGGGAGAGGTAATTTGATGATTTCCCACCCAAAAAAAAAGGGCTGTATTAATGATTTTGATGATTATAATTCTGTAAATACATACTTGTTACGATCGCGAATCATATTTTGTTCAACATACAACCTGACACTGACCTGCAAATTGCAAAAAAAAACGTAAGAAAATTTGAATTTCACGGGTTACGGCGCTTCCCCTTAAACACTTTTCCGTATTTTTATAACACCATATTCCGTCTCGTCGACGTCCTAACGCCGTCCAGTATGCAGCGACCTTTAGATATCCGTACTTACATGAAAGTGAGTCACTGCTGAGTATATTTAATACCCGGACGGCGACCGGAGACGTGTGAACGGTGAAGTAGCGAGCGGATTTCCGGTGCCGGATATCCGGCATGTGAAAAGAGAACCGTCATAGTTGTTCTAGATGTTACGATTTTGGGTGATTGAATGTTTCTCGTGTTGGTACGAGTTACGGTTTATGGTCATGCCATAATGCCAGCCAGTGAGTGGTGAAGCTGACTGTCATGGTCTTATAGAGGAATTAACGACTAGCTTCTGCCCGCGACTTTGTCCGCGTGAAATTTCGGTCCATCCCATCGCATCCCATCGCTCTCCCGTGCTACTACTTAATTTTCGCTTAGTGTTCGTTCTGACTTTTTTCATTTTGCTCAACTCCTAAGTGTCTTAGCGTGATGTTAGATAGCCTGTAATCTTCCTCAAGAATTGGGCTATCAAATGCAATAAGGTATTTTTAAATCTGTCTAGCAGTTCCGGAGATTACCCTCTACATACATACAAACAAACAAACAAGTTTTACCTCTTTATAATATTAGTATAGATAGATACTCGTGGTAGTTTTTAATGTGGTCATTATTTCTTTCTTTCTTTAATTAAAACGGTTTAAAACCAATTACAAAAATTAAAGTCAGTTTGTATATATATACACACAAGAGAAAATATAAAATCATCAAATAAAAAGTATAAATAAGTATATTAGTTAGTGTGTATAGTATTATATTTTTTGATCCTATTTTAAAACTGGTAGTTATTTAAATGGGCTAATTATACAGCGTGGCAGAGACGTCGACACACAACCTATTACCCTGGATTCTGTGCATAATTCTGAACCCCCCAGCGCTGAAAGTTTTCAACCGTAATATTAAAAAAAAAATGCCGTTAACGTTTTGACCGCGTGGGTTGCACTTTTCCATGAAACAGCAGATTTTTTTGACAATCCTCAAAGAATTCTACCGAAGAGAGAAAAATTCTACATGTGGGCGAAATCATGTGCTGAATTCATGGTTATAGTTGGCGGCGCGTCGATGTCGCTGCCACCCTGTATTTTTCGTATTTTTTTTAAGACTGATAGTTATTTTAATTTTTATATTTTTGGTGATTCAATTTTAAAACTGTTTTAAATTCAAATACTTACCATCCGCGAAAAAAAATCAGCTTTATGGGTTTTATGACACAGAATTGATGCTGCTGTCACGCCATCGTCTATTTTAGCGAGCACGTTCATATGAGACATCTCCGTGTGAAGAACACATATTTCTATAATTAAAATTGTGATCCGCCCTTGCGGGATCGCATAGTCAGCCTAAAATGTTCCCACTGCTGGGACACAGGCCTCCTCTCTGTGCGAGGGAGTGGGCCGTAATCCACCACGCGGACACAGCGCGGGTTGGTAGATATTCACGTGTCTTCGAATTTTTTGGTTCTAAGACATGCCGGTTTCCTCACGATGTTTTCCTTCACCGTTTTGAGAGCTGTATGCATGGGTGATGAAATAATTTACACAAAGTTAAGCGCCTGTCTGGGTTCGAACCTACGACCTACAACTAGTAAGGCGCGCCCGTTACCACTGGGCCACCATTACTCGCCGCTACGTCAAAATATCCAGATTTGAGTGCTTTATCTAAGTTAAATATTAATGTAGGTATTATATATGTAAACATTCCAGATTAAGTTATCTAAATGATGGCGTAAATTGCATTAAAATCCACTGTGCAGTTTAGAAGAACAACGCTTTCTCACAAAATGATGTAAAGATAAAGATTAACTTTAACCATTTGTGACTATGGGCGGGTTGTTTCACGTCCACTTGACGCACGCGTATACGTCGAAAATGGCGCTAACTATCGTTAAATCAGAAAAAGCGTTGAGACCCAGTAACTGGGTTGTGGAGGTTAGATAGGCAGTCGCTCCATGTAAAATATTGGTATTCAGCTACATCTGGTTAGACTGCAAGCCGACCCCAACATAGTAGGAAAAAGGCTAAGGGGATGATGATCATTTGACCACAACCCCCTGTAAGGATATAACAGAATTGCAGTTCCAGAGATATCCTGATTTTTCTTTCCTTACAATTTTTTTACGAACGAAAAAAATTTTAAGTCTTGTTCAAGCCATGTTACTTCATGGCGGCTGTTCATTTATTACGTAAGACAATTTTGACCACTTTTTGACCCCCTTTCCCCTACGTAAGAAAACATAAGACTTGGATGAACCCCTTCCTCCCTCTTTCAAACTTACGTAACATCAGTATCTACCGAAATTGCAAAGAAAAAGTAGTAAAGAATTTATAATTTTTGCTGAACTTACGTAAGAACAATCTAGACCCCTACCACCCCCACGTAAGAAAAAATAAGACGGTTTGGATCCCCTCCGCCTTCGAATCGTCTTACGTAATAACTGAAGAGCCCCTTGTGACATATTTGACAATAGTAATGCTAAATAGAAACCATTTCAAGCCCAAAAAACGAGACAAACACAAATGAGCGGCCATTTTATTTTACTAAGAGCTCAACTGTCACTAATGAGACACAATTACTTTTTCTATTGTTTCCGATCTTAATAAGGCTTCCTAACAGACGAAGGGCTAAAACAAAATATGTAGGTGTACTGTTGTTACCTCTGCTAAACCCTTCGGAGAAAAGAAGCGTGATGTTATGTTGTTTTTAATAAACATACAGCTTCATGTCAAAATTGACGTGTTCACGTGTCATTAGAGTGAATTCGCTAGGACACAGTTATTAATTTTATGTTTTATTATACACCGTGTTCCGGACTATATACATAAACTTCGACCAGATGTTCAGACCATGGAAATAAGCATTTGGCATTATGGACACATTAATGAATTCTTATTTTTTATTAATTTTCATACAAACTAAATACCTTGACGTAAATCACCCGATATGCATGGCTCTTTATCTCTTTATCCAAAGCATTTGATAGATTTAGGGCCGATTTTTCCATCGTCAGATAACTTTTATTCGAGGAATAAAATTGACGTTTCACATTTTTTGTATGAAATAACTGTCAAAATTTCAAAATTATTCCTCGATTATAGTTATCAGATGATTGAAAAATCAGCCCTTATCATTTTCATTGCACTAAGCGGCAACATTAAGACCCTTAGCATAGCTCAATTAAATTTCAATAAATAAAATTACAAATATCTTTGTAACGAAGCCTTTTTAAGTACTATTTCCTGTGTTCGATTTGATTTGTAAAAGAATAGAAGCGTTTATTAGTAGGTATAGTTAGCATATTATTGTGTTCAGCATTCTGTATACAGGGTGGCCCCTGCCACCCTGTATACAGAATGCTGAACCTCGAACCCGCAAACTGTATCCATGGATTCAGCACATGAGTTTAGACCCCATAGCGTCGAAATTTATCGTCGGTTATCAAAAAAAATCTTCTGTTTCATAGAAAAGTGCAATACCTACGCGGTCAAAATGTATGGAACAGCAATATTATTTTTTAATAACCGACCAAAAATTTCGACACTATGCAGTCTAAGCTCATGTGCTGAATCCATGGTTACAGTTTGCGGGTCCCTGCCACCCTGTATAAGGTACTGTGATAAAGTTCCTATTACTTTTTAGATTGTATTTAATTATATTATATTTAAATTGTAAATAATAAGTTAGTATTTAGAGTACTTGTAAAATGACCGCACTGTCGCAATGGGTACATACACCTGTAATGATAGTTGTAAGGGAGATTTTAATAAATAAATAAACATGACAACAATTGAAACCTGTCACTTCTAGTCTACTATTATATAATATGAATGTTGTACATCTAAAAATGTTACTCTCAAACTATTCCCCAAGGAACTCTAAAAGAGTCGCGAATGACAAGTATGCGGAACTCCTTGACACGTGGAAGAAAAAATATTTCCTGTTATAGGAATATTTTCTCTCTTGGTTTTGTTATTAAAGTAAAACAATTAATCAATCTGCCTACTTAGGCTTAACTACAGGTTGCTGCTGGGGTCAGCTTCCAGTCTAACCAGTACAGTTATTCACAACCATTCGATACGTTTCCGTACCGTATCGAACATCAAGCAATGTTATCGCAGGCCTCCTCTAAACGCTGTTCACAAGTCCAAAACCCGTTTTTTTTTTCAGTTTAAATTAAATAGACGACCGCTATTATTCCGACAGCTGTTTGCTGTCTGGGGCGAGGCTAATCAGGTCATCGAAGTGTTATTTTCGATACGATAGCGTGTCGGATGATAATGAATAGCTACCCCCCTTTTTTTTTTTTTTTTGAGGATTGGAAATCATCAAATGACCCCTCCCGCTCTGGGTGGAGCAGAAATAACCCCCTTAGCCACCCTTTGGTAAGACTGGCTGTCTAACTTTCGGGCTTCCGACGACCCGTGACGACTGTCAAAGATCCGCGAATGACAGCCGGGACCAACGGGTGTCCGGAACGACGCCTCGTCTTGGTATATAAAGATGGTCACCCAGCCACAACCGCGGCAAGCGTAGTAAATTGTGTTTGATGTGCTAAAAAGATATTTAATTTAATTTGTTTGTAGTGCATTAGAGAGGTTTATTTTAGACAAATTTTGCCCTAGGACATTTGTAAATATGTGACCACATGTATCTTTCACATAATTAATTTAAGTGCCTTTGCTTAATTTTTTATTGCATATTGTGGTGTTTTATTTTAGGTGCATCGTCTTTTCCTAAAATGATTTAATCAGTGTATACAAAATATTCCCATTCTTCTTCATGCGAAACTACCTTTTGGAAGGGGCGACTAGAATCAATTCTATTTTTTTTGTTATTTTTTTACCCTCTGGAGTGCTTTTTATGTGCCTATTAGAAATTAAGCGATTAGCCTTAGATTTTGATACTTTCATCCCGTAGATACATTCCTGTTGGATAATTTCCGACCACCACGCCGCCAACTAATATACCAACATCCAACAATATCTATTCAATATCACAATACAAACTACCCTCCTTTTGCTCTCCCTTCCTCAGATTTCCCTCTTTGTCCCTCTAACTACAAAATGATTGATACACAATTATTCAAAATGTGACTCCTCGCATCATCCCCGTGGTTGGCCAAGTATTCAGAACTATCCTGAAGTTTTGGGCTCAACTTTATGACTTGTCCTTTATATTTAACTAAGAGTATGAATTAGACAAGGCTTGAAAAATACGATAGTAAATAATCATCATCTGCCTAGCCTGTTCCCAACTACTTTGGGGTCGGTTTCCAGTTTAACCGGATGCAGCTGAATACAAGTATTTTACATGGAGCGACTACCTATCTGACCTCCACAACCCAGTTACCGGGTAATACGAAACCCTTTGCTAAGATTGGTTGCCAGTCTTTCGGGCTTCTGACGACCCGTAACGATTGTGAAAGATTTTTTTAATGTTTTTATTTAAGCGAACACACGTCGCTCCACACTAGGAATTTCTCCTGTATCGTGGGTGCGTTTACAAACATTTAAACTCACATACACAAACAGCCAGACCCGGAACAACTACTTGTAGGCCATACAAATATTTGTTCCGTGCGGGAATCAAACCCGCTACACGCAACGCAGCAGTCAATCGCTTAACCACTGCACCAACCGTGCCGTCAAATGAAAGATCCATGAATGACAGCCAGGACCAACGGCTTAACGTATTTTCCGAAGCATGGAGGGGTCTTGGTATGTAAAGATGGTCACTCATCCACGGACTCATACGCGGCAAGCGTAGCTTAACCTGGTCTATCGACCCGTGTGGCTGTTATTACTTAGCCACAAGCCCCTCTTATTGTTCAAAACACTCTACATCTTATTCATACTCCGAGGCATGCCCTTAAACTTTAGTCCTGAACTTTGCGATTCAGATGGCAAGGCTGAAGGACTTTAAGTGAGGGTGATCGAACGTTCTGTGGTGAATGGACCTGAGCCGCTTATTATATTCTTGTTAACTGATTGGATCTATAAGGCCTCGTGCATTGGGTATGTTGAAACAACGGATACCTCGTATCTATGGTTGAAACTCTTTGTTTGCATCTTTTAATGCCATCCATACCATAGGCCAACTCATATGATAGGTGAATTTCGATCATTTTGTCGGGTTAGTACTGATTCACCCCGTTCTTATTTCCCCCGAAATTTATAATAAAAATACCGTTTAATTACATTCTCGATTCATCCCGAAATGTAAAAATTAAGTGCAGTGAAGCGAGAAAGTGCTATAACCGAAATGTTTTTTTAAGAACCATTTGTGATGAATAAATGGAAGATTCCAGCCGGAAATCAGCTCAATGATAACTATGCATACCACAATATGATTATTTAGTTATTTTTACTCAAAGTTGTTTATTTTATTGTTTATTGATGTGTTTTATATTTTTAAAGGTAAAATATTTAGTTAACTTGTATTTTTTTCTAAGAATTTTTTTTTTTAAAGTATTAATGTTATATTTTTGTAATTGTGAAGAAACTAATTGTAAAATTGACGAAAGCTGTGATTTGATTTACATAAACAGGCAGGCAGGCCGATTTACTTTAGCATATTATAAATGTAATAATGTTATTGTTAATCTCTCAAATAATCACTCTGACACTCTTTTTAAGGTAAAGTTGTCAAAAAATAAAAGGCCCGTTTCAAGATTTGAAAATGCGTTCTTGACACCTGTCAGTTTCATACAAACGAATACGTGTTTTGCGGATTTGATCTTTATTAACTACTACAACTGTCAATGTCAAAACGGGCCTTTTATTTTTTGACAACTTTAGAGGCACTATAATTATGTGCCACCAACAAAATTATTTTTTTATTCATGTCTGAATTGTTGACGGTACTGTTTATTTTCACTGATGGTAACACAGATATTTTTTACATCAAAAACAAGTGTGACATTTTTATATTTTTTTTATTATTAAAAAACGTTGCCCCACACTAGGGAATTTAAAAAAATGTTTGTAAACGCACCCACGATACAGGAGTAACCTGTATCGTGGGTGCGTTTACAAACATTTAAACTCACATACACAAACAACCAGACCCGGAACAACTACCTGTAGGCAAAACAAATGTTTGTTCCGTGCGGGAATCGAACCCACGGCACGCAGCGCAAGAGTCGATCGCTCAGCCACTGCGCCAACCGTGTCATCGAAACATTGACAGATAAATGAAAGCTTTCAAGCTTATGTCAGCCATTATTGCGCGAAAGTGGTGGTGGAGTAACGGTGGAGAATCTTGCCCATTCTTCTCCATACGAAAACTACCTTTTGGAAGGGGCGACTAGATTCAATTTTATTTTAATTTTATTTTTGACGTTCAAATGTGCCTTTTATGTGCCTATTTGAAATAAATGATTTGACTTTGACTTTGACTTTCAAGTGAATATTTTCATCTAGTTGGATCTTCCTAGATTTTAGTTAAAATGGTAAGAGTTTTTGTTTATTATTATTTTCTAGTTTTATTGCTTTCGTTTCGCGTGTGATTTTGGCTCTCAACTTATTGCAACTTGTACTTTCTCAATTTTTACTGCTGGCACTGCCCGCTCCCTGTTTTGCTTTGGTGGCAGTATAAATGCCATTGCCTATTTGCATTCGAGGAACACCTGAGAGATGAAGATATTGAGATTGAGCTGGAGAGAATGTTTGGACTTCCTGTAGATCCAGACGACTCGGTAGATGAGTACGAGGGTCAAGATGGCGTAGAAACCTGTTTAGATGTACGTGTGGCATTGGAGGATCGCAATATTTTTCAACATCGAGAAAGTCCAACTCCTGGACCATCAAGACGCAACCCTGTGAGTTTCCTTTCTTTTCATGACAGTGAAATAACAGAAAATATAGATCCTGACATAGGAATATCCAATATGGAACACAGCGACGAAGAAATTTTGCGACCAGTCCGACGTTCACGAGTATTAACTCGAACTATTTTGGAATCTTCTTCAGAATCTTCTGCTGATTCTTCCTCAGATGACGAGAATGATAATGATTGGAAAAACGATAATATGTGGCCGGACAGGCCATATGCTAAATATGATGCAGCTACCTTGCAACCTAAAGTTTTCTTCCCTAGCAGGACTTCTCCAATCGCTTATTTTTCGCAGTATTTTTCGGCAGATGTAATTGATCATATAGTTGAGCAAACTGATTTGTATGCCTCCCAGAAAGCGACTTTACATTGGGAACCAGTTAGTAAGCCTGATATTGAAGCATTTCTGGGGATTATAATTTTGATGGGTATTCACGTTTTACCATCCATACATCTGTATTGGTCTAGTGATCCATTTTTTAGAGTCGACGAAATTGCTCAAGTAATGACATGTAAAAGATTTTTTTTAAATTTAGAAAACCTTCATCTAAATGATAATTCTAAGTCCCCTCCAGAAACAAGTTCTGATTATGACAAATTATATAAAGACTGATTGACGAGAAAGTGCCAGTGATTGTAACATTCGACAATTTTTTTTTGACCTGTCCATTGATGCAATACTTTTATGACAATGGCATTCATTCTACTGCTACTGTCAATATAAATAGAAGTGTTTTACCGAAGTTCATAAAGGTCCAAAAGAAAAAAAGCAAAGTAAAGCTTGATAGAGGAAATTACAAGTGGAGAGTAAAGAATGATTTTGGATTTATCATTTGGAGAGATACGGAAAATGTAACATTGTTGAGTACAGCTTTCCACCCCAAGGAAAAGACCGTTTGGCAGCGAACGATAAAGGATGGCACAAAAAAAGAATTTCCCATGCCCTTTGGCAATCATTGAGTATACAAAAAGAAGTTCACGAACATGACGCATGGATTAGCACCATTAAACTCAACCATTTTGAAGGGAGCGAAATGATCCAACACACGCGCCACCATCAGCGAGACATTTGAGTGAGCATGACATACTCTCTGCTGCCAAGGCACATTTAAGTCAATGAAAGACGTACCCAGTAAATGGTAGCTTTATAGTATGTACATAGCACTCACACATGTGCTATACAATTATACAATACTAGGAGATTGAATTTATATAATGCAAAAAAAAAGTATTTTATATCTTCAGCAGCTCCAACAGTATTTTCAAATGCTAATCGATTTATTTATGCGTCCTTATGGAGCAGGACCAGCGTTTAGCCAAGCATTATTATCAGCGATGTAATCCCCCAATTTATAATATGCCTGGCTGCATAGTGTGCGTTTTATACAAGATTTAAATTTCGTTTCATTCTGTTCTATTATGTGGGGAGGTATTTTATTGTAACATTTTAAACAGTACCCCATGAAAGATGAGTCTACTTAAGCCAGTCTGAACGAAAGTCTCTCAGTTTTACACAAAGAACTGAGGACTACATTAGATAAGTAAAAAGGGTTATATCTATATTTGTTTTTATCAAAAGTACCAAAAAAATATTGCCACCAAAGTCTGATGGATCTCGTGTATAGTCTATAGTTGATTGATGTTACCATAATAGATATAAGCATATTTTTCTAAAAATAAATATTTTTATTGCGTAATACAAAAATAATGTAATGTGATATGTGTGTGTGTGTGTATGTGGATGTAATGTGTTGTGTTATTTGTTATTCTAAAATAAATATAAAAGTCAGGTATAATGAACAACAGGTAGGTACGATTCTTACTAAAATTTGCTGAAATATCACCACTTCAGCATGGGCAGTGGCACATATACTGCCACCAAATTTTCTAGATATTTTCCAGCAATTTTCCGATTTGAAAAAAATCTTAAAAATCATTTAAAAATATCCTTATTCACTTACCTAAATTTCGTTTTCCTACCACTTCCGGTTTTCTCTGCCTTATAAAGGGTTAGTTTCAAACATCTATGTTGCGACAAGATGTACGCAAGATAAAAAAAATATGAACGTCACGTGATCAACTTTGAACGTTAATATCTCGGAAATGTGACGCTTTACAGGGTTTGCTTCTATATGTTTTCGGTTTGCATTGATGTGAGCTATCGATTTATATAGGTTTCATGGGAAGCCGCTATTTTGGAAAAACAAAATGGCGGACACTGTAGGTATAGGAGACTCTATATTATAAAAATTTTCAATCCCCTTTGAAATACCTATTGTTGTCCTGGGACCAAACGAAATAAACGTTTTGACTTTGACTTTGACTTTTTGACCTGAAGAAGGACATAGGCTACTCTCCATCCTGATTGTGTGAAACATTAATAGAATACAAAATACACGCAGCCGAAGTCTAAAATAAAACAAAATGTTGTGACGAACCCTCTTTCTGGTAATCGATAGAGTTGACTGTTCTTTGGTTTAGAGGTCGCAAGCACGACTGTTGAGAGTTACTGCAAAGTGTTATTGAGTTGTTCCATCAGGAATTACTTAGCAGCAGCCCGGAGCCTAGATTTGTAGTCGGTTCAAAATCAAAGTCATTTATTAAAATTAGGCTGAGAATCAGCACTTTTCGAACGTCAAAATTACAAAAGACAGTCCCCCAAAAACGCCCGCCCTTCACCACTTCCTAGTGCTACCGCTGGGAAGAATAAGTGGCGCAAAAAACTCCCCAGCAGCACAGCTGTCTATCGGTTGATGGCAATAGACTCGGTTTCTATTACATATGACTTAAACAAGACTGACAAAACGTGTGTGTACTTTGTTTGTACGTGTGTGTTTGTAAACAGGGCTTCCTCTCTTCTACCCTTTTGCTGTGCCCTACAGGGTCCATAATGATCCAAATTATATAGTTACCACCTAAGTACACATTATGGTAAAGCAATAAAGATATTGAGTATTGAGTACTCTGCCCAACCCTTTAGGCATTACAGGCGTGTTAAAATTTTAAGCAGATATCCAGACAAAACCTTTGATCACAGTTGTTGACTTAGAAGTTTTCCAATTTAGAAACATTGTTTATATATACGACGATGTTTCAAGTATCTTGAACAGGGCTTTTGTTTAAGGTCAAACACATACAAAACACGAGTGTTCCGTTTAAAGCTGAGACTGCATCTTGTTTCTAGTCTAAACAATAAATTTTTGTTTTTGTAAGGGAAGGCAAGAGGCCTTTTTTATATTCTAACGGTGAACACTTTTAAAATTCATCATCATCATTATCATTTCAGCCCGGAATCACCCAGTTGTAGCGTTGTGAGGGTCTCAACGGCAAATAGTCGAGTGATAATTAGTAAGTTGTAAGTCACATCACTAGAATCATGGCACAACACTAATTTACTAAGAACACTGTCATTTTAACATCCGTTTGCTTAGCTAGCAGGAGTGATTCCCTGATCCTCAAGATACTGGTACCCCAAATCTAGGGGTTCTACCTACTGGTTCTACGTACCAGTTCTACCTACCGGTTCTACATACCGGATTCTACGTCCAAACTGAGGACAGGGCAGCTCACCTACTGCGCGCTGCACACGTGCTGGACTGCGCTCTGCATGCGTAGCTATACTGTGCGCTCACCCACTGCGCGCTGCACGCGTAGATGAACTGCGCACTGCATGCTATACCTACTGTGCGCTGCACGCACCCTTATCCGCGCGCTACCGGCAGCCTGCTGACGCGCCGCGGTATGCGGCCTACTGAGACCTGACCGGCTTCCTGAAGTCGTACTGGCAAGCCTGTTCCCGAGCCTGAATTCCTGCATCCCGGAGAACCAAGGACGGTACCTTTCCTAACTTACACGTGCTAGTGCTCAGGACGATAGTGTATCCTTACCCGCGACCTAGTCTACTAATACATATTTATTGTAAACCTAAAAAGATTATACCTATGAACCTTGGCTAAGTGTTTCTTTACCTAACCTAATTGGTTGACAGCCTGCGTAGCCTACCTGCAAAGCCCTAGCCGTTACACACTACTGGGTATAGGGCTTCCCTTTCTTCTACCACACTTCCCGATTCTGTGCGTCTCTCATCCAGGTGTTTCCCGCGACTTTGCCGATATCGTCAACCCAGCGCGTTTTTGGACGGCCCTAGGGGCCTACTCCGAAGTGCGACGTGCGAATGTTCGGATCGGACCGACACATGGCCGAATCAAATATTATTGAAAAATGCGAAAAAACGTTCGGATCGGCTCAGTTGTGTCGGGACCATAGTCAATATTCGAAAGAGTGTAGGAGTGTAGGATCTAGTAACTTCGTAGCAGGAAACGGCCGAACATTCGGCCGATACTACTTCGGAGTAGACCCCCTGGTTTCTTTGGCGCCACCATTCAGTCACAGCTTTATTCCATCGACCATCTCTTCGTCTAGCTAGATATCCTGTCCAACTCCACTTGAGTCGCATCGCTCTGTCCCCGAAGTCGTACTTTCGACCGACTACGGGTTTCCGTGTTACGCACTCGGTCCAGCAGGGTTTTTTTTTTTTAAAAACCTTGCCTCACACTCAGAATTACTCCTGTATCGTGGGTACAAACATTTAAACTCACATACACAAACAGCCAGACCCGGAACAACTACCTGTAGGCAATACAAATATTTGTTCCGTGCGGGAATCGAACCCGCGACACGCAGCGCAGCAGTCGATCGCTCAGCCACTGCGCCAACCGTGTCGTCAAGCATGGCTCGCTCCGTGGTCCTTTGTGCTACTCGTATGCGGTGGACAGTCTCCATTGTGAGTATTTTATAAAATTAATGAAACTCAAAAAAAAAATGGTCTTGTAATGATGCAATCTTTTTTTTAATAAATGAGCCTCTTTTTTAATGTCTCGTCGTTCTTTTCTCACAGTTGGTTGCAATAACTAAGCTAGGGTACTCCGAACATGGGTAAGATTAGGTTGGAACTGTGACCAACCATGTTGGTAACCACACTACATCCGCAGTTAGCTATTTATTATTTTTAGGTCCCCAAACTAGAATTTGTTTGAGGTTCACAAAAAGAGGCGCAATCAGAGGTTCAATAATATTTTTAGGAGCTAATGTCTGTGTCTTACCCAGCGGGGTAGTTGCGTAACACACTAACGGTAGCAATAGTTTTAATTTAGACAGTTCAACAACATTCATTGCGTTATTTACGTTGTTGAGCAGACAAATTTTTCGAACATATTATGCAATGGATTAGCAATATCCTTCAAAGCGATTCGATTTCAAAGCGAAGCGAACGACAGAACCCAGCAATGCATAAATATGTAAGCTGTGACGCCCTTTATGCCTGGAGGCTTTTACTTGGGTAGTAAGTTTCTATTTACATTATAATTAATTAGTTTTTACTTTGAGTACGTATAGTTTTTATTATATTTGTTGGTATATTGGCGTGGCTAGCTGACATATGGCAAATAATTTAATTTTATATTCTGTGCCTTGTAATGTTAATTACTTAACACCTAGTATTGTATTCAATCCAGTATCAAGTATTTTCTAACTGAACAGACAGCTGTGCTGCTGGGGAGTTTGTTGCGCCACTTCTTCTTCCCAGCGATAGCACTAGGAAGTGGTGAATGGCGGGCGTTTTTGGCGGACTGTTTTTTGTAATTTTGACGTTCGAAAAGTGCTGATTCTCAGCCTAATTTGAATAAATGACTTTTGATTTTGATTTATATTGTGATTGATAAGTGTGTTCAATTAAGGTACAGGTATATGTCGTCAACTCGGTAGTCACCTCCTTTCCTGCCATATCATGTTTCACACAGTCCATCCAGAGTTTCTTTGGTCTACTACTAATGATATATATATCTTCGAATAAACTGAAGAGCTTCCAAAGAATAATTGTTTCCGTTTCTATTGTAAGAATAGTGAATACATATAATGGTCTTGTAATACGATTCAGTGATTCAGGCTTTTTTGCAGGACCCTTAAGGCTGGCGTACATTTGAGCGGGCCGCACAGCATTGGATTTATATGACCATGACACATGTTTTTGAAGTGAAAAGTTCTTTAGCGGCGATGTGCACTTTTTTTGTGATGGGTAAAAAATTTTAAACTCGCGTCAGGACACGTGACCTGATCGAAAATTCGTAAGACGGAGCTCGCGTCAGGACACGTGACCTGATCGAAAACTCGTAAGACGGAGGGAGAGTTTTTTGTGATGGGTAAAAAATGTTAAACTCGCGTCAGGACACGTGACCTGATCGAACATTCGTAAGACGGAGGGATAGTAGACCACATTCCAAAATATCAAGAATGCACAACGTTTATATTCAAGTTGTCACTTCTGCCGGCACTCCCGGTGTGCAACCCGTTTTTTATTTTTATTTTTAGGTATCCGTACCTCAAAAGTTGTCCGCCGGTCTGTCCGTCTGTCAAGACCCTTTTTCTCAGCAACGCGTGGAGTTATCAAGTTAAAACTATTATAAAATACTCAGGGCTGCAATCCCTTGAAGTAGTGACAAAATCAAACTTCTGAGTCAACGCAATCAAAAGATACGGGCGTTTATGTTCTGGAATTAAAACCTATAGGGTACTTCCCGTTGACCTAGAATCGTGAAACTTTTGTTAGAGATGTCAAAACTAAGCAGAAATGCGACCATCCTTTGACGCGGTGGGGTGAATCTAAGATTTAAATCTTTGTTTGAGTTGCGAGGCGACAATGCGGCTGTAATATACGCTTACCTTTATACACTTTTAGGGGATTAGATTGATCTATTGAACCTACATGAAGAATAGGTTTAAACCCGCCACCTGTTGATGTTTTGTCACCTATGTTTTTAACCTTATTTAAAAGGTTTTACTGAAATTAAAGGAGTTACTTTACACTTTTCCTCAATCCGATAAAAAGAAAATAACTGCTAACTGTATTTTTTTTCTTGTCTTGTAAAAATTTATAATCTTGAATTCATTCATTCATTCAGTCACTGACAGATGAAGCATGAAATTGTGAATTGTGGTCCTCTTGTTAATTACAGGTGAGAGAGGTGAGGCGGGAAGGATTTGTGAAAATTCATCCCCTAAAGGGGGAATTAAACTTTGTATGGAATTTTGACATTTTGCCAATAGGAAATCCCATCGGGCGCACGGTTCGTGTCGCAAGAAATGTCTTAGCCCAGGTACGCAAGGACGCGTTATTCCCGTGGCGATTTTTTTTCGCGCACTGGGTTTTCAACGCACTGCTTAGCCCGAGAGTTAAAAATCCAATAGTGTTGTTTTGTTGCGTTGGGATGCGCTCTGTGGGATTCTCAATGCTCGACTCAATACCGAGAGTTGAAAATCCAGTGCGCGATAAAATTCCGTAAAAACAATAAACACACACAAATTGCCGCCAAATATCAACAGCTGTCAAAATATCATAGACTACGTTCAGAAAAAAGTTCCGCACACTTTTTTTCCAGCCAGTGAGTTCCACGTTAATTTTTTGGCGCGTAAAATATTGTATCCTGTGAACGAAAATAAAAATACAAAAATAAACACGATTGTTCGAAGATTGATGGACTATTCACGGTGATAGCGTTTTATCATTTTTCCCACAAAAACCCGTGATTTTTGGAGTAACAATCGCCTATTGTTTGGGTATTTCTGCGCAATTTGCACGGTCGTAATTTCGGGTTGAAAAGATCAATTTCCATGATGATAATCGCATTTTCTCTTAACTTACACAATTTCTTCGGTTAACAATTTCGTTTATTCTAAGTCGGAAAACATTGTCAATAGATATTTGAACTTTGGTAATATTTCGAAGTCTTTAAGCGTCTGTTATGAAACTTTAGAGTTCGGAATAACTAAAATGGTTGAGTAAAAGTTTGTTTAAATTCTGGTCGCTTTTAGACAAGTTATATAATAGTATTGTATTTTATGAGTGATTTATTGCTGAACAATGTAAAGAATAAATTCGCTTTGGTTATTTTAGCGTTGATGAGAAGGGAGTTTTAGACTAAAAAGGTCGTTAATCTAATTAGTTAAGATTTCTTAGACAGGCTTTTATATAGTTATCCTAGTTAGCCTATAGTTTCACGTCATATTGCCGGGCTCTTTTTAGGGTTGCGTACTCAAGGGGTGTCAAAGGGACCCTATTGGGTACTAACGCTTCGCTTTCCGTCTGTTCGTCAGTCTCGCGTCTGTCACAGGGCTGTATCTTTTGAACGATAACAGCAATTCTCGTAATTTTAAGACCGTTTACAGTCTGATCTCAGTCTCAATCTTTCAAAAAATACTTCTAATTTCCCTACATTTTGACAAGTTTTTGACATTTGTTTGTCGATAAGATGAGACTGCGACAAGATTTTGAACGTTTTAATTTACGAGAATTGACCTTCTGGTAGACACTTGAAATTCTGACACAGTGTAATACTATGGCCGCTACAACAAACATTTATAAAAAAAGTAATTTTTTTAAATGGCACGTTTGTACTCTTTAAATTAACACATTTATTTTTGAAATTTTCTCAAAGTATGTACCTACTATGGCCGCTATAACAACGAAGAAAAATAAAATAAAGTTATATTAAAGGGAGTCCCAAATATCGAAAACATGTTTTAAAAAAAAAGTGTTAAGTAAATGATAAATGATTTTATTTTGTAAGTAGGTTTGTACAAACACTTTTACACGTCAATCATATTTTAACACTAGATGAGGTCGGCGTTAATATTGTAGGTACGCTGGTACGAAGGTACGGAATGGAACCCTTCCTGTGCGAGTCTGATTCGATTAGTTTTTTTTTTTCTGAAAAAGAATGGTTTTCTCTGCTATTGTAATGGATTGCGATATTGCAAATATTTTAAATTTCAAAAGGAATAAAGGAATGAATTTCGTTTTACTTCTGGTGCTTTCTTAACTATGAGTGGAGGCTTGTTATTATCAATTTTTTTAATATTACATTCTTTATTTCATTGGTTTGTTAGCCTTCTTTAAAATATAATAAATAAATAAATAATAATTTACAAAAGCTATTACATATTGTATTTGATTAGACTCTCAAGTAAAAAGGTTGAAAGCTTACTTTACGAGTCGAAGAAAAGGCATTGTTTTTAGACACTTTCAGCGCTAGGCACCCGATCGAGGCCTACGGGCACGTGTACAAAGGGCCTTAGGCATTAGTACGATTCTCGAGTTATGTATTTTGATTTATTTTAATGTTTTCGTCGTTGTTAAGCTTGTTGTATAGACGCCAGCCCATCAAGCTACTACAGTCTGTCAAATTTCTTTAATAGATTTCCAACTCTATCGGTAAAGCATTAGGTTCAAGGTTGATTGGGAAAATTTGACAGTTTCGGGTAGCTCGATGTGCTGGCGTTTGTACCTAAGTACCTAGATTATAAAATGAAAGATGTGGTCTCTTATAATTGGAAGCACACACTTGTATTTGTCCTGGTTTTGTAAATATGTACTCGTATGTACTCGTATTTGTGTAGCTTCTGTTGAAAAATATGAGCCAGTAAGGTATATTTAATATTTTTGTTTTAGACTTCACACATTCACATTTTTCTCTTCTTGTTCTCACACACTATTGTCAACATTTCTTTTTTACTTCTCCTTTCGCAGGTCTGCTGGAAGAAATTTCTTAAGAAATAAGCAGTACCTTTGTACTCAAATTATAATTATATCATAGGCCTATGTATTAAATCGTGTGTACATACATAATAAAATAAATATACTAGGTAATTTATTTATTAGATCAAATAAATAAATTACGTTGCCTTCTGACAGATTTGTTCACTACGGCGGCCTTAGCTTTTTCTTAGCATTCTGAAAGTTGGCAACAACGCAAATATGTAGTTGTCAAATATTTCGCTATTTTGTTTTTTTTTATCCGCCCTTCTTGTCCCACTGCTGGGCAAAGGCTATTTTGATAAATATATAAATTGCAATAACTCATATCGTGACACTGAAAATTTAGTTTTGCCAAATTATTTTTTTATACCTAATACTATTATAATATCTACCTTGTCCAGTGTTTTTATTGCAATTCAACATCAATATTTTACTACAACACACAGCGATATTTAATCATTTAATTTAATAATATTGATTAATTAACTATAACAGCGAAATATTTGACAGTTATTTGCGACGTTGGCAGCTTTCAGAATTTACATCCTTAAATCTCGTGCCGACACAAAAATAGAAGCAGTATACAATAAAAATAGAAAAATAAACCGTAACAATACAAATAGGTACTATACAAACAGCACGCCATCTCACGACTGAGTTCACTCAATTTGTCACTAACTCGACGCCATTGTGATGACTTCACACCGTTGACACTTCCCGCGTTTCTGTAATGGCCGCCATTGTTTTATGGTGTTTGTTGACGTTGGATTTGAATATTTAGTTTTTATTTATGTTTTTTTTTTTGTCGTTTTGCTGATTATTTTTTCTGTCTGACGAATGACGGGGCTTACATTTTTTTGACGGCAAAATGATGACGTTAATATTTTTATTTTTTCGGTGTGGTTACCTTCCATCAACAAATAGTAGGTATGGCCGGAAAAATAAGACCACAATTAATGTAATGTCTTATTTGCAATATAGTTTTTTGCTTTGCTTATAAATTATGTTTTATTCTTCCACAAATATTTTTGACCTAATAAAAAAAAAGTTTACTTTTCAATCAAAGTAGGTAGTAACTATATTGTATACGATAATTTATTATTTTATTTATCCATTTATTTCAGGCATCAATGTCCATATAAACACATACAATACAATAATAATATAACTTAAAAATACTATAAATACAAACAACATAAAACATTATAATTATTAACTAACGCACACGAAGTGTCTGCGTCATGTTTCGCCGACTGGTGCCATGTAGCCGGCGGTGCACAACACCCTTTGGCCACAACTCTTCCTTGAGGAACTTCTCGAGTTGATGTGTCGGAACACGCACCACGAACGACTTGAAGTTCGTATTGTGACGCGACTCCAAATTCTCGACCCTCAAAATCCAGTTGGTCTTCACTTCACAAAAAAATATGTAATTCGCCATTTTGTGGTGGCGGCCATCTTGGACTGATTTTCATCAAACATAGCTAAGAACACTCCCGACAAATTCACCTTTCAAACAAAAAAAACAAAATTAAAATTGGTTCATCCGTTCGGGAGCTACGATGCCACAGACAGACATACACACACACACACCCCCACACACACACACACACACACAGACACGTCAAACTTATAACACCCCGTCGTTTTTGCGTCAGGGGTTAAAAATATTTAAATACAAACTGTTTGCACTAGGTACTAAATTAAGTGGTAAACTAACTAAATATACAACGTTCTTAAAATATGGGAATTTATTGATTAAATGAAGTGATGAAATATCAATCTGTGTTGCACTAAAATATTGATTATGATTTGCATTGCAACAACAAAAAATATATAATTACGCATTCAGGCCCGGGCGTTTCGACCTCGAACGGCACTCTAGTTACCCGAAAGGTTTCAGTATCGACAATCTCCATTTCACATAGAGAAATACAGTCACATAGAAAAACTCAGACTGACTGACTGGCTAATTCACCAAAAAACCTTCAGTCAGCTTTCATGTACCAAACAACATTGAAAGGCCGCTTGATTGACAATATATTGACGCATCGATCGATGAAAGAAGGGTATTTTGATACGTTTTTTCCCGATTGCATACAGCCACAGTATCATAGTGAAAGCAAAGGAAAATATCACGCCTGTAGACCACGCACGGGTCGGCACGGGTCTGTAGTACAGACACATTAAAAGGGCTTTGAAGGTCCGTGGTGTCCGTCATTTTGATTTTTTTCAAAATGGCGGTCTCGCATGAAACCTATATAAATCCATCAATGCAAACATAAAAAGACCAAACCCCTATCGATTTATATAGGGTATCACGCGTGACCGAAATTTTGAAAAAACAATTTGGCGCGACAGTAGGTATGGCCAGGCTTCATATAAAATCCTTCAATCCCCTTTCACCAGTTAAAAGTACCTAATGCGGCTTTATACAGGTTATAGAGGAATAGAGTGTCTAAATGGCAATTTGGCTAGGACGCAGGTGACTAAAATCGCAAGTTCCAAAGAAGAGTAGGTTTCGACTTTTGTCGTGCGGCGACAGGTCGCATGCGGCGGATGACTAAAATCGACCGTGAAAATGCTCAGTCGCAGGCGATCAACTGCCGCATGAAGGTCGAAATTTTAATGCAAAATGAACTATGGTCACCAGCGATTTTTATCGAGCTTTGTAAATGGGGTGGCGATAATCGACCTAGTGTAAATCACCCATAACATGTAGATGTTAGCAAGACAAAGGACAAAGGTAATTCAAAGACATGTGACATCTACCAACCCGCACTGGGCCTGCGTGGTGGATTACGGTCCAGTCTCTCTCACAGAAAGGATGCCTGTGTCCCAGCAGTGGGAAATCATACGCTGATTTTGTATGTGTATACATAACACGGCCTTGCCTTTTCCCAATGATGTTGGGGTTGGCTTTCAGTCTAACCGGATGCAGCTGAATACCAGTATTTTACATGGAGCGACTGCCTATCTGACCTCCACAACCCAGGTACTGGGTAATACGATACCCCTTGGTAAGACTGATTGTCAGACTTTCGGGCTTCTGATTATCCGTAACGACTGTCATAGATCCACGAATGACAGCCGGGACCAACGGCTTAACGTGCTTTCCGAGGCACGGAGGGGTCTCGGTATGTAAAGATGGAAAATCTCAAAATCAAATTTCTATCTCTATCAAAATCAAAATATCTGATCTAAAATATTAATTAAAATTATAATAAGCTTTTATTATATTAATTTTTTTTTTTTTTTTTTTAATTTTCTATTGTATAAAACGCTAGAAAATGAATAACTTTATTTTTGAACGCTACGTCACTTAACTGCTTCCAGCTTTTAAGTAAGTAGTTTATTATACATTTTTGGAGCCATGCAAAATACATTTTTTGCATAAATGTCATTTTGTATTGATGTAGGTAATATTGTCACGTCTATAACAAGGTAATCGATCTGTCATGCGAGAAATGTGGAGAGGTTTGGATCTTAAGAACATTGCATTTTGTAATTAATTTTCTTTTTAATTTGCTGAAGTGGAAAAATTTCAACTAACTTTTGCAGGCCACTGCAGATTGTCACTGTCGTAAGCCTTCACGGCCGCTAAGCAGTTGCACTTGTGACAACTATGTATGCACTAACCAAAAACTGTCCATTGATTTTTGACACATGTTCGGATCAGGAAATCGGACCATCTAGTCTGTTTACTGATATCTTTGCCAAAAACTCCTGGACACCGCCATCATATATTACATTTCTCCAAAACAACTACAACCATTATACTTACACTCAAGTGCCACTGAACTCTGAACCTCTTCAATACACGTAAACCCACAATTTTTCGCTTGGCGCCCTTCCAAACCGAAACATGCTATAAATAAGGCGATTCTAGTCGGATTGCCGATCATTGGAAGTTAGGGAGGTATTGGCTTGATCCCTGTGGTTCTGGCAAAGAATACACCGTTAGATACCATTTGTTTATTTATAGACGGTAAAGGCCTATTTTACGGTAGCTTGACTGATGTGATTTAGAGCTTATGATAAAAGCATGAAATCAGTATGTATTATAATTATAGCTCCTTAGCTGGGACAGACTAGATGCGGAAGGCGGAAGCCAGGGTGTTCTGGCGCAGCCTGGGCGAGGCCTGTGTCTGTGATAGGCTGAGTTGATTGATTGATATATACGAGTAGCTTCTTGGATAAAACATATGTTTATATTTTTTTTATTGTGAGGTGTCGTTTTACACCCTGTATGTATACAGGGTGTAAAAAGACACCTCACATAGCCGTCAACTACGCATTCTGTACATTAAATTAAGTGACTTTGTGCAAAAATAATTGCTGGGAAACAGATAAACACTGCTGTCCATTCACGTGACAAAATCAAAGTATGAATTTCGAAAGTAAGGCGGATCACACAGCTGACACGCTGTGTCATCTTCAAAAAGTTGACAAAACAAATCAATTTGTTTCTGTTAACTTTTGATTTGGCGCGTGACACATGAGTTTAGACCCCATAACGTAGAAATTTTTCGTCGGTTATCAAAAAAAAAAAACTTCTGTTTCACAGAAAAGTGCAATACCTACGCGGTTAAAACGCATGGAACAGCAATATTTTTTTTAATAAACGACGAAAAATTTCGACGCTATGGGGTCTAAACTCATGTGCTGAATTCATGGTTACAGTTTGCGCGTCGATGTCCCTGCCACCCTGTATATCTACCTCGTTGGTTGGTCGAAAGCGCTACGTTTGAGCATGAGTTCTTGAGTTCGATTCCCGGGTTGGGCAAAGAGTTATTGGGTCTTGTTGGGAATCGCACCTAACATACACGCAGCTGGCACGCGCAGGCGACGTGACCGACCTGCGCATCGTCGCTGTCGGCGAGTGAGCGGCGCTCGGCCGTTGGGATCGCACCCAACAAACACGCAGCGGGCACGCGCAGACGACGTGACCGACCTACGCGTCATCGCCGTCGGCGCGTGAGCGAGGCGGGCGCCGGCGGACACTCGCTTCCTCGGAGACCACCGCGACGGACGACACTCTAGCACGCCGTAATAATCTATGTTTGTCCGGGACTTTTGTAACCCTTTGAACTTAATCGGCAATACAGCAAGCCTATATCTACATACTATACAGTCCACTTTTATTTATCGCAAACGAGCAAATCGAAACATCTCCATCTGGATTTTCACAGCAGCAGCCCGGAGCCCGGTTGATGGCAAAAGGCTCGCCTCCTGTTACATGGGACTTAAATATAACTAAATGTACACACTATTTATGTACAGACGCCAACACATTAAGCTACTACAATCTGTCAATTTTTTTAAATAGATTTTCAACTTTATCACTAAAGCATTAAGGTTCAAGGTTGATTGGGGAAATTTGACAGTTTCGGATAGCTTGACCTGATGGCGTCTGTACACAATCGTTACTATTTTTTATCTGTCACATATTTATCTTATTTAAGTATGCATACACACGTCACGTTGCAGTGTAAAACTGATTCACATCCGTCACCTCACAGATCAGGTTCAGTTGAAAACCAGCGTCAGGCACTAGTTGTCCCTGCCGGGGTAGCGGGATCGTCCGAAAGGGTTACCGCTGCCCTGGTACATAAAGGGCTAAGGAAGGAACACGGGTGGGTTTTAGTCAGTAAGAGTCTGACACTCCCTTCTGCTCCACCCAGAGCGGGAGGGGTCATTTGATGATTTCCCATCCTGAAAGGCACTAGTTGTCCGGCATTTTTGCTGAACTGGGCCTTTTTGGTGCAGCCGTGAGGCACACTTACCTGCTAACTTTTTACATCGGTCTTTAGACTTTCTATTTGATTTTTATTAGTTGCTATCTGATGTATGTATCTGTTTTATTGTGTCTTTTAGACTGTGCTAAATAAATGTTTTTTCTTTCTTTCTTTCTTCTTTAAAAAAAAGTGACAATGCTGGCAATCGAAGGTATTTGACATCTACCAACCCGCACTGGGCCCGGGTGGTGGATTAAGGCCCAGTCCCTCTCACGGAGAGGAGGCCTGTGTCCCAGAAGTGGGAACGTTATAGGCTGATTATGCTTATGCTTTATGAAAGTGTAGCGGCATCTACACCGCCACATGCGAACTACGTATCATACGGACGTCACAAAAAATCCTGCATCGCGCAAGCAAAGTTTACCGCGCAACTAGCATATATATAACGCCCCGACATCAATCGTCGGTTATTTGTCCACCAGATACGACACCCGTCAGGTCGGAGGTTCCTCCCTTTTCTATAGAGAATGAGTGAACTCTACACCCTTTTCCACCTCTATAACGATGCGGGCCTAAACACTGATCCTTTAAAAACACCCACATATTTTTCTGGCGCCCATCCAAAATGAAATGAAGTAAATATATAATAAATGATGCAGTAAATAAGCCATTCTTCGCCTGATCATTCCAAGTTATAGGTCATTCGTCTTAAGTAATATTCCTTTTATTTTTCTTTTTATTCTGATGCCATGATCATTCTTCCCTAAGTGGTACTTAACTTTTTATTTAGGCGTTAGGTGTCGCTTTCGACTTAAGCATTCATTTTTGGTACCAATGTGACTTTTTCATTTCAATTCAATATTTAATTTCTGTCAGAGGGGCTTGTGGCTAAGTAATAACAGCCGCACGGTTCGATCGATCAGGTTAAGCTACCCTTGCCACGGTTGGTCCGTGGATGGGAGACCATCTTTAAATACCATGACCCCTCCGTGCTCCGGAAAGCACGTTAAGCTGTTGGTCCCGGCTGTCATTCGTGGATCTTTGACAGTCGTTACGGGTCGTCAGAAGCCCGAAACTCTTATAACCAGTTTTACCAAGGGGTATCGTATTACCTAATAACTAGGTTGTGGAGGTCAGACAGGCAGTCGCTCCATATAAAATACTGGTATTCAGCTGCATCCGGTTAGACTGGAAGCCGACCCCAACATAATTGGGAAAAAGCTAGGCAGATGATGTATTTCTGCGTTTATCCTGGGTTTTATTATTATTATTTTGGAGATGGTTCCTTTTTTAGCAAGATTAATTATGCAAGTTGACACCTGCAACTGACTTACACAGAAAATCGACTTACACCAAATTATGCAAAAATCAAAAGTTATTTATTCAAGCTAGGCTGAGAATCAGCATTTTTTTAATGTCACAATTACATAAGACAGTCCCCCAAAACGCCCGCCCTTCATCACTTTCTAGTGCAAACTGGAACATTTAGTGTTATTCTGTAAAGTTCTTGGAAAATTTGAACATATACAGGGTTATTTTTTAAAGACCAGCCAAATTTAAGGATGTGGTACAGACCATCAAACTGAACAACTTTCTCCATGGGACAAATAGCGTAATCGCGAAAATTTTATCAAATGTCCCATAGAAAACTTCAATACCTACTCGACCTAAATGTATGGGACGGCTGAATTTTTATTTGCGATTACGATGTTGGTCCCATGGAGAAAGTTGTTCAGTTTGATGGTCTGTACCACATCCTTAAATTTGGCTGGTCTTTAAAAAATCAACCTGTATATGTCAAAGTCAAAGTCAAATCATTTATTTCAAATAGGCACATAAAAGGCACTTTTGAACGTCTAAAATAAAATAAAAATAAAATTGATTCTAGTCGTATGTGTAATACTTATGGTGTACATAATAATAAAGAGTATTTCTATTATATTCTATTCCAAAGGTCACTTCGAACCTGACTGAAGTGACCGCAGACAATTCCAAAACGAACTTCATTTGTTTAAAAAATAATCTCAGCCTGTTTTCTCCTGGACACCGTTCCAATTGGAAAGTTATTTTTAGAAACAAAAGCAATAAATTAAACAATAGAACATCGATAGTAACAAAAGGATTTGTTCCAGGATAACATTGAAGCGAGGTGATGTACATATAGTCCGTCCACAGTTATTTTAACTCTGACAGCAACAACCTAACAGCCACCTTATTGTGACGAGAATAAAGATCACACTGATTTTGACAGACTTGTCAATGGCAGCAACCCTATAGCAACCTTATTAGAATGAGAATAAAGATCACTGTGATTGGGACAGTGATGCAAAATCGGGTAAAAGCACTTCATTTCGAACCTCACTGTAGTGACCGCCCACAATTCAAAAACGAATTCATTTGTTTCTAAAATGAATCTTCGCGAACATATCGATACCGTTCGAATTTCAGAGACAAAAACAATAGAATAATAAAAGGATTTGTTCCAGGATAACATCGAAGCGCGGTGATTTAGAAGCGATTCCTGCCTAGCGACCCAAACATTTGTTTTGACAGCAACTGCTCGATAATGTCAAATGATATATCATGCAAACCTAATCTAAAGTAAGTCATTATAGCCCTGGGGTTTGGCCGGGCAATAATATTGGACTTAATTTCATTCGGGAATAAAGGTCTTCGTCTTGAGAGAGCTTGAATCTCTCGCTGCACTCAGCATTCTAGTCTTAACTTGTTCGCTTCTTCGTTGCTGTGCTCAGGAATTAGGCATAGAATCCTTCGTTATGCTTGTGATTTAATATAGCACCCATTATACTTCTTTGTCCCCTTGGTGAATAATCTACTATTCTATACAGGGTGGCAGGAACATCGGCGCACGACCTATTATCATGGATTCAATCAATGATTCTGGACACCCTTGCGTAGAAATTTTTCGTGGGTTATTAAAAAAGGAATTTGCTGTTCCATACACTTTGACTGCGTAGGTATACACTTTTCCATGAAACAGCTGTATTTTTTTTTAATAACCGACGAATAAACTAGAATCATCTGCTGAATTCATGGTATTCAGTTTGCCACCCTGTATTGCTAATAACACATGTGATAAACACAACATTATTACCCCATCCCGGAGCGGAATAAAAACTGCAAAGTCATAAACAAAATTAGGCGGAAAAAAATAAACATATTGAGCTCAATATTTTACACAACCATTTTGTAAGGCTGTCAGCAGAAAAAGGTTTCCTATAAAGATAACAGCTTTATTAGGGAGCGGCGCCATCTCTGAATTTATTATACACTTGCGATCACTAGACGATAGGGTAAATCGAAGGGTATTTGTGCGTTTACCCTTGGAATAGGGGAATACCTATTGTTAGATTGAGTGCTGATCGTGTGGTGAAAGGAAACATTCTTACAATGGGTCCGAATGTGCTGTGAACAAAATGTGGTTACACTTACTGGTTGTACGAGCAACGCTGTATATTGACCTTTGAGGTAGTTTGTACAGACGCCAGTTCACATCAAGCTACTACAATCTGTCAAATTTATTTAATAAATTTTCAACTTTATCCCTAAACTATTAGGTTCAAAGCTGATTGGGAAAATTTTGACAGTTTTGGGTAACTTGATATGCTGGCATCACAGTCATTTATTTATTTATTTACTAGATGCGCCCCGCGGTTTCACCCGCATAAGTTTTGATATCGGGATAAAAAGAAGATCCTATGTGTTAATCCTGATTATAGACTATCAATCTATCAATCTATCAATCTATCTGTGTACCAAGTTTCATCAAAATTGGTCTAGCCGTTTGAGCGTGAAGAAGTAACAAACATACAAACACACACACTCACTCACAAACTCTCGCCTTTTTTATATAGTTGGATCTTTAATTCAGGCACATTACCCATAATTTTTATTAGTTTAGTTAATATTACTTAAACTATGGTATTATAATTAACTAAGGGCTAATTTTTCCATCGACAGATAATTTTTATTCGTAGAATAAATTATTGACGTCTGACAGATTTTGTATGGCAAAACTGTCAAAAATTTAAAATTATTCCTCGGATAAAAGTATTTGGCGTTGGAAAAATCAGCCCTTACACACAAAGATAAACAAATTAAGAACAATAACAACAATATAATACAAAATAAGAAATCCTATACCTATTATGCCATCTTCTGGAGCCACCAAGCAACAAGACATGCGCACAGACACCTCATCAGGTGACCTGAAGGCCACAAGACTGAAGCACGGTACTGAAGTCTTGTTCGCAACAGTACTCAGGAGACTGATGTCGCTGTCTCGCATCCGACGCAGTAATGAGACGGATCTTTTACGCATGAGCGCAAACAAGTCATCTGTATGCGCATAATGTATAGCATTTAAGTGTAATAATAAACAGCCAGACTGAATCGGGAGTAGACCTGACACGTGTCACGAATGCAACCGGAGCGATGAAAGAAACAAAGGAAAATCAAAAATCGTCACTAACTGGACGCCTGAGGGACGATATTGCCGTCGAGGTAGACCACGGCGATGGTGGTGCGACGATGTGACATTTGCAGGATCAACATGGCCAGAGATAGCACAGGACAGGGATGTTTGAAAGAAACAAGGGGAAGGCCTTTGCCCATACATATGTAAGCTGTCACGCCCTTTATGCCTGGAGGCTTTTATTTAGGTAGTAAGTTTTTATTTACATTTTAATTTTAATTAATTATTTTTTAGCTTGAGTACGTATAGTATTTATTATATTTGTTGGTATATTGGCGTGGCTAGCTTTATTCTGTGTCTTGTAATGTTAATTACTTAACATACCTTTTATTGTATACAATCAAGTATTTTCTAACTGAACAGACAGCTGTGCTGCTGGGGAGTTTGTTGCGCCACTTCTTCTTCCCAGCGATAGCACTAGGAAGTGGTGAAAGGCGGGCGTTTTTGGGGGACTGTCTTTTGTAATTGGGACGTTCGCAAGGTGCGCTGATTCTCAGCCTAATTTTAATAAATGACTTTTGATTTTGATTTTGCTTATTTACACATTTACATAACATAACATACCCACCTAACATGTTTACATAACAAGTACAATAACATTTTCACCCCAACCATACCATAATCAGCCTTTTAATGTTGGGACACAGGCCTCCTCTTTTGTGAGAGGGAGTGGGCCGTAATCTACCACGCGGGCCCAGTGCGGATTGGTAGGTGTCACATGTCTTTGCATTTTTGGTTTTAGGACATGCCGGTTTCCTCACGATGGTTTCCTTCACCGTTTTGAGAGCAGTGGTGATGAAATGATTTACACAAAGTAAAGCGCATGTCTGGGTTCGAACCTACGACTTACAATTCGTAAGTCGTGGCTGTTACCACTGAGCACTATAATAATAATAATAATAAATGCTAGCAACACCAACGTCAACGTCAACGTCTTTTTTGTCATCTCGTCACAATTTTCTAATACATAATTTTTAGAATCAGTTTTATTTTTATATATTACGTGAAACCATAACAGGCAAAATCAAAATTATAAAAACATAATTTTATATAACTATAATGAACCATAACAACTTTCATCAAAAACTGCCGAACCGGAGGTGACATCTGTCATGTCACCTCCGATAAAAACATGAAAATAACAACAAAAATTAAACGATGAAGATGTTGACGAGATCAGCAGCTCGCCGTGCACGTCTACCACCTCCGGATTCGTCGCTCAGCCCCACCCCGCCGCCGCCGGAATCAAGCCCCATCGAGAGTGCTGTGACACCGGCCGTAGCAGTTGCGTCGAGCTCGAGTGACGAATATTTTTCTCCGCCGACGTCGCCAACACCTGTACGTCGGCAGGGGAGAGGCCGGCCACCGAGGAGCTTGGGACTTAGGGGCCATCCGGCCCCGAGCCGGGTCCCCGCTGCCGGTGGTTGTGTGCAGCGCATGAGATGGACTCAGACTATGAACGAGAACGTCATTCGCGCATACTACGGGTCTACAGAGGGGGGAACTAACCTCACTGCGTACCGTGATAGGTTGCTGTCTCTGTTCCAGGAACTGGAACCAACCATCAACGTCTCGGCCCAACGACTGTCGGATCAGGTGCGGGTCATCCAACGCAATCACAGGTTGGACGACATCGCACTTGATAGGCTGCGCTCAGAGGTACTGAACAATCAAATCGTCTCGACTCTGGCACAAACCGCGGCACAAGCGTCAACTATTGATGCCATCCCGCCGCGGTCCAATCGTGTTGAAGAAGATGATGATAGGGTTGACACAGTAAGTAGCCAGTGCAACGTCCGACTGAGGAGCGCACTGGAAGATGCGTTTCGCGAGTATAGGTCCACTCCAACCGAACTTAGACCCCGAATACCACGGCTACCTATGCACAAAAAAAATAGGGCGCTAGTGTGTGCCTTGGACTCGCAGCTCAAGAATTTCTTCGAGAGCAGCGAGGATCTCGTTGATACACACTCGATCTTGTATTGCGCGGCTGTGGCGGCATGTCGTTTAGCTAACGTCAAGTTTCCAAATTGTGACGCAGCTACTCGACCAAAACCAGCCGTACCAGCCTGGCGATACAGGATCGAGCGTCGTATCGATGGGGCCAGGGTACTCATCGGTAAACTATACTGCTTCAGGGAGGGCAATACACGACCACGAGTGATGCGCTTTGTAAGACAGGCATTTTCGGGGACTGGAATCAGCCCTCGGGAATACATGTCCAATATCACAGAGCGCATCGACTTCCTGAAGCAGAAAGTTTGTGCATGGGCGAGTCGTATTCGGCGGTATAAGCGGCGGGTTGATCGGTACACGCAGAATCGCATGTTCCAGAGCGATGAGAGGTGGGTATATAGAACTTGGGAGCGACCTGAACAAAACGTGACGGACGTGTGCCACCCGGATGATGCCACCACGAGTGCATTCTGGCGCAGCATCTGGTCGTTGCCCGTCTGTCACGCTGAGGGTGGCTGGATGCGCGATATCGAGCGAGTGTGTGGAACTATACCAGAGATGGAACCAGTCATAATTACGCCATTAGACGTAGCCAAAGCAGTCCGTCCGTTACCGAATTGGAAATCACCGGGACCGGACGGACTGCATAACTTTTGGTTAAAATGGCTAATTAGTTCACACACTTGCCTGGCATCTCAGTTCCAGTCATCCTTAGAGTCTGGGTCACTACCACAGTTTCTAACAACAGGCGTTACCCACCTGCTCCATAAGTCAGGTAGTCCCGCGGAACCCAAGAATTATAGACCGATCACGTGTTTGTCGACGGTTTATAAACTTCTTACATCCATTTTGAGAGCGAAAATTAACACACACATTGACAGTTACTCGATTATGTCTGCCTCTCAAAATGGATGTAGGAATGGGTCCCGCGGTACTAAGGAGCTACTCCTCATAGACATGGCCATTAGCCAACAGGTTCGCCGATCCCGCAAGGATATGTCGACATGCTGGATAGATTATAAGAAGGCCTACGACTCGGTGCCACATACATGGCTCATGAGGGTGCTGGAGTTGTACAAGATAGATGCAACTCTACGCACCTTCCTTGAGTCGTGTATAAGACAGTGGAAGACGGTCCTTCGCTATCCAGGGTGTCGACAGATCCAGGGGAATGATGAGCCTGTATGGATTAAGCGGGGAATATTTCAGGGCGACAGTTTGAGTCCACTTTGGTTCTGCTTAGCCCTGAATCCTCTAAGCACACTGCTGGAGGACTCAGGTCTAGGCTATCGGTTGAAGAGAGGTGGTCAGGTCATATCTCACCTCCTCTACATGGATGATTTGAAACTCTTTGCCCCTAACAAATTGCATCTGATGGAGCTACTGAAGGTAACTGAAACTTTCAGTAGTGCCATCAGGATGGAATTTGGTGTGGACAAATGTGCATTCATGCATGTAAAGGGGGGGAAGATTATGGAATCCGAGGGAATTCCACTTTCGGATTCCATACACCTTAGATCCCTCTCCTCATCCGAAAGCTATAAGTATTTGGGTATGTCGGAAGCGTTAGGCATCAACGATGCTGACATGAAGCAATCGTTGAAGGAGCGCTTCTTTTGTCGCCTGAAGAAGGTATTAATTAGTCTTCTTTCGGGCGGAAATAAGGTGCGCGCCTTCAATGGTTGGGTAATGCCGGTTTTGATGTACTCTTTTGGCATACTCAAATGGACTCAAACTGAACTCGACGCCCTAGATAGAAGGGTCCGTACACTGCTGACCGCAAACCGGATGCATCACCCACGATCATCGGTGATGAGACTGTATATCCCGCGGAAGTGTGGGGGTCGAGGATTTTTAAATGCGAAAACCCTCCACAACCGCGAGGTGTGCAGTCTCAGGGAATATTTTTTAAAAGCCGAAGTGGGTATGCACCGTGATGTGGTCGCAATGGACAAGGGGCTCACCCCGCTCTCCATGGCGAAAGAGAACTGGCGTAAACCTGTAGTACTTACTACCGATGACCGCAAGAAGGTATGGCAAAGCAAGGAGCTTCACGGGCGCTTCTATCGGGCTCTTCATGAGCCCGGTGTAGATTTCTTAGCGTCCGTATCCTGGCTGCGTTTCAGTGACCTCTTCGGGGAAACTGAAGGTTTTGTCTGTGCAATTATGGACGAAGTTATCTTGACGAATAACTACCGGAGACATATTATGAAGGACGGGACGGCTGACGTGTGTCGGGCATGCCACCGTCCGGGTGAGTCCATCAGACATATTATCTCTGGTTGTTCTCGTCTGGCTAACAGCGAGTACTTGCACAGGCATAACCAAGTAGCCAGGATTATTCACCAGCAACTTGCTTTGAAATATAAACTTGTCGACTCTGAGGTACCGTATTACAAGTATGTGCCCGACCCAGTTCTCGAAAATGACCATGTCACGTTGTACTGGGATCGGTCTATCATCACTGACAGGACTGTTGTCGCCAACAAACCTGATATAGTGGTGATAGATCGATTAGTGCGCCGCGCAATGATTGTTGATGTTACCATTCCACATGACGGGAACCTCGTGAAAGCTGAGAAAGATAAACAAATCAAATATCTTGACTTAGCACGCGAGGTTGTTGACATGTGGAATGTGAGCTCAACTGTCATTGTGCCGATTGTCGTATCGGCCAATGGCCTGATGGCCGACAGCCTCGATCAACATCTATCGAGGCTCTCGTTAGGCGGTTGGATCAAGGGCCTGATTCAGAAGGCAGTACTCCTCGATACGGCTCGCATTGTGAGGAGGTTTCTATCTCTGGAGCCCTAACCACCGGTAGCTTGGACCCTGCTCCCGACACCGGTGGATCACTATTTTTTTATATTTTTAAATGTTTTTTTTTATTTTTTTATTTAATCATACTAATATTTAAAAATGTAACAAAATAAGACGACTAAATAAATAAACGACATAATAATAAATCGTTTATTTCACTGCTCTCTCTCTACATAATTATATTTAGTAGCAATAGATCCATCAAGGAAATCGTTCGTTTACTCATTTACATAACATAACATACCTAACATGTTTACATAACAAGAGTACAACAAGAGTATGTCGGAGTCATTCATTTGACTATTCGGAACGCTAGCGCCATCTCGTGGCGCTAGACAGAGTCTAGCCTGAGTTCGTGGAGGGGTACGGGAGCTACAGCTACAAGAGCGGTGTGAGCGAGCTCTCGGGAGAATCGAAACATTGGACATCGTACGAACAACATGTGCTCAGAAACTGTCTGCGTTCCGTATCGCTGAGTTGTGTGAGTGTGTGATTCGCTAGTGTGACTAACTGTTCGTAAATTATAATCAGATTTGAATTGTAAACCGTTTTTCTATCGTGTTATAACCATTAGATCCATAGTACGCCCACAGTAATTAAAATATGCCTGAAGCTAACGAGAGACAGATATACCATCTCCGACAAGTACAAGAATTCAGATGCCAACACAGTAGGATAATCAGCCTATATACACAGGCCTCTTCTCGGTGAAAGGGAGCGGGCCGTAATCCACCACGCGGGTCTAGTGCGGGTTGGTAGATGTCCGATGTCTTGAATTTTTGGTTCTGGGACATGGCAGTTCAAACACAGTAAGTTTCCTAAATGAAAAATCCCACTAACGCTTTTCCCGATTCGATTTGAACCCAGAACCCCACGGACAGCAGTCTCACTTGCGATCACTAGACAACGAAGCATTATTATATAAATATTTATCAAAATAATATATGAGAGCGTCGATCAAGCTTTAATTGCTTAATTGCACATTGGAAAAACCTGGTTGTAAGACTTGCAAGGTCGAACGACTGGTACGCGTATATAAGGCAATTCCCAGAGCATTTATACATAAATAAATAAACAGTAGTATAAAAACTAAAACAACTAACGTCATCATGAAGCTAGCATTTGGTAAGTAAACTATTATTATTAATAAATGTCCAGGCGACTTCATCTGCATGTAACTTGTGTCCACCACATCCTAGGCTACCCATTTTCCAAGTTTAATGATGATAGGTTCAGTAACCACTGAAGCTCTCTGGTAGCTGGTAGCTCTCTATCTTCGCATTTGTCACATCCCTCTATCTATACTAATAGCTAAACAATTTGTTTGTTTGCTTGAACGCGCTAATCTCTGAAATCACCAGTCGGATTTGAAAAATATTTTTGTATTTGATAGCCTAATTCTTGAGGAAGGATATAGGCTATATTTAATATTGAGGAAGGTTATAGTCTATTTAACATCACGCTAGAACCCTTAGGAGCCGAGCAAAAACAAAACGTCAGAAAGAAGTAAAAAAAGTGAAAACGATGTAACATATTTGAACAAGATTTTTATATGTAGTTAATTGTATATTGCTTCACATGTTCCAGTACTGACAATACTACTGGTTGGGATCCTCATGGAGGTCCGTGGCTGTACCTTGGAATATGACCCGGTTTGCGGAGTGGACGGAGAAACGTACACCAACTCTTGCATGTACGTATAAAAGCATATATTTTAACTTACCAAGAAATACACAAGACCCGTGTTTGAGTTTTGAAAATTTTCATTAAATGTAATTTCCCCATTTTATGTCCAGGCAAATCCGTTCCAAGGTTGCCTGAAACAGATCGCAAAAAGCGATTAGGCCGCTATGGTTTTTTATGATTGTTTCTATAAGTAGGTACATATTTGTTACGGTAGCAAATCATATTTTAATCGAAATACAACTTGACACTGATCTGCAAATTGCAAAAAGCGAGAATTTCGCGGGCTACCTTAACGCATCCAACTTAACTGTTACTAACTCAAGGATTACATTATCACTTGACAAGCGATCATCTATGGGCCCCGACTAAGTTGTAGGTCGTTAGTTCGAGCCCGGACAGGCACTTTAGTTTATGTATATAATTGCATCACCACTGCTCTCAAAACGGTGAAAAAAAACATCGTGAGGAAACCGGATTGTTCTAGACCCAAAAAAATTTAAGACATGTAATATCCACTAACCCGCACTGGGCCCGAGAGGTGGATTATGGCCCCCTCCCTCTCACAGAGAGGAGGCCTGTGTCCCAGCAGTGGGAACATTATAGGCTGATTATACATGATCTGGCCAATCACTAAGTAGCATCATTCTCTTGCCCTGATCCCAATTTATTTTGGGCTGGCGCACCATTTCTTCTCCTTACAAATCTCTATCAGCCATCATCTCGTAAGTCACCCCCTTTGTAGCCATACCATCTACCACAGAATACATCCATCGTTTCTTTGGTTTAATACTTAGTACTAATTCTGAATCCCCAAAGTCAGTTGAGTAAATGTTTCACAGGTCACCCGGATGTAAAAATTTCGCGCACTGGATTTTCAACTCTCGGTGTTGGGCCGAGCATTGAGAATCCAACAGAGTGCATCCCAGCGCGTCAAGCGCGTCGCGTACTTACTGCTGCATTTAATCTGTCACTTCAAAGTAAATGATTGATTCTATCTATCGATATATTAAGTGGCATAGTGACATATAACTGGACTGACCGACATAGCTTGCAGAGTAAGCAAGCTGAAGCGGCACTGGGCTGGCCATGTTTGTCAAAGGACCGATGGTCGGTGGAGCAGACGAGTCCTGGAGTGGAGACCGCAAATCGGCAAGCGTATAGTGGGGGAGGGTCCCCAGCTTTATGGATAGATGACCATAAAAAGGCGGCTGGGACAGACTGGATGCTGAAGGGGGAGGATAGCGTCATTCTGGCGCAGCCTGGGAGAGGCCTTAGTCCAGTAGGTGACTGCGATAGGCTGAGTTGATTGAAGTGCTCAGACAGAGGCAGTTAGAGAATTAGTATTGTCTACCTAGGCACACAATATACTATTTTGTTATTAGCTATTTTTGAATATTACAATGAAATATTACAATGAAGATTCTAAAATACTATGTTTGCATTATATAAATTCAATCTCCTAGTATTGTATAATTGCATAGAAAGTATGTGAGTACTATGTTACATACTATAAAGCTACCATTTACTGGGTACGTCTTTCATTGACCTGAATGTGCCTTGGCGGATGAGAGTATGTCATGCTCACTCTAATGTCTCGCTGATGGTGGCACATGTGATGGATCATTTAGCTCCCTTCAAAATGGTTGAGCTGAATGGTGCTAATCTATGCGTCATGTTCGTGAACGGGCGCCGTCAGTAGGGACTGGTCAATTCTTTGCTGCCATGGCTTATTTTGATTTAAATTAATATTTGAATTGTTTTTTTTTTATCTTTTCATTACGGACGCTTTTAACGTTCTGTATCGTTCTCACATGCATAATTTTGAACATGAATGATGTAATCAATACTTTGTAACAATATTATTATGATTTAAAAGAGTGTCCATGGAGTTTCTTGCCCGTTCTTCTCCATAGGTACCTACTACGCTTTGGAATGGGCAACTAGCTTCATCTTTTTGACTGACCGACCTTGACAATTCAAAAGTGCCTGTAATTGGTTTATTTGAAATAAATAGTTTGAGTTTGAGTTGAGTTTGAGTTTGTACATTCTTTATATCATTGGTTTGTTAGTCTGTAAGCCTTCTTCAAACTAAAATAAATAAATAAATAAATGAACAACTAACTTTTAAATGAAAGCTTACACTTATAACGCAAGACGACGAGACAAAATAGAAATAAGAAAACCTAGAACTAACTAAGGTGGGAAAAATATACTATATGAGGGAGCAAAGCTTTATGATGAAATACCTGACGATGTGTATGTGATCCATAGATTTATGTTCGCATAACTCGACATAATGTATGGATCAACTGTTTTTTTTTTTCACGATTTCTGGTTTGGTCTCGTAGTAAAAGTTCATAATGATGAGTACAATGACCCCTTTTAAGGATTAAAACGATCAAAATTTAACAGTGTATGTATATACGTCTAGGACGTGCGATACCCGAAGTATTCTGAATTTTTCAATAAAAATAATATTAAATCCACTGTAACTATTGATAGGGACCACATCCCACTGCTGGGCAAAGACCTGTCCCCATGCCTTCCAGCTCTTTCGATCCTGGGCTAAAGGAGACCATTGGTCGTTTGGTTTGTCCAGCTCGTCCCGCCATCTTCTACGGGGTCTACCGCGACGCCTTCTAGCTATGTCAGGGCTCCACGTGGTGGTTAGGCACCAATTGTTAATTATATTTATATCAGACATATTTAGAGAGGTGCGAATTCTAACTAATGCAACCACTGTCGTCTTAATTTGTACACGTTAGTATAAATAGCCTTTAATGTTCCCACTGCTGGGTCACAGGCCTCCTGTTGGTGAGAGGGAGTAGGCTGTAATTTGTATCATGATCCTTATCGAAAATCCTAATCCTAATCATATAAAAAAAAATAAAAAAAACATTTATTAGTTATCTGAAATAAATGAATTTTATTTTTTTTATTTTTTTATCGGAGTAAATAGTTTCATAATCAAGGTTGATTATGTAGGTACATGTAAATTCTACTTTAATTTATTCGAACCGTACCTTTCGTTTAGAAGTTACGACGACGGGTATGAAAATGTTAATAGTAAGAAAGACCTGAAGAGTTTGTTCGTTTGTTTAAACGCACTACTATCTTGATCTACCAGCCCCCCTAAGTGTCCGTTTTTCCGAAAAATATTATGAAAGTAAAAGAACGTAGCCGGAGCTTTCATCTCTTAGATCTAAATCAATTAGATCTCATTTTTCATCGTTCAGAAGAGCTCTTATAGTTTGATCGAAACTGTTGTACCGCGCCTTAGGAATGCGCGGCGAGCCGGGAGGAATGCGCGGCGAGGCGGGGGGCGGGACGCCGTGAGCGATGACGAATGAATGAGCGGCCTGCACTGCCCCCCCGTCTCGCCGCGCACATACCGAAGGCGCGGTACAGCGGTTTTGGTCAAACTATATGTGTAGTTCTAAATATTTATCTTTTGAACTAAGTAACTTTTTTTTAAATATAAGGTTAGGAGTAGCGTTTGTTTTGAAAAAAATCGTTTTACTTTTGATAGTCTATTTCTTAAAGAAGGTTAAAGGTATATAACATCACGCCGATTACGACATTACGACCCTTTAAAGTCAAGCAAAAAGAACAAAGCCAGAAAAAACGCTAAGCAAAAACGAAGGATTAGCGCAGGCAGGAACTTTGGCTGTTATCTTATATATTGTGGTGTTTTACGACTTCCACGCAGACGAAGTCGCAGGCAGAAACTAGTTTCAAATAAAATAACAACACAACATATCAACAAATGTATCGGAAATCAGTTTTCACCTCGTAAAGTTGGTTAACAAAGGCATAAATGAGTTAACAGTCGTGCCGCCATTTTATTGGCCATGCGAGGGTAGACGGTGTTTTTATGTCGCACCATAATATTGTTTGAATAGCTACTGCCTGCGGGATTGGTCGTGAAACTTCTGGGCGACCAACTTTCTATGTGATATCAATCTAGCTATTATATTGCACCTGATAGTTTGTCTTCGTGGATTTTGGAAATACCAATAGAGAGTATCGTGGCAAAATAATAGCTGCCGCACGGGTCGATTTTCAAGTTTAAGTAACGGTTGCCGAGGTCAGTTCGCGGATGGGTAACCATCCATTACATATCGAGACCCCTCCGTGCCTTAGACTGCACGTTAAGCTGTTGGTCCCGGCTGTCATTTGTAGATTTTTAGTAGTCGTTGCGGGTAGTCAGAAGCCCGAAAGTCTGACAACCAGTCTTACCAGGGGGTATCGTGTTACTTACATAGTAACTGAGTTGTGGGGGTCCGATAGGCAGTTGCTCCATGTAAAAGACTGGTATTCAGCTGCATCCGGTAAGACTGGAAGCCGACCTCAATATAGTTGGGAAAAGGCTAGATTGATTTATAAATTACGTTGCACTTGAGACTTTGTCCGCGTGGATTTTGGAAATACAGGGAATTCGGGCCCGTATAATAATCACTTACAGGTCAATTTAAGTGAAGTGCAAATTAACACCTCAATTGCGTAACACACTTTCTATCACAATCCTAAGGGTTTGAAGGACATTCCTAATCCATTGCTTCGTAGGTTCGAAAAATTCGTATGCTAATATAATTTTTTTCATCATATTTTTGAACGCACCTCACACCAATGCAGAATTCAGATCCGACGCAGTTTTGAGCTAACTATATATCTCCTTTCTTCCTATCCCTCTCCCATGCAACAGAGAGAGAAGAAGTGAACAACCACACGCGCCAATCAAGCGCATTCGCAACGACAACCAATCATTGCCCAGCGCTGTGATTTCGAGAGGAATTCCGCCATATTGAGTTACTGCACCTGTTGCAGCTATACCGCTTTCCGCTCATAAAATTGTTGCCACCACTCCGCTATAAAACTACAAAACCGCTTAAAAACCGTTAAATACTACGTCGCGACACATATAATACAGGCCGCTAATATAAATTCGGGTGTGATTTACAAATATCAACTGAAGTGCACCGCCGTGAATCCAGAACAACAGCGAACACGTGTTACCTCTTCTCAACCCACTTGTGTCAACGAGTTTCATCCAGAGGATTCCCAAGTCAGTCCTACAATACGTTTTCCTACCCTGGTCAATACATCATATTGTTAGCAAAAACTGCGTCGCGTCAGTAACTCGCTCCCGCTAAGATAAATGCCCGCAATTAATCGGTCCTTCGAAGTCGCTTATCAAATATCATAATCATATAAGATTCTGACCAACAACGTAAATAACGCAATAAACGTGGTATATACAGTCAAAATAAAAGGGATTGCGATCCTTTGTCATTTTATGTCTGTTACGCAACTACCCCAGTGGGTGACAGTTAATATTAGTTGCGCCTACAAGTTGCGCCGTACATGGTTAAAAATCGCTTTAAACTACGCATTTTTGGTCAAATTATTAACCTGCCATGAGAGCCAGCGGGGTATTTGCGGAACACACAGTGTTGATGACATTCATTTTGACAATTCAACAACATTCTTTGCGTCATACGTGCTGTCGGGAAGACGAATTTTTCAAACATAATATGAATTAATTTCCTTCAAACTGTGACTAAAAGATGGTGTATGGTGGGACACCCTCAGGCTAGGTGGAGCGACGATCTTCGGAGGATGGCTGGTAGCAGCTGGATGAGAGTTTCCAAAAATCGAGTCAAATGGCGTACAATTGGAGAGGCCTATGTCCAGCAGTGGACTGCTATAGGCTGATGATAATGGTGTGACTAATAGCGGGTTACGCAGTTGTGGTATTACATACAACACTTATTACACACAATTTGATTTCAATAGAATAATAACGCTTGTTGTTACTCTTTAATATTAATTTATAAGCTTAGTACACAGTAGTGGCTAGCATAATCAGGCTATAATGTTCCCACTGCTGGGATACAGGTAGGTCTCCTCTCTATGAGAGGGTGTGGGCCCAGTGCGGGTTGGTAGATGTCACATGTCTTCAATGTTTTGGCTCTAGGACATGCCGGTTTCCTCACGATATTTTCCTTCACCGTTTTGAGAGCAGTGGTGATGTGATAATTTATACAAAATAAAGCGCCTGTCTGGGTTTGAACAACACCTCGTAAGTCGCGGACCGTACCACTTGGCCACCACTGCTCTCACACGGAATATACATGATAATACAGGAAATTTTTATAAACTCAATCCTTCTAATATTATAAACATGAAAGTTTGTGTGGATGGATGAATGGATGTTTGTTACTCTTTCACGCAAAAACCATTGAACGGATTTGGATGAAATTTGGCACACAGATGGTTTATAACCTGAATTAACATATAGAATACTTTTTATCCCGATATTCTCACGTGATCGACACTTATGCGGGTGAAACCGCGGGGCGCAGCTAGTACTCAATATATTTATTGCTTCCACATGACTGTGAACTTAGGTGGTAGGTTTTACAGAATATGATCATTGTGTACCCTGTCAGGAACAGCAGAAGTAGAGGGTTCAACTCCGTGTGCCTTTTTTACGTTCTTCATCTGTTTTACCGAACTACGGCAAAGCCAATAGGAAGGGTTATGTTTTTTTCTATTAAGAACGAATAGAAAAACTATTCCTTACTGACCTAGAGCGACTGATTTAATAAAGAATACAGCTTATTGAGAACTGTGAAAATTGCAATTTTCTTTGATTTATTTCATAACGTTCCTTTGCAAGTACAGACGCCAGAACACCAAGCTACTACAATCTGTTTAATAGAAAATTTCTTTAAAAAAAAATTTCTTTAATAGATTTTCAACTTTATCGCTAAAGCTTGGTTGATTGGGAAAATTTGACAGTTTCGGGTAGCATGACCTGCTGGCGTCTGTACAAACGTGGAATGGTGAAATGATATTTTGTAGTGTTGTCTTTTCTTTTTGCCTAAAGGACCGGGTTCGGTTCCTGAAACAAACTTTCTTCTAAACTCATCATCATCTGTCAAGCCTTTTTCCAACTAAGTTGGGATCGGCTTCCAGTCTAACCGGATGCAGCTGAATACCAGTATTTTATATGGAGCGACTGCCTATCTGACCTCCACAACCCAGTTACTAGGTAATACGATACCTCTAAGTAAGACTGGTTGTCAGATTTTAGGGCTTCTGACTACCTGTTACGACTGTCAAAGATCCACGAATGACAGACGGGACCAACGGCTAAACGTGCTTTCCGAGGCACGGAGGGGTCTCGGTATGTAAAGATATTCCACGGACCAACCGCGGCAAGTGTAGCTTAACCTGACCAATGGTTACCTGACCTGTACGTGTGTTATTAGTTAGCCACGGGCCCCTTCAAACGTTCTTCTAAACTAATATTATAAAAAGATAATCTTTGATTACGACATAGGATACTTTCTATCCCGACATTCCCACGGGATCGGAACTTAAGCGGGTGAAACCGGAGCTAGTTATCAATAATCCTAAAGGGTTCCAATTTTTATTTTTATTTTTTTTGTGGATGGGAAATTATCAAATGACTCCTCCCGCTCTGGGTGGAGCAGAAGGGAGTGTCAGACTCTTACTGACTAAAACCCACCCGTGTTCCTTCCTTAGCCCTTTATGTACCAGGGCAGCGGTAACCCTTTCGGACGATCCCGCTACCCAAAGGGTTCCCATAGTTTTATATTTTGCCAAAAAAGGGAAATATTTAACCAATCCTCCAAAAACTTATTGACCTTTCTAATAATATACGATTTTTAGGGTTCTGTACCCAAAGGGTGCCGGGTTCCGTACGTAAAAGGTGCCAAAGGGACCCTAAGGCTCCCTGTTAGTCTATCTGCCTGTCACAGGGCTGTATCTTTAGAACCGTACTAGGTAGACACTTGAATTCTCACAGAGTGTGTAATACTATAGCGGCTATAACAACAAATAATAAAAATAAATAAAGCTAAAAATAAAAGGGGTTTTTAAAAGATGTTTTAAATATTGTACGGTGCAGAACCCTTCGTGTGCGAGTCCAACTCGCACTTAGCCGCTTTCTTAAATAAATGAACATCTAATAACTTGTTGGTCTTCTAATGATGCACCCTTTTTTAAATAGCGTCACTCTAATAGAGTCACTCGTTAACTTATTCCCAGTTGACCGCTGTAACTAAGCTAGGGTACCCTGACCACAGAGTTAGGCTACATCCAAGTCGGTCGAAGCTACTTTACTATTCAGTATTTTTAGGACCCCGAAATAGGAATTATTTGAGGTTCACAAAAAGAGCCGCAATCATTATATTAGAGGTTCAATAATATTTTTATGAGAGCAAAATGGTAATTATTTGAGGTTCGATTAAATACCTAACATAAAAAAAAAACTTAAAACATATTATCTCTATACTTACAGTTACAAGTCCTCCGGTTTCCCTTTATACCGTAAAGCCCTCTAATAGTGCTATTACAAAGGAGGATGGCACTATTACAGGAGCGTTATAGGACAGTTATATGACTGTTATGAGCTGTCTAATGTCTTTTATGACAGCCGACCCCCGTTAACACTGGCTGTTCAAATACTGATGCCTTTAATTGCTACTGTTTTAAATTCAGAATGTTTACCGACTTACTGTGGTTTTAATGTAGAAGTTTTGTAAATAAACGTTAATGTAACATATTAGTCTGTGCCTAATTGGCGCACTGCGAGCAAAGGACACGTCACACCACGCTACGCCACGGCACGCCACGGCACGCCACGCCACGTCACGCCACGCCACGCCACGCCACGCCTCGCCACGCCACGCTACGCCACGCCACGCCACGCCATACCACGCCACGCCACGCCACGCAACATGCTCTCATTGCGTATACTGCGTATAAATTTCAGATTATTAAAATTAAAAGAAATTATCGCACGGGAACATACTATCCTATGTCCTAACCCAGGCCATGGTCTACCTGTGAGCCTCATCGAAATCTGTTCAGCCGTTCAGGCGTCAGGTAATCGACTAAGATTACTTCTGCTTTACATAAAATAATTATGAAGTAAGTATGGATGCTTCGCAAGAGGAGAAAGAAAACTGGAAAGAAGATATATAATCAGCCTATAATGTTCCCATTGCTGGGAGACACGCCTCCTCTCTGGAAGTGGGCCGTAATTCACCACGCGGGCCCAGTGCGGGTTGGTAGATGTCACATATTGTCTTCGAATTTTTGGTTCTAGGATATGCCGGTTTCCTCACGATGTTTCTCTTCATCGTTTTGAGAGTAGAGATGATGACATAGTCTACAAAGTAAAGCGCCTGTTTGGGTTCGAACCAACGACCTGCAACTCATAAGTCGCGGCCGTAACCACTGGGCCACCACTACTCGTAACACAAACTAGATTTATGCAAATATCAATAAGAATAATTGCAATATCATTGAAATAGTATTTCTCGCACTCTTTAAACTTGAAGCATCAGGCTAGCATTCTGTGGGTAGTAAAAAATTCACTCGCTGGCGTTCTGCCAATATGCACTTGTTTTGTAGTGGCTCTATTTGTACCGGGTTGTGGGTAGTTGGGGAAAATGGTGGTTTTGAGAAAAGTCTGGATTTTATGAAGACAGCGTTTTTTTCGTTGAAATTATATCTATGTTATATTATTATCGCGTTGATATTCTTTTCAGACAATAAGTAATAATATAAAAGTGTTGGAGACGGTATTTGAAAAAAGATGTGATGTAAAATCTTTTCAAGATGTGTCTTTCTTCACAGACAGTATTAACTCCCGTGACAAATTAATTCGGACTTACTAGCAAATTTCTAGCCCTAAACTAAATCTCGGCCAAATAATTATACATAAATTATATATTTGTTACTTATTTAGGATCTGCAACAAACAATCATCATCGTGATGATTCACCATCTTTCTCCGGCCCTTATCCCAATATATTTATCTTCAACAAAAGATATACTCAATAATTTTATATAACTTTATCGTGCCTGGTAAAAACGGTTTGATTGGCAAAGGAATTCAGTCTAGGACTTGCTTGGTTGCACTTAAAATCTAATAACTAATTTGATAAAGGAATACGCCCTTTGCCATATTACTTGAAATCTTTCTAATAAATAAAAATCTAGTTACAAAATAGTATCTTAATTTTGTCTGAAGCGTTCTTAAATACGATTCTTTCGAGTAGCTCTTTAAAATAAATACTAAAATGGCCCTCTTTTTCTTTGATATCTATGTAGATAAAATATTTGATGGAAACTGCTTGAACAAATGCTGGAAAGATATGAAGAGCTCAAAGTGACTTTGTTGCAATATTCTTTGTAGAAAGCATAAAACGTGTAGTTTTATTGCCAGACAATGTCACTTTTCCAATGTTGTAACTTTTAAAGTTAATCTTCTATATATCAAGGTGGCATGGATATCGACGCGCAACCTGTTACCAGATTCAGTAAATCCTAAATTTTATAAACGTGAAAGTTTGTATGGATGGAGGGATGGATCTTTGTTACTCTTTCACGCAAAAACTACTGAACGGATTTGGATGAAATTTGGCACACATATGGCTTATAGCCGGGATTAACATATAGGATACTTTTTATTCCGATATTCCCACGGGATTCAAAACTTGTGCGGGTGAAACTGCGGAACGCAGCTAATGGTTCAAAAAAAATGCTGTTCCATACATTTTATCCGCGTAGGTATTGCACTATTATTGGAAACAGCAGATTAAAAAAAAAATAACCAACGAAAAATTTAAGTGCAGGGGCTTCTAAAATCATGAACTGAATCTGTAGTAACAGGTTTTTATTTGATGTCCCTGCTACCTTGTATTAAAAATTCTTTTTGTGACTGTCTGTGTGACAGCGTTGTTTTTAAACTTTAGAGTTTTTGTGATGAAATTTTGAATAACGCGGGTTTGCAACAAAAGAAGTGCCAAAGTTTAATTTGACAAGTTCATTAATTAATTCTGAATTGCTTAATTCTCAGTTATCAACTTCAAAGTCTCCATTCAGGAACCGGGTCTTGATCTGTCAGAAATACAATCAATTGATCTTAATTTTTGCCAAGTTTTTGACATTGTTTGTCGCTGAGATGTGATTGCGACTTGAATCTGAGGGGCAATTCTCGTAATTTTAAGAACGTTCACATCTGTCAAAAATACTTCTAATTTCCCTACATTTTGACAAGTTTTTGACATTTGTTTCTCGCCGAGATGAGACTGCGACCAGATTTTGAACCTTTTAAATTGGCCTTCTGAACGTTTGTACAGACAGGCCGTCGATAGAATGCGTTCCTGAAACCTGTCAGTGCGACAATTCTAGTAGCTAATAAAGATCAAATTTGCAAAACACGTATTCGTTTGTATGAAAGTGACAGGTGTCAAGAACGCTTTCTCTCGTCAGCCGCGCTGTGATAGGCCTTCAGGTGGGTGTCAGCTTGTTTGCCATCCAATAAAATAAAAATCTTACCTCTTTTTACAAGTTACTTAGATTTAGCTGGCGAAATAATTATGATGGTACTATAAAGGCCAGGGGCTAAGTATTGCCATAAAACGTGGCCATGCCGCCAGTCTCTTAGGTACAGATGCCAGCAATCAACCTTGAACCTTAATGCTTTAGGGATGAAGTTGAAAATCTATTAAAGAAAATTGACAGATTGTAGTAGTTTGATGTGCTGGCGTCTGTACATTACCGAACATTACCGAATTTTCGACGCCATATTTTAGTTGGTTAATAGTTTTAGTTTGGTTATTATCTTTTAATTTAAATAGTTTGTTAGTTAATTTTTAGTAAGAATAAGAAATTTATTCCGTGGATATATTTTTATCCTCTTTAATAAATAACTTTACACTTCTGCATGTCCCTACTAGGAATACAAGAATACACACACACATACATATATTTTGATACTTTATTTTTTTTCTTAAAGGTACTTAGCTGCAAGTTTATAGAGGCATGAGGAACAGGGTGTATCCTCCATAGAAAAGGGAGGTTCCTCCGACCAGACGAGTATCGTGTCTGGTTGGCAACTGCCCGATGATTCATATGAGACGGTTGTCCACCAGACACTACATGTATCGCGCAAACAGAGCTTACCGCGCGATGCAGGATTTTGCGTGACGACAGTATGCATGTGGGGACGTAGATGCCGCTAGAATTTCATACCCAGCTAGCCAATTTCACATAACATAATCCATATTAATACGCACAATGGTTTAATCATATCCCTTTATGAGGTGTCAAATACACGTTTAACTAGTGCCATAATAATAACTGTTGTAACTAATTGATAGTTTAATTTTATTGGCAGTTAACTCCTTTACGAGGAAATATTAAGTGGTACTCGGGGAATATGGAGAGGGGTTGAATGTCAATTTACTTTCTCTAAGGGGAATAGGTGAAATGAAATGAAATTATTTATTCTGTAAATAGGATATCGGACTTAAAAAACACGGGCACAAAAGTGTTTTTCGCGCAAAAAATATCCTAATTTTTTTCCATCATTCAGGTGCATTCCCCCCGTCTGTACTGGATGGAACGTTGCTTTTACATATTCTAACTATGATATTTATTATTATTGGGGTTTGTGGCTAAGTAATAACGGCGCGCGAGCTGCGCGGGTCGATCGATCAGGTTAAGCTATGCTGGCCGCGGTTGGTCCGTGGATGGGTACCATCTTTAGATATCAAGACCCTCCGTACCTCGGAAAGCACGTTAAGCCCGTTGGTCCCGGCTGTCATTCGTGGATCTTTGACAGTCGTTACGGGACGTCAGAAGCCTGAAAGTCTGACAACTAGTCTTACCAAGGGTTATCGTATTACCCAGTAACTGGGTTGTGGAGGTCAGATAGGCAGTCGCTTCATGTTCAGCTGCATCCGGTTAGACTGGAAGCCGAAGATAGTTGGGAAAAGGTTAAGTAGATGATGATTTATTATTATTTAAAAAAAAACATACAACAAGTTGTAAAGTTTTTTTTCGAGATGTCAAAATTTATAGTTTGTCCACAACATGAACTGCAAAAATAATTGTATTTAAGTTTTGTTTTCATTTTGCACCGTTTTATTGCACTGGGGAGATTCTCCAGTGTTGTAAGGTATTAATATTCTATATGGTTGGATCCAGTTTTATGAAGTAAGTACCAAGTTAAAAAAAAAAAAACATTATAATGTGTGCCAAAGAGTTTTATCATAAGTGATCTCTTTTGAACTCTCATTATGTCTACCTCCCGAACTACCCCGTTGGTCTCGTGGTCGCAAACGCAACTGCTGAGGGTCCTGGATTCGATTTCCAGTTCGGGCTAAGTGTCAGGTTTTTACATTAGGTATTTCAATCAATGTCAAAAATGTAGGGAAATAGAGGTCTTTTTGACAGATTGACAACGCCTTTATATCGTGGTTTGTAAGAATGGTTTTTGTAGTTCAACTGATACCTGAGGGGCAAGGTAATTTCCGTATTTTTATGAACGTTCGCTTTCTAATCTCAGTCTCAATCTGTCAAAAATACCTTTAATTTCCCTACATTTTTGACAAGTTTTTGACATCGATTGTCGCTGAGATGAGATTGCGACTAAATTTTGAACGTTTTTAATTACGGTATTTGGCCTTCTGTTAGGTGCAATCGCGAATCACAAGTATTATGTATATATATAATCTAACTGTTTTATTAATCATGTTTGAACACTTACCGTCTGCAACTACATTTGCATACAAACTTTAACCCTCTGTAGACACTCTCAGACATTGAGTTTCCTTTCTAAGTGCATACAGTCTCCAAGGAACATGATTATAATCGTCCTATATATCTTCAGTGGTGTTTAGTGTCTGTTAACCTGACTATTAACTGATTTACTTCTATAGGATGAAATTGAAAACTTCCGCCAAATGGAAATAGCAGGTGTATAGCTATTATCACAGTCATTATAAATTGTCATTTCTCAAATCTATATTCTTGTAAAAAATCGTGTAATTATCGTCTAAGATAGTGCAAACTAAGTTATTGCCTTCAAGTAGAGACGAATTATCGTCGTTCATCAATCAATCATTCTATGAATCAGCAATCCATTCATGGCTGAGTTCACAACATGAAGCAAGTTGGCAACGCGTTAAACTAGCGGTATTTACATAATTTTGACCGTTCCTATGAAAAAAAAAGGGCGCAAAGACGTTGCCAAATCGCTCCCCTACGTGCACGTAGCACGTGCATCCCTTTTCTTAATGACGTGTTTTTTTCTTCTATAGAATTTCTCCTGTATCGTGGGTGCGTTTACAAGCATTTAAACTCACATACACAAACAGCCAGACCCGGAACAACTACTTGTAGGACACACAAATATTTGTTCCGTGCGGGAATCGAACCCGCGACACGCAGCGCAGCAATCGATCGCTTAACCACTGCGCCAACCGTGCCGTTACGTTGAATTAGATATTTTCATTTGGCGCACCCATCCCATTCCATTCTGTATACAAGATAAAGAGCCCGGTAGTAATGGCCTCGATTTACAAGTTGTTAGTCGTGGGTACAACCCTGGCAGGGTACTTTGAATAATTTATTTTATCATCACTGCTTTCAAAACGGTGAAGGAAAACATCGTGAAGATACCACACTGGGCCCGCATGGTGGATTATGGCCCACTCCTCCTTCACCGAGAGGAGGCCTGTGTCCCAGCAGTGGGAACATTATTGGCTGACTATGCTACCTTTGTCATCGACACGAAAAGATGAATCAGCCAGAGATTGAAACTTAACTCCCCAAATATCTACCCTTGTGTTAACTACGGAACTACCCTCAAGCGGTACCAATAAGTACGGACACAAACCCCACAGAAATTGGATCGCGCCACGCCAGCCTTACGACCTATAATTTATTATAACGGACTCCTGGGGTCAATTAAAGGCCCTGATTAGGGGATTTTTATCCCACAGGCCTCGGAAATGTGGAGATCTTTAATCAGTACAATGCTGATATCATCAGGTTAATCTACACCTTAGCTTTGAGTTTCAGTGTTTTTAAAACGAATTTTTGTAATCTTGTTTTTTGTTATTTTTTCTATTTGTATTTCCTGTTTTTTTTTTGTAAATAAAATATTTTTCTTTTCTGTCTTCATAAACTCAGAGAATTCATATTCATTTATTTGCCAGAATGTAGGTATACAATGCATATATCTTAAAACAATAATGGCCCCTTTACATTCTACCATTACATAATGCTGTGCAAAATTTTTATTATATCTTTCACAATGATATTATATTAATTAAAGGACGATGACCAAAAGTCGTACTAAAAAGTCTCATGCATCAAGATCAAAATATTATAGTAATTATTTTCATAATTTTTTACGACATTACGCGTCGGGTATTTGATTTTTGAACAGGGAATTTAATTTAAAGTAAAAAAGAGTTGATGTTATTTTATTCCCTTTTACGTCTTTCAAAAAACATGTAAAAAAATTATACTTTGTCGATTCTACATTAATTAAAAATAACTAGAATAAAATAGAATAGAATTTTTATTCTAACGATTATCATTTTTTTAAAGCAATAATGACCATTCGTGTATGACAGGTCGAACAAAATAAAGTACCGTAAAACGGGGTGAATCGGGATGCATGGGTGAATCGGGCCGAAAATTTAAAATGGATTTCAACGTTAAAATAATATAGTTTGTTGCCAGAAAAGCCTGTAATGTGTTTACTGTTTCTTAATTAAAGATTAAGTGTCCTTGTTTGCAGCAAACTATATTATTTTAAAGTACAAATCCATTTTAAAGTTTCGGCCCGATTTACCCCTGCATTCCTATTCACCCCGTTTTACTGTACCTAGTTTTTAGGTTATTTAGTTTTTTTTGAAAATCTCCGAAACCCGGGTTTTGTTTACAAAAAGAACTTTTGTAGGAGTTAATATAAGAAGTGTAGAAATTCTATACATCCATGAGCATTGTCCTTTAAGAAAGCAGCAACAACAAATAAAGAGCTCATTTAATAGGACCAAATTAATTAGTTGATGTCAAAGTTATACATGTGGTTATACCTATGCCAGTTCAAGAGAGAAAGTTAGTTTTTTAATAGTTTTAGTTAGTTTGGGATATTATATTTTTATTTAATAATTTTTAGTTTATAAATATTAGTAGGTATTAAAAGTTTCTAAATATTATCTTAAAATAAATAGAGATAAAGTTTAATATAATGTCAGATTAAGAATGTATTGGGAAATTAATTGCTTTAACAAATTGACACACTGCGTCAATTTTTCGTGTTGTAGCCGTTTGTGGTATTGTTTAATTCAATCATAATTTTCGTGCTCTATCCTTATCCCAATGTATTCGTGGTCGGCGTAACATGTCTTATTCTTCCACACTTCTCTATTGGTCGTCATCTCGGTAGCATTGTGTATGATGACTAGGTATGAACGTGAACGAGGCAAGAGGAGTATGTAGTCTAGGACATGCCAGTTTCCTCACGATGTTTTCCTTCACCGTTTTGAGAGCAGTGGTGATGAAATAATTTACACAAAATAAAGCGCCTGCCTAGGTTCCAACGTACGATCTACAACTCTTCTCTCGACATGTCCCTCTTTCCTCCACCTAATGACTATGGACAGCTTTCACGCTTCACTCCTTCACTTCTATTAAAAAAGTTTGGGTTTTAATTTAATACGTCCAATGAGCCTGCATTCAGTCAGCCTGATGAGGCTGACAATTTCTAAGAATTATTATTATTGGCTTTATTATTATATTTTTTTTTTTTTTGAATTTCTAAGAATTCAGTAAGATTGGTGATGACCAATCTTACTGAATTCTTAGAAATTATACCACACGTCCATTCTCGTGTAGTTTTGACCGAAATCCATGTTCTAGTTAGTATCATTATTAAGCTGTAATTATCGAGTTGGAGTCTATTGTTATATTTTCGAGGTAATAAGAGGCCTGCATAAAAATGATGTGAAGGGTAAAATGGGTAGCGGGATCGTCCGAATGGGTAGCGGGATCGTCCGAATGGGTAGCGGGATCGTCCGAATGGGTAGCGAGATCGTCCGAATGGGTAGCGGGATCGTCCGAATGGGTAGCGGGATCGTCCGAATGGGTAGCGGGATCGTCCGAAAGGGTAGCGGGATCGTCCGAAAGGGTAGCGGGATCGTCCGAATGGGTAGCGGGATCGTCCGAATGGGTAGCGGGATCGTCCGAATGGGTAGCGGGATCGTCCGAATGGGTAGCGAGATCGTCCGAAAGGGTAGCGGGATCGTCCGAAAGGGTAGCGGGATCGTCCGAAAGGGTAGCGGGATCGTCCGAAAGGGTAGCGGGATCGTCCGAAAGGGTAGCGGGATCGTCCGAAAGGGTAGCGGGATCGTCCGAAAGGGTAGCGGGATCGTCCGAAAGGGTAGCGGGATCGTCCGAAAGGGTAGCGGGATCGTCCTAAAGGGTAGCGGGATCGTCCGAAAGGGTAGCGGGATCGTCCGAAAGGGTAGCGGGATCGTCCGAAAGGGTTACCGCTGCCCTGGTACATAAAGGGCTAAGGAAGAAACACAAGTGGGTTTTAGTCAGTAAGAGTCTGACACTCCCTTCTGCTCCACCCAGAGCGGGAGGGGTCATTTGATGATTTCCCAACCTCAAAAAAAAAAAAGGGTGTAAAAATACCAAATCAATCAATCAACAATCATTTATTCAAATTAGGCTGACAATCAGCCCTTTTCGAACGTCAAAATGACATAAGACAGTCCCCAAAACGCCCTCCCTTCAACATCTTCTATGTTTAACGGAGCCGACAGTGACTGGTTCTTCTTGTTATTACGAGTATGATATATTTTATAGCACTCTGTGACGCGCACTTAAGTCACGCTTATCGGTGACTTAAGTAGTCCATTTTTACACAGAAACGCGTGAACGCCACTGGGCCACCACTGGTCACAAGGCTAAATAAAAATCATTTACCAGGAATTACTTTTGAACAAAGTTACTTAGTTTGATGTACAGAATGCGTAGATGACGGCTTCGTGAAGGATCTTATGTAAAGCCGGCACTAAAGTAATGTTTTGCTTTATTTTGTCACGATAATTATAGAGTACAGGCTAAGAATACTTACTCAGTTAGACCGTACTTTAGAATGCAGACGACGTTGACTCTGCGAACTACAAAAAAGATACAAAAAGTAACAATTCGTTACCGAGATAATTTTCTCTCTGTTGCTTCCTTTTATAGTTTGTAAATCTAAGGAATAGTAAGTACATAACTGGCGACGTCGTGCACAAAAAGACCAATAGTGAAGTGTATCTATGTATTTAATAAATATGTAAACACTGTAGGCTATCATTCACATAAGAGGGGTAGCTGCTGTCCTTAATGCCATCTGTCAGTTACGAAAGAAAGAAGAAAGATATTACATTTATTTAGCACATACTGAAAGACACACAGTGCACCAGAGACATACATCAGGTAAAAACAAATAAAATCAAATAAAAAGTGTAAAGTCCGATATAAGAAATTAGCAGGAAATTGTGCCTCCCGGGTGCGCCAAAAAGGTCCAGTTCAGCAAAAATGCCAGACAACCAGTGCCTTTTTTTTTTTTTTTTTTCTGGGTGGGAAATCATCAAATGACTCCTCCCGCTCTAGGCGGAGCAGAAGGGAGTGTCAGACTTTTACTGACTAAAACCCACCCGTGTTCCTTCAGTTGCCTGTGCCAGGGGCCACGGTATCTCTTTCGAACAACCCGCAGCCCCGGCGGCAGACAACTAGTGCCTGACGCTGGTTTTCAGCTGGACCAGTGTGTGAGGTAACGGGTGTAAATCGGTATTATACGTGACGTGTGTATGAGGAATGGCGGTAAACAGACAAAGTGTAGGAATCAAATTAAATCATTTATTGGTTTGCAAACATGGGTATTGATTATATGTATTATCAAATCAAATTAAATCAAATCATTTATTCATTTGCAAACATGGGTAATTAGTATACATATAGATGTTTTATTTTTATAATAGTGCTCCATGTTCTACCGTCACATGGGCATGCAAATCGTATTATAATTTTAAGTAACAATTAAGAAATGATGATAATACAAAATACAAATTAATGTCCAATCGTCAAAGAAATGTGAAATCGTTTAAATTTCAATAGATGTCAAATCGTTTGAAATACAAAAAAAAAAAAAACATATTAATAGAAAAGATGTCAAATCGCTTCTAACTACAGTAACAGTGTGTCATATTAATACAAAAATGTCAAATATTATCAAGGTTGCATGTATAATTATAAATCCCTGTACATTCTACCTTAAATTATGCAAACATTTAGTACAAGTGCTTAATAGAATTATTAGTATATGCTGCCAGCCTTTTGGGCACTTATCCCATTGACAGTGATGCGGACGAATTTTTTGATGCCCAATGAGCTCCTGCCTTTTTCTATATTTTTTCGTATTATGTACTTGTATATAATTGTATAAAGTATATATTAGTGTTAATTGGTTCTTGTACAATAAAATAACTTATGAATTAGAAATAAATGGGTATTTAGTACATATATGAAGGAAGGTTTGCACTATAACGCTTGGTGTGTGGTGAGCCAGCGAATTGGTATATTCAACTTAAATACGGAATTCTACAAATACGTAGACTTGTCCGGCAACAGTAGAGCCTCTTTCTTAAACCTCCTTATTGCGAGTTTTTGTTTTTGATCTTCACAATATGTAGGAAAAAAAAATTACCAGTGCGCAAACTGTAACCATGAATACAGCATATTCCAGACCCCTACCGTAGTTATTTATCGTCGGTTATAAAAAAAAAACCAAAGAAAATTTTTTCGCTAGTTTACAGAAGTGAAGTGGTGGCCCAGTGGTAATATCCGTGACTTACGAGTTGTAGGTCACAGGTTCGAACCCAGACAAGCGCTTTACTTTGAGTAAATTATGTCATCACCACTGCTCTCAAAACGGTGAAGGAAAACATCGTGATGAAACCGGCATGTGCTAGAACCAAAAATTCGAAGACATGTGACATCTGCCAACCCGCACTGGGCCCGCGTGGTGGATTATAGCCCACTTAGCACTCAGCAGTGGGAACAATATAGGCTGATTATGGTGGTGATGATGAAGTGTCAGTGGTGATGGAATTAATCAAATGGTACCTACTTATAAATAAATTCAAAGAGGTTCTTTATTTTATTTTAGAATTCTCAAAAACTGCAAGAAATTCATCACAGTTCTACCCCCAACAGGCCAACTCTCAGTACAACAGGCAAATTCCGCCACATACATCCCTGAACGTATGCAGAGCGAATCTCAACCGCTGGCAATAATACCCTCTCCAAGGCTCTCGGGGGAAATATCGCCAGGCTGCCACCTTTACACCGGTGCTCAGTATTCACGGACAGACGTGTAAGCTGCGAGATTTACAACGATTGGAACGTCCGGGACTTCGGTGTGTTTTGTAACGGTGGTGATGGTTTATGGGAAGATGTGTACAGATGAACAGGAAACAAATAAACTTAACAATAAAACAGATTGAATGTCGAAGAAAGAATAACATTTCGTAATCTTCGATACAGGGTGGCAGGGTGGCAGGGTGGCATCCGGTTAGACTGGAAGCCGACCCCAACATAGCAGAGAAAAGGTAGCCAGATGATGCTGAGGGTCTGAGGATGGCAGGGACATCGACGCGCAAACTATAACCTTGAATTCGGCACATGATTCTTAACCTCTTAAAGTAGATTTTTTTTTGTTGGTTATCAATAAAAATCAGCTGTATTAATAGAAAATTACAATACCTACACGGTCAAAATGTAAGGAATAGCAAATATTTTTAAATAACCGACGATAAAATAAAAACTCTTCAGCTTTATTAACAGTATAGATCCTACTAATATTATAAACGTGAAAGTTTGTATGGATGGATGGATGTTTGTTACTCTTTCACGCAAAAACTACTGAATGGATATTTATGAAATTTGGCACACAGATGGTTTATAACCAGGATTAACATATATAATACTTTATTATCCCAATATTTCCACGGGATCGAAACTTATGCGGGTGAAACCGCGGGGCGTAGCTAGTAGGATAAAAAAATACCTACAGAAATATACAAACAGCATCCTCGTAAGAGATCAACACAATTCCACCCGCTATTGTTTAACCAAAAATAACGAGTGCTCTGCAAACCTCAGGAATGTAACAATACCCTCAAATGTTTCCGAATACGGAATATATGTACGTAGAAACTAGACAGGCTGAGATTTTAGACATGTTTGTGTCTAGAGTGCTTTTGTTTTTAGACCAGATTTCCGGTCGAAGTCAAGTTCAAAAAAAAAAAATTATTGGAATTGGTGGCTTTAATCAGAATTTAAATGAAATGTACATAAATCACAACTCATACCTAATTTAACTAACATCATCATCTGCATAACCTTTTCCCAACTATGTTGCGGTCGGCTTCCAGTCTAACCAGATAGATGCAGCTGAATACCAGTATTTTACATGAAGCGACTGACCTTCACAACCCAGTTACTAGGTAATACGATACCCCTTGGTAAGGCTGGTTGTCAGACTTTCAGGCTTCTGACGTCCCGTAACGACTGCCAAAGATCCACGATTGACAACCGAGACCAACAGCTTTACGTGCTTTCTGAGGCACTTCTTGATATATAAAGATTACCCATCCACGGACCAACCGCGGCAAGCGTAGCTTAACCTGATCGATCGGCCTGCGTGGCTGTTATTACTTAGCCACAAGCCGGGGACCTAACCACCTACACACGTAAACCACCTGATTTAAATAACAAATTATCAAAATAAAAATATAAAAAACGAACTAAAACTATGAACTAACTAAAATATGGCGTCGAAAAATTCCTCCACAACGCTGTCGATTGGTAATGTACTCAGAGACTGGCGGCATTGCCATGTTGTATGACAATAATTCTTAGTCCCTGGCCAAGGCCAGCCCTTGGGTCACGGGAAGTGTCAACCAGCCGATTGGAGATTTCATTGAACAAGCCATAAGCAGTCGGACCCCACAGCCCGAGGGTTTAACCACAAATGGCTTGAAAATATAATTACCGATAACTTTATTATACTTTCGTCGCTTGGGGTAATTGATACATATTGTAGATTGCTACTGTGCTCGCTTTCGGCATGTATTAACAAAAATTTATTTGAAAAATCTAGATACAATACTGCATTGTACATAACAGTTCAGTAGTTTTTAACTACGATCAAACATTCCAGTAGACTTGTTTTTAACGATCAGCTATAATGTTCCCATTGCTGGGGCACAGGTACAGGCTCTTGGTGAGAGGGCTGGTAGATGTCACATGTCTTTGAATTTTTTGAATTTTTGGTTCTAGTACATGGTTTTCCTCACGGTGTTTTCCTTCACCATTTTTAGAGCAATGGTGATGAAATAATCTACAGAAAGTAAAGTGCCTGTCTGGGTTCAACTCGTGTGCAACTCGTTAGTTGTGGCCGATACCACTGGGTCACGACTGCTCCCAAATAAACAAAAACAATACGTAAACGGTCACGGGTGTGGAATGGAAGGCGCGACTATCGCAACCCAGCGCAGGGCACGCCACGATAGCGGCGGTAAGACCCCTCTTTGAGGAGTGGCTAGGGAGGCGTCACGGCGCTCTCACCTACCGCCTGACGCAGGTCCTCTCCGGACACGGATGTTTCGGGAGGTTCCTGCACATCATCAGGCGGGAGGAGACGCCCGGGTGTCACCACTGCGAGGATCGCCCAGAGGACACGGTGGAGCATACGGTGGAGGTCTGCCCCGCTTGGGCAGAGCACCGCCGTGTCCTCGTAGAGGCGATCGGCAGCGGCGGCGACCTCTCGCGCCCGGCCCTGGTGCAAGCCATGGTCCGGGGCGAGAGGGAGTGGGAGGCGGTCACCTCCTTCTGCGAAGCAGTCATGCTAGCGAAGGAGGTGGCGGGATGGGCGAGGGAAAGATCCTCACGCCTCAGCCGCCGAGGGAGACGCTCCGGGCGTCGGGAGCCGCGTGACGACTCCCGGCCACCGTAGGCGCGGGCCTGCGGGCGGAGAGCAATGGGTAGCTCTCCGTCCGATCAGGACCAGGCCCGTGCCGGACGGCGTGTATGTGTTCCACGCGCGCCTCAAAGAGATGTCAGCGTAGTTGACGGGGCCCGACAGGGCCGAAGCCTGCCGGGGTAGCGGGATTGTCCGAAAGGGTTACCGCTGCCCTGGTATGTAAAGGGCTAAGGAAGGAACACGGGTGGGTTTTAGTCAGTAAGAGTCTGACACTCCCTTCTGCTCCACCCAGAGCGGGAGGAGTCATTTGATGATTTCCCATCCTGAAAAAAAAAAAAAAAAAAAAAAAACGGTCACGGGTAGTTTAACTTTAAAATTCAGCAGTAACACATTCAAGCGTGTCTGCTGATGTAAAATCGTGCTTTATCGAATTTTATCCGATTTTATTGCATATTAACAACATTTTTAATGCTCAATTTATTTACGAGTCGGTAATTAAACGCTTCGTTCAATTTTTTAATGAGTAATTTAATTAAACATTGCTCAATTTATTTATACCTGATTAATTTTATAAAATGCTTGTTTAATAAATGAAAATTAATTAAAAATAATGTCGAGTTGATACTTAAAGTTTCTATGGAATATGGCTACAGATCGGCTACGCCGTAGCGACTTTGCTACGCTTGCTCCGATTTCGTAGCTAAATCAATCTCCTATCAAAAGCAAGCAGAGTAAGGTCTAAACGTTTTAGCTAAATACTCTTTGCAAGACAATTACTCGTCTATTCGTCTTTCATTATATCCCTGGTCCCCAATTCTGTATTATTCCCCGCTAAATCTTACCACGTACAAACCACGTCAATATCGTGTCTTGTTAACGGCAAGGAATCGAAATATCAAACGTACGGACAACATGTATTTTGACTCCCGCCATTCATTCGCGTCCATTTTGCCCGATTTCGTTCATTGTGTCATAGAGAATACGTTAATAGCAGATATAATATAATAATAATAATGTTTATTTTCTACCACAAATAACACCTATCAACCAAAACTTAAAAACGGAAAAATAATAATTACGATATTACAATGTTTATTTGTGGGGGGAGACTGGTGCCTAAACTAAGCCGTGGCCTGTACTTCAGGACACCAGTGACTCCCCCTATAGGAAAAATAGCATCATAACAATAGTATCACCAGTATAGATATGATATATAAATATAATCAATTTGTTGAAAGAGAAGGAAAACAAAGAAACATAAAAAAAATAAAATAATAACAAACAAAAAGAAAAAACCTAAAATTTGTGTGTAGTGTAGTGTAGTTCGCGTTGTAGCGGGGGTGTGGGGTGTGTGTGTGTGGTGTGTGAGTAGCTGTCTGGATGCAGGAAGTATGGGATTGGTTACTTTATAATATTTCTATCATGTTTTTACAACGAGCAGCTCTTCTGTTTTTAAGTAGTCTAATTTTAGTAGCCAGTTAGATATTGTGCTTTTACATTTCATTTTATTGTACTTAAAAATAATTAATTCCTTATTTAATTTATTGTAATGTCTGGGCCCTCGAAAAGTATAACATTTTTGGGCAAACTCTGTATTAAATTTAGTGGTGTTACATATGAAATACTGCGTCCTAGTGGTTAATTTAGAATAATCAAAAGAGGGATAGAGACTGTGTCAAAAGCCTTGGCAAGATCGAGAAAGACGGTCAGGCATTTTTGTTTTCATTTAAGTTTCTTACCAAGAAGTCAGAAAAAGTGTGAACGGCTTCATCAGCGGATTTACGCGCTCGAAATCCATATTGTGTGCCAGCAAGCAACTTTTCTGACTCTACGAACTTTATAAGTCTGTGGTTAATCGTACGCTCAAATACTTTAGATAAAGAAGAAAGGATAGAGATGGGTCTATAGTTGTTGACTCAGCCTGTATCCCCTGCCTTATAGATGTTGTGATTAACTAAGGGATTGACGTGGTTTCGAAATAAGGAATCGTTAATTAGGGCCCCTGCTTTAGAATTGCCTGTGGAATTGAACATGGTACTCGTACGGCATGCCTTATACAGGCTGAAATTGAAAACTTGCGCCAACTCGAAATACAAGGTGTAGTAACTGTTACATAATCAATATAAATTGATATTTACCAATTCTTTTCTTGAAAACAATCGTTTAGGGCAATAACTTGGTTTGCACTCAAACTAAGTTATTGCCTTCAAGTAAACCCCTTAATTAAAAACGCAGCGACAATCAAAGTAAAAATTTGTCAAAACATTTGGGAAATTAGATATATTATTGACAGATTGAGACAGATCAGACTGTGAAAATTACGAGAGTTCTCTTATCTTTTGACGGGTACCTATATTCAAATTTTATTTATATTTTAAATTGGCGTTATTTCAGGTTAAACAAATATCAACTTTATAAGAATGGAAATTAAGTTGATTTCAGAGTGACTCGCACTATTGAAAAAGTTATAAAAATGTTTGAAATTGCAGCGTAAACTGAGCTTTATTGTGTAGGAATTAAACTTATTTTTCCATAAACTCGTATTTGTTTACATTTTTGCCGAATATGTCGCGATTCAAATTTACATTACCTTCTTCATTATCTATATAACTCGTTCCTGACACCTGTCAGCGTGACAATTCTAGTAGCTAATAAAGATCAAATTCGCAACACACGTATGCGTTTGTATGAAACTGACAGAACTCATTCTCTCGTCGGCCGACCTTTACCTCATAATAACACTATAAAATAAAAATAGTAAATTAATTCATTCATTCGCTAATATACCTTCATACAAATCCAAAATCTAACTTGTCAGTCGCCAAACTTCATTCAGTCCTGACAAGTTAAATGTTGATAGCTTCCGCATTTCTGCCCACGCGCTAGAGGCAAGCGGCGTGAGGATTGACATCCCTAAACAGATGGCTTGTGGGAGGCGGAAGATGGATAGAGGAGTCTTATTGACTAGATGTGGTATTGTTTGAAAGCTACTGGGACCTCTGAAGGACGAAAAAATAGAAAAATTAGGTGTCAATTGACTGGTGTCAAGAGACTTTAAACTTCTACTGCTACAAAGAAAAAAAAAAATCGTTTATTTACCTCAAAAACGCCGATTAAGGCACCTGTCCCACCTTCTGCGAAGCATTAATGCTCGCGAAGGAGGAGGCGGAGCGCGTGAGGGAGAGGCAATCTCTGCACCCTCACGCGCCCAGCCGCCGCAGGAGACGCCCTGGACGGGAGTCAACAGCCGACTCCCGGCCACCGTAGGCGCGGACTTGCGGGCGGCGAGCAATGGGCAGCTCGCCGCCCAGTAAGGACCAGGCCCGGGTCGACGGCGCGTTGCGTTCCACGCGCGCCTCAAATAGATGTAAGCACGAACTGACGGGGTCCGCTAGGGCCGATGCCGCCGGGGCTGCGGGTTGTTCGAAAGAGATACCGTGGCCCCTGGCACAGGCAACTGAAGGAACACGGGTGGGTTTTAGTCAGTAAAAGTCTAACACGCCCTTCCGCTCAGCCCAGAGCGGGAGAGGTAATTTGATGATTTTCCACATCATACTTATAAATTTTTGATTTATATTGTATCTAATAAAATTATGCTGGTTCAATATTTTTGTATTGTAATTAGTGATTGTTATTTTGCTTTTCGTGTGACTAAATTATAATGGACTTAAGTGCAAATAAGTTGCCGTGATTTCTATAAATATCGAATTAAAATAATTTACTGAAGTTGTTTGAATTTCATTTATTATAAGCCCTGTGTTTAATCAGTTACTAAAATATGCTATTAGTTAATCGCTGATTGTTCACACTGCTGGCGAGAACTCTCCACTAGTTTGTCGCAGCGACAAGAGTTATCAAAGAAACAACGACAACATCTAAGTACTTGGTAGCTCTACTTGCTTTCAGTAATAGAGTCCAATGGACGTTGTCATTTAGTCTCCTCGAATCGTTCGGCACCCGATACATGTCTCATTCTCATAAGAAATTTATACAATAGAAATAAGTCAGCGCCTGACTTAAATTTACGTATATTTAGTAGCCAATTTTTAATCACGTCTAAACTGGTCTGTAGAGTAGGTATCTTAATTTGACAGGAATAAACTAATATTTATCTTCTGTCCTTTTCTTAATGAAATAGAAAGAAAAAGATGCATTGAACTTAAATTTAGTTTAGTTTGTGACCCAGGGAATCGGCGCCAATGAGTTTTATTATTAGTGGAATACAAATCTCTCCTATGGACCTCTCCTATATAATAGACTAAACACGAAAGCAAACATTTATTCTCTGAACTATACAAATTGTAAGAGAATCCTCAAGGAGGCTCTCCAAAGTATGTCTTACGAAAAAACAGAGAATTTACTAAGTGTGTTAAAGTAAATTTAGGTATACAAATATTTATCAAATTTAGAAACTAGGAGTTATGCTACTCAACTTATAATTATTTTTCTATTGTCAACTTTTGATTATTTATTAATTTTTTAAGACTATTTTAGCTCTTTTCGCCTGAAACACAGGATTTCCTAGTTCAGGCACGTAAGTCTTAGGAATATAAGGCTTAGGAATATAATTTACAAACAAAAATACCTTGACACATCTAGCCTTGTCACCTGACAGTAACTCCACGCATTTGTCGGAACCGTGTAGTGTATTCAGTCGCTATTGTTTTCACGCGGCGCGGCTCAGCTTTGTGAGCGATGCGATGCGGGCGAGGGGCGGGGGGACCCACGTATGTAAAACTTAAGTTGATAACTTGAGAATGAGGGAAATACAGTCTAGTTCATTAAGTAAGTTAATGTTAAGATAAGGAGTATTCATTATGGGGTGCCAGGGCAGAAAACCTCCACGTGTGCCCGGGGACTGGAGTGCCCTTCTGGATACGTCCGGGGGGAAGACCAGTTTTCGGGCCGGTGCATCCTGGGGTGTGGGTAGCTATTTCTCATTGGGATTATTTCCCAATGAAATCTCGCTGCCCGCATGCTAATGTTCTGCCAAGAGGAACGCTCCACACAAATCGCTAAGAGGAGCAGAGCGGCAACTGTGTGGAGTAAGAGCGGGCCTGGTGTGCACTTACCCTGCCGCCGGGCAGGCAGGAGGGGTTACCCCCCCCTTCTGCCACCGTTAATATCGTAGCCCCGAAGATTGTCAAGGTCATGTCTCTGACTTTTGACGGGGGTCGAGGGTCTTGGCTTAACCGCCCGGACCGCGAGGAAGATTAACCTCTATAAAAAATTCCCCAAACCTCCAAGCGGCGGCGCACCGAGAGGGAGGTAGTAAGCTTGGCTAATGGGTAGCTTGATTTAGCCGCTAGTGCGAACCACGCATTTTTTGAGCAGGTACAAAAAGTTTATTACTCGTGGGAACAAAATGGAATTTTTTTTAAAACAAAACCCAACAACGAAAGAAGTGAGGAGTGATGCGGGGTCGGAGTCCGACGCTGCATCTGGAGGAGAAAGCACGGGAGGCTCAGGGAGCCCTCGCCGTGAGAAGGAGATGGCCGCTGCGACGACAAGAAAGGTCCAAAGCAAGCGGCCAAGGTCAGTGGACGGCCAGGGGTCGTCCTCTGACGGGGAGCTGGCCTCGGCTCGGAAGATCCCCACCAGTAGGCGGGGAGGAGCCCGAGAGCGAGGCAAAGGGAGGGGGCTCACCGCTCGGGAGGCGGCAGAACGAGCGGAGGAGCCCGTAAAGGAGGGGACCGGTCGCGCGGTCGCATCGGAGACCTCAAGCGACGAGGCGGGTGAGGCTGGCGGCCCTGATGCGGACCGCAAGAAGAAGTTTGCGGCGGTCGTGGAGGCCGCGATCTGGGACGTGGCCCTGAAGAAGTTGCAAACTTTCAAAAACAGGGCCATAGTCTCGGCAAAGGCCTCCATAATGGCGGCAGCGGAGGCCATCCACTTGGGGCCCCCGCCGGACGGAATGTCCGAAATGCGGGCGGAGGTGGCCCGCTTGACAGCGGCCATGGAGCTCCTCCGAAAGGAGAATAAGGAGCTCCGAGTGGACCTGGCCGGGCTGCGAGCAGCCGGCCCCCGGGAGGTGCCGCAGGAGGGGGCGCAACAGGGGCGGCCAGTACCTGCTGAGGACCGGGTCCTGAACCTGGTGCGGTAGGAGCTGGCTGCCTTTCAGAGCCGGTTCTCCGCCCTGGAGGCCATCGTCCTGCGCCCCCCGCTGGCGGCGGACCGGCCGGCCTCGGGCCAGCGGAAGGCGGTGTCGTATGCTGCCGCCGCGGCTGTCACAGCCACGGCCACGGGGCAAGCAGCAAAACGGACCGCCCCGAAACTCGCGAAGGCCACAGCCCCAGCCCCAGCCCCAGCCCCGGCGGCGAAACGGCCGCCCCAACCGCCTCCTGCATCGCTTCCGGCCGACGCCGATTGGCAGGTGGCCGGGCAGAAGAGGAAGGCGAGCAAGGCTGCAAGGGCGGCCAAAAGAAGAGAGAGGCGGCAACGGCGCAAGGAGCGAGGCGTCGCGGCTAGGCTTCGTGCCCCAAAGACCGCAGCTGTAGTGATCACACTACAGCCGGAAGCGGAGAAGAAGGGCATGTCCTACCGCGACGTGCTTGCCAAGGCTAGGGCGGCGGTGAACCTGCAGGAGCTCGGCGTTGCTGAGGGCATCCGGCTAAGGGTCACTGCGACTGGGGCCCGGATGCTGGAGGTCCCTGGTGAGGCTAGCGGCCCGACTGCTGACGCTCTGGCCGAAGGGCTTAGAGCGTCCTTAAATGCGGACGAGGCCCGAGTGTCCAGACCCACCAAGAGCGCTGACGTGCGCATTCTGGGTCTGGATGACTCTGCGACGATGGAAGAGGTGGTGGCCGCCATCGTTAGGACTGGGGGGTGCTCTGCCGAGCAGGTGAGAGCGGGCACTCTCCGTCCTGACTCCACGGGGATGCAAGCCATCACGGTGAGCTGCCCCGTGCCGGTGGCCCAAAAGCTAGCCGGGGAGGGCCGAAGGCTCCTGGTGGGCTGGGTTTCCGCGCCGGTGAAACTGCTGGAGCCCAGACCTCTGAGGTGCTTCCGCTGCCACGTGGGGGCTAATTGCACCTCGGAGGTGGACCGCAGCAATCTCTGTTTCCGCTGTGGTCAGCCCGGTCACAAGGCCGGCTCGTGCATCGCCATGCCGCACTGCTATGCATGTGCGGCAGCCGGCAAGCCGGCCGATCACCGGGCTGGGAGCAAGGCCTGCGCTCCACCCGCCAAAGCCAGGGGCAGGGGCAAGCCCTCCACCACCGCCGTCGCCGGCGCAGCCGCCATCACCACCGCCGTCGCCGCTGCCGCCTCCACCGTGACCGCTGCCGCATCCGCCGTGGCTGGGCCCTTACAGAGGGATCGGGAGGCTGATATGGAGTGCTAATAATAGCCCCATTACGCCTCCTCCAGGCGAACATCAACCACTGCGCCTCCGCTCAGGATCTGTTGCTCCAGAGCATGGCGCAATGGTCGATTAACATCGCCGTGGTCGCTGAGCCGTACTTTGTCCCGCCCAGAGACGACTATGTGGAGGACCTGAGTGGCTCAGTGACCCTAATTTCGTCGGCCGCCGCCGGTACCCCGTCCCTCGAGGCTATCAAGAGAGGACAGGGTTGCGTGGCAGCACGGTTCGGGGAGATAGTCGTGGTAGGGGTATACTTCTCCCCGAGCCGAACTCTCGCCGAGTTCCACAACTCCCTCGCGGAGTTGAAAGTCGTCGTCATCGGGTTCCGTTCCCTCCCCGTGCTCGTCCTCGGGGACTTCAATGCCAAGAATGAGGCTTGGGGTTCCCGGCATACGGACACACGGGGCAGAATGGTGGAGGACTGGGCTCTGGAGATAGGCCTGGTCGTCCTAAACCGGGGTTCGGTCCCAACATGCGTGCGGATGCGGGGTGAATCAGTGGTGGACATCTCGTTCGCCAGCCCCGCTCTGTCGCCGCATGTCGTCAACTGGCGTGTCTTGGAGGAGGTGGAGACCTATTCCGACCACCGGTATATCCGGTTCGACGTCTCCGCCCAGACCTCGAGCGCGCCGGTCCGACCGGCCCTGGGTGGTCCGCGGTGGGCGCTGAAACAGCTGGACCGGGAGCTCCTCCTGGAAGCCTCGATCGTGCAGGCCTGGGTGTCACCACCGGACAGGCCTGCTGACATCAACGACGAGGCAGAGTGGTTCCGGGAGGCCATGTCCGAAATATGTGACGTGGCAATGCCCCGGGTCCGGTCGCCCGGCGCCAGGTGTACTGGTGGTCGCCGGAGCTAACGTCTCTGCGCGAGGCGTGCCTGGTTGCGCGTCGCCGGTACACCAGGCACCGCAGGCTGCGTATCCGCCCTCCGGATACGGAAGCCGTGCAGGCGGAGCTGTACGAGGGGTACAGAGCGGCGAAGACCGCCCTCCGAGCGCAGATCTTGCGGGCCAGGGGGCTGGCCCGCGAGGAGTCGCTGGGGACTCTGAACAGAGACCCGTGGGGACGCCCCTACAAAATGGTACGGGACAAACTCCGCCCATGGGCTCCCCTGTTGACGCAGAGTCTCCGGCCCCAGCTCGTGAAGGACGTGGTGAGCGCTCTGTTCCCTTCGCGAGGGGAACATACTCCCCCGTCCATGGCTCCGCCTCCTGCGATGCCAGATGCGGACCACACTGACGACGACGACGATGCTCCGGAGGTGACCGAGGTAGAGTTGAGAGTGGCGGTACGTAGGCTGAATGCCAGGAACACCGCCCCAGGACCCGACGGCTTACCTGGAAAAGCTTGGGTCCTGGCCTTGGAGGCTCTCGGGCCTCGACTAAGCGGGCTACTAAGCGCATGCTTGGACAGGGGCCGGTTCCCACTTCGTTGGAAGACGGGGAAACTGGTCCTCATCAAAAAGCCGGGGCGCCCTGCGGACTCTCCGTCCGCTTACCGGCCCATCGTGCTGCTCGACGAGGTGGGCAAGCTCTTTGAAAGAGTAATTGCAGACCGCCTTGCCGGGCAGCTGGTGCGGGTGGGGCCGGATTTGGCGGACAGCCAGTTTGGTTTCCGCAGGGGGCGCTCTACGGTGGATGCCATCATGCGCGTGCGAGCCCTCACGACGGGGGATGCTGTGGCCCGGGGTGGGGTTGTCTTGGCGGTGTCTCTAGACATCGCCAATGCCTTCAATACCCTGCCCTGGAGTTGCATCAGGGAGGCACTCGGGTATCACCGGATGCCGACCTACCTCCGTCGCATTGTCGAGGCCTATTTGACGGACAGGGCCGTCATCTACCCCGGTCACCGGGGAGAGTGGAGCCGTCGAGAGATGTCGTGCGGTGTCCCACAGGGATCGGTCCTAGGGCCGCATCTGTGGGATATCGGGTACGACTGGGTGCTGCGCGCCGACCTCCCTGATGGCGTCAGCGTAGTTTGCTACGCTGACGACACGCTGGTCCTGGCGCAGGGGAGGTCGCACCAGGCGGCGGCCGAAGCAGCGACACGCGGGGTTGCGACAATCGTCGAGAGGATCCGGCAATTGGGACTCGAGGTGGCATTGCACAAATCTGAGGCCATGTGTTTTCATGGTCCTCGGGACGCGCCACCGTCGGGTTCACAAATAACGGCGGGAGGGGTTCACATCGGCGTCGAGCTGACGATGAAGTACCTAGGACTCGTCCTCGACAGCCGGTGGAATTTCGTGGAGCACTTCCGACGTTTGGCTCCCAGACTGGAGCGGGCCATGGCTGCCTTGAGGCGGCTCCTTCCGCATCTAGGGGGACCAAACGCCTCCTGCCGGAGGCTCTATGCGGGGGTCGTGCGGGCCATGGCCCTTTACGGGGCACCAGTATGGGCGCGATCCTTGAGGCGGCGACCAGCCCGCCGGTTGATCGCGTCCCAAAGGGTCATGGCTGTCCGGCTCATTCGAGGATACCGCACGGTCTCCGCTGAGGCGGCGAGCCTCCTTGCCGGATTGCCGCCATGGGATCTGGAGGCCAAAGTCCTCGCCCACATATGGGAGTGGCGAGAGGAGGCAAAACGCCGGGGCGTTGCTCCGCTGCCGCGAGAAATCACGGTACAGCGGACAGAGCTCCGGCGGGATCTGATAGCGGCATGGAGAGTGCGATTGTCGCAACCCAGCGCTGGGCACGCCACAATTGCGGCGATAAGTCCCCTCTTTGAGGAGTGGCTAGAGAGGCGCCACGGCGCCCTCACCTTCCGCCTGATGCAGGTCCTCACCGGACACGGTTGTTTCGGGAGGTTCCTGTTCAGGATAAAGCGGGAGGAAACGCCAGGGTGTCACCACTGTGGGGATCGCCCGGAGGACACGGTGGAGCATACGGTGGAGGTCTGCCCGGCTTGGGCGGGGCCCCGCCGTGTCCTCGTGGCGGCGATCGGCGGCAGCGACCTCTCGCGTCCGGCCCTCATACAGGCCATGGTATGGAGCGAGAGTGAATGGGAGGCCGTCACCTCCTTCTGCGAAGCAGTAATGCTCGCGAAGGAGGAGGCGGAGCGCGTGAGGGAGAGGCAATCGCTGCACCCTCGCGCGCCCAGCCGCCGCAGGAGACGCCCTGGACGGGAGTCAACAGCCGACTCCCGGCCACCGTAGGCGCGGGCCTGCGGGCGGCGAGCTATTGGCAGCTCGCCGCCCGGTAAGGACCAGGCCCGGGTCGACGGCGCGTTGTGTTCCACGCGCGCCTCAAAGAGCTGTCAGCACGAACTGACGGGGTCCGCTAGGGCCGATGCCGCCGGGGCTGCGGGTTGTTCGAAAGAGATACCGTGGCCCCTGGCACAGGCAACTGAAGGAACACGGGTGGGTTTTAGTCAGTAAAAGTCTGGCACTCCCTTTTGCTCCGCCCAGAGCGGGAGGAGTCATTGGATGATTTCCCACCCAGAAAAAAAAAAAAAAGGAGTATTCATTATTGAGTCTATTTTATTTTTTATTTATTTTTTTAATAAACGTTGCCCCACACTAGGAATTACTCCTGTATCGTGGGTGCGTTTACAAACATTTAAACTCACATACACAAACAGCCAGACCCGGAACAACTACCTATAGGCAATACAAATATTTGTTCAATGCGGGAATCGAACCCGCGACACGCAGCGCAGCAGTCGATCGCTCACCCACTGCGCCAATCGTGTCGACAAATCGTCAATTATTTATTAGGTTAAGTCAGATTTTTGAAAATATCTACTTTTTGAACTCATAGCTGTATGAGCGTAATCTAACTGGATTGTGGAGGTCAGACAGGCAGTCGCTCCATGTAAAATACTAGTATTCAGTTGCATCTGGTTAGACTGGAAGCCGAAACCAACGTATTTTTTTTTTCTTTTAAAACACGTTGCCCCACACTAGGAATTTCTCCTGTATCGTGGGTGCGTTTACAAACATTTAAACTCACATGCACAAACACAAACAGTCAGACCCGGAACAACTACTTATAGGCCATACAAATATTTTTTTATTTTTCTTTTATTTTGGAATAGACTAGGCAGATGCTGATCATGATGAGATAGATGTATGAGCGTAAACGAAGCAAAAGGAGTACTTATGTTAGGATTGTAGCAGGTGGTGTTCTGAAGTTCCTACCTACCCCATAGGGTAAAGATATGAGATTATGTATGTCCAAAAAGTGTGACAATAAGTACGAGATGAGAAGCGCAAAAATCTGTTTATTTAATTTTATTCTGGAAAAAAATTAGTGCATCAATCTGTAAAAGAGAAGGCCGATATTTAATAATTGGACGCCAAAATGTCGTGTAGCGACGAGAAAAGCTTAAGTTTGACTTTAAATTAAACTAAAGTAAAAGTTAAAGATAATTATATTAAAGAAAGGGAGGTAGAATCAAAAGATATATTTAGAAGATATACAAAAGATGGAGATGGACTGAAGAGTGGTGTGTAGTGTGTGGAGGTGGGGTGTATGAGTGACGATGCACGATAGGTGGGTTGAGGAGGCTGAGGTGGAGTTGCAGATGGAGCTGAGGAGGTAGACCGACGCGAGGCAGGTGCAGGTGCAGGTGCAGGTGCAGGTGACGGCAGGTGCTGCTGCATGGGCATTAAAAATATCGGCCTTCTCTTCTACAGATTGATGCAATTATTTTTTTTCAGAATAAAATTAAATAAACGACTATTACTGATACATTTTTGAGAATGACCACTTCCCTGACGATCTGACAAAGCATGTCGGGGATAAAACTTACTCCAGAAGGTCAATTCTCGTAATTTAAAAAAAACTTTTTATCCATATTATGTGTTAGTAAAAAAATATTATATGTTACATTGAAATATTAAAAAACATTTAAAAATAAAATAATTACATTTGATAAATCATTAAAAAATTAAATCAATTACTCTTAAAAATTAAACAATTCATTGAAAAAAATTTAACAATTACTTTTAAAAATTAAACAATTACTTTAATATTTTTTTTTAAACATTCATAATCTCGTCGCAGTCTCATCTCGGCGACAAACAAATGTCAATAATGTAGTGACATTAAAAGTATTTTTGACAGATTGAGACAAATTAGACTGAACGTTCTTAAAAGTTACGAAATTGCAAGGAATATCTACTAACTTAAATGGATGTTCGATGAGATAAAAATAACAAGTGCTGGTATAAATAAAAACACAAAAACTCTGCATGAAAAAACTGTTATGAGTACCAATATCGCGGAGAAAAATACTCCGTTGAAAATGTGTTGAACAAAAACAAAACATACCAAGAGTATCCATTTTAATATGAACCGATAGTTTTTACGAAGTATCGTCTCGTGGAACCTTTTTCATTGATATTCTGTTCGCGACCATAATTCTCTTTCAAAATATACAATTTCAAACTGAATTCAGTGTTTTACTGCGGAATTATTTTTGTGATATTACGGTTTTTGTTCTTATGTGAAAATAATTATTGGAAGCTGTTTTGTTGGGCATGTATCAGGGGGCTTGCGGCTAAATAATACCAGCCGCACAGTTCAATCGATCAGGTTAAGCTACGCTTACCGCGGTTGGTCCGTGGATGGGTGATCATCTTTACGCTCGGCTGTTATTCATGGATCTTTGACAGTCGTTACGGTTTGTCAAAAGCCCGAAAGTCTGACAACCAGTCTTACCAAGGGATATCGTGTTACCCAATACCTGGGTTGTGGAGGTCAGATAGGTAGTCACTCCGTGTAAAATACTGGTATTCAGCTGCATCCGGTTAGACTGGGAGCTGTCCCCAACATAGTTATCTATTGTAAGTTGGAGCATCTATAAAAGTTGTTTGTTGTAAGACACTTGCTTCGTAAATGGGGCTTTAGAGTGAAATTGATAATTTTGTCGTATTCTTGGTTTAATCGTACTAATATTACAAACGCGAAAATTTGACGGATGGATGGATGTTTGTTATTCTTTCACGCAAAAGCTACTGAACGGATTTGGATGAAATTTGGCGCACAGAAAAATGATTTTTGTTATAAGTATGTATATGCATTTAGGAAAAGTAAAAGCTGTTATTTCAACATTACAAACAGACACTTCAATTTAATTTATTTAGTGCGGGTTGATAAATGTCACATCATGTTTTCGAATTCCTGGTTCTAGGACATGCCGGTTTCCTCACGATGTTTTCTACACCGTTTTGAAAGCAGTGGTGATGAAATTATTTACAAAAAGTAAAGCGCCTGCCTGGGTCCGAACCTATGACCTACAAATCTTAATTCACGGCCGTTAGCACAGGGCCAACACTGCTCTTAAAATAAAAAGATTTTTGGTAAATCACGATACAGGCATGAGTAAATGCGCTCTACTGGTGAATTTAAATGGACAGTTCTGCCTTTTGGAGTTGTCATGCAAATACAAAAGCCTTCAAAAATGCTTTGGCTAAAACTCTAAAATAAATGAAAAGCCTCGGAAGGCAGTCAGGCAGTAGTTTCCGCTCGCGATTTAAAATAACGTTGGAATTGGTGCAAGGATTTAAGAGGGGTATAGAGGTATGAGGAACAGGGTTTAAAGTTCACTCATCCTCCATAGAAAAGTGAGGATCCCCCAACCAGACGGGTGTTTTGTCTGGCGGGCAACTGCCCAACGATTGATGTTGGGAAGTTGGTATATATGCTAATTGCGCGGTAAACTCTGCTTGCGAGATGCAGGATTTGCGTGACGTCAGTATGACGCGTTGTTCGCATGTGGCGTTGTGGATACCGCTACAGGGGCTTTTGGGCCAAATAACAGCCATGCGGTTAGGTTTGATATGTATTTTCCACGATTACTACATCGACGGGTGTCTATTCTTGAAGGCCATACAAAATCAATCTATCGAGCCTTTTCCCAACTATGTTGGGGTCTGCTGCCAGTCTAACCAGTTGCAGCTGCATACCAGTATTGTAGATGAAACGACTGTCTATCAGATCTGATCTGATCAAGATTATGTCTGGACTTTAAAAGAGACTGTGACCTCTGAGTTTGTTTCGGCCTTTCTTCTCAGATTAGTCAGATGGGAAACGCCGACCTCATCTAGTTTAAAAATATCATTGACGTGTAAAAGTGTTTGTGCAAACCTTTTTATAGAAAATAAATCATTTATTAGACCTATCAGTTACTTGGGTAAGACTCGTTGTCAGACTTTCTGACAAAGCTTTGTTATTATAATTATGTCATTCCTGTGGAGATGAAAGGTGTAATAGGTACTTGTATTACTAGTCTTATCTCCTTTCAACATTTCACGACATACAAGTCTTTAGACAAATAGGAATTTGCAATTCAAATGCACACACCGAATTCAAAACCTAACATTTCCTCCTCCTCACGACACTCGTTGCCAAAACCCATCACTTCTACTCGTATATTTCCCAATTTCTGTATTTCCAGTGATATAACCGTATGCAACTTAGGACCGAGCAGACGAGCTACTTTGGAAATTGGCGATCGGTGATTTTGCGACTGCTTCGATGCTGCATTGCGGTTGGCGACTTTCTGCGTTCGATTGCTGTATTAAAATCGCGTGAGTACCGTAGTCGGTAGTCATATTGATTATATATTTTTTATATATATATATTATGTTTATGTTACACACATTACATATTATGTTACATCTCTCATGCCTTTATATCTCGATGGTGGTCGCATTGACTATACTGAAACCGCTAAAGATCTGGGCGTAGTTATTGACTCCAATCTTTCGTGGCGTGCTCAGGTCAATGAGGTTAGCCGAAAGGTACATTTCTCCTTTCATTCACTGAAATGCCTTCAGGGTCTTCTGCCCTTGAAGACTAAAATTTCTTTGGCACAAACACTTATTCAGCCGATTATAGATTATGCCGACGCCTGCTACCTGGATGCTACTGAGGAGCTATTAAACAAGCTTGAGCGCTTGCAAAACCTGTGCATTCGCTTTGTTATCGGTCTTCGAAAGTATGACCATGTTTCACACCTTCGCAAGGAACTCAAGTGGCTCCCAATTCGCCTTCGCAGGAACACTCGGATTTTATGTCTACTCTTCAACATCTTACACAACCCGTCTTATCCTTGCTACCTGCGTGAGCGTTTTTCTTACGATCGCTCTAGCGCCGCACCGTGTAGATCACACCTAAGATCCATCCTTAAATCTCATCCTCATAAAACGAGCTACTATTCTTATTCCTTCTCTGTCCATGCTGTAAGGTTGTGGAACTCACTTCCGCCTAGCATTCGTGATTTAAAAACTATTTCTCTTTTTAAACGTCGAGTAAAAGAGCATTACCTTTCCTCTATACTGTGAGTATTTGTATATATATATTTGTTATATATTTTTGTATTATGTATTTAATTAAATATATTATTATTTTTTTTTTTTTAATTTTTTTTTTTGCGCTATATGTGTAGATGTATTTAATATTTTTGTTTTAGACTTCACACATTCATATTTTGCTCTTCTTGTTCTCACACACTATTGTCTACATTTCTTTTTTTTACTTCTCCTTTCGCAGGTCTGCTGGAAGAAATTTCTTAAGAAATAAGCAGTACCTTTGTACTCATGTTATAATTCTGTCATATCAATTTGTATTTTACTGTGTGTACATAAATAATAAAATAAATAAATAAAATAAATAAATAAATTATTTCTTTATTAATGGTAAGTTTACAAAAATCTTGCTTATAAACTATGCCCCACAAAACCGTTTTCACGGTTTGTACAAAAAATAAAACCAGATTTACAAGTGCGGACACTTAATTTCCACTTAATAGCCTTACAAATTAGGTAATAGATAAACAAACATGGTTTACAAACTCTTGAGAAAGAATAGCTTAAGTAATTTGGCAAATATCCCTTTAAACACTTAATTCCCACTTAATAACCTTACAAAGTAGGTAATAAATAAACAAACATGGTTTAAATAAACAAACATGGTTTAACTGTTGATTGAACTGTTGATTACCGACAAAAACAGATTTGTATGTCATAGTATATCACAAAGAAACTGAAAAACTAAGTTCTTTTTTGCATTTGTAACCGAAAATATGGCATATCTCAAAACTATTGACTTAGGTAAATAAAAAGTTTTTTTTTTAATGTATTCAAAATCCGTATTAACAATAGCATACATAAAGTCTGCCAAACTGCATAACAGTTTTTCGGCAAAAAACAAACATCATAATCTTTTTAATTATTGGGGTCCAACAATACCCCACACGTTTATGTGTACTGAATTTTCTGCGACTGATGTTTGATTGCGGATAGGAGCATTCGAACGCAGCTTCAAACTTAAGAAAAGCGACTAAATCACCGAAACTAAAAGTAACCAGTCTACTCTGGCCCTTATTCCAGATCCGTTTACGGTGCAATATCAAAGGCACCTCTTTAACGGGATTCTCATTTAAACCACACGAAGTCGGCGCGACTTTGTCTATAAGTGTCATGGCTGCGATATTGAGTTTGTGCTACTTTTAGAATGGAGACGGCGTGCGGGAAGTGTACTAGTTGTTGGCGGGACCAGGTTGGGATCGGATTGGCTAGGTATGTGCCAGCGACTCGAAAAAGAATAAGAAGTACCAGTCATTTTTTTTTTCCTAAATTGAATTCCAGATGACCGCGTACCGGAAGACGTAGCGTTGGAAGGCCTCCCACAAGGTGGACTGACGACCTTGTTAAAGCCGCAGGAACCGGTTGGATGCGAGAAGCACAAAACCGGTCGTAGTGGAGGTGCTTATGTCTAGAGGTGGACGTGTTTCGGCTGAAATGATGATGATCTGCCGGCAGAAGTGAAAACTTGAATATTAACGTTGTGCATTTTTGATATTTTGGAATGGTTAGGGAATAATTTTGCACGAATTGCTTTAATTATCAGTACAAAAGTACTATCATTTCTGTGGTAAAATACAATATTCATTTCTACTCTCCCTCCGTCTTATGAATTTTCGATCAGGTCACGTGTCCTGACGCGAGCTCCGTCTTACGAATTTTCGATCAGGTCACGTGTCCTGACGCGAGTTTAAAATTTTTTACCCATCACAATAAAAGTGCACAACGCCGCTAAAGAAGTTTTCACCTCAAAATTTTTAATTGTTTTGAATTCCCGTAGTGAAAAATAATGTTTTTAATAATTTTTATTTATAATGATTTTGTAGTAACTAGTCATTAGTTTGGCGTAAAGAGTAAAATTATCCGTTTATAGAACTCAGTATATTGTTTTGTTCTATTAACATTTTAATGAAATGCCCAAATGTCTCGTTAGTAGCATCGTTCGTGGTTTGTCTCCGCGTTTTATATGCTCTATTAAAGAGAGACATTTCCGTGAATTATGTTACGGTATTTTGCTAACTGCCTTATAGTCTATTTTTTATCATAGAGTGTAAAATTCAGTATTTGAAATGGTACAGACGCCAGCGCATTAAGCTACCCGAAACTGTCAAATTTTCCCAATCAACCTTTCATCACTAATAATGAAATTGGGGTTGCGTTTTTTGATTCATTTATAAATGCCTCGATTAAACTTAAAGTGGATTCTGTGATCTCAATAATGCACGCTGAATTAATAGCAATTTTAGAGGCATTGTCCTATATTGACTCAATTGCATGTTCTGAGTTTTTAATTCTATCTGATTATCGCAGTGCCTTACCGTGACTAAGACGATGCATCTTACCCAAACGAGGGATTTCCATTGCCTAGCTTATAAAAGATATGATATGTAAAATTAAAAGTAAGGATAAAAAGGTTGTTATACAATGGGTGCCTTCTCATATTGGCATTGAAGGCAATGAGATTGGTCGACCAGTTCGCTAAAGAGGCATCAATCGACGGTGAAAAGTTTTCCTGTGTTCCGTATTATACCGAACTTTACTAGAGATTAAAACACCTATGTTATGACAACTGGCAGGAATACCTCAATGAAAGCAGCCGCAGTAAAGGTATATGGTATGCCACTATACAACCGAACGTCTTCAAAAGTACGTGGATAGACAGTACCAATATGGGAAGGCAGACAATCATAACCACTCTGCGACTTCACTCCGGACACATACCCTTAAATAAATTTGCGTTCTTAATGGGTAAAGTTGAGTCGCCGAATTGTGTGGAAAGCAACTTGATTGAAGACGTTTATCATCATGGAGTGTGTCCGGAACGAGCCGGAAAGACGAGATTTATTTATAGTTTTTAATAGTATGTGCGAGACTGGGGTATGTAACAGCATCCTTGCTGCTCCTGCTTCAGAAGCAGCCAGGATGCTGTACAGGCTCGTAAATGTTGTTATTCATCGCAGAGGTAGGCTAAAATAATTTTTAGTTGTGTAGTAATATGTAAAGTGGATTTGTAACGTTGAGGATGGCATAATCTGACTAGATTAAAACCCTCTTTAAATAAATAAAGAAAAAAAAAACTTTAACCTTAATACTTTAGCGATACAAATGAAAATCTATTAAAGGAAGGGGATGTTTTATATTGGGCCAGCACCATATACGGTATATAGATAAATAGGGAAAAAATAGAGGATTTTCATTAAAATGAAAATAAATGAATTTGAATAAAAGTACAGGCGTACAGAAATTATTTTTTGTGAAGTTTTTTAATAAGACAACCCTACTTTATGGTCGCCATGACAGTTGTTTGACATGACGTTTGACGACTTTGACAGTTTGACTTGGTCTATGTGTGTTTTCTTTCTTGTGTAGGATATCTTGTTGTCCTATTTTATTATTGTATCTTTAGTTTGAGAAACCACCAAATATTTTTGAAACTCGTGTTTAGTTTATTTTTTCGCAGCTAGTACAATCAAATGTCATTGTCATAATGGCATTTCGCATATTGCTGATCCGCCATGTTTATTTTGTGTAGCTTTTCTTGACCAAGTTAATTTGAAATTATAGAAAATTAACACACATAAAAACGAAGTCAAATTATAGAAAATTAACATTAAAAAACGGTAATTGTGTATAGCAATATTTACATTTCGTGTACATAGACAGAGAGTTCAGACTTAGAACATCTGGAGAGCAGTGTTGGCCCAGTGGTTACGGCCGTGGCGTAGGTTCGAATCCAAACAGGCACTTTACTTTATACAGGCTGATTTTTTAAAGACCAGCCAAATTTAAGGATGTGGTACAGACCATCAAACTGAACAACTTTCTCCATGGGACAAATAGCGTAATCGCGAAAATTTTATCAACTGTCCCATAGAAAACTTCAATACCTACTCGACCTAAATGTACGGACGGCTGAATTTTATTCGCGATTACGATGTTGGTCCCATGGAGAAAGTTGTTCAGTTTGATGGTCTGTACCATATCCTTAAATTTGGCTGGTCTCTAAAAAATCAGCCTGTATAAATAATTACATCACCATTCCTCTCAAAACCGTGAAGAAAACCATAGTGAGGAAACCGGCATGTCCTAGGACCAAAAATTCGAAGACATAATGTGATGTCTACCAACCCGTACTGGCCTCGCGTGGTAGACTACGGCCCACTACCTTTCACAGAGAGGAGGCCAGTGTCCCAGCAGTGGGAACATTATAGGTTGATTATGTAGATCAGCAGATTGTCCATTTCATTCTCTTTTCCAAAAAAGAAAAAAGCATTAACTTCACCAAAAATATTATTCTCAAGGAGTCCTGCAGTTCTAACGCACGTGATGTCCACGCGAGAGATTTACTTTCAGTAGTACGTTGTGAAATAACATCTGATACTCACTACTCCCGGATACACATATTATGTAAGTATACAAGTTACGTAACACGTATACATATATGGAGGTAAGTGATACACATCACATAAAGTAAGTATTGTTTGCGACGGTGACGTCACGTGTAAATTAATACATTTGTTTACATACGTATAGAATCAAGTTCCCCTAATGGGGAATTAAGTGGCAGTGAGCATTGCTCGCAGAACAGATGGCCGATGGGGCCGAAAAGTTCTGGAGTAGTGACCACGTACCGGAAGGCGTAGCGTTGAAAGGCCTCCCACAAGGTGGACCGACGACCTTGTGAAGGCCGCAGGAACCCGTTGGATGCGAGTAGCATAGAACCGGTCGAAGTGGAGGTGCTTGGGGGAGGCCTATGTTCAGCAGTGGACATGTTTCGGCTGAAATGATAATGATGAATGGGGGATTTAGACTAGGTCGATTTTTGCCGTGCGGCTGGTCGCTTACCAAATCGCCTCACAAGCCGAATCGACATCCCATATGCACAGTTCCGATATAAATCGCAGGTGACTAGTTCATTTTGCATCAAAATGTTGACCACAGTGTCACAGAGTCACTGCGCATTTCATTTTATAATAGCTTATATTTCATACTGTAAACAACTGTAAATACAAGCAAACCCATCGATTGTAGTCCTCAGTGTGACGCGGCGTACAGTCTGCCGCACAAGTCCTGTTGTTGGCACAAATGAAATGTTCTTAGCAACGGCTTAAGCTGTTTTGATCGCTCGTTTGCGTCTAGTGTAGGGTGGCTACCATTTTTGATAGTTAAGGGACATTCTTTGTGTGAGTAACTGTGTTTTTGTTTAATGGAACCCTATTTAAGTAACCTAAGTTACTTATAACATCAACCATCAGTCAGTGAAAGTCCAGTAGAAATCGGCGCAGCCATTTCGGAGATTAGCCGGAACAAATAGATAAACAAAAACAAACATGGTATAAGTACCTACCGTATATACTTTCATAATTATGCATTTAGTAAAAAGCTGTTATTCTAATATTACAAACAGACACTTCAATTTAATTTATTCAGTGCGGGTTGGTAACCTAGATGCACACATGCTCTAGATTTTTATGTCACATGCTCTAGATACTCTGTGCACCTTATTATTCAAATCAAATCAAATCAAATCAAATCATTTTATTTGCATAATATGGGTTTTTCAGGAGATGTTACATTGTTTGTTGTTTCACCATACTCAGCCTATATATAAGCATGCAAAATTTGGTTAATCTTACACTTATGTTAAAGTCCTTCAATTGCATTAGATTAGTCATAAAATTAAAATTAAATTAAAATGAATTTAGATTATTAGGTATACATATTTAAAACAAAATGATGGTGAGTTTTACATAACATTACATTTACATTAATCCTTTACATTTGTCTGTCTTTATCATTCATAAATTCGCTTAAAGTATAATATGCTTTATCTATGAGAAAACAGTGTAGTTTCTTCTTGAATAGCCTAACCTGATTGATATTTCGGATGTTTAGGGGTATATTGTTATAAATTTTTGGTCCCATACAAACAAAACTTTTGTATAAGAGCGCTGTTTTGGAATGTAGAACGCACAGCTGGTCTGCATGACGACGCCTTGTACGGTACTCAAATAATTCTGGGTGTGATTTAATAAATGCTGCAGTTTCATATATATAGATACAGGGCAGAGTCAGTATTTTTAGTTTTCTAAAATAAGGTTTGCATGAATCAGTTTGTATTAAGTTGCATATAGCCCTAATGCATCTCTTTTGCGCTCTAAACGCACGTTCCAATTCAGTGGAGTTTCCCCAAAAAATAACTCCATATCTGAGAGTAGACGATACATTCAAATTCAAATGATTTCATTTGGGACAACTAGATCCAAAGGTTAGTATATAAAAACTTAGAAAAACTATTGTTAGTACTTAAATATAATTGCAAAGGACAACACTTAAAATATTATAATTGTACACAAATGCCCCTGTGCCGAGACACCTCGCCCCGTCAAGATAACCAACAGGGAGATACCTCCCTAAAAGATCACCAGACGAACGAAATGCCTCAACACAGGTGCACGTACATCTTCTGCTACTGTTTTCAGGATGCTGTTGTGAGTCCCCCGCACTCTCCTCATAAGTGACACGACTTTCTTCCGAATGACGGCATGAAAACCATCGGTATGAAACTGCGCGAAAAACTACAAAAAATGTTGAAATACTTGCCTTGTACCTATTTGTATACTTAATTGTAACTTTAATGGTGAAATAAACTATTTTTTAAAATTTTATTTTTAGTGTCGTGTAATCCATGTATATTTTCCACAGTATCAGTGCACGTGTGTCAGTGTCTGCAACTCTCTCGACACTGCACGCCAAAAGTTCCGTAAGCTAATCAGTACTGTAACGTGCTCATTAAATAAGTTGCTGCTTGGTAAGTCGATAAGTTATACGTAACTTGATTAAATTGAGTTAAGAACTTGCATAAATTAATATTAGTAAGAAAGAAAATATTTTATTTGGGACACGCACAGGAATAATACAAACAGTAAAAATGGAGTATTTAGAATTAACAAAGTTACGTTAACAATAACCAAAAAAAAAAAGATCTGTGCGAGGCCAAAAAGGCTCCTCTCTCAGCATAATGCTACAATATAAAAAAAAAATACCGCAGCGCTGGTGCCGCACACACAAACTTTACCTCTTTATAATATTATATTATATATTAATATTATTATTATATATTACATTATTATTATTATTAGTACAGAAGTATAGTTATACATTTCTCACTTCCATATAAACCAATGATGATAAAAGAACACAATTATTACGTGGGCATAGTCGTGGGTACTACAACAAACTACTATCAATAATATAATTAATCTTTGTGCCAAGCGTATCGATTGAGGATATTAACTATTTTTCTCTTTGGTTATTATTCAAAGATTCAAATGGATAATTACGAGCTGATGTAGTTATCATTATTTATTTAGAAGAGCTTACCAACTAGACACAAGATCAACCCACAGTCTGTATCATATTGTATATCCCAGTACCGAATATACTCATAATCAGCCTGCAATATTCCCACTGCTGGGACACAGGCCTCCTTTCTTTGAGAGGAACTGGAAAGAAATCCAACACGCAGGCCAAAAAAAATTTGCCTCTTTTTAACTTTCAGACCATTTATCACAGTTCGTCACAATACTAAGCTTAGGGCTAGAGTGACCAATAAGTGTCTGTAAAGTGAGTGCGCCGCGGCAGGGGTCGCGACACCGTTATGGACTCCTGTCTGAATTATAAGTTTTCTATTCTTTTCTATATTACTATGTTCAATAATATTTTTAGGAAAGCAGAATGAGTTTTTTTTTAGGTTCTATTAAATACATGCCATTAAAATCTATCCCAGAAGTCCACCAATCATAGTCACTCTAAGCTAGACCGGTCTCGCTTCTCTAATTAGACGAGTGTCGCCTCTCACGATGCGACAAGTGTCAGTGGAGTGTCTGGGCTGCTCTCGCGACACTAATTGCTGCAAGCCAGGTGGATCACGTCGTTTGTTTGTCACTGCGGTCATTTTGGGGGACCAGCAGTGTGCCTCTGCAGTAGTAAAGATGTTAATTGTTTTAACGCAAATAAAGAAAATAGAAAACATTTGTTGTCCAGAGCGGCAATTCTCGTAATTTTAAGAACGTTCACAGTCTGATCTCAGTCTCAATCTGTCAAAAATACCTCTAATCTCCCAACATTTTTGCAACTACATTTAAGCAAAACTGTACTAATTCTCATGCTTTATAATTTTAAAAATCATCACTCACTGGACGCCTGTGGGAGGAAACGCCGTCGAGGTAGACCACGGCGAAGGTAGTGCGACGATGTGGTAACATTTGCAGGGCCAACATGGCCAGAGATAGCACAGGACAGGGAGGTTTGGAAGAAACAAGGGGAGGCCTTTGCCCAGCAGTGGGACACAAAGAATGCTAAAAAAAATATTTCGAATTAAAGAAAAAATAAATATTATTAACATTTGTTTGTACATAGCTGAGATGAGACTGCGACTAGATTTTGAATGTTTTAAATTACGAGAATTGCCCGTCAGGTAATACATTAAGCAGGTTCACTGTTTAACAGCAATTTGAGAGGACATGAGTAGTTTAAAATATTATCTACAGGTAGGTTATACAGGCTGATTTTCTAAAGACCAGCCAAATTTAAGGATGTGGTACAGACCATCAAACTGAACAACTTTCTCCATGGGACAAATAGCGTAATCGCGAAAATTTTATCAACTGTCCCATAGAAAACTTCAATACCTACTCGACCTAAATGTATGGGACGGCTGAATTTTTATTCGCGATTACGATGTTGGTCCCATGGAGAAAGTTGTTCAGTTTGATGGTCTGAACCACATCCTTAAATTTGGCTGGTCTTTAAAAAATCAGCCTGTATATACACATAATATTTGCCAGTGAGCCCCAAGCTAGACAGTTAATCTGTAAGTATCTTGGTTCTCCGGATATATGATGTTATTGTCAAAAGCTGTTAAATGTATGTAAGCTTTTTAATGTTTATGTTAACATCATCTGCCAAGCCTTTTCCCAACTATGTTGGAGTCGGCTTCCAGTCTAACCGGATGCAGCTGAATACCAGTATTTTACATGGAGCGACTGCCTATCTGACCTCCACATTCCAGTTACGGGGTAATACGATACCCCTTGGTAAGACTAGTGGTCAGACTTTCGGGCTTGTGACTACCCGTAATTGCTGTCAAAGATCCACGAATGACAGCAGGGACCAACGGCTTAACGTGGTTTTCGAGGCACGGAGGGGTGTGTAAAGATCCGCCAGGGCCGCAGGTTGTTCGAAAGAGATACCGTGGCCCCTGGCATAGGCAACTGAAGGAACACGGCTGGGTTTTAGTCAGTAAAAGCCTGACACGTCCTTCCGCTCAGCCCAGAGCGGGAGAGGTCATTTGATGATTTACCCCACCCAAAAAAAAAAAGGGGTGTGTAAAGATTAGCTTAACCTGATCGATCGACCAGTGTGGCTGTTATTATTTAGCCATGGGCCCTCAATCAAATGTATATGTTAACACTTATAAAGTTAAGTGACAATTGGTAATAGCGTAAATATAATAGGGTCCATTCTTACGGAGAATCCGTGGTTTTGCGTGACACCAAAGTTTACGCGTATCACTGGTCAGGTTCCCTCAGTCGTCAGTTTATTTAATTTGCCGGTTTCGTTGATTATTCAGTTTCACTAATTAGTCAGTTTTACCGAGTAACAGTTGCGTTAACTCGACAGTTTCCAGTGTTTGCCAGTTTTCGTCGATTCGTCAGTTTTCTTCAATTCGTCAGCCATAGTACAGTTGGTAGAAAACTGCACACACGTCTGCTAATTTAAATAGATAATTGAGATCCTTTTGATAACTTAATTTAACGATGTGGTAATCCAGGTTATAATAAACTATCTGTGTGAAAAATGTCATCTGAATCCTATTAAAAGCTTAATACTAATGGTTGAAATACAATCGTGAATTCTTGCAAGCCCAGTACCTTTTCTTAGAATACTACTCGGAAAATCGGTCACATTTCAATCATGATTCGAAAGACACGTAGCGCCATCTAGCGTCCTAAAGTAATTGTGACCGTCGAAAGTTATTGTTCTTTTCCTCGGGAACAGTATTTTTCTTCTGGTGGAAATGAGGGTACATACATATCACCAGAAAAAAAAAATACCTTCATAAATGTACTTTTCTATACTCCTGACAACGTTCATGCAAACATGATGATCGGTTCAGTGGATTAGGTGTGAAAAGGTAACAAACAAACAAACATACTTTCGCATTTATAATATGAATTAGGATATACGGTACTTATAATAAAAACATTTTTTCATTCACATTCATTTTTTTATTTTTTTTTATTCTGTCTGTTTGTAATCTCCGAAACGGCTAAACCGTAGGAGTAACCCACTTTTATTTTAGACATAATAAAAGAAATATGGTCCCGCGAAAAAAAACGACATACACGCGAATAAAATCACGGACACAGTTAGTTGATAATCATATTTTCCGTTTAAAAACCTCTGAATCGATGTTATCTTTTCACATTATTCGGTCTAACGCGCGACAAGTGAGCCATCATACTATTATTTACATTAATTTACATCCTCGTCAATTATTATTATTTACTAATTTGCTAAGTATTAAGAAAACAAGAATACCTACCCTGTATTTCCGAAACATCACAGTAGGTACATACAAATAGTTTAATGTGTAATTGCTATTGACTTGCCTTCAAGAATCGATATGTAATATAGTAAACCAACTTTTTCCTTTTACCTGCAACATTGTAAAAAATGTGTGTTTACTGTCTACTAACTAATTTATTTACGAATACCTACCTTCACCATAAGTAATTCTTATATTTAGTTTTAAGATTACCTTGTGTTTCTCATATTCTTGAAAGAATTGTATTCTTTTTGAGAAATAAATGTCTTCAACCGTATTATGTCGCTCTCGAGAGTTAGACAGTATTAAAAATATGATTTAAGGATATATTATGTTGTTGGTAAAGTTGATACGTTCAGTGGGCTGTAAGCTGTAATCCATCACGCGGACATAGTGCGGATTGGTAGATGTCACATGTCTTCGAATTTTTGGTTCTAGGACATGCCGGTTTCCTCACGAATAGTGAATAACCGATGATAAGTTTTGACAGTAACATGCAAGTCAGACGCATAAAATCGTGTAAAAAAATATTGCTTTTTCAAGGAAATTCTTTAATAAAAAAGTATTTTCCCCCCGGGTGCAGTAAAATGCTCATCGCTTCGCTGCAGCTTCAAAATTTATTATTATTCACGTTAGGGGGCGCTACGTGTTCCCCTTTTCTTGGTAATCCTTGTTTTATCTTCGCGTTTCTTTAAATTTGAGGAGTAAGTAGATTTGTAAGCGATACTTATGTGTATACTGGATAAAGAGGGGCTCGTGGCTAAGGAGGACCGCGTGATTTTTATATAATGACGCATTTTGATTTCTGCATTGCATTTAGATTATTGCTCGATCGCGACGCGGCTAAGTAATAATAAACAGCCGCAGGGGTCGATCGATCATGTTAAGCTAACGCTTGCCGCGGTCGGTGCGTAGATGGGTGACCATCTTTACATACCGAAATTTCTCCGTGTTTCGGAAAGCATGTTAGGCCATTGGTCAAGGCTGTTATTCGTGAATCTTTGATAGTTATTATCTGTAATAACTTTTGAGCTTCTGACGTCCCGACGTCAGAAGCTCAAAAGTCTGACAACCAGTCTCACCAAGGCGTATCGTATTACCCAGTATTTGGGTTGTGGAGGTCAGATAGGCAGCCGCTCCATGTAAAATACTTGTATTCAGCTGCATCCAGTAAGACTAGTTGGCAACCCCAACATAGTTGGGAAAATGCCATATAGATGATGATTAATATGTCTTACTTTGAAAACATCATTTCATGCTGGAGAAGGACACTTGACTGCCTCGTTGATGTAGTGCTTTCAAGCGCTACTGCAGAGCATGAGGTCCTGGGTTGGATTCCCAGGTCAGGCAAATTTGTTATAAGGCTTTTCCATCAGGGATTTTTCAGCAGCAGCCTGGAATCTGGATTTGTTCTCAGGTTGATGGCAAATAGGCTCGCTCCTATTACATGGGACTTAAACATAACTGTCGAAATGTGGAAGTACTAAGGTACACTTCTGCCTAACCCTTCGAGGATTACATGCGTGATGTTATGTATATAAGAAATCTAGGTTCTAACACTTAAATAGAACGAGAGTTACCTATTATTATAACTGTATATATTATTATTAGCCAAATTTAAAATTAGCTAGAAAGGTTATATGTCAATCTTTTTGAGAGTGCAAAACCATAGAGTACGGTAATACCAACCATAGAGACTTTATTAAAGAATCAACTAAAGAGTGATTTTTGTAAATAAATAAATCAAATAAATCAACACGCCCCCTCAAAAATGTATCTTCCAATTGTATAAATAAAATAAATCAAAGTAAATGCCAAGTTGACCGGAATATATTCACTTTCTAGTGTTTGCTGGGAAATAACTGTACCGTAAAACGGGGTGAATCGGGTTGCATGGGTGAATCGGGCCGAAAATTTAAAATGGATTTCAACGTTGAAATAATATAGTTTGTTGCCAGAAAAGACTGTAATGTGTTTACTGTTTCTTAATTAAAGATTAAGTGTCCTTGTTTGCAGCAAACTATATTATTTTAAAGTACAAATCCATTTTAAAGTTTCGGCCCGATTTACCCCTGCATTCTTATTCACCCCGTTTTACTGTATATAATGTATGCTTGAGACTGGGGAAATAGAGGTGTATATATGGTACCTATCAATAAAAGGGGGGTTATGACTTTGAGTTGCTATTAAGAGCTACTTATTGAAAAATACCAATAAGATTTTGCATGATTCACTGAACAGAAGTGCTCGAACCCACTAGACCAGTAATTTAACTTAATTTCTGACAGAAACATTTTCTTGTTTCATAATATATTTTAGAGCAGTGGTGGCCCAGCGGTAATGGCCGCGACTTACGAGATGTAGGTCATAGGTTCAAATCCAGGCATGGGCTTTTTTGGAACGAAGTTCTTTAACGGAGCTTGCGATAGGAGTAAACTTGGAGAAATAGGCACGTAACGAAAAAGCGTAATGTCCCCTTTTTTTAATTTTTTTTTTTCAGGATGGGAAATCATCAAAGGACCCCTCCCGCTCTAGGTGGAGCAGAAGGGAGTGTCAGACTCTTACTGACTAAAACCCACCCGTGTTCCTTCCTTAGCCCTTTATGTACCAGGGCAGCGGTAACCCTTTCAGACGATCCCGCTACCCGCGTAATGTCCTCTCCATTAGGCTTATTATTATATATAATACAGAGAGTCAGACAGAGCGCGAGATAGTTTTCATGGTTTTCGAGGGTGCTGAAGCCGATAGTGAGGTCAAAATGAACATCAAAGATGGCGGCTACGATTTTTTTGAAATTCCGCAGCCGCCATCTTGGATTATCATTTTCAACTTCGTTCCTGCCGGGGGTTTGACACACGTTTTCTTTATGTGTATTACCACTTGACTGATCTCAAAACGGTGTGGGAAAACATCGTGCGGAAACCTGCATGTCCTATAACCAAAAACTCGAAGACATGTGACATGTACCAAACCGCACTGGGCCTGCGTGGTGGATAACAGATCACTCCCTCTCACACAGAGGAGGCCTGTGACACAGCAGTTGCTGGTGCTGGCTGATTATGCTATACTTATTATGCTTTAATAAATACTTTACTCTACTAAGGACCGGTTGTTTCTAACAGTTTGTTAACGTAACATACGTACGTCAAATAATAACGAGTACGTAATCGTAATTATTTGACGTAAGTCAAACCCATCAGTCTTTTTTTGAGTTGACGATAGTAAACGCTATTTTTGACGTATACCCGTGCGACAAGAGGACGTTAAACAACCCACCCTTAAACATAACTTGCGTAATGTGGGTGTACTCTTAGGAACACCTCTGCCTAACCCTTCGACGAAAACAGTTGCGATGTTATATTTACTATTCAGCTCGCTTTTCCGTATTTTATTTTGATGTTACATCTGGCTTATTCTTCTCAATTTATTTTATTTACAATATATTTCTCTCTTGTTTAGAATTCTGTTTACCCCTCTATGCACGTGAAAAGTAGCGTTATATAACATTTAAAGTCTTACTCGTTACCCCATAAAACTAAGTTACGTGTTTAAAGTTGCGCTTACATACGGGCCATTTAAATTGCGCAAATATGTGACGAAGACAGCATCGAGTAATTTACGGTGATGCCGAAATGCAGCAAATGTTGCTATATATACCGCCACACCTGAGCAACTTATCTAGCCAATGTTTACAAATAAACATTATTTTTTTTCTAAAAAAAGATATTACAAAGAGCTAGTTAGTTTAAAAAAAAAAAACTTTAATTTCGCCAGTCGGAGTTGTATTTTCGTTTTTCGGAATCGATTTCTGAACTTAAAGTTATTTTTAAGTTTGTAACACCATCAACATACTGTTACCGTTAGCCTGCATCATCCTACAGCTGGGCAAAGGCCTCTCCACATGCCTTCCAGCTCTTTCGATCCAGTCCTAAAGTGGACCACTGGTCGTTTATTTTGTCCAGCTCGTCCCGCCATCTTCTACGGGGTCTGCAGCGACGCCTTCTAGCCGTGTCAGGGCTCCACGTGGTGGTTATTTTGGCCCACAGCCATTGGGTATACGTATGACGTGGCCAGCCCAGTCCCACTTCAGCTTAGCGGCTCATCAACATACACAAAGTGGATTTAATACATAATATTGAAGATAACTCAAAAACAAACAAAAGTCAGAAGGTTCCATGGCGGGAGAAATATAGACAACGCGCTAGCCTAGCGTCCTAAGAAATAATACAAATTGTATACTTTGATGTATACATCAAAGTATACAATTTGTATTATTTCTTAGGACGCTCTCTTCGAAAGGCGATATAATCGACATATATATTAACGCTATAGCGTTAATATATATGTCGATTATATCGCCTTTGTGGACTATTGAAAAGCTTTCGATAGTATCACCCATAGCTCAATGTTTAACGCCTTTCAGAATCAAGACATAAACGATTAAAGTAAAAATTTAATAAATATTTATAATTTTATAACGGGGAAGTAACTAATTTTTCCTTTCAATATGGACCAGTTTGCGGCAATTTTTTAAAAGCGCTTACCGTGGCAATGAATTTCGCAATACTCGGCGACACCGAGACATTTACGGGAAGACCAAGTTTATTTATTGATTTTACCATTTGATTTATGTACACACACATAAACATGCAAGCAAAAAACAGAACAGAAAAGTAGGTACATACAAAGGTGATGCTTATTTCATAAGAAATCTCTTCCAGCATACCTCCGATAGGAAAGTAGATAGAGAGATGTAGACAGCGTGTAGCGTGTTGTTTCTATATAAATCGTCAAGAATCGCGCAAGTATAGTTGCTCATGTAAGCGCATGACCAAGAAATTAGACAAATGTCTGTTCCAACATTATCTGATGAAAATGTAAGCAAATGGATCAGAAAACGTACCTGTGATGCCAATTTGTAGTCAGCATGAGTAATAACGTTCCCACTGCTGGGACACAGGCCTCCTTTCTGGTAGAGGGAACGTTCCGTAAACCACCACGCGGACCCAGTGCGGGTTGGTAGATGTCATATGTCTTCGAATTTTTGGTCCTGAGACATGCGGGTTTCTTCACGATGTTTTCCTTCACCGTAAGAGAGCAATGGTGATAAAATAATTTACCCAAAGTAAAGCGCCAGTCTGGGTTCGAACCCACGACCTACAACTTGTAAGTCGCAGCCGCTACCACTGGGTCACCACTGCTCTCACTTGGTAGTGCCACTTACAAACTGAGAAAACCTTCTAAATACAGACGAACGTGTTACTAATTCCCTTTAGTGAGTGATTGCGTTAGAATTTAATCTGAACAGCGTTTGTTTACACTTTTATCAGCTAGTCTTGGCATAGACCATAGATTGCTCCACTGGTTCCGGGCAACTGTCGCCAGGCGATAAAATTGCCCGTATAAGCGGAGTTGCAAGGTATTAGGCTAGAGTGTGGTAATGGAAATTTATAAATGCATTAGTTGCAGCGTGCGAAGGTGGAAGTTACCTCGAAACTTGTTGGTGTTATATTATTGAAACTTAGAAGTATGTATAGCGGGTAAAGTTTGGGTATATGGGTAATTATAGGGATGTTAAAATATTTATAGGGTCACATTGTAATAAAAATTCAGGAAAGAGACACTAAACCTTTTTACAAACTTAGTTTTTAAGTCACTTTTACTAATACTATATGGATTATGTTTGAATGTAATAAATAAACAATTTATTATTATTATAAAGAGGGGTCCGTGGTTAGATAATAACAGCCACACAGGTCGATCGATCAGGTTAAGCTGCGCTTGCCGCGGTTGGTCTGTGGATGGGTGACCATCTGTACATACCGAGAGACCTCCGTGCCTCGGAAAGCACGTTAAGCCGTTGGTCTCAGCTGTCATTCGTGGATCTTTGACAGTCGGTACGGGTAGTCAAAAGCCCGAAAGTCTGAAAACCACTGGTATTCAGTTGCATCCGGTTAGACTGGAAGCCGACCCCAACTATGTTGGGAAAAGGCTAGGCAGATTATACGTCGATATCCCTGCTACCCTGTAGACTGAATGTTAAACTCAACAAAGGAGAAGACAGTTGAACAAACGAAGCGTGGTCTAAAATAATATCTAGAAGAGTATTATGCAGTAAAGTTAAACTTAAGGTGGATGCTCCAAGGTATCCCGCGAAATTCAAATTTTCTTACGTTTTTTGCAATTTGCTGGTCAATACTAAGTTGTACGTTGATTAAAATATGATTCGCGGTCGTAACAAATATGTATTTACAGAATTATAATCATTAGAATCAGTAATGCAACTTGTTAAGTTAGCATAATCCTAAAATGTCAAGATTTCATGAAATAGTCATTCAGTAGGATTACTTGATCTTAGAGAGTTGTGTTGATGACTTTAGTGATTATAATTCTGTAAATACATATTTGTTACGGCCGCGAATCATATTTTAATCAACCTACAACTTAGTACTGACCAGCAAATTTGCAAAAAAACGTAAGAAAATTTGAATTTCGGGGGCTACCTTGGAGCATCCATCTTAATATAATTTACGGTGCAAAAGTTAATTTCAGTGGCTAGACGCCTGGCTGTGTTGAATTTTATTAGTACTTAAAAGAAGACCGCTCTACAGGTTACCAAGAAGTTAATTTTGTTCGTTAATTTAACTACAGATGTTTTCGTTTTGTTTGTTGGTTTCAAGCACTGACCTATAGGTCAGTGGTCAGTTTATTATAATAAACAAGTACGCTGCACTGCATACTATCGATGACAAAATGAAGACATTTAATTTTCGCCATTTTGGCGCTGTCAGCAACGTGAGCGTTCGTGGAACTAATATTTTTGATAGCGAGTTTTACAAGATGCGCATACTCTCAGGATAAAAATGTTCTAAATATCTCGTAGTAAACACAAAAAACACAAAAGTCTTAATCCACGATTTAGACCCAAATCATCATAATATAAATATATAAATCGATCATAATAATATAAATCGTACCAAAACAAAACGACGGTCATTTGCGGCAATGTGTCAATTTTACGCTCGAGCGGGCGCTTTGAATCGGCACAAAAAACAACTATCATTTCGTATAGTATAATATTGAGTCCCGCATACTTGTATAATTATAGGTTAGTGGTTTCAAAGGAGGAATTATTTAAACATAATCCTATACTTACTGTTCCCACTGCAGGGAGACAGACCTCTCTGTGAGAGGTGGGCCTTAATCAAGATAACCAAACATCATAAAGAACCAAGGTAACCGACATAGCCCGAAGAATTGCCAGGAAGATATAAAGTTAACTAAATCAACTTGTAATCGTTTAATAGACACGAGTCCACCTCGAGATTATCACCTTAATAATCACGTCACGTTTCAAACTAACTATCCGGAACAAACCTCAGACTACAAGACAGATACACTTACAGAAGGTTGACTCCATACATCGAGCGAGAACGCACGTCAACACGCTTCATGTAGGTACAGACGCCAGCACATCGAGCTACTACAAGTTGGTCTGCGGGCGCCTCTACGTCGCTTGTGCAAAAAATATAATGATTTTTGTTCAGAAACTAGAGAATTAGATTTATTCTCAGTGTCAGCAAATATATTTCGTTCTGCTTTGTTAAAGAAACTTAAGGATCCCGATGTATAGTTAATTGAACAGTCTTGTAGTCTTACTCGCATAGATTGTTCATTAGTAAAGTTATATGAATTGTATAATTATGCTGTGGATAACGGTGTGAGTTTCACATTTATATCATATCTTTGTTTATATTATTTGCGCAGATATAATGTGTTACTGTTTGTTTGTCCCAAATAAATAAATAAAATAAAATCTGTCAATTTTTTTAAATAGATTTTCAACTTTATCGCTAAAATATTAGGTTCGAGGTTGATTGGGAAAATTTGACAGTTTCGGGTAGCTTTATGTGCTAGCGTCTGTATAGTACTTGCGCACACTTGCGACTATTTAGACGGATTAATTTGTATTGTCAATGTCAATTATTGTGTGTTGTCTGTGGTCCCTGGCCTTGACATCAAGCAATGGACAACATTTTCAACATTTTATATGCTTGAGTACGTGACTATTGCCTACGTTGTATGTGCATTTTTGATGTATGTGTTTTTATGTGCAGAATAAACGATTTTTCTTTCTTTCGAGTAGAATTTGTTTGAGATACTCGTGGGTCTGTGGGTCTACCACCTTATCACGAATTTCGTAGTTTCGACCGAAATAATGGGGCCCTACTAAGCTATAATAACACGATTTGAGAGTAGTCCCTACTCCAGATGTGTATATTTTAATCAATCAACTCAGTTTACCGCACTGCTTGGCATAGAACTCTCTCAGGTTGCGCCACAACAGTCATTGAGATATTAAGTTGAAACCTTTTGAATACAGATGAATGTGTTAGTGAATGATTGTGTAAGAATTTAACCTGCCGATCGATTCTGTAAAAATCTCACCGTGAAAAGTTAGGTGAAGTGAGCTTAGAGTGAGCTGTCAATAGTGTCAATTCCTAGCATTAGTTGGAATGACAGCTCACTCCACGCTCACTTCACCTAAATTTTCAGGGTGAGATGGTTACAGAATCGCACTGCTGAACACGGTTTGCTTACATTGCACATTACGTATGGGTTTATGTGTGCGTGCACCTGTTTTCTCTTGTTGTATGGAGCTGGCCTTCTGCACCTATCTATTTTGTGTCACAACTATCCACAAGTTCGTGTCTATTAAGATCTAACGTACCGCACAAATGGCAGAGCATTGATAACGTATCAGTTCAGGCTTTATGGTTCCATAAAGCCTGAACTGATACGTTATCAATATTTGATATTTGGTACGTATAGATTACTAGTATTATGATGGTCGCACGATTTCTCAAAATTTTGGCAATCTGTCTTGCCAAGGGGCATCGTGTTAACCAGTTAGGCTTGTGGAGGTCAGATAGGCAGTTGTTCCATGTCATCATCATCTGCCTAACCTTTTCCCAACTATGTTGGGGTTGGCTTCCAGTCTACCCGGATGCAGCTGAATACCAGTATATTACATGGAGCGACTGCCTATCTGACCTCCACAACCCAGTTACTGGGTAACACGACACCCAGTTACTGGGTAACTTGACTTTTAAGTCAAGTTAGATTAGACTGGAAATCGAACCCAACATCATTGGGAAAAGGCTAGGCAGATACTGGTATGTTAGTTAAACTACGTGTTATAAAAAAATGTGTCCTACGTAACAACGTGAACCGCAACCATCATTCAATAAATAGGCCACAAAGAGCAATCTATTGAATCTGCTCGGCCAACTATAGCTATTTGTTAAAAGCAAATTTAGCCTTAGGAATTGTATTTACCCGACTGCGAAAGATGATGTATGGTATTGACTATCTATCGTTTGGTCTGTGTAGTTAGACCAATCATTTACAGTCCTTTGTGCAGTGCCTGAATGAAGTCACGACGAGGCAGCGGCACATGTGCTTCTAAACTGCCCGATGGTCGTCACGTACAGGGCAAAGTACTTCGGTAACTCAGGTATCCTACGTAAGACGGTCAGAAACATCAAGGCGTTGCTGGCATTCCTTGAGAAGCTTGGGTGGATCGAATAATCGATTTTCCCACCCGTACGCAAAATACGCGCATTGACGTGGAGTTGCGGACACCAGACCGTACTACCTATTAGACCAATCATTTGGTTCAATAAATGGTAATCGAAATTTTTATTTGCTTCAGGTTTTATTGTCTACTCAGTAATTTATTCAAAGTTTAGTACGTACTCAGTGATTACTGACGTGCGTGACTGTGCGTTCACTGAATAAAACGGAGGCTAACCGTTGGTCGTTATAGCAACAAATATTACAAATCAAGGGCTGATTTTTCAATCGATCGATAATTTTTATTCGTGGAATAAAATTGACACCTGACAGTTTTTGTATGGCAGAACTGTCAAAAATTCAAAATTATTCCTCTGACAAAGTAATCTGGCGTTGGAAAAATCAGCCCTTACAAGTTAAAAATTAAAGGGTAAATAAAAGAACTGTACACTTCTTAAAAAAAAAAAAAAACATTTATTTATTTTTTGTTTTAACATGTTTATATATCGATACTAGCTAATTTAAATTGACCCTGTATAGTGTTAAATATTGTACGATGGTACGGAACTTGGCCACTTTTTACTTGCTTCTTACAAAACACTTTTAAAAACTAGGTATAAACAAAAGTTTCCACTGACTATTTCATTCCTCCACTAAGCCAGTTTATCATATTTGCATTAAAATGCACCGTCTAACTCACGGAAAATTGCATCTATAAATAATTTCAACTGTTTCAGCACTGGACAGCCACATTTCATGTGCCTCCGTGTTGTGAATTTAAAATGTTGGCTTAGAAAACTTTGTGTTACTCTAATTTCAGAATAAAAGAAGAATTGTAGAAAGATTTTGTTTCTCAGTCGAGAATCTGAATCAGAATTTATTTATTTGTCAGAATATAGTTTTACGTAGTACGACAAGCTATGTGCCCGATGGGATTCCCGTCGGCAAAATGATGAACTTCCATTCGAAGTGTGAACAATTTAGGGAGTGAATTTTCAAGAATCATTCCTTAGTGCTCAGTTTTGAAACACAAATAATATGTAACTGTTGTGTATTTCATGCTTCTGGACTAGACCCAGCGGTGTACGCTGTGATTTGTCTGTTAAACTACGGTTTCCAGAAGAGCGGTGACCACCCATCTAACCTCCGCAATTTACCGGTGAATGACCGACGAAACGGTACCTATGAAAGTAAATTGGTTTGTCCTAAAGAGCGTGTTTGACACCGTAAAGTCAAACCTAGCTGCCCAAAGATTTTAATCACTAGATTTGTCCTCACCGTGCTTCACAAGTAAAAGTGTCCGTAGTGAGAAGAGTGAGCTTATACATTATTATACAGGGTGACAGGGGCTATACAGGGAAACTCGACGTATTCCTTGAAAGGGGTTGTACTAGAGTCATTAGCAACAAATGAAGTCCAGTGAACTAGGGGTCAAAACTGGATGGTTAATGAATAAAATTTTTGCTATTAAAGACCTTTTATTTCTGAGATTACGTAAGTTTTGCAAGCATTTGTAGCGGTATCTACAACGCCACATGCGAACAACGCGTCATACTGACGTCACGCAAATCCTACATCTCGCAAGCAGAGTTTACCGCGCAATTACCATAGATACAATTTCCCAACATCAATCGTTGGGCAATTGTTCGCCAGACAAAAACACCCGTCTAGTCGGAGGATCCTCCCTTTTCTATAGAGTATGAGTGAACTTTACACCCTGTTCCTCATAACTCTATACAATTTTTTTTAAATGATCTCTCATTTTTCAACTTTCAGAAAAGTATCAATTAAATGTTTGGGGTGGAGTAGTTTTTTCTCATAATTAATTGTTTTTGGTAACAAGTCAGAAAATTTCTAAAAAATCAAAGAACCGACACAGCTCGGTAGTCATCCAGTTTTGACCCCTAGTTGACTGGACTTCATTTGTTGCTAATGAACTCTAGCATAACTCCTTTCAAGGAATACGTCGAGTTTCCCTGTCACCCTGTATAGCGTTTCTGTGATAATCAAGTCAAGTTACTGCGTCATTGTGTGTCAGAGGTGTCAAAACAAAACTGAAACGCTAATCCATTGCTTCATAAGCTCGAAAAAACGTAAGCACGTTATTAACGCAATAAATGTTGTTGAACTGTCAAATTGAAAGCAATTGCTAGTGTTTGTGTGTTATGCAATTACCCCGATGGTCTTCTCGGGAAAGAAAACTGTCTGAACTATTTTACAGTAACCTCCAGTCTTCTCCTTCTCCGTGTCACTATGTCAGAGGTATCGTCTTCGGACACAAGTGGTAAGATGTAACTCTAGATGTAAACCTAGACAAGTAGTGAACCTACCTCGACGCAATGGCAGGAACCTCCAGTGATAATTGCAATTTGCTTTCTGCAAAGGTATGGTCCCAAAGCAAAGGTATCGTGCAGTGCCGGGGCAGCGGGATCGTCCGAAAGGGTTACCGCTGCCCTGGTACATAAAGGGCTAAGGAAGGAACACGGGTGGGTTTTAGTCAGTAAGAGTCTGACACTCCCTTCTGCTCCACCCAGAGCGGGAGGAGTCATTTGATGATTTCCCATCCTGAAAAAAAAAAAAAAAAAAAAAAAAAAAAAAAAAAAAAAAAAAAAAAAGGTATCGTGCAAAGGTGCAAAGGTGGTATGGTGGTATCTTGGTCTTTGACTGGCATCACACCTGCGATCTCTCTGGTATTGCAAATGTCTATAGGCAAAACACATTACGTCATTATGGTATTGCAAATGTCTATAGGCAAAACACGTTACGTCATTATGCCGAGTGGTGGCCTAGTGTGCCCAAACACAAAAAAACGCATGTTAAATTCGCATTCTACTTATAAAATATAGGCGTCATAATCGTTCTTTATCACCTCATGTTATTACTGTCATTTTATATACGTGCTGCTTACCATAATCTGTGCTCAAGGCGACAGGCGTACGGCTGGGGTTGATACTACAGTATTAAATATTTCCTCAAGGATTTATGAGCATTGCATTGTCTGAAGATTTAAGGAAGGGTTCAAGGAAGTGGAACATCATTCATGGTTGAAGGAAGATGCGGCGAGTTGTCATTTAATATGGTCTTTGTAAAGGTTGTCTGCAAAAGTCGACCTTATGTAGTGCTGGCTGGTAGTAAAATAACTCTGGTTGCATTCGAACAGTCAAGCGAATTTAGAATGAGCTTTCAAAGGGCTTTGGCCTGACCGCCATTTTGTTTTTTTTTTTCAAAATGTGGCCACGTTTGTTACCTATGTATATAAATCGATAGATGACATCAATGCATTTAAATAGGATTCAGGCATGGTCGCCATTTAAAAAATCTAAATGGCGGGCAAGTAGTTATGCCAAGCTCTATATAAAAATCTTCAATGCCCTTTTTGTGTTAGGCTTTTCTTTGGATAAACCAGTGGTAGTTTGGGCGCGTTCATGAAAACACGTTCGCTTGGAATAAACGCAGTTATTCAATATATAAGTTATTCAATATATAATATAATGTTGTATCAATTTAACGTCCCCACACAATTTTCCAAACTATACGCAATACATTACATAATATTTTGCCAATCTATACAGGGTCAAATTATATTAGCTAGCTAGCTAAAACTCCGCAGACATGATGAGTATCGATATCTAAACACAGTTGCAATTACGCCTGACGTTTCTGAAGAACATCACCGATAAGGTTACTATATAACCTTTTAGAGCGTTCCCGGCGTTCCCACACACATCTAACCCATATTCACTCACACATCACTCTGATCAATCACTTCATGACATCTCATATCTCTTTCTCATTTACTTGTAACCCGTGCGAAGCCAGGATGGGGTAGCTTGTAGGGCATAAAATAAAACAAAGAGCTAAGAAAAACGCTTATAATTTATTTACTTACAAATTTAACAATATATAAATCTATTTACATGTTATTTACACTATTTTCCTACGGAAACAAGTCGATTTATACGGTAAACAACAAAAACACTCATCTGTATTAAAACGGCTAAGGCACCTGTCCCACTGCCAACGATTAGCGACAAGCGAATAGAGCTAGCAACTAGAAACGAGTCAGCGAGCAGCGAGTTTGTAGTTCGAATAGTTTTGTCGCTGGGCTATAAGCGAGTGCACGAGTGTGACGAGTAGAAGTCGCCCAGTCACTTGCTCGTAAGCCTGAAGGCCAATTCCCGCAATTAAAAACGTTCAAAATCTAGTCGCAATCTCATCTCAACGACAATCAATGTCAAAAACTTGTCAAAAATTTAGGGAAATTAGACGTATTTTTGACAGATTGAGACTGTGAACGTTCTTGCCGAGAATTGCCCCTCTGGTATGCATACGTAGCGAGTGTTCTACCCACCAAGCGAGCGTCGCTGAGCGAGTAGGTATTTTATTTGAAAGCTCGTGTCGTTACGACAAACCTGTGGAGAGAGAGTTCTGGCTGGCAGTGTGAACAGTCAGCGATCAACTATGAATATAATATTATGTATCTCTTTTACTAGCACGGGACCTACATCTACTGCACGTTTCTTTACCTAAAAATAGTTGATAGCTAGTCGCTTCCTCGTCGACAGTGGGACGGCTGCCTAACAAATAGAAAAACAAATGGCGTGTGTTTTTACGCGGGAAACAAAACGCTATTGTTTATTCAGTTTTTAAAATCAATTCGGTTAAATTGTGTTTCTATTTTTGAACATTTATTTTATGATGGATGGTCATTTTACTTTTTTGTTTCTTTTATAAACTACTAGCTTCTGTCCGCGACTTGGTCCGCGTGAAGCAACTTTCTTAAATTTTTTTCCGTAAGAACCTTCTACAAAGTATTATAAAACATAAAAAAAAAAATGGATGAAATCGGTAAAGTCGTTTTCAAGTTATGGCGTGACCAACGGAAATAGGGATTCATTTTTATATATGTACTAGCTTTTTCCCGCGACTTCGTCCGCGTGTAGCAACTTTCTTAATATTTTTTTCCGTATTATAACCTTCTACAAAGTATTAGAAAACCAAAAAAAAAAAGATGGATGAAATCGGTAAAGTCGTTCTCTTGTTATGACGTGACCAAGGGAAATAGTGATTCATTTTTATGTATGATGATAGATATAGAAAATAGAGCAATCCTGTTATTTAAAGTTGGTTAATAAAATATTTATTCAAACATTGGAACACAACATGACGGCATCGTTAATTGCATTGAATAGGAGTAATAGTCACCCGTTTGTCCCGATAAGAAATAAGAGGCATTTAATATGGTCAAAGGATTTTACTATGGACCGCTTAGGTGCAGCTGGGAACCTTGGTTCCTAGACATTTTAAATAAATATATTTTTTATATATTTCTTTTGTTTTTACAATTCTACGAAATTTGTGATAAATGGATTTCATTCATCACATATTTAATAAAATTGTAAACTCTAATTTAAACAATGTTTTAATAAAAAAAAGAGTCTTCAATATTTTAATCAAACATAAATATTTTTTGTATGTTCAATTAGCATTAATTATTTCAATATGACGGTATTTAATCAATAAAACCTACAATATTCTAAATAGCATTTAGGCGCACCATATCGCGGTCTCACAAAAAATAGCGCTCACCATACACGTGATAGAACTTTTTAAAATACAACGAATAAGAGAGATGTAAGAGCTGTGGTGGCCTAGTAGTAAGTGCCGCGACTCACGAGTGCGGTCGTAGGTTCAAACCCAGACAGGCGCTTTACTTTGTGTAAATTATTTCATCACCACTGCTATCAAAACGGTGAAGGAAAACATCGTGAGGAAACCGGCGGATGTAACATCTACGAACCCGCACCGGGCCCGCGTGGCGACTTATAGCCCACTAGTGTAAAATACACAGAGAGAGTTATATCTTTCTTCTTGCTCATGTAAACAAATGTGCTTAAACGTGCCGCGTCCTTGAAATGTCACTCTCAATTCTCGTCCAATTACTGAATTACCGCCTAAAAACTTTCACTTCAAAAATCTGTTTAATTCTAACCTCAAAAAGAAAGGGCAACGGACAATTTGTCCGTCAAAACGAGCTTAAAGATTAACCGAACTTCGAAGTTATTCATAAACTTAAGTTCAACTCGTGAAAGAAGTGAAAATTCTTAAAAAATAACGAATAAAAGTGATTTAGTTTGAGAGTCAGAGAGAGAGAGAGTTATATCTTTCTTCTCTCTCGTGTAAAGAAATGTGCTACAACGTCACACGTCCTTGAAATGTCACTCTCAATTCTCGTCCAATTATCAAATTGAGAGACAGATAGATTGAAAGAGAGAGCGAGTTATTCTTCTCGCTCATGTAAATAAATGTACTAAAACATGACGTGTCCTTGAAATGTCACTCAATTCTCGTCCAATTATCGAATGGCCGCCTAAAAAGTTTCAATTCAAGAATCCGTTGAATTCTAACCTCAAAAGTAAAAGGGCACTAGACAATTTGTCCGTCAAAACGAGCGTAAAGATAAACCGAACTTCGAAGTTATTTATACAATCCATCAAAGAAATATTATTATTATCATTCTCAGACAAAGTTTAAGTTGAAAGGAGTCTAACGGAGGGTGCCCACGGGCAACTTTTGTCTCCGCAACTAATTTTGTCTCTCATATCAAGTCTACGGGTTTGTATTGATAAAATTATACACTCGAATACTTGTAAAAATCACTTTATTTAAAATAGTAATTGTAACTCAAGAACACTTTCGTCGTCTCTAGCTGAGAATGCAAGTCCGCTTTCCCCGCCCTTTTTCTGTAAAAGTCATCTATGCGTTGCCACAACTAAAAAGCATAAAATGTTTAAAAATGACAATGTGGCCACCCGCAAATAATATTAGTTAAGTAGTCGATCATTTTGTATGCTAGCAGTATGAAAGTGTGCGTATGTAGCGACGCGACAGCTAGGAGACAGGCCGGCGACGCAATTGTCGCCCATCTATTGGTTGCAATGCAAGTGCGCGCATGGCGTTAAAAAAGTTGCCGACCAGCCAGTTGACGCTCAACCGTCTCCGTCGACAGATTTCTTTTTTTGGAAAATTTTACAAGAAAGTAGCGTTGCTATCACTCCCGTGTGCGCATCGTCCAAATCTCGGCAAGAAGACAGCGACAGAGACAGAACAGTTGCTGGGCAACTATGTAAGTTGCTCGTGGGCCCTCCCTAAACTCTCGCTCGAAGGGTCTTCAACGACGTTTATACCAACGTCGTTGGAGACCCTTCGAGCGTGGCCTGATGAGGCTTTTGGAGTCTTTTAGACGAATTCGATACGAATGGTTTTATTTCTTTTGTATACAGGTTAAAATTAAATTAGCTAGCGAAACTCTGCAAATGTGATGGGTATAACCTAACACATAAGGATATAACACGATAAAATAAATATAATTGACTAGCTGCGCCCCGCGGTTTCACCCGCATAAGTTTCGATCCCGTGGGACTATCGGGATAAAAAGTATCCTACGAGTATGTGTTAATCCTGGTTATAAACTATCTGTGTGCCAAATTTCATCCAAATCCGTTCAGTAGTTTTGGCGTGAAAGAGTAATAAACATCCATCCATCCATACAAGCTCTTGCGTTTATAATATTGATAGGATGTTTTTCTTGGAGGTCGACGACCGCTGGTAGTTTAATTACTTTTGAGCTGAGATAAAATCACTTTTCATTTGTTTTATCGTGTTATGATATAGAAAGAAAGAAAGAAAAAACATTTATTTAGCACAGACTACAAGACACACAATATACCAGATACATACATCAGATAACAACTAATAAAAAAACAAATAGAAAGTATAAAGACCGTTGTAAGAAGTATATAGTATATAAGTATATAGTATATCAATATCCATTCCGTCTGCGAAGTTTTCCTAGCTAATTTGATTTGACTTTGTATATTCGTATACGCGCGAACGATCATTTTGGTTAGGACCAGCACCCTAATTGCGTAACTCAGTATCAATCATAATCTGAATCATTTTGAAAGATATGGCTAAGCCATTGCTTCAAATGTTCGAAAAATATGTCTGCTCTACAACGTTTAATAACGCAAAGAATGTTGTTGAATTGTCAAAAAATTAAAGCCATTACTACCTGTTAGTGTTGCGCAATTACTCCGCTGGCTTTTGACGAACTGTGAGTAAATTGCTCTATAGCGTCTCCTTTAGAAATGATTGCTACTTTCCCCACGATTGTGAAATTATAATTGACTGTTGACCTATTTTCTCTAATTTCATCCCGGAAACCACTCAAATCTTATATTAACTTCTAACCCAACAAGTAAACTTCCTTTAACGCTTTAAACTTAATTGCACATAAGGGCTCGAGCACCCGTGCTACAACCACACCACAAGACGTGATCGGGCGCTAATCTGTGCTCTGTACAAATAAATAAAATTTAAATGTCTGTTTGTACATAATGTCAAAATAACAGCTTTTTACTAAATGTATATGAAAGTATATACGGTACTTCTAACAAAAAAACAATTTTAACTTTTATGTCTGTTTGTTTGTTTCGGGTAATCTCCGAAACGGCTGGACGGATTTTGACGCGACTTTCCGTGGCAGATAGCTGATGTTATAAAAAGTAACATAGGCTACTTTTATTTAGAAAAGAATTAGGGTCCACGTAAAAAAAACAAAACCCCATGAGGAGGAACGCTGACCACATTTGGCCGTCAAAATCAACCGTGTGGGCGATACCGACCACATCAAGGTCATGTCGCAGCCACAACGACCTGTCTGTCTGCCTGTAAACAGTAGCCACAGCGTGACCACATCGCAACTGCTAGCGACAACGCAACCATATCGATGTTTTGTAATTACCACAACGCAACTGCAAAAAGCTTCAGTGACACAATTCATGCGTAACCACTGCCTGCCCACATGTTGTCGCTGCGATGTGGTGAGTGCAGAGGTGGCCCAATGGTACTGGTCACGACTTACGAGTTGTAGATCGTAGGTTCGAACCCCGACAGGTGCGTTTTCACATTGTGAAAATTATTTCATCACCACTGCTCTCAACACGATGAAGGAAGACATCGTGAGGAAACCGGCATGTCCTAGAATCAAAAATTCAAAGACATGTGACATCTACCAACCCGCACCGGGCTCTCGTGGTGGATTAAGGCCCACTCCCCCTCACAGAGAGGAAGCCTGTGTCCCAGCAGTGGGAATGTTATAGGCTGATTATGATGTCGTGTGGTTTTTTTTTATTATCTCTATTTACGTGGTTTTTTCTTTACAGAATATGTCACCCCGATCATTGAATACAACTTATTTATAAATACATATAGTATACTAGTCTACCCGCAACCTTATAGCCAAAACAATTGATGTCGTGTGGTTGTGGTACGTGTGATCGGGCCCTTATGTATCAAAAATAGCAAAACACAGGCCTTCAACTGAATTATTCTTGATTAAAACGCATTCGCGAACGCAAAATTAAATTTAAAACTTAGACCGCTCTGATTGGGTAATAATAATTTTACTCGCGGACCAACCCCAGTACCTTCGACTATGTACCCGTTTGAAGTCTTGTTATTCAATTAATTTAAATTTCGAAGTTGTAGAAATCGAATTGTAAGAAGGCTTGGCATTCCTTTTGCCCGATTGGCTGTTAAAAAAATTCTTGTCTCGGTCTTTGAATTATAAAGTTGTCTCTGGTATAAATTTGGGTGAGATAAGTCGCGAATAATTTGTGACGATGAATGAAGATGGGGGGGGGGGGGGGGGAGTGAAGGAATAATTTTGATTCTAAGGGGTGCTACAGACCGTGCGGTCGGCCGGTTGAACGCGTCCCAAAGGGTCATGCCTGTTCGGCTGGTCCGAGGATACCGCACGGTCTCCGCTGAGGCGGCGAGCCTCCTTGCCAGATTGCCGCCATGGGATCTGGAGGCCAAAGTCCTCGCCCACATATGGGAGTGGCGACAGGAGGCAAAATGCCGGGGCGTAACTCCGCTGCCACAGTGGACGAGCTCCGGCGGGATCTCATAGCGGCATGGAGAGTGCGATTGTCGCAACCAAGTGCTGGGCACGCCACATTTGCGGCGATAAGTCCCCTCTTTGAGGAGTGGCTAGAGAGGCGCCACGGCGCCCTCACCTTCCGCCTGACGCAGGTCCTCACCGGACACGGTTGTTTCGGGAGGTTCCTGTTCAGGATAAGGCGGGAGGAAACACCAGGGTGTCACCACTGTGTGGATCGCCCGGAGGACACGGTGGAGCATACGGTGGAGGTCTGCCCGGCTTGGGCGGAGCATCGCCGCGTCCTCGTGGCGGCGATCGGCGGCGGCGATCTCTCGCGTCCGGCCCTGGTCCAGGCCATGGTACGGAGCGGGAGTGCATGGGAGGCCGTCACCTCCTTCAGCGAAGTAGTAATGCTCGCGAAGGAGGAGGTGGAGCGCGTGAGGGAGAGGCAAACAGTGCGCCCTCACGCCCCTAGTCATTGCAGGAGACGCCCTGGACTGGAGTCAACAGCCGACTCCCGGCCACCATAGGCGCGGGCTTGCGGGCGGCGAGCAATGGGCAGCTCGTCGCCCGGTAAAGACCAGGCCCGGGGCGATGGCGGGTTGTGTTCCACGCGCGCCTCAAAGAGATGTCAGCACGAACTGACGGGGTCCGCTAGGGCCGATGCCTGCCAGGGCCGCGGGTTGTTCGAAAGAGATACCGTGGCCCCTGGCACAGGCTACTGAAGGAACACGGGTGGGTTTTTGGGTTTTAGTTAGTAAGAGTCTGACACGCCCTTCCGCTCAGCCCAGAGCGGGAGAGGTCATTTGATGATTTCCCATCCAAAAAAAAAGGGTTGCTACAGACTTTTTCGGGTCGGCACATTCGATTCACGTATACAAGTTATTCTCGAGGGTCGACATGAACCATCTTGCCAGGAGACTTGACGAGTTCCAGCCGTCAGAACAAGCCGGTTTTCGAAAAGGCAACGTAGACCACATCCATACTGTTCGGCAAATTGTACGGAAGACCGAGGACTACAATCAGCCGCTGTGTATGGCATTGGCGGACTACGAGACACCCTTCGACTCCATCGAAATATGGGCAGTTCTGGCCTCTCTGTAACGATGTCGAATTGACTGGCGCTACATTGAAGTGTTGAGATGTTTGTAAGACGCTACCACGATGACTGTCCAGATCCAGGACCAGAAAACCAGCCCCATCCAACTGCTCATGGGGGTAAGACAGGGGGATGTTACTGTTTACAAATGCGTTGGAGGACGTCTACAAGACGCTGGACTGGACTGGACAGGGTATCAACGTAAACGGCGAGTACATTTCACATCTTCGATTTGCCGATGACTTCGTCATAATGGCAGAGACGCTGGAACAGCTAGACCAAATGCTGCACGGCCTTAATGGAGCCTGTTGGCACCGGGTTGGCCTCGGCATGAATTTTGACAAGGGGAAAGTCATGTACAATTCGCACGTCTTGCCGAGTCCAATCCACATCGAAGGGTCGCTTTTCAAAGTTGTGAAGGATGTCTACCTAGGGTAAATAATCCAGCTCGGTAGACACAACTTTGAGAAAGAAGCCAACAGAAGGATTCAGTTGGGTTGGGCAGCATTTGGAAAAGTTCGTCGCCTATCTCACAGTGTTTGAAAACTAAGGTCTTCAACCATTGCGTCCTCCCCGTCATGATATATGGCGCCGAAACATGGACACTGACGGACGGACTGGTCCACAAATTCAAGCTCGGAGTCTCTTTGAAAGATAAAACCAGGAATGAAATTATCCAGAAAAGAACCGGAGTTACCGATATAGCTTGCAGAGTAAGCAAACTGAAGTGGCAGTGGGCTGGCCATGTTTGTCGAAGGACCGATGGCCGGTGGAGTAGACGAGTCCTGGAGTGGAGACCGAGTATCGGCAAGCGTAGTTTGGCACGCCCCCCAACTAGATGGACGGACGACCTTAAGAAGGTTGCTGGGACGGACTAGATGTGGAAGGCGGTGGACAGGGTGTTGTGGCGCAGCCTGGGAGAGGCCAAGTCCAGCAGTGGACTGCGATAGGCTGACTTGATTGATTGACATTCGATTCGGCAGTATTTGTTGCATAGCAAAGCCAGCCCGAAGCAATTACATATTTATATGTTCGGTTTTGACTCCAATCGGCATCTACCCTCACTGATACATGTTCGCATTAGTTCGGCACAATTTGAGTTAAGTTGTGCGGCTTTTTCCGAACATATATCTACATTATATTCAATTTTGCCGCCTGCTTGTGCCGAATCACGTCGATCTGAACCATTTTCGTGTGTAGCACTCCTTAGAAGTCATGTTTATTTAAGACAACCTTGAGAATTGCGACACGAGGCAACGACACGATTTAATTATGAAGTGATTCCGACAGTTATCATATTACTGTTCGAATATCAAATTAACAAACCACACGAGAAACTGAAACGTGGTCGCTCACGTGGCTTTATTAGAAGGCTTAAAGTTACCCAAAGGGCAATGGAGAGAAATCAGAAATGAAGAGAGCTGCAGGAGAAACAAGGTAACCAACATAGCCCGAAGAATTGCCAAACTTAAGTGGCAGTGGACAAGGCACATTGCTCGCAGAACAGATGGCCGATGGGGCCGAAAAGTTCTGGAGTGGCAACCGCGTACCGGAAGACGTAGCGTTGGAAGGCCTTCCACAAGGTGGACCGACGACCTTGTAAAGGCCGTAGGTATCAGTTGGATGCGAGAAGCACAGAACCGGTCGAATTACTTGAAGCTTGGGGGGCTTGGGGGAGGCCTATGTCCAGCAGTGGACGACTTTCGGCTGAAATGATGATGATGATGATGAAATCACACTAAAACTCTGTTTCTCTTATTTAACTGTATATTTATTTAACTTCGATGTTTCTAGGTTTTTTGACTTCGAGTTACAGCTTTGTGAACAAAATCCAGTATTGCATATGAAAGCTGTCACGCCCCCTCTATGACACCATGACAGTGGTGAAGGGAGGGCGTTTTGGAGGACTTATGTAATTTTGACGTTCGAAAAGCTGACTCTCAGCCTAATTTGAATAAATTACTTTTGATTTGGTTTATGTCTGGAGGCTTTTATTTAGATAGGTTTTTTACATTATATAGCTTTTATTTACATAGGCCTTTAGTTACTTAGGTTTGTTTACATTTTTATTTCTGGCTTGAGTACAGTTTTCATTGTATTTGTTGGTATATTGGCGTAAGTAGCTGACATAATTATAGCAAATAATTTAATTTAATGTTCCGTGTCTCGTAATTAATATGACAATTAAATTCTCCGACAACACAAACAACAAATGAAATACACCTCCTTATGCTAGGAGTACTTATTTTGTGTTAACGGATGATGGGCCTGTGGCTAAGTAATAACAGCACGGGACGTTGAGTCAGGTTAAGCTACGCATGTCGCGGTTCCGAAATCCGAAAACCGTAATTTTTTTGTTTCATAAGTACCTACAAATTTGTACGGAACCCTCGGTGCGCGAGTCCGACTCGCACTTGACCGGTTTTTCTTTTTTGTTGCTCTTATTTACTTAGCTTTATAGTTTGTAGCATTATTTTACGTTTTTTTTGTTAAAATAGAAACACATTTTATCCCAATTACCTACTTATTATTAGGAAAGTCGAGAGGTGTCGTGGGACACCCAGTTAGCACGAAGTTCCTTTCGCTGTATCAATTAAATTAGCTACTGAAACTCCGCGGACGTGATAGGTATCGATATCTTAACGTTAAAACAAAATAGAAATTAATTTGAGGGTTTTTTTGTTAAATTACCGATCGACAGATAGACAGTAGTCATTGACATATCAGTTTATGAGGAACACTCTCACACTCTAGGACTCTTAGAAGCCGAGCAAAGAGAAAAAAAAGACAGAGAGACCGCTAAGCGAAAACCAAGTAATAGCGCGGGCGGATGATGCGATGCGATGGGATGGATCGAGGGAGCCGAAATTTCACGCGGACGAAGTCACGGGCTGAAGCTAGTAAAGAATAAGAGCGTTTTTGTGTGTGAGAGAGAGAGAGTGTCATATCTTTCTTCTCTCTCATGTAACGAAATGTGCATAAACATGACGCGTCCTTGAAATTTCACTCTCAATTCTCGTCCAATTATCGGATCACCGCCAAAGAAATTTCACTTCAAAAAATGAAAGTGTCATGGCGTTCAAAATGTTACACTTTTTTCGGTCTCCATTTAGCTCTCATTCACTAAGTGTGCCAGTTGTACGAGTACATGCGATAAGGAACTTCGTTACAAAAATGCCAGATAACCTGATTTACTAGGTCTAAATATTACATGAAAATAAAGATAGGTAAGTAAATACTCAAAAATGAATAACTTGAAGAATTTGCAATTCATTTCTTACAATATTCATGAAAATTCTCTGACAATTCACAAAACTTTACATTATATTTTCGTAATTCATTTAATTAGACTAATATTTCATATAAATTACACCAAAAATCATTAATCAACATATTGTCAAATTGTAATTATTTATAACATTAATTAAAATAAATTATTTAACATTTATCTTAACACTTTTTATTATTATTCCAAAATTATCTACAAGTTATTATTTACATTTAATATTCACTTATTTGTTATTGATTCTTATAAAATATGATTTATTCGAATTGGTCTATTTATTTATTTGTCTAAATAGCTAATATTTAAACTACATTTAATTTAGATTTTTAAGAAATAGACAAGGTGTGCCCACATGAGCATCGGTTATATATTTTTTTAATGTTAATTTGTGTCGTCGGGTAGTTTACGATTTCTATAACAAAATAATATGACTTGTCAACTATCCCATTTTTTTTAAATTCAAAAGACATTAAACTATCAAAAGCCACACACAATAATGCTTTAATCTGTATAACATAACATTGCAGCATAACTTCACGCCTGTAATCCCTAAAGGGTTAGGCAGAAGTGTACCTATAGAACTCCTACATTACGCTAGTTATGTTTAAGTCCCATGCAATAGGGGCGAGCCTATTGCCATAAACTGGGCACAAATCCAGACAGCTCTAAGTGCAAAAACCCAATAACACTTTGCCCGACCCCGGAATGGAATCGAGGACCTTATGCTCAGCAATAGCGCTTGCGACCGCTAGACTAATGAGGCAGTTTAATTTGTAGTAATAACCAATCTGTAATGGACACACCTTTAAAATTATAAATTGGCAAAAATTACGTGAATATTATTAGAAATAAATATTTTTTAAATATAATTTATTTTTGGAAGACTTGTGTTGTGTGAAAATTTTGAATATCAATAAAAACTCCCTGATCAAATAAATAAAAACACTTTTCCATTTTCATTTCAAATAAATCTATATTATTCATTTAACAAAATTATATTCTTTAGAATTTTAAATATTCAATTTTAAAATATAATATAAAATTTGAATAATGTAATTCAAACATTTGAATAATTCTTATTAAATTTCGAACTCTTTCAAAGAAATTCTTACATAAAATTAGGATCTATTCTATTTTATTAATCTTAAGTGATCATTTTCAAAAAATTCGTTCAAGTAATATAACTTACTAAACTAGAGTAATAAAAACGTTATTGCATTGGAGTTTATGTAGTAATACTTCGAAAGGAAAGGCAGAAATAACGATTAAATTTAAATCAAGTGAACAGAGGGCTGGCCTATTTTTAGACTAAATAATCAGCATTGCCATTCAACGTGGTAATGCTGCAAGCCTTTTGGGCACTTATCCCATTGACAGCGATGCGGATGAATTTTATAATGCCCAATGAGCTCCTTCCTTTTTCTTTTCTTATATACTTGTATATAAGCTCCTCCCTTTTTATTATTACATATACAGGGTACCGGACCGGATACGGATCCGAGGTACGGATCCGGTACCGGACACCCTGTATAAAGATACCTGGTCCCTGACCCTGCGCTCCAAAATAAAGAACGCTGACGTGGCTCAAAAGGCTGCCCAACTTAAAGAGGGACTGGGAAGGACATGTCTGCCGCATGGGTAAACCGTGGGCCCAAATAGCACAGAACTGCGGGGTAATTGCGTAACACACATAGAATGACGATTGATTGCAATGGATTGTATTTTGACGGTTCACCCAAGTTCATTGCTTTATTTACGATGTTTAGCAGACGATTTTTTTAAACCTATGAAGCAATGGATTAGCAGTATCCTTAAAAACTCTTCGATTGATTAGACGTGTGTTACGCAATAAGGATGCAGGTGCCCTGACGCAGTGAGGCGGGGTGGCAGCAGACCACGTAGGATATGGCGGGACGAACTGGATAGGTTTCGACAAAACTGGAACGATGACGCGCTTGCTCGCGAAAGATGGAAGGAGTGAAGAAAAGCCTTTGCCCAGGAGTAGGACAGCACAGGCTAGTAAAAAAACTGCCATGAAACTAATGGTTCTTTAAAGAAAACCACATTTTTAATGCATATGCATTTATAAGAGTGCCCACTCTTGGGAATATGATTTGATTTCTCAGTATCGTATAAAATAATGGTTTCCTAAATTGCTAGGTATGTTGGAAAACATTTTATTTATGTTTGATAACGTTCAGAAAAATGTGAGCTTACAGACCATTCAATTTGGTAAAATATTATGCTGTAAAAGGCTATATACGTAATCCGACATATTTTGCTAGAGGAAAAAAAAGTTAATTTGTTTGAAATAAAAAAAAATGGCCACTCAAGAATATAATTCATATACTCTCTTTCGTAGTATTTCTACACTGAATAATTATTTGCTAACTTCAAATTATGGCAGTATTACGGTTTGTATGTACAAATCCTCACGCTTCACCCATTTTGGACTTAGGAGAGGCAAACATTACAGTAAAATCTATGTGCGTTTATTTTCGTCAGTATAGGTAACAATTTAAAAGCAAATTAAAGGACAATTTCACCACTGTTAATTTCCTTAATTTGACAAGAAAAAATTAACGTTTAAAATAACTACATAACATTAAAGAAAAAAAAAAAACATTATTTTTGCACAAGAAACATATTTTGACGTCTGTTAGTTTTCAAAATGGTTGATTTCTGTTCGTTTTCAAAATGGTGAAACTGTCATTTTAAAAGAAAACAATTTTGTTAAGTATAATCAAAGATATAGCAATAAAAAATATTAATTACAATAGACAATTTTCCTATAACACAGCTTAAGGTAAGCTTTTCGTGATTGGCAACACCATTGACCCGATCGCCCCTAGAGAGTCATTACATATGGGATCGCCCTATATGTTGCAAAGTTCGAGGGAGCCCATTTTTATACCAACAAAAACAAGCTCCCTTTACACCGTGGGCCATTTTAGGACCCGTGTTCTGCACAGATAAATAATATTTCATACACAAAAAAAAAAATACATTAGCCTATCAATATTAATTAATAGTAACAATTTCACAAACCAAAAAAAATAGAACTTGTCTATTTATTATCTATTTAAAAAATGCTATAAAAGTTCTTACTAATGTTATCTATGGGGTTCAACGTCAGCTGTAACCACGAAAGTCTTTCTAGGTCTTCGACATGGCTCTTCCTCGTCTTCCAAACCATAGAAACACACACTACGTTGAGGGTATACCTTCGGCTTATAGTCCACTGAAGACCCCAAATTCCTAGGCAGTGTCTGAGACTTTTTATATTCTAAATCACTTTTTAAACAATAGTCATAGATCAACTTTGGTCTCTCATCAAAGTACTTGCTGTAATACCCCTCACAGTTGTCAAAAGACATGCTTTTTGAAAACGTGTCTAGGTGGCACGTGTAGGGGTGGTAGCAACCCTCCGGCCTCATTCTAGGTTCTAACGGGTACCAGGAGTCGGGGGGTGTTGGGGCCCACGGCGGGGGCCCCAAAGGTCAGCCTCAGCGAATCGGTTTGGAGACGATGATGACGTCGGGAGCTGATCGGGTGGTCTCGGTGCTAATCGGGCGACGGTCGATTTTCTTTTCTGTAACGAAAATGTGTTTTAGAAAAGGAATTGGGGTACAAACAGGGAGTTTGGAATTAATTGCGTGTTCAACAAGGTATTAAAACAAAAAGTTTTGGGTGGTCGTTAATTAATAGAGAAAATTGTTCATTACAAAAAGTACAAATAGTACTTTTTTTTTAAATAGTCTTTTTCGTCAGAAAACGAGGCCCTATGTCTTTGAGATGAGGCCCTTTATAATATTATATTATAAAGAATTGTTAATTAAATTGTGTACCAACCTAAATTGTCGGAATATTCAAATCCCAACTGTCATTCTTTGACAGTTGCATATAACACTCCAAATTGACGTATGGTGTCAACTTGTATAACAATTAACTTGAAGAAAGAATTATTTTTTTCTCCTAAACTATTTTACCCCTTAGTTTTCGCCCAGTAAATCTGACGATAAACATTCTACGAGTACCTCTTTTAATTGGTTTATAAAAACATCAACAAAAAACGTAAATAAAAAAAAATTATATCAAAAATATAGATAGGTAGGTTTTTAGGATAGATATAATTATATAGATAGGTTATTAGGTTAGATAATATAATTATATAATAGAGATAGGTTTTTTTTTGTAATTTTTGGTTACTCGGTTTTTGGTTTGTCCTATTTATAAATAGTTTTCTATTCTAATTTACCCTTTGAGTTGATTTTACGGCTTTAACAAATAAGGTTTTTTTTTTTTTTTTTTTGATGATGGGAGATCATCAAATGACCCCTCCCGCTCTGGGTGGAGCAGAAGGGAAGTCAGAGAAGGGAGCACCCGTGTTCCTTCCTTAGCCCTTTATGTACCAGGGCAGCGGTAACCCTTTCGGACGATCCCGCTACCCCGGCAACAAATAAGGCTTTACTCAAATATCCTTGCAACATTCCTAAATCTGGATTCTAATTAAGCCCCCAATAAAATGCCACGATTATGTATGTCCCTTTTAATAAAATAACTTAAGATCAACTTGGATTAGCGATTTCTATTAAGTAAGCTCTGAAATTCAGCCTACTTCAAAGGGACAATTAATAACAATTTTGTTTAGGACCTATTAAAACTTGAATCAGAATGTTATCAAGGTCTTCTCTTAAATTCGTTGAATAAATCATGCTCCGTTATTATAGGTACAGATTTTGGGGTTATGAGTTATGCAAAATCTGTAGCTATAGTACAGATTTTGGGGCTTATGAGTTATGCAAAGTCTGGCTTTATTTATATATAGTTTGGGTCCAGTTTCTCAAGTTGTTAAACGAGCGTAAACTGCTGCGATTGGCTGTTGATCAATTATTCAACTAATCATAGCAATTAACGTGTGCTTGAATAGGGCTCTGAAGGTCATACCTACCCGTCCGCCGTTTTGTTCTTTTTTCAAAATGGCGGCCACGCTTGAAATATTTATAAATCGATAGGTGACATCAATGCTAACAGAAAATAGAATAGGACCAAACCACGTAAAAGCAGTTATCGATTTATATGGATTTCAAGGCAGGCCGGACTATTGAAAAAAAAAAGAAAATGGCGCCTTTTTTTTTCAAAATTGATTTGACCTGTTACATTTTTATATGGAGCCGGGTTACCTGGCATACCTGCCTAGATATGCCAGGCTCCATATATTATAAAAATCTTCAGTTACCTTTGTCACATTAATTTTGCGACAATCTTCGTTCAAGAAACTGTCCCTTAAGCTACGGTTTCCTAGAAGAGGCCACCACTAATGGCCGCAGTGACAGCTGTCAAAAAAATTATGACAGTGGTAAAGATTTAAATCATTAGATTCGCTCTACCGCGTCAAAAGATAGTCGCATTTCTATTTCGTTTTGATATCTCTGACACTCAATGACGCAGCGACTTCACTTGATTGTCATGGAAACCCTATTTAATAATGTGTGAGCTCACTCTGCTCAGTATGGACACTGTTTCTTGTGATTAAGTACTGTGAGGCCAAGTCTAGCGATTTAAATCTTTGTGCAGCGGGATTTGACTTAATGTCAAATACTGGTGAAAATGACAGATTTTCATGACGACCGATATAATATGACCGAGCCGCTTTCCTAGGAAATCAAAGATTTAGCAATAGATTCAAAGATGTGTTAGGTAACTTAGATTAGATGAAGATGATTTTGGCCCGTTTGCACCACAAATCACTAAATACATTATAAAGCATCGTTCTATTGCTGTCAATCATTTAAAGATGACAGAGACAGAATGATGATTAAAGCATTATTTAGATTTATGGTGCTAGCGCGCCTAAGGTTAGTACGCACTGACAGGTGACTTGCGCCTAGAGCCTAGCAACTTAACACTCTCCGATACACGCTAGGCGACTAGCGAAGGCACCAAGCGCGCAGTGCGGCCGGTTGCGAATATTCTAGAGCGTTCTTTTCACTTCGCTACTCGCAAAGTGACTCGCTAGGCTATAGCTTTAAGCAAGCCATCTGTCAGTGCATACGTAGCCAAAGTGAATTAAAATGTTTTAAAGTGAATTCAAAGTGTATGTGTCAAAGTGGCAGATGGTTAAAATAAAAGACCACGATATTTTTTCAAAAACCTTTGAAAAAATCATAATGGTTGGCTGGTTTGTATTGTCATGATACCAATGGATGTTAATAGCAGGCAGTAGTAGCGGCCGGCATACACTTTACGTAGTCCAATTTATATCATCACCATGGCTCTTAAAACAGTGAAGAAAAATGTCGTGTGTGATGTCCCAGTTATAAACCAAAAAATTGGAAGACAACGTGGGCCCACTTGGTGGTCACGTCCCATTCCTTCGTGAGAGAAGGCCTGTGTCCCAGCAGTGGGAACATTTTAGGCTGATTATGCATACCCAGTGCAAGTAAATAGCAAGCTAGCTTAGGAGAAGGGGTTAGTAGAAATATTAGTCATAGCCAACAGCCAACATTTGGAATTAGGATACCTACTCTTACTGTATTATCCAATCCACAGAACACTTACGCGGTTTTGACTCCTGCTTTAGCAATTCGATGGTGATCTCAGAAGTGTTGGTGGTGGCAGGGGGCGAAGGCCTAACGATTGTGGCGCCCGAGTAGCCGAAGGTGGAGAACCCTCGGCTATTGCTGCCTGAACCTGCTGGGCAAAGATAAAGGTTTAGGTATAATTATGTACCTTTTTCCACATGCCATGAATTTAGGACCTTGATAGGTTGGAATGGAATAGATGCCACGAGTGGCGATATTTTAATGTGCTGGAAGTAGGCGCCGATACAGCCTGTCCCTGGCTGCCCTCCCGCAGCGACGCCCTAAGCCGAGGTCCGTACCCTACAGAGGGTGCCCTTAGCGTGCAGTCGTTAAGTTTATAAGTTTTATGCCCTGGCTGAGGCCTTAATGTATGAAGACACTATAGGATAGCCCGGTTAAGCAGCCGACAATCCTAGGTTGATCTCGAAAAACAAAGGCGTAGTATCCTGGATTGCAGTCCCGGTGCCACCTTGCTGACTGACTAATATTTTCACCCTGACACATCTGATATACTCATTCAGGGTGGCTAGGACATCTTCGCGTAAACTGCCATGACTCCAGCACGTGATTCTAGACTAGTAAAAGAATTTACAGTCTACAATTAGAAGTTTCTTCTAGTAGACATTTCTCGTCGGTTATGAAAAAAAATATCTGCTGTTTCATGTAGAAGTGCATTAAAAAAAAATAACGGATGAAAATTTGTCACAAAAAATTAAATTCATGTTATGTCGTTTATATTATCTGTGAACGTATACGAACGCACAATTCCCTAGAAACCAAAGTACAGTAATATTTTATTCAACTCTTGTAAAAACCTAATCTCTCTGAAAGAAATAATAAATCCCATTATTTTATATCCAATTATTCATACGCACAAAATGAAACAAATAGGTACTCCCAAAAAAATCCAATATGGCGATTGGCGGGTAATATGGCGCCATCTTGCTTTGGTGACGTCACAGAAAGATAGGGCTTATATTAAAAAAAGTAATAGGAATTCTCGCTGTTTCTCCGTCAATAATGAAGGGGTACTTTTGAAGGCGTACGATTTAATTCTATTTATTTGCAACGAAATTAATTTTGAGTACTGTTAACTTCAAAAGTGGGTTAAGATTGTTGTAAGTTGGTAAGGGTTTTGTGAATAAAGACTTTCTAATGAATTTGATTTACATTATATAAGCTAACATTTAAAATAATAATATGTACATGTGAAAAAATAAGCAAAACAATCATAGGGCATCAAAAAATTTGTCCGCATCGCTGTCAACAGGAACAGTGCCCAAAAGAAGTGCCTTGCTTGACCGACGCCGTGAACGCCTGGAAAGCGGCTTGCGTATACAGATCGGCCCTTAAACCCATTTTCCCAGAGACAGCGGGATGAGCCGCTCTGCAGGTTGGTGCAGAATAATCTTATCGATAGGTCCACCAATACAGCTGAGCATGCCCGCCTGCTGGCTGTGGGTGAGTGGGAGTCGGGGCTCTGGTTTCAAGCATTCCCGTCACCCAACATAGGGACTATGCTGGGTGACCACCTTCCAGTTCGCTACCTGTATGCGTTTGGGCGCTCCTTGTAGGGCTCCGCATCGCTGTCAGTGCAGTGAAGCTGTCGACTGCCTTGGACACCATGGCCTATCCTGCAGTAGGAGCGCAGGTCGGATAGCACGGCTCGCCAGCATTAATGACATCATCCGTCGTGGTTTTTCGAGATATCGCCAAGCGGTTAGTCGACTCTTCGGGTGACCAGAGGGCTGGCCTGTTTCTTGGCCAAACAATTAGCATCGCCATACAACTTGGCTGTGCTGCCAGCCTTTTGGCACTGTTCCTGTTGACAGCGTTCCTGCGGACGAATTTTTTGATGCCCTATGATTCTTTTGCTTATTTTTTCATATTGAATTTTACAAAAGTTATACAGGGTCGAATCAACCCATCACATCTGCGGAGTTTTGCTGGCTCATTAATGAGCTAGCGAAACTCCGCAGATGTGATGGGTATCGATATCTAAAAACGACAAAAAAAAAAAAATATAGTTTTTAAAAGTTTAAAAATATATATATGTTTGTTAACTGAATTGGCTGTGGGCTGGCCATGTTTGTCGAAGGACCGATGGCTGGTGGAGCAGACGAGTGCTGGAGTGAAGATCGCGTATTGGCAAGTGTAGTGGGGGACGCCCCTCAGCTAGATGGATGGACGACCTAAAGAAGGTGGCTGGGATAGACTGGATGCGGAAGGCGGAGGACAGGGTGTTGTGGCGCAGTCTGGGAGAGGCCTATGTTCAGCAGTGGACGGCAATAGGCTGAGTTGATTGATCTGGGGTCAACGACCAATATTGTAGTAGTTGAGAAAATAGGAAAAATTGTTTTCGAACTCGTCTAAAACTTATGTCCCTGAAAGTTTCTCCCTGCACTCAAAATCACGTTACAAAACCTTAGTCAAATAAGTCCAAGTTACACGAAGTAAAGCAGCAATATTAGTTAGAAGAAACGCCCATCCTTCCCGTATGAGTTTGGGTCCTATACAAATACTTCCTTATTTTTTATATTATTTTTTTATTAAACGTTACGCCACACTAGGATTTTTTCCTGTATCGTGGGTGCGTTTACAAACATTTAAACTCACATACACAAACAGCCAGACCCGGAACAACTACTTGTAGGTCATACAAATATTTGTTCTGTGCGGGAATCGAACCCGCGACACGCAGCGCAGCAGGCAATCGCTTAATCACTGCGCCAACCGTGCCGACATTGTGCCATTGACATAGTATGATATTTGATGTTCAATTCAATGTATTTGAAGATCACTTGAGGATTCATATAAGTGTCTTGTAATGGTCACAGAAAGAGCCAGCGAGGTAATTGCGTAACAAATGATCAGTAGCAATGGGTTGCATTTTGACAGGTCAACAATATTCATTGCATTGTGAAGCAGACACATTTTTCGAACATAATGGAGCAATGGATTAGCAATATCCTTCAAAATGATTCACATTGAGATTGATTGTGTGTTACGGAATTAGGGCGCTGTTTGTTCAGACTTGTGTATATTGCATAGCATCATCATCAAATCAAATCAAATAATTTATTTCTTTGCAAACATGGGTATAATACACAAGTTTTTTTTTATTTTTTTTAATAAATTTCTCCATATTTTACCGTCACATGGGCATGCAAAGGTTTACAATAATTCCAAATAAAAAAAACACATTCAGATCATTGGAATTACATTATAGATAAAATAAAAAAATGTCAGCGTGGTTACAGTAATAAAAAAAAATAAAAAAATAAGAATAATTAAGCCAATAACAATAATTATGTCAATCAGAGTAACAGTGTGTCAATCCATTAGTGAATGATCATTAAGAAAATCGTCAATCGTGTAATAAGTTTTCATAATCAGAAATTCGTTTAACGCCCTTTTAAACTTTAATGTAGTCATATTTTTTATAATATTAGGGTACTCTATTATATATGAGTGGGGCAATACCAAAAAAACTTTTTTTCATTAGTGCGGTTTTACATTTTACTTGACACAAATGATTAATGTATTGATTCCGTATTGCATTTTTTCTGACCTCTGATAGTTTTTAAAAGGATGTGGAATACATTTCACAATGTAACCCACATCTTTCTAAATTTCATCTGCCAAGCCTTTTCCCAACCATGTTGGGACCGGCTTCCAGTCTAACTGGATGCAGTTGAATACCACAATTAAAACATGGAGCGACTGCCTATCTGACCTCCACAACCCAGTTACTTAGTAAGTCGATATGGGGATATCGAATTAATAAGTAACTGGGTTATGGAGCGAAAGTCTGTCAACCAGTCTAACCAGGGGTGGTTAGACTGGTTGACAGACTTTCAGGCTTCTGGTTGCACGGAACCGAAGGATTTTACATACCATAGTGTGTATACGGCTCCAAAGCTTAATACCAGAATCGCTAAATACCAGATTCGCAAATTACCAGACTCGCAGAACACCGAGGGGCTTGTGGCTAAGTAATAGCGGCCGCGCGGGTCGATCGATCAGGTTAAGCTACGCTTGCCGCGGTTGGTCCGTGGATGGGTGACCATCTTCAAATACCAAGACCCCTCCGTGCCTCGAAAAGCACGTTAAGCGTTGGTCCCGGCTGTCATTTGTAAATCTTTGACAGTCATTACGGGTCGTCAGTAGCCCGAAAGTCTGACAACCAGTCTACCAAGGGGTATCGTATTACCCAGTTACTGGGTTGTGGAGGTCAGATAGGCAGTCGCTCCATGTCAAATACTGGTATTCAGCTGCATTTGGTTAGACTGGAAGCCGACCCCAACATAGTTGCGAACAGTATTTATTTGCATAAAGCCCAAGAATCGATGGTACTTTCTTAAAATAAGAGGTAAAGGGCCCGAACAACAGGTCCCAGATTGGTACCTACTAACTAGCAGATAAATAAAAAAAATGAGACAGAATTTGTGTGAAATTATATATTTTTTTAAATTTATTTAAAACTGTTGAAACAGGCCCTAAGGCTGAGACCTAGAAACGTTACTTAGGTGATACTTTGACTTAGAGAAATTCTCGTCTCTGTCTGGTCTTTCCCGTGGTCTTAACCGCGGCAAGCGTAGCTTACTTAATAATAATATAATAATAATAATATTTATTTATTTCTAAGTAAATATATGGTACATTAAAATCTTAAATTAAACATTGATTCACATATACTACCATTGCTGGTGTAGAAAAATTAAATAAGCTAAGTGCATGCAAATCGTACATACATTACAATAAAAGTTATATTTAAATAAAATAGTTGTTTTGAATTTATATATTTAATTTGATACAATAATATTGGTTTGGATTAATTGAATAGGATTATTGTAATGTCAAAATATTAATTATTTTGTCAAAGATAAAATACAACACAGACAAGACAAAAAAAAAAAAATTTGCATGTCAAAATATAAGTTCTAGTGTCAAAATATTAATTATAATGTCAAAATACTAATAGCATAGAATATTAATTACAATGTCAAAAAGTATGATTTAAAAATTCACTAACGGAATAAAAACACATGTCTACTTGCCAAGTAAACATTTTTAACCTAATCTATCGACCCATGCGGCTGTTATTACTTAGCCACAAGCATCTTGCTTTGGCATATGGATGATTAAGTTTCTTTCACCTCACACCTCAGGTCCAGTTGAAAACCAGCGTCAGGCACTAGTTGTCTGGCGTTTTTGCTGAACTGGGCATTTTTGGCGCAGCCGTGAGGCACACTTTCCGGCTAAGTTCTTACATCAAGACTTTACAGTTTTTGATTGTTTTTATCTGATGTATGTATCTGGTCTATTGTGTGTCTTTTAGTCTGTGCTAAATAAATGTATTTGCTATCTTATTTCTTTCTTGCACTTGTCGTTCGACAATTGTCCGACAGTAACAAAAATATAAATTACCTTAAGTACACAGATGCCAGCACATCAAGCTACCCGAAACTGTAAAATTTTCCCAATCAACCTTGAACCTAATGCTTTAGCGATAAAGTTGAAAATCTATTAAAGAAATTTGACAGATTGTACACAGTAGCTTAAGAAAAGTTTATAGATCTTGGCGTAAAACTCTTGGCATTTCCTAAACAGCAAAACACAATATAATCTAACTTAAGAAGTTAAGACCGCCCAGTAATTGGCCTCCAGTCGTATAGTTAGGAGGCTTAGGCACCTCGTAATAGTTGTCACCCATGTTATCTAGCGGAGGTCGTAGCGGGTTATAGGTCGTTTAGGGGACCCTAAAATTAACATAGTTTACACAATTACCGTGCTTAAGGTATTGTAGATTTAGGTAGATGTTTTAGACGGCGAGATTTTCTTTATGACCCCTGTCCATTAAGTTAACCGTTTTTTGACAGCTGTCTTAGAACCTACATATTCCAGATTACGTAAAAGTTAACTTTAAAATGCGTAATAAAATAAATTTATGAACTGCCTTATCTTATTGAATTATCTTATTTATGGCTTCTTACAGACATTATAATACCGTACGTGTATCAATCAATATTTTGTGTGTTGCTGCATTCACTAGTTCCATCTGTCAAACAACGGTTTACCTAATGGACGGAGTATCCTTCACGAGGGGATTTTCCCTGCATCGTGGGTGCATGTAGACCTGGGAAAAGCCTTGCCCTTGACCCGTACACGTTCAAAGGCCAAATTTTTCATACGTTTTTGCTATGTGTAGGTCAGTATCAGAGAATTCTGGTAATTTAAACAACGTTCACAGTTTGACCTCAGTCTCAGTCTGTCAAAAATACCTCTAATTTCCATACATTTTGACAAGTTTTTGACATTTGTTTGTCGCCGAGATGAGACTGCGACTAGATTTTGAACGTTTTAAATTACGAGAATTAGCCTTCAGGTTGTAGTTAGTGTTAGAGCAGTGGTGGCTCAGTGGCAACAACCGCGGCTTACGAGTTGTAAGGTCGTAGGTTCGAACCCAGACAGGCGCTTTACTTTGTGTAAATTATTTCATCACCACTGCTCTCTAAGCCGCGAAGGAAAACATAGTGAGGAAACCGGCATGTCGGAAAACCAAAAAAATGGAAGACATGACTGTGAGTGACATCTACCAACCCGCACTGGGCCCGCGTGGTGGATTAAAGCCTAAGGAGAGGAGGAATGTGTCCCAGCAGTGGGAGCAGGATAGGCTGATGATGCCTTTCAAAGGAATACCTCACGCACTGTTTGTGGCAGGTTTGAAAAAACATTTTTTATTGTATACAGTTTAATTTGACCGAATCTATTATCTTTGCTAAAGAGGAAAAAAACTCTATTCTAAAGAAATCCTTAGAAAAAAGAAGCGTTGAATCTCTAAATGAGCTCTCGAATACTAAATACCGAAACGACCAGAATTCGTGATTGGATTTTTCAAAAGAAAGTCTGGATTCTCTCAGGGTTCCAATCATTTGGAATTGGGGACTACGTGTGTTCCGGAAATGAGGATCGGACGGTTTTTTTTATTAGATTTTTTGTATTTACCGCCATTACGAATAGATCGGATATTGGTTTTCATCTTATGTTTTTTTTTCATTATTGTAGGTCCTAATTCTGCAACATAATTGCGTAACACACCATTAATCTCAATCTGAATATTTTTGAAAAATATTGCTAATCCATTGCTTCATATGTCTGAACAATTTGACTATTCCACAACTTAAGTAACGCAATGAATGTTGTTGAGCTGTCAAAATGAAAGCCACTACTATTGATGTTGTGTTACGCAACTACCCCCCTGCACTCACATTTTTTTAATTCTAACTCGAGGAGTTGTATTGCATTTCATAGAATATAAAACTTGACGACACACGGTTGGCGCAGTGGTTAAGCGATTGACCGCTGCGCTGCGTATCGCGGGTTCGATTTCCGCACGGAACAAATATTTGTATGTCCTACAAGTAGTTGTTCCGGGTCTGGCTGTTCGTGTATGTGACTTTAAAAGTCTGTAAACGCACCCACGATACAGGAGAAATTCAAAGAGTGGGGCAATGTTTAAAAAATAAAAAATACTGTATATTCTAATAAACTTTAAAAAACTTACCATCAGAACTGGGCGGAGGATCCGTTTGAAACAGACTCTCTCTCGTCTGACACCCGGATTCCTTCGTATCAGGAGCTCCGACCGACACATCTCTAATCTCCCTCTTATGCTCCCTATGTTCTCTCTTCTCCCTAACATCTTCACTCTCCTTTCTACTTCTCATTGATTGTTCTTTTTTACTCAAATCGCTTTTTCTTGTTCTACCATTGCGTTCGATGCTGACATCTTCTTCTATTGGCACGCTATCTACCTCTCGTCGCCAAATTTCTTCGTCGAGGTCTAAGTGAGTTTCTTGGTAGTCTGATTCTATACTTGATTGCTGAAAAAATGGGGCTTTATTAAAAAGTTTCCTTCAAGGGTTCTCCATAGTTTTATCTGCATGGGTTACTATCTTACGAAGCTTTGTTCATCAAGATAAGAGAGGCCTGATAATCCTAGATCATCAAAAGTAACCCATAGATGATAATAATATATTATATATGTGGTAATCCGTATAATTGTATTATTTATAAAATAGAACCCAGTAGGTTCGTGTAAGTATGATAGCAGTTGTCAATCTGGGATAGTATTTATATACCTTTGTCGATTTATTTGGTTTACCTTTTTTGGTTTATTAAGGATTTGTAAGCTTAAAAGTATAGTCAAAAAACTTAAATTTTCCGTATATTCAAATAATGAATTGTTTATCAGTCGGATAAAATGGTCATAACATGGCAATACATTATTGGGTCAATATGGAATAATAATATTTCCCTTACTTTCTAAATTTTATTTTCTTTTTGTAAAAATAATTTCTTCTACCTGACCATTCCTCAGAAAGGTCAGGTGCGTAGTACTAGCAACTGGCGTGAGTATACAACCAGATGTATGAACGCAAACGAAGCAAAAGAAGTACGTAAGGATCTTAGCAGGTGGCGTTCTGAAGTATCTGCTTTCTCCCATGGGAGGAAGGCGCGAGTTTATGTATGTATATACGAGTATGTAATTTCTGAATATCACCTACCTTATGTTTAGAGGAGAAACTTCTCTGCTTCTTGACCATTTCGTTGTTGTGGTTCTCTCTCTCCAGACTGGCTCGAGGCTCACTGTCTCTCTGCAGCCTCTTCGGGTCCAACGTCAGACGGCTCCCCAGGTTGTCCAGCCGGTCCTCACAGGACTGTCTTATGTGTTCCTAGATTAACATTAGTGGTTATCAGATTATAGTCAAGACGACAATATTTAAAACCAATCTGCCTAGTCTTTTAACTATGTTGGGCCGGCTTCCAGTGTAACCAGATGCAGCTGGATACCAGTATTCTACATAGAGCGACTGCCTATATGAACTTCACAACACAGTTACTGAATAATACGATACCACTTGGTATGAGTAGTGGTCAGACTTTCGGGTTTCTGACGACCCGTAACCCATGAATGACAATGACAGCCGGGACGGACCAACCGCGGCAAGTGTACCTTAACCTGAACGCCCGTAATTAATAATGTTCAAAATCTAGTCGCAATATCATCTCAGCGACAGTCAATGTCAAAAACGTGTCAAAAATTTAGGGATTTTAGAGATATTTTTGACAGATTGAGACTGAGATCAAACTATGAACATTCTTAAAATTACAAGAATTGCTCAGATCGGTCGACCCGTGCTGCTGTTTTGCGTTACTTAGCCGCCAGCATCTTGCCTTGGCTTACGGATAATGACAGACTTTACACTTTTTATTTGATCTTTATTTTTTTTGTTTTTATCTGATGGATGTATCTGGTGTATTGTGTGTCTTTTAGTCTGTGCTCAATAAATGTATTTTCTTTCTTCTTTCTTTCATTAAACCTTTATGTGCTCTTCTACCTTTGTGTATATTCTCTGATCTGAGGGGCAATTCTCGTCGTGCGGTCCAAATCCCTATACGGGGCCCCGGTATGGGCGCGTTCACTGCGGCTTCGAGCCGCACACTACCTGAACGCGCCCCAAAAGGTGGTAGCCGTAAGGCTAATCCGGGGGTACCGCACGATCTCGGGCGAGGCAGCAAGCCTCCTTGCCGGACTGCCACCATGGGATCTGGAGGCGATAGTCCTCGCGCGCCTGTATGACTGGCGCGCGGAGGCACTACGTCGGGGGGAAACTCTGCACCCGCGGCAAATCGCTGCGGAGCGGACGGACCTCCGGCGCGGTCTCATGGTGGAATGGAAGGCGCGACTATCGCAACCCAGCGCAGGGCACGCCACGATAGCGGCGATAAGACCCCTCTTTGAGGAGTGGCTAGAGAGGCGTCACGGCGCTCTCACCTACCGCCTGACGCAGGTCCTCTCCGGACACGGATGTTTCGGGAGGTTCCTGCACATCATCAGGCGGGAGGAGACGCCCGGGTGTTACCACTGCGAGGATCGCCCAGAGGACACGGTGGAGCATACGGTGGAGGTCTGCCCCGCTTGGGCAGAGCACCGCCGTGTCCTCATAGAGGCGATCGGCAGCGGCGGCGACCTCTCGCGCCCGGCCCTGGTGCAAGCCATGGTCCGGGGCGAGAGGGAGTGGGAGGCGGTCACCTCCTTCTGCGAAGCAGTCATGCTAGCGAAGGAGGTGGCGGGATGGGCGAGGGAAAGATCCTCACGCCTCAGCCGCCGAGGGAGACGCTCCGGGCGTCGGGAGCCGCGTGACGACTCCCGGCCACCGTAGGCGCGGGCCTGCGGGCGGAGAGCAATGGGTAGCTCTCCGTCCGATCAGGACCAGGCCCGTGCCGGACGGCGTGTATGTGTTCCACGCGCGCCTCAAAGAGATGTCAGCGTAGTTGACGGGGCCCGACAGGGCCGAAGCCTGCCGGGGTAGCGGGATCGTCCGAAAGGGTTACCGCTGCCCTGGTATGTAAAGGGCTAAGGAAGGAACACGGGTGGGTTTTAGTCAGTAAGAGTCTGACACTCCCTTCTGCTCCACCCAGAGCGGGAGGAGTCATTTGATGATTTCCCATCCACAAAAAAAAAAAAAAAAAAAAAGGGGCAATTCTCGTAATTTTAAGAACATTCACAGTCTGATCTCAGTCTCAATCTGTCAAAAATACCTCTAATATCCCTACATTTTGACAATCTGCCTGACTGCAACTAGATTTTGAACGTTTTAAATTACGAGAATTGGCCTTCAGTTGCAATGCTACAGTGAGAAAATGTCTCTTCTGTTTGTGTGTTCATAAACGCAAAGATTTAAATCGTTAGATTTGCCCTCACGGCACTTACTTACTAGGAAGAGTGAGCTCACACATCCCATATATGTCGTTGGTCCATTTGTCCATGGCAGCATCCTACATTGTGCGTCTCTGGGGTGTCAAAACAAAACAGAAACGCGACCTTCTTTTGACGTGGTAGGCGGAATCTACTCAACACTCAATATATTTATTGCTTCCACATGTGAACTTAGGTGGTAGGTTTTAAAGAATATGATCATTGTGGACCCTGTCAGGAACAGCAAAAGTAGGAGAAAGGAAGAGGGCTTCTATTTGACTATTTAGTTGTTATAATAAATATAATTGTAATTTTTTTATAAAAACATGTAATTTAAAACTTGTCATTTAAATATTCATTGATATTATAATAGCATTTATACAACGTGTTTTTTTTAAATCGCGAAACAAAAATCTGGTGTTCCCTACATTTTGACGATACGAACATAAATGTAGGAAACAGCAGATTTTTTTTTCGCGCTTTCAGGTTTGGTCCCGTAGTAAAAGTTGTTCATAATGTCATCATTATGAACAACTTTTACTATTGGACCAAACCTGAAAGCGCGAAAACTCCCCCCATGTACAACACACTCATGTACAACGACCTCCTAGAGTTATGGGATATCAAAAAGAACACGTTGTATAATAGAAATTGTTTTAATTTATTTATGAATGTATTAAATTTTTGTTCTTCTTTAATTATTTCTAGGAATTTATTATATATTTTAATTGACATGACTAGTGTATTTGTTGAGTTTATTTTTAACTTAGAGCTTGGTAAGTTTAACCTATTTTTATGGCGTAAAGTATATTTTTTCTTGTTGCGTACAAACGTAACGATAACAAATCTAACGATTTAAATCTTTGTGAGACAATGCCTGACGGATTCGAAAAGTGAAAAACCTTAAAACCCATCGCCAATCGCTTTGTAAAGAAAAATTTGATCCACCTTAATAATTTTATGATCCTGGTACAGCTTCCGCATGCATTTGAAGATGAACACGAAGCTCATTCCTGAGAGGATCAGCGAGAATATAATGAGGATCACCATGATGTGAGGCTGGTTTATCGTTGACTCTGTCTTAACCTGTAACAATGAAAGATCATAGAGTTTCTTTGGTATGACTGGACTAAACTGTTGACTGCTGAATAGCAGTATTTTACACAGAGCGATTGCCTATCTGATCTCCACAACGCAACTACTGGGTAGCACAATACCCCTTGGTAAAACCGGCTTAACGTGCTTTCCGAGGAGGATCTCGATATTTAATGGATGGTCAGCCGCAACAAGTGTACCTTACCTTCTCTCGACCCATGTGGCTGTAATCATTTAGCCACGAGCCCCTCTGAGCATTAAAAAAAATAATATTCAAAGGACAAATGGTCATGGATGTATGGAGTCCCGTACCATGCTGCAAGTCAAACTTCCGTCCGCCTTTGTACCTTTTTGAGCGAAAAGTTTGAATAAATAAATAAACAAACTTTGTTTTTATAGACTACACTTATCATAATTATTAACTCTTACAAAAGTTCTTTTTGTAAACAAAACCCGGGTTTCGGAGATTTTTTTAGAATGACGCGTAGAATCACCTCGTGGACGGACGCAGGTGACTATATAAAGCGCCCTCTGTATATTAATAACTAGTTTCTGTCCGCAACTTCGAACAAACGCGTGAAATATCTTCTTCCTCCGACGGCGACGCGATGCGATGGGGTGGCCCATCGCATCGCATCGCCTTCCCACACTATTACTTCGTTTTAGCTTAGCGTTCTCTCCGATTTTTTTTTTCTTTTTGCTTGGTTCCTAAGGATTGTAGCATGATGTTGTAGCCTTAAACCTTCCTCAAGACTTGAGCTATCAAATGCAATAAGAAATTTTCAAATCTGACTGGTACTTCCAGAGATTTGCGCGTTCAAACAAAGAAACAACCTCTTCAGATTTATTTATGACGGGCATAGGTGACTAAATCGCCATCCTGTATAAAACTTTGAATTTCGAGCTCGACGATGTACTTACGTCACATTTTGACTTATCCTCGTCAGCTTTCAACCGACAGTGAGCGTCGTTGTCGCACACCAGATGCGTATCAATGCAGGTATTGTCCTCACAATCAAATTCGCCTTCCACACATTTATCTGTAAAGAAAATAATGCAGGTCCGGAATAAAGTTCATAAAAACGTTGATTTATACAAAGTCAGACATCCGTGTAAGAGCTGTGGTAGCCCAGTGGTAATGGCCGCGATTTACGAGCTGTAGATCGTAGGTTCGAACCCAGACAGGCGCTTGACTTTGTGCAAATTATTTCACCACCACTGCTCTTAAAACGATGAAGGTAAACATCGTGAGGAAACCGGCATGTCCTAGAGCCAGAAAATGTTTTCACTGCTGGGACACAGGCCTTCTCTGTGATAGGCAGTGGGCTGCAACACACCGCGTGGGTCCAGTGCGGGTTGGTAGTTGTCACATGTCTTCGAACTTTTGGTTCAAGGGCATGCCAAGCATATTATAAGTTGGGGGATTACATCGCTGACAAAAATGCTTGGCTAAACGCTGGTCCTGCTCCACAGGACGCATCAATAAATTGATTGGCATTTGAAAATACTTCACACACGCCTACCCTACCTACATACTGTTGGAGCTGCTGAAGATTCTAAAATACTATGTTTGCATTATATAAATTCAATCTCCTAGTATTATATAATTGCATAGAACGTATGTGAGTACTATGTTACATACTATAAAGCTACCATTTACTGGCTACGTCTTTCATTGACTTGAATGTGCCTTGGCGAATGAGAGTACGTCATGCTCACTCTAATGTCTCGCTGATGGTGGCACATGTGTTGGATCATTTAGCTCCCTTCAAAATGGTTGAGCTGAATGGTGCTAATCTATGCGTCATGTTCGTGAACGGGCGCCGTCAGTAGGGACTGGTCAACTCTTTGCTGCCATGGCTTATTTTGATTTAAATTAATATTTGAATTGTTTTTTTTTTCTTTTCATTACGGACGCTTTTAACGTTCTGCATCGTTCTCACATGCATAATTTTGAACATGAATGATGTAACCAATACTTTGTAACAATATTATTATGATTTAAAAGAGTGTCCATGGAGTTTCTTGCCCGTTCTTCTCCATAGGTACCTACTACGCTTTGGAATGGGCAACTAGCTTCATCTTTTTGACTGACCGACCTTGACAATTCAAAAGTGCCTGTAATTGGTTTATTTAAAATAAATATTTTGAGTTTGAGTTTGAATGCCGGTTTCCTCACGATGTTTTTCCTTCACCGTTTTATACCAACTTAACAATATTTTTTACGATTCTACTCACCGTCTCCGTTAGCATCAAGTGTCCTATACGCGTTGAAGGTAGCTCTAAAACTAGTGTCTTTTCTAGCATCCTTTGCGAGGTATAGTCTCACGTACATGATATGACCATTGCTTTCCTTTGTACTGACCGAATTGGCTACGGACCCGCAATATTCCGCTAAACTGTTGGATATATAAAGATTAGTACAGACACAGTATTTTTTTACCATAATCGTCACTGTAATAGCAAGAATATGTAATTTGGTAATTTTGTATCCTCATCGGCTTGAACTTTTCTTGGAAGATATTGACAGTGTCCTTCAAAAGGCCTTGAATATAATAATAATGTAGATATTACTAGCTTTTGCCCGTGGTTCCCTTCGCATGAATGTCGGAAAATATCACACATTTCATTCAAATCAATTTAGCCCTTTTTGCGCCAATCCGGAATATACATCCAGACAAACGGACTAACATTCTAAAAACTATATTTGGTGTAGTTTTTCTAATATATATTTATAATTGATTTTCAAATTTTGGTGTTTGATATCAATTTTGGTCTCTTACCAATTCTGGTGTAAACAATTAGAAGCTATCAGGGTTAGGATTAAGTTAATGTCTCTTATATTTTATGTAACTGGAAACGTATTTTTTGCAAAATAATATCAACTTCTTCTATTAATTAAAAATTAAAAACAAAAATTTCCACCAAAATAAGGTAAACAATAATCGTTGTTGAAATTCACCCATTTCTGTCATCAGACTCGTTCACACAACTCGTTGCAATTACTTTTTTCAATAATATTCGATGTACAGTTTTGAAGTCGTCACTATTGTATTACATATATCTAATAGTCGACTCTTCACGTGACCAGAGGGCTGGCCTATTTCTTGGCCAAAGAATTAGCATCGCCATACAACGTAGCAATGCTGCCAGCCTTTTGGGCACTGTTCCTGTTGACTCTATGATTGTTTTGCTTATTTTTTCATATACCTGTACATATTATTATTTTAAATGTTAGCTTAATTATATGTAATTACATATAATTAAGCTAACAATAATGGTATATAATCAGCCTATACATAATTATATATAGGCTGATTATATACCATTGTAGGTATATTCGTCATACGCATACACAATATTTCTCATTTAAGGGTGTTGTAGCGGTCTTATCGTTGAATGGGTGGACTGAAAGGCAAAAAACTAAATAGCGTAGACTTTGTTATACTACTAGGGTATACAGGGATACCGACGCGCAACCTGTTCCCATAGATTTGTAGCGGTATCTACAACGCCACATGCGAACAACGCGTCATACTGACGTCACGCAAATGCTGCATCTCGCAAGCAGAGTTTACCGCGCATCTAGCGTACATACAAACTTCGCAACAACAATCGTGGGGCAATTGCCCGCCAGATACAACACCCGTCTGGTCGGAGGATCCTCCCTTTTCTATGAACGATGAGTGAACTTTACACCCTGTTCCTTATACTTCTATAGATTCATTACATGATTCTGAACCCCCCTACGTTTTTTGATAACAGACGATAATTTCTACGTTAGGGGGAATCTAGAATCTGTGCTGAATTCATGGTTACAATTTGCGCGTCGATGTCCCTGCCACCCGTATGTCTTTTGAGGTTGTTCCTGGGGAGATAGGTCACAATAGTCTAAAAACTTCTTACTTGGTGTCCAGCTCCTGGTGCACCGTCTCAAATACTTGGATAAGATTCTCGTTGCACTCATTCGGTTTCGCTAGAATATATTGAGTAAAGTTAAGGTATATCTGAAACAACAAAAAAAAAACAATAGTTTTACTTTCCTCATCTTTATCCCATCATTATATGCCGAAGATGGTCGTGATCTTCGCAGGGTGGCGGGCCGGCCATATTAGCCATAGAACCGATGACCGTTGGGGCAGACGTGTTCTTGAGTGAAGACCGCGAATCGGTAAACGTAAGGTGGGATGCTCTCAGGCTAGGTGGAGCGACGATTCTCGCAGGGTGGCTGGTAGCAGCTGGATGAGAGTAGTCGAAAATCGAGTTAAATGGCGTGAAATAGGAATGGCCTATGTCCACCAGTGAACTGCCGACTACCGTCACTTCAGCGTCATTGGGTATAAGAAGCCTTTGTTGCCTTATAATTATGATTGACTCTTATCAGACTTAACTCACCTTCATACCATCAGGAACTATAATGGTCCATAAAACATCTAACGCTTGGTTAGAGTTGCTTTTGCAAGAAGGGTCAATTTCCTTTGTATCTATGAATCCCCACTTCTTGCCCTCAAACACTGTGTAACACGTTTCTGGTATGTGGTCTGTAAAAAATGTGAATAGTGATTAGTTAGAAATTGGTGTTTAATAAAGCGCCATCTCCATGAGCGAGAAAATCGGGGCAATAGTCTCGCCGCCGTGCCATCAAATTCAATAGAAACTCTATGAAACAAAACTTCTCAGGCGATATCATTGGGACGATAATTTGGCACGGCGTGACTATCGCCGCGATTCTCTCGTCTGTGGAGATTGCGCCTGAGAGTCTGGAAAAAAACAAACGAAATGTAGGAGTAAAAAAAGTAAAGAACTAGAAGGGTAGATATGTAAAAGAGTAAAAGAAAGAGAGAAGAGGATTAAAAAGAATCGAGTGTTCTGCTCAAGGTTTAATTCGTCAAAGAGAAAATGATTCAACTAGGAATATGTAATAACATGTTTTAACTAAACGAGTAACCTTGGAGTTTCTTGCCCATTTTCACCAATTTTAAACTTTCAGACTCCTTTAAATATTTAAAAGGCTGCTTTTGGTTTCCCCATTCAAAACGATTAAAAAAACAAATCAAGCTTTACAAAGAGACTGTCATACAAGGATGACTGGAAGAGACAACACAGAAGACATTTTTCTAAAACTGCATAATCTGCCTATAATGGTCCCACTGCTGGGCCACAGGCCTTCTCTCGGTGAGAGGGAGTAGGCCATAATCCAACACGCGGGCCCAGTGCGGGTTGGTGGATATCACAAGTGTTTGGAATTTTTGGTTCTAGGAGATGCCGGTTTCCTCAAGATGTTTGATTTCCCTCACCGTTTTGAGAGCAGTGGTTATGAAATAATTTACACAAAGTATGTACAGGACAGCATGTTTGGGTTCGAACCTAAGACCTACAACTTGTAAGTCGCGATCATTACCGCTAGGCCATCACTGCTCTTTCTAAAACTTGATGCACCATAATAGGCTATTTTCCTAAAAAAATCTAATTAGTCCGTCAGTTAGATTATCAAAAAATATTGAAACCGTATTTTTTCTTTTGTCAATTATATAAAAAATGATGAAGATATCGCCCGTTAAAGTTCCGCGTGACGTCACTTGCTTGCGACACTTTTGCAAGTGAAGTCACGACCCCCACTCCCAAATTTTGACGCGCTTTATCTTTGTCATTTTTTGTTTGATTGACAAAAGAAAAAAAACGTGTTTATTATTTTTCGATAATCTAACTGACGGAATAAATATAATTATTATTTTTTTACCCAGGCAACTACCCTATTAGGGCTGGGTGCTATACATATATTACTAGTCTCATACTCACGGCTCGGTCCATCTTTGAACTCGACGTTAATCTTGAACCCCTCGTACTCTATCGTGTCATCAGAATGGAATTTCAGCCAGACGTTAGGTCCTTTAGTTTTCAACGTTCTTGGGAACGCCTGGCCGCAAAACCTACCCATCAGGTCAGCGTATCCGTAGAAACCGTCGCGAATCTGGTTAAAAATAATAAGATGTATAAAATACTCTCTAAGCCAAGCGCATATTAAAGCTGCGTATGAGCGTAACGTATTTTTATAGAAGAAGGTGCAGTGCCTCTGTCTGCGTTGGTTCAGAGAAAATGTACACCCTACTTACGATATGAAATTGCCCTTCCGAAATATTGAATTAACACTAAACTTGTTTTGACGTAACAGTTACATACTTTCGACCAATTCGGGGCCGCATCTTTATTGGCGGACTTAGAGACGTCCTAAATCCGAATTCCCTCCGTCCGAATTTAGAACATTTTCAATTCGAATGAAACTCGGATCCCGAATTCATATTCGGATCGGATGCAGTGCGAAAAACGCACTTACAGTGACAAGTATACCAAGTTACATTATTATTATCACTTAAAGTTAAAGTTCGCGAGCACATTCGCAAGAAGCTGGCAGTATTATCACAACGGTAATGTTTTCTCCTTATTTGTCTTATTTATTTTTAGTATATTCATCTATATTCATTTGTATTGCGGTATATATTGTATTTATAGTTTTAATTGGTTTAAGCGTATCTTTATATTTAAAATATTTATTCCTCAATTTTCCTGATTGCACCTATGTACCACTGTTTGTCTCTGCATGACCCAAAGGTTGACTGGTAGAAAATGCCTATGGCATTAAGTCTGCCTCTGTTTATGTGCCTGAAGTATTAAATAAATAAATACATTAACTCACCTCTAAATAGTCGTAAGCACACTCTGGGTGGTACTCTATGCGGAACACATCGACGAAGGTCAGCTGTATTACTTGGTCGTTCGACGTGGCTGAAACAAACAATTCAAGAAAACGTTTGACTATTATTGAAAACTAGCTGCGCCCCGCGGTTTCACCCGCGTAAGTTTCGATCCCGTGGGGATATCGGGATAAAAAGTATCCTATGTGTTAAAATTGGTCCAGCCACTTGAGTGTGAAGAAGTAACAAACATACAAACAGACACAAACACACACACACGCACACACCCTCTCACAAACTTTCGCCTTTATAATATTAGTGTGACAAAACTAACTCAAGGGTCAAAGTCTCTCTTTAACAGAGTTGAGTGTCGTCGTCGCCAGAAACCACGCCTTCTCTGTGCTAGTGCTCGGGGACTTCAACGCCAAGAATTTGGCCTGGGGTTCCCGTTGCACGGATGTGCGGGGCAGGATGGTGGAGGACTGGGCTCTGGAAACAGGCCTGGTCGTCCTAAATCGGGGTTCTGTTCCTACGTGTGTGCGGATGCGGGGCGAGTCGGTGGTGGACATCTCGTTCGCCAGCCCCGCTCTGTCACAGCGTGTCATTGACTGGCGCGTCATGGAGGAGGTGGAGACCTACTCCGATCATCGGTATATCCGGTTTGAGGTCTCCACCCAGACCTCTAGCGCGCTGGTCCAACAGGCCCCGAGTGGTCCGCGGTGGGCGCTGAAGCAGCTGGACCGGGAGCTTCTCCTGGAAGCCTCGATCGTGCAGGCCTGGGTGTTTTCACCGGACAGGCCTGCTGATATTGACGATGAGGTGGAGTGGTTCCGGGAGGCCATGTCCGAGATCTGTGACGTGGCAATGCCCCGAGTCCGGCCAGGATGCGCCCGACGTCAGGTGTACTGGTGGTCGCAGGAGGTTGGGGCGCTACGCAAGGCGTGCGTCGACGCGCGACACCGGTACACCAGGCACCGCAGGCTCCGCATCCGCCCTCCGGATGCGGAAGCCACAGAGGTGGAGCTATATGAGGGGTACAGAGCGGCGAAGACCGCCCTCCAACAGGCTGTTCAGCGGGCCAAGGATATGGCCCGCGAGGAGATGCTGGAGACTCTGAACAGAGATCCATGGGGGCGCCCCTACAGAATGGTGCGGAATAAACTCCGCACATGGCCCCCCCCGCTGACGCAGAGTCTCCGCCCACAGCTGGTGGAGGAGGTGGTGAGCGCTCTGTTCCCTTCACGGGGGGAGCATACTCCCCCGCCTATGGCTCCGCCACTTGCGGTGCCCGAAGCGGACCACGCGGACGACGACGACGACACCCCTGAAGTGACCGGGGTAGATCTGAGAGCGGCGGTAGGCAGGCTGAAGGCCAAAAATACCGCCCCGGGACCCGACGGCTTGCCGGGTAAAGCCTGGGTCCTGGCCTCGAGGGCTCTCAGGCCTCGACTGGAGGCGCTCTTAAGCGCATGCATGGAGAGAGGCCAGTTTCCACTCCGTTGGAAGACGGGGAAGCTGGTCCTCATTCAGAAGCCAGGGCGCCCTGCGGACTCTCCGTCCGCATACCGGCCCATAGTGCTGCTCGACGAGGTCGGCAAGCTCTTTGAGAGAGTGATTGCGGGCCGCCTCGTCGGGCACCTGGTGAGGACGGGGCCGGATCTTGCGGAGTGCCAGTTTGGCTTCCGCAAGGGGCGCTCGACGGTGGACGCCATCATGCGCGTGAGAGCCCTCACGACGGGGGACGCGGTGTCCCGGGGTGGGGTGGTCGTGGCGGTGTCACTCGACATCGCCAACGCGTTCAACACCCTGCCCTGGAGCTGCATAGGGGAGGCACTCCGGTATCACCGGGTGCCGACTTACCTCCGTCGAATAGTCGGGGCGTATTTGACGGACAGAGCCGTCATCTACCCCGGTCGCGACGGGAACTGGAACCGGCGAGAGATGTCGTGCGGTGTCCCACAGGGATCGGTTCTGGGGCCGCTCCTGTGGGACATCGGTTACGACTGGGTGCTGCGGGCCGACCTCCCTGATGGCGTCAGCGTAGTTTGCTACGCTGACGACACGCTGGTCCTGGCGCAGGGGAGGTCGCATCAGGCGGCGGCCGACGCGATGACACGCGGGGTTGCGATAGTCGTGGAAAGGATCCGGCAGTTGGGTCTCGAGGTGGCATTGCACAAGTCCGAGGCCATGTCTTTTCATGGGCCCCGGTACGGGCCACCTTCGGGATCCCAACTGATGGTAGGAGGGGTTCACATCGGCGTCGAGACAACGATGAGATACCTGGGTCTCGTCCTCGACAGCCGGTGGAACTTCGTCGAGCATTTCCGACGTTTGGCCCCCAAACTGGAACGGACCGGGGCCGCCTTAAAGCGGCTCCTGCCCAACCTGAGGGGGCCAAACGCCTCCTGCCGGAGGCTTTACGCGGGGGTCGTGCGGTCCATGGCCCTTTATGGGGCCCCGGTATGGGCGCGTTCACTGCGGCTTCGAGCCGCACACTACCTGAACGCGCCCCAAAAGGTGGTAGCCATAAGGCTTATCCGGGGATACCGCACGATCTCGGGCGAGGCAGCAAGCCTCCTTGCCGGACTGCCACCATGGGATCTGGAGGCGATAGTCCTCGCGCGCCTGTATGACTGGCGCGCGGAGGCACTACGTCGGGGGGAAACTCTGCACCCGCGGCAAATCGCTGCGGAGCAGACGGACCTCCGGCGCGGTCTCATGGTGGAATGGAAGGCGCGACTATCGCAACCCAGCGCAGGGCACGCCACGATAGCGGCGGTAAGACCCCTCTTTGAGGAGTGGCTAGAGAGGCGTCACGGCGCTCTCACCTACCGCCTGACGCAGGTCCTCTCCGGACACGGATGTTTCGGGAGGTTCCTGCACATCATCAGGCGGGAGGAGACGCCCGGGTGTCACCACTGCGAGGATCGCCCAGAGGACACGGTGGAGCATACGGTGGAGGTCTGCCCCGCTTGGGCAGAGCACCGCCGTGTCCTCGTAGAGGCGATCGGCAGCGGCGGCGACCTCTCGCGCCCGGCCCTGGTGCAAGCCATGGTCCGGGGCGAGAGGGAGTGGGAGGCGGTCACCTCCTTCTGCGAAGCAGTCATGCTAGCAAAGGAGGTGGCGGGATGGGCGAGGGAAAGATCCTCACGCCTCAGCCGCCGAGGGAGACGCTCCGGGCGTCGGGAACCGCGTGACGACTCCCGGCCACCGTAGGCGCGGGCCTGTGGGCGGAGAGCAATGGGTAGCTCTCCGTCCGATCAGGACCAGGCCCGTGCCGGACGGCGTGTATGTGTTCCACGCGCGCCTCAAAGAGATGTCAGCGTAGTTGACGGGGCCCGACAGGGCCGAAGCCTGCCGGGGTAGCGGGATTGTCCGAAAGGGTTACCGCTGCCCTGGTATGTAAAGGGCTAAGGAAGGAACACGGGTGGGTTTTAGTCAGTAAGAGTCTGACACTCCCTTCTGCTCCACCCAGAGCGGGAGGAGTCATTTGATGATTTCCCATCCTGAAAAAAAAAAAAAAAAAAAAAAAGGGTCAAAGTCTCTTTTAAAGTCCAGACATAATCTTGGTCAGATCATGCGAGGATAATAGTGCTTGAAATGGTCTTTTGAGAAAATAACCAGACAGATTTGAGTGGACCAGTCCAGTCAGTGCATTTGTCAGTAATCGTGTAGCTCAACTTAGAACTTGAGGAGCTCAACGACTCGACGAACAATACCAAAGAAAGGGTAGTTGTGTAGGTCACACATAGTACTCAAACTGCCAGACGAACATTAAAACTAACCGACGAAGAAAAAAGAAACCGGCCATGTGCGTGTCAGGCTACGCATAGAATATGGTTCCGTATTCACCCATAATGGCACGTAGATTTAGAAGGCGGGGTTGGTATTTATTACTATGATTTAATTAATTGAATAAAACGATTTAACTATTATTGTCCGTCACGTTTAAAAACGAGGCCAAATTAGACGATGGTAACTGAAGAAGGAGTTATAAAAACCGACTTCATTTGTACGAAGTTTTCCAAGTAAGCGCATTTGACAAGTTAGGCCTCTATAACTTCTAAACTAACAAAGTTATCTAAGCTGTTATTTTTCGAGCCAGCCGTTTAGCTTTTAGAGGGGGGGGAACCCCTATTTTAACAAAAAAATGCGCTTTAAAGTTGAATATCTCGCAAACAGATACCTAAAAATAATAATTTACGAAGTAAATATTCATAATTATTAAGTTGTATAGGCACAGGATGTTAGGCGGAGGGTTAGCTAAACAAGGGGGAGTCATAAATAGACCCATTTAGAAAATATCTATTTAGGTTGAAGACCGTCCGTCCACGAACCGTCTTACCACAAAAAATAAATAAAACAACGTTTAAACACCGCTTTAGTTAAACAGTGTCTAAAGGATAAACACTACTTAAACAAGTGTTTAAAATTACTTACCACATATACATGTTTAACGCTTGTTTAGCAAAACACTGCTTAAATTGATGTACCCTTGATTTAATTTGGCAACCCTAAGAAACGTTTCGTTTTAAGCAGATTTCATTAGTTAAGCCTTTCTCTTTCATATCGATTTTTTTTTTGTTTCAATTGTTATTACGGAATAACTAAGCCGGAAAATTGAAAATAAGTACTATTCAATCAAATTAATAAGTCCGCCATTGGTAACCATACAGAAATAAATGTAAAAAGTTTTTTGTTAATGTACACAGGGCACACTTAATTAGTTTACATCGCGCATACACACAAACACTGAATAAAACGAGCGAGCTCTGTGTTTAGTAGTGTGCGTATGGCTTAATAGTATTCATTCATTGATGTTATCGAATGAGATATAATATTTCGAATTATTTTACGATAGCAACTTTGGCACAATGGCTGTCATCTTCGTCTTTGGTGAGTGAAGTGTTTGTCCATGTGTGCAGCAAATGTCTTTTTTTTTTGTATTAATTATTTTGTTAAAACATTATTTAAAAGTTGAATTTATAACGATTCGATCCCGTTCATGGATGAGTAATAAAGTTTGCAACGTTTGAGACAGTCACGGAACTCTCAGGCCATTTGATTCTCACATCACCTAGCTTACATCATTACAGTAGCTATCGCAGGCGCTTACACCACTTAGCTGTAGGAACCTTGTTATATTAGACTAAAATGTGGCCTCATATTCCTTCATTGTGTACCCGTTTATTTTATCATTAACCACAATGTATATATTACGTATACCCACACAATAATAATGACAGTTACCGATGTATGCGCGATGTAAACTAATTAGCTGTGCCCTGTGTACAAAAAACTTTTTACATTCATTTCGGACACAACGGAACGGAACGTACTTTGACAGACGGTAATGACGATAATCTTAAGACAATAACGAAAGGGCGCTTACCCGATGGCGGGCCCAGTTCCGTAAAGCACAGCTAACTTGAATTTGAAGATCTAAGCACCTACCACAAGAATAATCTAGAATATCATCTTTTATTAGGTCAACAATTTTTTTCCCAAAGCTTTACAGAACCTGTACCGTTTTCTGAAGTTATATTCATTGTAATGTTCGAAAGGATTCACTCGCACTCGGTATATTTGATCACGATAGTTATCCATAAATTCCAAGTCACCTAAATCATTAAAATCAGCATAATCGAAGATATCCATTGGAATTTACGTATTGAGAAAGCAATATGGCGAGGGTTAAACGCGTGCTTAACAAGGGGTTGTTGTGGTTTCAATTTAAACAACGTCTAACCTATGTCTATACCTAAACAATGGCTAAACACGTGTCTGAAGCGTGTCTAAGTTTTTTGTGGTAAGAGGGTAAAGGTTCACAATGTCACATGTCTTCGAATTTTTTGTTTTAGGACATGCGGTTTCCTCACAATGTTTTCCTTCACCGTTTTGAGAGCAGTGGTGATGAAATAATTATCACAAAGTAAAGTGCCTGCTTGGGTTCGACTTACAACTCGTAAGTCGCAGCAGATACTACTAGGCCACCACTGCTTTCAAACAAGCGTCATGTTATAAATATGTATAACGCTTTGTAATGATATTTTTGTAAGCCATAATAATTCTTTCAGACATTATGAGAGTAATAAAAATAATGTAGATGTTATTGGACTAATATTATTGTGAAAACGCTAGCCAATAGTTCTCTGAAAAGATATATTGGTATTTATAAGAAAAGTAAACGTAGTTTTTATACAGGGTGTTTGGTAGAAGGCCCTACATATTTTTTTGAGGGATCGGTGATGTCATTTGCTGGCACAAATTTGTTTTATATTTTATTTTGATTATGATTTTTAGACTGAAATTTTTCGTTCTTTAACAAAAATTTACGACTTTGGAAGCACTTAAGTCATTAACTAGAACTAATTGTACATAAATAATATTGCAGATAATTCCAGAAATTATTGCGCTCTAAAATAACCATCATTATCTTCCTAGCCTGTTCCCAACTATGTTGGGGTCAGTTTCCAGTCTAACCGGATGCAGCTGAATACCAGTATTTTACATGGAGCGACTGTCTATCTGATCACCACAACCCAGTTACTGGGTAATACTAAACCCTTTGCCCTAACCAAAGGGTTTCAGACTTTCGGGCTTCTGATGACCCGTCAATCAACTCAGCCTGTCGCAGTCCACTGCTGGACATAGGCCTCTTCCAGGCTGCACCACAACAACCTGATGGCCCGTAACGACTGTCAAAGATCGAAGGGTGACAGCCGGGACCAACGGCTTAACGTGCTATTCGAGGCACGGAGGGGTCTCGATATGTAAAGATGGTCACCCATCCCCAGACACCGCGGCAAGCGTAGCTTAACCTGATCGATCGACCTATGCGGCTGTTATTATTTAGCCACAGCTCCTCAGACATAACCCTCATAATCATGTGCTAATTCAGCCTATTATTGCGTACGGGTGAACACATACCTGCCAATGTCCAATAAATGGTCATCAGGGAATTAACATAATAGGGTAGTTGTTGGGTAAAAAAATAATTATTATATTTAGTCCGTCAGTTAGATTATCAAATAATAATGGACACGTATTTTTTCTTTTGTCAATGTAACAAAAAATTACAAAGATAAAGCGCGTCATAATTTGGGAGTGGGGGGCCGTGACGTCACTTGCTTGCAAAAGTGTCGCAAGCAAGTGACGTCACGCGGAACTTTAACGTGCGATATCTTCATCACTTTTTATATAATTGACAAAAGAAAAAATACGGGTTCAATATTTTTTGATAATCTAACTGACGGACTAATTAGATTTTTTTGGAAAATAGCCTATTGTAGCGCTCGATAATCAGATAGGTAATGGCAGTTTGTTGCGACTAAAACTATGTGTTTACACGATGTTTTAAATAATATTTAATTTGACCTGTAGCTTAAACCCATGTCAAATTAACTATTGATATTAAGATTCCGACCCCATCATCATCAATCTCCTGCCTTTATCTCAATTTATTTGGGGTCGGAGTCTCGGTGTGTAAATATGGTCACCCATCCACTGACCGACCGTAGCAAACGTAGCTTAACCCGTGCGGCTGTTATTACTTAGCCATGCGTTCTAACCCACACAGAAAAGTTGTAACAAAATGTTGGGTGATTAAAAAGAACCATTATTATCTCAATTAATTACCGTGACATTTAAGGGCCGACATACTCGAGCATGCACTGAACTGCTCGAGCAGTTAGCGCTTGATCAACATAAACGGACCGCTCTTGCAGTCATAGTCAATAGCTTGAAGCTACCATTGATAACTGCTGGAGCAGTTGATACCAACTGCTCGTCATTCAAAACAGGTAACTGCGCGAGAGCAGTCGACAGCTCGAGCAGTCAGTGTATGCCTGGTGACTGCTTGACCACACGACCGCCCGAAGCAGTTGCAACTGCTCGAGCGGTTTCGTGTATGTGTGTACGTAGAAGACTGTAGTTCACTATACAGTCGCAGCTTGAAGCAGTCCATCCTGACTGCTTCAAGCAGTCCGTGTATGTCGGCCCTTAGACGGGAGTTTTGGGTGAAAACTAGAATAATAAGATACTTTCTATCCCTAAGAAAATTGTGTCGGTCCTTCTACCAAACACCCTGTATAACTGATATTATTATCTTTGAATAACAATAGATATTTTATTCACAATAGGTTGTGGGCCTCATGCGATCAATAGACAAATATTAAAACCTTTGTTATTTTCTGAAGAATCCGAGATAAAGACAACCTCTTCTTTGTTTAAGGTCCATTTGTACTATTCATACATTTATCAATTGTTATTCCTAAATTGAAAGGCTTACTCTGTAGGAAATTACAACAACTTGTTCTGTCTTTTTACCAGGCTGCGCTATCTAAGACAGGGTTATGTTTTGGTTTAAGTTTAAATACTTTATTCTCAAATTAAAAAAAAAAAACAAAAATCACTATCCACCTCTTGGCTCCATCATCAAACCCTCGACACCTAGTGTTATCTATTGGGCTCGTCAAAACAAATCATATGAGCCCAAGCTCGAGGGGTTTCTAGTAGGCACTGAAGAGTCCCACTATCCACCTCTTGGCTTCATCATCAGATCAGCTCCATGATACCAAATTATAGTTTTGTCTTCTAAACTACATATATATAAAACGTTTCATTTCGATATGGCAATTAGAAGTGGGTTAAAATTGACAACTAAGATTTGATTACATTGTTAGTTACAAGTGAAACTATTAATAGCGTGTAAAAAAACAAAAGATCCATTTAAATGAGTATATAAGATGACATAATGTAATAAACTTATTCTAGGTAACGGTCACCGATACAATACAATCCCCTTAATTTACCCTTTATATATTTATAAACGTTGCATAAAGTTATGTGACGTTTAAACGTCAAAAATGTATGGTTAAACAGTCGCTAATCGATCTTAATTAACTTTAACGTTTAAAAGTAAACCCTTATAGGCTTAAAATTATTTTGTTGTTAAATCAACTAGTAGGCTATAGTAACATTATCAGTGAGTGTATTCAATTATGTGATTAGATAGTTTTGATTTAAACTCGCTAAAAGACCTTACATTTTTTATACAAGCTGTTGTTTTGCATCCTCGTCAAATTTCAGGAGGCTGTTATGAGAGACATAAATAATCAAATACAATTACGATCCCGGTAAATAATGAATACATACTTGTTTTTTTAGTTATTTAAGTTTGACAGTATTTCAGAATACACCACTTTCAAAGAACAGAATCGCGTTATGGTATCGTATAAGCGGCCGCGTTTTTATGTGTGTGTAAAAGGGCAGTTACAGTGCGGTCTCATACAGGCCGCGTTTTAAAATGCATGTCCCACACATTTAGGTACGAAAATTAGAAAAATAAAATAAAAAACCAACTTATTTTATTATTGATTCGTGTCGAGAATCAGGAGCATTGTTTACCTCCTTGAATTTTCACGAGGATGCAAAATGACACCTTTTATAGGATGGTCAATTATTAATATGATATTCTTGTTAGCATACTTTGTACGTGTCTTTGGCAGGACAAGTTAGCTTGGCCGACGAAAACTGTTTGATTTTTCACGCGTATCTATGCAGGTATGTGGAAATTTTTCCTAATACATCACCTTCTTCCCATGGGGTAAGCAGAAACTACAGAACGCCACTTGCTACGATCCTTACATACGCCTATTGCTTCGTTTACGTCCATACATCTGGTCATACACGCACGTCAGTTGCGTGTACTACGCACCTGTCCTTTCTGAAGTGCATCACCACAATGAGGTCACTATAAGTATGTCCTTTTAAGGCATCTCCTCTAACATCATCATCTTCCTGCCCTCATCTCATGTTACTTGGGGTCGGCGCAACACGTTTTCTTCTTCCATTCTCCCCTGTCAACCGTCACGCCATCATTCACTCCCTTCTCTTTCATATCATTCCTCACACAATCCATCCATCTTTTCTTCGGCCTTCCTCTCCCTCTCCATCCATCAACATGTATATTCATCACTCTTTTAGTCACATGCGTTTCGTCCCTTCTCATCACATGCCCATACCAAGCCAAACGATTTCCTTTCAACTTTTCTGTCACTGGCGCCACTTTCAAACTTCCCCTTATATACTCATTTCTTACTTTATCCATTCTCGTCACTCCACACATCCATCTCAACATTCTCATCTCCGCTGCATGCAATCTTTTTCATCCGTCTTCTTCACAGCCCAGCATTCAGATCCATAAAGTACGACAGGCCTCATCACGGACTTATAAATTTTCCCCTTTAACTTGAAGGGCATCCGTGGGTCGCAAGTTGTTCCTGTGACCTGTCGCCATTTCATCCATCCTGAGTTGATCCGGTGCGTTACGTCTCGGTCTACTTCGCCATCTCCTTGGACAAGTGACCCAAGGTACCGAAAGTCGGAGCAGATCGATAAGGGCGTACCGGCGAGAGACATGGGCCTAGGACTGGAGAGACCGCCAAAATCACAAAACAGATACTCAGTTTTGGTCCGACTTACTCTCAGGCCCACGGTCTCGAGTCTTTTCCACCACCTCTCTAATCTGCTCTGGACCTCTGAGCCGCTCTCGGCCACCAGCACAATGTCATCGGCGAACAGCATACACCAGGGAGCCTCCTCTTGGATGTCCGATGTAAGAGCATCCATTATCAGCACGAAGAGGTATGGACTGAGTGCTGAACCCTGGTGCAAGCCGACAGCCACATCGAAGCTGCCAGTAGTGCCCATTGTAGACCGGACTTGGGTACTACATGGACTGTACATCGGTCTAATCAACTGCACATACTTCCCTGGCATGCCTTTCTCCTTCAGCGCCCACCACAGGAGGCACTCTGTCGTATGCCTTTTCGAGGTCAACAAATACCATGTGCAAGATCTTATGCGCACTTCTGTATTTCTCGCACAGCTGGCGGATAGCAAAGATGGCATCTGTTGTTCCTCGACCAGGCATAAAACCGAATTAGTTTTGCGAAATTTCACTCTCTTCTCTCAGTCGCCTTTCAATAACTTTCTCCCAAGCCTTCATACTATGTGACATTAGCTTTATTCCTCTATAGTTGTTGCACTCCAGCACATCACCTTTGTTTTTAAAGATGGGCACCAGCGAACTGCACCATTCGTCAGGGATGGTTTCTTCCAGCAACAACTTATTGAAGAATAAAGCTAACCACGTCCATCCATCTATCCGTAATAGCTTCCATACTTCAACTGGTATTCCATCCGGACCTATTGCTTTACCATTCTTCATCCCATTTACTGCTATTTTCACTTCATCCATACTAATCCTTCTCACTAACCCCTCATTTACTGGTTTATTCCCAAGCACACCACTCCAGTCATTCTCCTCATTCATCAGTCTTTCGAAATAACTCTTCCACCTATCCTTAATTTTCTCATCATCCGAAAGAAATATTCCAGTTTCATCCTTTATACACTTTATCTGACAAATATCCCTGGTCTTTCTCTCTCTAGTTCTAGCAAGCCGATAAAGATTTTTTTGACCTGTTGGATTATCCAGTGTGTCATAAAGCTTGTCCTGGGCTTTTGCTCTTGCTATGACCACAGCTTTCTTGGCTTTTATCTTCATAGCATCATACTCACTCTTTTTTTCTGTTTTCAAACTAACATTCTTATCTTCAACACTCTGCCATTCCTTGAACTTTCTCTTCTTATTCTGCAACATATTCTGTATTTCTGTCGACCACCACCATGTGTCCTTATTTATCGTACCCTTTCCCTTCGTCTCTCCCAAAATATCTTTCGCTGCACTCCTAATATACCCTGCCATTTCATTCCAACATTCATTTACACTTCGATCATTCATCTCCCCCATATCTATCATTTTATCCACCACTCGCTCTTTGAAATTCTTCGCATAGTCATTCTTCTCCAGCATATGCCATTTTATTTTGGGGGGCGGTCGCTCTTTGTTTTTATTGGGCTTGATTTCTACAACCATTTCCATAATTAGGAGTCTGTGCTGTGAGACTAGATCTTCTCCCGGTAGCACTTTGCAGTCTTTGATATGCTTTAAGTATTTGCGTCGTACTAGAAAGTAATCAATTTGCGTCTTGTGATTGCCACTTTTGTACGTAATTAGGTGTCCATCGTTCTTCTGGAACCAAGTGTTGGCTACTGCCAGGTCAAATGCGGTAGCGGATTGAAGCAATATCTCTCCTTCGTTATTTTTTTTTAATACATCCGCTAACTCTCTGGCTCTCCCGGTCATCGTTGTCATCACAAGTTGGAATGTTGGGAACATTCCAACTTGCATACCTCAATCTCACTTCCCGGGCTCGCTTCTTACGTTGCCCCCGCCCGGGGTGGTGCAACAACCCTAGTCCTCTTCCCACAGGAGCCGGGTGCTGCCCCTGCGCGTCGCCTGTGGGGTACGCCCTAGCCCTATCGCGCATCATATTTTTACTTATCATGTTGCTTAAAGTTTTGGCAAAGTTTTACGGTCGGCCGCCTGCCTGACACCAACCCTCCTTGGCATCTCCTCTAACATCTGCCTTGTAAATACCATTCATTAGTCGCAAAACACAACAGTCCTGTAAAAACACTATTCTCATAATTATAATTTACTATCCTAGATTAGGACCCAACACAATTCCCCACAAATACCGTAGCTCATTCCCTTCTCGTTATTAAAACAGACCACCGTAGATCCAAGGATCAGATGAGCCACAGTGATGGATATGTGGTCCACAGTGAGTGTCGGGTTAACTCGCATAAAGCGAATACATTTTGTGCTCCGTGTGAAGGGACATGTACCATGGGGTTAAAGGTATGAAAAATATTTTGGAATGGGGATATGAGTGTGTACGTATAATAAAGTACGTATAGTAAAGTATAATAATAATAGCCTCCCGACCGATTTCGGTCACGGTGGCCAATCTCAACGGAGATTAGCCAGGTACGCAGAACATATTATAGTGCACAAGTGTGTGCGTGAACACAGGTGCACTCTCTGTTCCTTTACGGTCATAGTCCGATAGGAAAGAAAGAAGAAAGAAAGAAAATACATTTATTTGACACAAACTAAAAGACACACAATACACCAGATATATACATCAGACAAAACAAACAATAAAATAAAAGATTAAATAAAAAGTGTGAAGTCCGATGTAAGAAAATTATCAGGAAAGTGTGCCTCACGGCTGCGCCAAAAAGGCCCAGTTCAGCAAAAATGCCAGACAACTTGTGCCTGAGGCTGGGACGGTAATCCGACACGACTGGGGCGAGTTTCGGCTCAGGACGCGCGCCGTGCTTTCCGAGGCTGTTACTAAGAAATTTCTAATGGAAACCCCAATAACACTTTATCTGACCTGGGAATCGGAACCAGGAACCCATGCTCAACAGTCGTGCTTGCAACCACGAGACCGACGAGGTAGTTAATAGTGATAATACTATTAAGATAAACAAATCAAGTATCTTGATTTAGCTCGCGACGTTGTTGACACGTGGGATGTGGAATTAGCGATCATTGTGCCGATAGTCGTGACAGCCAATGGATTAATAGCCAAAAGCCTCGACCTAATGAGACTCTCGTTGAGCAGCTGGATCAAGAGCTTGATTCAGAAAGCGGTAGTTCTGGACACGACTCGTATTGTAAGGAGGTTTGATACCGATGGGCTTCTATTTTTTATATTTGTAAAAAAAAAAAATATAAATGTATTTAAAAATGTAATTTATAAATCATAATCAGCCCATAATTTTCCCACTGCTGGGACACAGGCCTCCTCTCGGTGGAGGGAGGTTGCCGTAATCTACTACGCGGGCCAAGTGCGGATTGGTAGTTTTTCCTTCACCGTTTTGAGAGCAGTGGCGATAATTTACAAAAAGTAAAGCTCCTGTCAGGGTTCGAACCCACGACCTAACTCGTAAGTTGCGGTCGTTACCACTGGGCTATCACTGCTCAATTTATAAGTATTTAAATGAAATAAAGTTGTTATTTCCAAAAGTAAAAAATTTGCAATCTGCCTACTTGACCAACATCTTAGGTACAAGTCAGCACATCAAGCTATTATAATCTGTCACATTTCTTTAATAGATTTTCAGGGAACACCCAAATACTCCGAAATATTTTGTTCCGACTTTCGATGTTCCGATTTTCAAAAGTCCGAAATTCATAATACCTATTATAATTCATAATTATTTATATTTTATAATTATACATTCATAATGTCTATTATTAAAAATCACGAAATTTATTTTACCGAAAGTCGTAAATGCGATTTGTTAGTTTTCCGATTTTCATACGTTCCAAGAATTTAGTGCTCGAAGGGTTCTCGGTCCGAAAAACGACATTCTGATTTTCAATACTTCGAATAAATTACTAAAATTAGGATTCTGAAACTTTTCCGAATTTTATTTGTTCGAATTTCATTTTATCGAAAACTATTGACCGAAGTCTTTTTTGCTATATGCATTATTTGACATATATTTTTAGATGTGATGTGTTTTTTTATGTGTGTGTGTGTGTGTGTGTTATTTTGTGATGTGTGTGTGTGTTTTTTTGTGTGTTTTTTTTGTGTGTGTGATGTGTTTTGCTTTTTTAGATGTGTCACAGGTATTATTTTACCGAACTATATTTCGCCGATTTATAAAATAACTTTTTGCTACTGGCCGAAGCCTCTTTTGAAATTTTTTCATTAGCCAAATGATTTATTTGCCATAATTTTTACCACACTGAAACAACATTTTACGGAATATTATTTGGTTACATATAATTGAGCTATGCAGTAACAAAGTGTATTAATTTGGCTTATGTTGTCGTTTAGTGCAATTAAAATGATAAATCTATCAAATGCTTCGGATAAAGAGGTAAAGAGACATGCATATCGGGTGATTTACGTCAAGGTGTTTAATTTGTATGAAAATTAACAAAAAATAAGAATTCATTAATGTGTCCATAATGAAAAAATTCTTATTCCATGGTCTGAACATGTGGTCGAAATTTATGTACATATATCGTCCGGAATATGGTGTATAAAGCGGGCGAAGATTACAAAGAAACGATGGATGGACTGTGTAAATGATGATATGGTTAGAAATGGGGTGACTACCGAGAGACGACTAATAGAGAAGTATGGAAGAAAACGACATGTTGCGTCGACACCAAATAAATTGGGATACGGGCAGAAGAATGATGCTGATGAGGTCGCAACCTTAATAACAACAGTTAGTTTGACATGGGCTTAACCCATCGGTTAAGCCCATGCCCAAGCCCACTAAAACTATGTGTTTACACGATGTTTTATAACCGTGAAACGATATTTTATATGGCCTGTAGTACCTGTGTGCTACAGGTCATCACACATAGTTTTAGTCGCAACAAACTGCCCTTACCTATCTGATTGCTGAGCGCTACAATAGGCTATTTTCCTAAAAAAATTCTAATTAATCCGTCAGTTAGATTATCAAAAAATATTGAACCCGTATTTTTTCTTTTGTCAATTATATAAAAAATGAGGAAGATATCGCCCGTTAAAGTTCCGCGTGACGTCCCTTGCTTGCGACACTTTTGCAAGCAAGTGACGTCACGACCAAATTTTGACGCGCTTTATCTTTGTCATTATTTGTTTGTTTGACAAAAGAAAAAATACGTGTCCATTATTTTTCGATAATCTAACTGACGGATTAAATAGATTAGACATTGGGAGGTGTGTGTTCAGCCGCACGCATTAATAGGCTGAATTAGCACATGATTATGATGGTTACGTCTGAGGTGCCATGGCTAAATAAAAACAGCTGTACATCGAACTGGTCGATCGAACAGGTTAAGTTACGCTTGCCGCGGTTGGTCTGTGCATGGGTGACCATCTTTACATACCCAGACCCCACCGTGCCTCGGAAAGTACGTTAAGCCGTTGGTCCCGGCTGGCATTCGTGGATCTTTGACACTTGTTACGGTAGTCAGAAGCCTGAAAGTCTAACAACCAGTCTTACCAAGGGGTATCGTATTACACAGTTACTGGGTTGTGGAGGTCAGATAGGCAGTCGCTCCACGTAAAATACTGGTATTCAGCTGCATCCGGTGAGACTGGAAGCCGACTCCAACATACTTGGGAAAAGGCTACGCAGATGATGATGATGGTATGTCTACCTTATAAGGAATTTCCAAACAGGAAAAAAAAAGATTTTTTTCGGGGTGGATGGTAGGGAAACCTTAGTGTTAATTAAGCAAAAGAAGTTTGTAAGGATCGTAGCAGGTGGCGCTCTGTAGTTTCTGCCTACCCCCATGGGAAATAGGGGTGAGTTTATGGTATTACAAGCAGTGCCCCGCGGTTTCACCCGCATATGTTTCGATCAAGTGGGAATATCGGGATAAAAAGTCCTATGTGCTAATCCTGGTTATAAACAAGCCATGTGCCAAATTTTATTCAAATCCGTTTAGTAGTTTTTGCGTGGAAGGGAAACAAATATCCATCCACCCATCCTCACAAACTTTCGCGTTTATAATATTAGTAGGGGGATTCATATCTAATATATTAATATTAATTAATTAATATATCAATATTAATTAATTAATATGAATTAATTAATATATCAATATTAATTAATTAATATATTAATATTAATTAATTAATATATCAATATTAATTAATTAATATATCAATATTAATTAATTAATATGAATTAATTAATATATCAATATTAATTAATTAATATATAAATATTAATTAATAAAATAGGATAATATATACTATAATATAGTAGGAAGTAGGATTTCCACCATGCTTAGGCTGGGTGGAGCGACGATCTTCTTCGATCTTGTATGGTAGCAGCTGGATGAGAATGACCTTATACCTAGTCTTGCCATAAATATTGTCACGAAGAAAAATTTTTTTTTTTATTGCAGAGAATATTTATTACTCTTACAGTGTGTTAGTTTAGAGGGAGAGGAAGGCCGAAGAAAAGATGGATGGATTGTGTGAGGAATGGTATGAAGGAGAAGGAAGTGAATGATAGCGTGACGGTTGACAGGGGAGAATGGAAGAAGAAAACGTGTTGCGCCGACCCCAAGTAACATGGGATAAGGGCAGGAAGATGATGACAGTGTGTTAGTTTAATACATAAATATAAAACAATTTAAAATATAAAAAGCTTATTCGAAGTGGTCTCTATTGGCTGCAATACAGTCCTTTAAACGTTGAGGCCAGTTATCAATAGAAGCACGCACTCTTTCCATGGGAAAATTCTTCACTGCCAATCGTATGGATTGTTTTAGGGACTCCAAATTATCATGGCGCTTAGAGCAAGCCGTACTCTCTAAAACTGACCATAAATCATAATCCAGCGGATTAAGATCGGGACTAGACGACGGCCAGTCTTCAGCTCTGATGAAGTCCGAAACGTTCACTTCCAACCAAGACTTCGTGGACCAAGCTTTATCACCCGGCGCCGAGTCTTGTTGGAAGGACCATACTTGGTTAATTAACATGGTGTTGTTAAAGGGCTTAACTACCTTCTCCAGAATGGTATCTTGATACACTTGTGCCGATGTTTTGATACCTTTTTCACAAAAATATGGCTCAGTCACTCCTTCATAGCTAACACCCCACCAAACCATCACTGAAGTCGGATAATGCCCACGTTGCACTCTGTCGACTAATTGGGAAGCTTCCTTAGAGCTTTGAGCATAAATACGATCATTTTGTTTGTTAAAATGTTGCTCAATTGTAAAGATTTTCTCATCCGTAAACAAAATTTTTCTGTGACCTCCCTTTGCGTACCGCTTCAGTAGTTGTTTCGATTTTACCACCCTATTCTTTTTTAAATTATCAGTAAAAAAATGACCAGTGCGTCTCTTATAGGCTGCAAGTCCTAAGTCATCTTTTAAAATAAGCGACATGGTTCTAGGAGCTATTTTCATCTCCCGAAATAAAATCTTTACTTTCGGAGAGGATTTCTTCGAATTCTTCCCCTTACTGCTTTGACCACCTTTTTCGTACGAACACTACGTGGACGGCCAGATCTTTTTCTGTCACAAACAGAACAGGTCAGATTGTACCTATTAATAGCTCGGTACACAAATATTTGATCAATACCACGCGTATGGAGAGTTTTAAAAATTTCATTTGGCTCCATACCAACTTTGTGTAATGCAATCACAGCGATTCGGTTCTCTTTATCACCCCACTCCATTTTAATATCGCAAAATATTGTACAATGTATTGGCGCCAAAATTAGAAAATTCAATGAACAATCGTATAAAAATGACAGATTCCAAATTCAAATGTAATATCTTTCTTATTTTTAATTGTAACAGTATTTATGGCCAGACTGTGTATAATAATTTTAATATTAATAATAATTTCATTTATTTTCTCCCACAAGATGGAAGGGAGACAGGAGTCCATACTAAGTAAAGAACTTGTCATGGATCTCCTGGCCTCCCCGGACAGGTATACGTGCTAGAATCTAACTAATTGAGTAAGAGTTGCGTGAATGGGAATGAGCTAAATGAGTGGTTTGTTATTGGGCGAGTGAGGATGTGTATAGTTATGAGTAAGTAATGATGCATGTGTGTGTATGTGCGTATGGCGAGTGGGGGTGTGTTAATGGGTGTACGTGTGTGTGTGTGTTAGATGTCTCTGTGTCTGCAGAGATATAGATATACCACTGAGTTTAATGGCGTGTTATTGGAAAGGTGTAAGCCCGGCAGTGGACTGCTACAGGCTGATGATGACGAGGTCCACTTTGACCTATCCGTCAATTGCGATGCTTCAAGCCCATGAACATCTTGGTGGAAACATACGATTTACCAGAAATGTCTTGTGCACAGTGCAGTTGATCCAAAAAGCCATATTGCACGCTATGAAAAATTAAGTCGGACCAAAACTGAGTATCTGTTTTGTGATTTTGGCGGTCTCTCCAGTCCTAGGCCCATGTCTCTCGCCGGAACGCCCTTATCGATCTGCTCCGACTTTCGGTACCTCGGGTTACTTGTCCAAGGAGATGGCGAAGTAGACCGAGACGTAACGCACCGGATCAACTCAGGATGGATGAAATGGCGACAGGTCACAGGAACAACTTGCGACCCACGGATGCCCCTCAAGTTAAAGGGGAAAATTTATAAGTCCGTGATAAGGCCTGTCGTACTTTATGGATCTGAATGCTGGGCTGTGAAGAAGACGGATGAAAAAAGATTGCATGCAGCGGAGATGAGAATGTTGAGATGGATGTGTGGAGTGACGAGAATGGATAAAGTAAGAAATGAGTATATAAGGGGAAGTTTGAAAGTGGCGCCAGTGACAGAAAAATAAAAGGAAATCGTTTGGCTTGGTATGGGTATGTGATGAGAAGGGACGAAACGCATGTGACTAAAAGAGTGATGAATATACATGTTGATGGATGGAGAGGGAGAGGAAGGCCGAAGAAAAGGTGGATGGATTGTGTGAGGAATGATATGAAAGAGAAGGGAGTGAATGATAGCGTGACGGTTGACCGGGGAGAATGGAAGAAGAAAACGTGTTTCGCCGACCCCAAGTAACATGGGATAAGGGCAGGAAGATGATGCAAGCTATGAAAAATTATAAGTAGAACTTACCATTGATTTTGGTGACACAATCAGAATTATTGTAATAATAATTATTCCCAGTATTCTTAGCATGTGGGTGCATTATGAAGCTCTCCTTTTCCTCAAACTTAAACGAGTCACATTTGTCCTCTTTCTCATCTCTCCTCACCCGACTTTTGATCTCCATACTACTAGGATCAAAATTCCTCATCCTAGAATTCCTCATTTGTATATTACTTTTATGGAAATCTAGATTTCTTGTCTGAATGTCAATGCCTTTATTTGTGTTTTTAGGCTTAACTTCGTCTAGATTTTCGTTGTAATTAATGTATTTCTTATTAATCTTATTGGTCCAATGACTCTCCATGTGCAAATCATAGTCCGGTATGCTCATCTTGCTTTTTGGTCTTTTGTCATAATCAGCTGCTTGTTCCGAAGTGAGCCCGATGGTAGAGCAAACTGGAACAAAAGAAAAATAATTTAAAAAACCATACCATGATCAGCCTATAACGTTGAACTGCTGGGACACAGGCCTCCTCTCTGTGAGATGGAATGGGCCGTAATCCACCACGCGGGCCCAGTGCGGGTTGGTAGATGTCACATGTCTTCGAATTGTTGGTCCTAAGATATGCCAGTTTCTTCACGATGTTTTTCTTTACCGTTTTTTGAGAGCAGTGGTGATTAAATAAATTACACAAAGTAATGCGCCTGTCTGGGTTCGAACCCGCGACCTACAACTCATAAGTCGGGGTCGTTACCACAGGACCACCACTGCTCTCTAAACATAACATCAAACATGTAATGCTTGAAGGATTAGTACCTATTTATAGTAAACCCACATTTTGTTAGTTCGAAAGAAGGAAAAAAGAAAGAATTAATATAACAAAATATAATAAACATGGCGCATAGAAATAACACAAACACAAAATACAACAAGTTGGGAGAAAATATTAGACATCCATGCAAAACGGCCATCGCTCAGAATAATAGCATAGTTATGTTTAAGTCGAGAGGGCGACCCAATGACACTTGAGACTAGAAATGCCGAAGCAGTCCACCACCTACTATGACAAATCTTTTACACTTGCCCGTGTCGATAGGACGTGCCCAATCTTGGTCTATTTTTTAAATTATTGTAATTTTTTTTTTTTAAGTTGCCCCACACTATGAATTTCTGTATCGTGGGTGCGTTTACAAACATTTAAAGTCACATAAACAAGCCAGACCCGGAACAACTACTTGTAGGTCATGCAAATATTTGTTCCGGTTAGTATTCTCGACATAATGTATGGATCAACTGATTTTTTTTTCACGATTTCAGGGTCAAGTTGTTCATAATGATGAGTACAATGACCCCTTTCAAGGATTAAAACGATCAAAATTTAACGGTGTGTATTTATTTATGTAGATATGTATATGTTCTACGTATCTATGTATTTATAAGTCTGCCGTTTTGGGTTGAAACCCGCGGGCCGTGGGGTCCAAGTGCTCATGGTCTTTTTAAGGAAATTACGAAACGGCTGGTTGACACTTCCCATGACCTAAGGGCTGGCTTTTACCTTGGCCAGAGGCTAAGCATTGCCATACAACGTGGTCATGACGCCAGTCTCTTGGGTATATTACCAGTCGACAGCGATGCGTAGGAATTTTTCGACGCTATATTTTAGTTTGTGTATAATTTTAGTTAAGTTAGAATTTAATTTTGTTATTTTTATTAATTAATTAGGTGTTCGTTGTTATTTGCTTACTGATTATTTTAATTTACAGAAATAAATAACCTTGACATTATGAATAGAAACGAGAAGTATGTATAAAAAGCCTTGTCGTAGCTATATATATCTCCCTAAAAAACATTGTTAACATAATCTGATATAAATTATTAGAATAAATTTTATATTTGAACCCTTATTAATCCTACCATATCATTGACTTACAAAGGGTTGCTCATCCCCTTGAGATTATTCTAAGCTTTCTTAGGGTATACATAAGGGCGGATCATTTCATCCCTTGACGAATATAATTCATAAAATAAATTACCATGAATGATGTATGTGGATAATATTTCGAGAGAAAATATATGACGTAAGTATAAAGCGGCTAAGTGCGAGTTTGACTCGCACATGAGGGGTTCCGTGCGACCGTATTTTTTTTAAATTTTTATTTCTTAGTATTAGCCCGGAGTCTAAGTTTGTGCCCGGCACCCTAATTGCGACGCTATCGATCTCAATCTGAATTATTTTGAAGGATATTGCTAATCCATTGCTTCATATGTTCGAAAAAAGTGTCTGCTCAACAACGTAAATAACGCAATGAATGTTGTGGAACTGTCAAAATGAAAGCCATTGCTAGTGATAGTGTGTTATTCAATTACCCCGTGGTTGATGATAATAGACTTGTAGCTATCTACACCGTCACATGCCAACTGTTTTTTTTTTTCCTATTTTATTGAGGTGAACTATACTCATCATGCTGACGTCACGCAAAATCCTGCATCACGCAAGCAGAGTTTACCGCACAACTAACATACAACGTCCCGACATCAATCGTCGGGCGACAGGCTGGATGCCTTAATTTATTGAGGCATCCACAGGCATGCCCGGTTAAGCAGACGACAACTTCATAGGTTGAACTGCGAGATGACCATTGACCATCCCAACCAGAAAAAAAAAGATCCTCGGACAATTGCTCGCCAGACACGACACCCGGAGGATTCTCCCTTTTTATAGAGTATGAGTGAACTTTATTCCTTGTTCTTCATACCTCTATAGACTCGCCCCCTTTTAGATGCACCTATGGCACCGATTATGTAGTTTGCGAAATGTGGGTGAACTTTATGTTCACCTTTGCCTAACCCTTCGGAGCATACAGACGTAATGTCATAAAGTGTTGTGTTTTTATCTCAAAATCCCTCATTTCTTTAACAAAAAACGCAATCTCAACGAATATAAAATGAAGAAACAGTAAATGAAAAACGCATACGTATCGCTAATCTTTTCATTTCGGCTACGCCAGACCAAATGAGGAGGTATTCATAACTGTGTAAAATGTAGAAATAATACTCCGTATTTTATTATTTTAGCATTCATCCTGGATTCCGAATTAACTTTTCAACGTCGTCGTAAAGAGCGGCGGACATTTTGGATTTAAAATGTTGAAATTGCTGTATGGTTTATGCGGGGTAGTTATTATGTGATTTTTTTATGCAACATTTTATAACGGAATAAAGAGGTTTTACTTAATATTCCGACTTCTTTAGCATATTCAGCCTCTAATGTTCCCACTGCTGGGAAGCAGGCCTTCTGTCTCTGAAAAGGAGTGGGCCATAATCCACTTCAAATTTATTTGGTTCTAGGTCATGCCGGTTTCCTTATGATGTTTCCTTAAATACTTTAAAAATGTTCAATACATACTTTGAAACAAAAACAGTATCACAATAACTCTAGCACCTAAAAACTTTTAATGAGCTAACAACGAAAGAGTAGGGATTTTTGGAAAGAAATTCTTTTCCGGAGCTTGTGGTTGAAGTAAACTGGTAGTAATGAAAAAGCGGTCTAGCGGTATTCATGGTTTTCGAAGGTGCTGAAGCCAGTAGTCAGGCTAAAATGAAAATCCAAGATGGCGGCTGCAATTTTTTTTTTCTTGGTTGTCGTTTCTATGGTTTTCGAGGGTGCTTAAGCCGATAGTAAGGTCAAAAACAAAATCCAAGATGGCGACTGCAAAAATGCACAAACTCTTGTCATTTTGAAATTTTTGGAGCCACCATCTTGGATTTTCATTTTGAAATTCGTTCCTGCCGGTATCCCGGGTACCCCGACCTGGCGAGATTTTTTTAAAACCTTCTCCACACTGTAAATAAAGCGAAACATGTTGTGTGAATGTTTTCTAATATAATTCAGCATCATAAAACCGGACATCTTTCTAGGATTACATTCGAGTCGCGGCCACGGCAGTCATAAGGTTTTATTGGATCCCTAGTTAATATCATACCATCAGGCTAGTATCTAGGTAAGAGGGTTTGTGGCTATGTAATAATAGCCGCACCGGGTCGATCGATTAGGTACGCTACGCTTGCCGCAGTTGGTCCGTAGATGGGTGACCATCTTCACATTCCAAGACCCCCCCGTATCTCGGAAAGAATGTTAAGCCGTTGGTTCTGCCTGTCGTTCGTGGATCTTTGACAGTCGTTACTGGTCGTCAGAAGCCCGAAAGTCTGACAACCAGTCTTACCAAGGGGTTTCATCATTACCAAAGTTTAGTTATTATTTCGTTATTACCCAGTTACTGGGTAACAACCCAGTAACTGGGTTGTGGAGGTCAGATGGGCAGTCGGTCCATGTAAAATACTGGTACTCAGCTGCATCCGGTTAGACTGGAAGCCGACCCCAACATACTTGGGAAAAGGCTAGTCAGATGAGATGATGAGGGTAACATAACATAACATCGCTTTTGTAATCCCCAAAGGTGTACTGTGAAGGTTGTCTGCAAAAGTTGACCTTATGTAATTGCTGCATTACATAAGGTCAACTTTTGCAGACAACCTAATCAGCCTATAATGTTCCCACTGCTGGGACACAGACCTCCTCTCTCTGAAAGGGAGTGGGACATAATCCACCACGCGAGCCCAGTGAGGGCTGGTGGATGTCATATGTCTTCGAAATTTTACTTCTAGGACATACCGGTTTCCTCTTGATGTTTCCCTTCACCGTTTTGAAAGCAGTGATAATTAAATAAATTACATAAAGTAATGTTCCTGCCGGGGTTCGAACCTATGACCAACGATACGTAAGTCGAGACCATTACCACTGCGCCAACATTGCTCAAACACATACCTAAAAAAAACCTTAAAATTAATAGCTACGAATTTAATTAAAAACAATTCAGAATAATACAATAACAAGTTTAGGAATACCGAGATGGAGTTACAAGTTGGAACGTTATTATATCACTCGTAAAGTTATGTAATTAAACTGGCGAACGTTTTGTATAGAACATCTCAACCGGCACGAGCATGGAACTTTGAGAGCGTTTGTTGTGAATTAACAATCCTTTCTAACCGACTGTGACGTAGAGGAAGGGTTATGAATCTCACTGAAAATAGAAAGTTTAGTTTTTTTGTTCATTTTTATGATTCTGTAACTCAAAAGGTAAAAAGGAACCCTTATAGGATCACTTCGTTATTCGTGTGTCTGTCCGTCCGTCTGTCAAGACCCTTTTTCTCAGGAACGCGTGCAGGTATCAAGTTGAAATTAATATCAAATACTCAGGGAACTACAATCACTTGTAAAATCATCTTCAAAGTCGATACAATCAAAAGATACGGGCGTTTATATTCTGTTTATGCCGCATATTTTGACACTCGCAAGGGAATCAAAACCTATAGGGTACTTTTAGTTGACCTAGAATCATGAAAATTGCCAAGAAGCAATGTCATGTAGCACAAGTAAAGGAAAAAAACCGAAAACCGTAAACTACGGAACCATCAGTGCGTGAGTTCGACTCGCACTTGACCGGTTTTTTGTCTTTCATTACCGATCTTTCACATGAAGTGACACAACATGACTCACAAGTGAAAAATGAAGTCATTAGTGAACCGATCCAACAATGGATTTCGGCACTCAGCTTCTTTCACGCACCTATCGAATAATCAAAAAATGAAATGAACGTTCATTCCTATGTCGGCGTCACATGCATAATTAGCCTACATATAATATTCCATCTTCTGGGACAGGCTTCCTCTTTGTGGGACATGAAAACTTGTCAAAATGTAGGGAAATCAGAGGTGGTTTTGACAGATTAAGACTGAGATTAGACTGTGAACGTTCTTAAAATTACGAGAATTGCCCCTCTGATTAAAATATGTATGAGAGTAACACCCAGTTTCAGACAAGAAAATGTACAGGAAAATTTGCTAAAATGTTGTCAAAGGCATGTCAACTGTTGTGATTGGTTAACTGAATTATCGTCAGTCAATTAGAGCCTCCGTGCTCCGATTGACTGTCACTCACAGAGAGAAGGCCTGTGTCCCAACAGCAGCGGGAACATTATTAGCGGCAAACATGACGCATAAAAGAACACAAAAAAAATAACAAGTTGCGGGAAAACATGCGGCACATCCACCCAAAACGGCCATCGCTCAGCATAATGCTAAGACCCAGAAACCTGTGGGCCTAGAACGAATGCGAAGAGCAAACGTAACGTGAATTCGATTTAAAAATTAAAAATACTCGTTTCAAACTTGATACTAGTTAAATTTAAAGACTTTATTCATATCTATGGGTGATACTAATTCCAGTCTCCAGAACCAGACCACTAGTCCAGTCGGTCTATTTTCCAGTCTTACTAAGGGGTATCGTATTACCCAGTAACTGGAATGTGGAGGTCAGATAGGCAGTCGCTTTATGTAAAATAATGATATTCAGCTGCATCCGGTTAGACTGGAAGCTGACCCCAACATAGTTGGGGAAAGGCTTGGCATATGATGATGATGGGTGACACAAATTATGCTTGTCGCAAAAAATTAAACCAAAATGCTTTAGGATAGTAGTATTTCCTATTCAAAAGTCGTTCTAATTTACGATAGGTTTACGTTCTTGCTAGGACCTCGGGTGAATTCATCATCATCATCATCATCAGCCTAAAGCAGTGCTGGACATAGGATTCTCCTATGGCACGCCATTCAAATCGATTTTCCAGCTACTACCAGCCATCTTGCGAAGATCGTCGCTCGGGTGACTTCGTAAAGTCTAAACTACTGAATCTATTTAAACAAATGAAAGTGTCCTTGAATTGGTCTTGATTGAGACAGTATCTTCTAGTTTAAATGCCCTTTTAGGCATCTCAGAAGCTGCTCTTTTTTTAATTGAAACACTTTTAAAGCCAGAAAGATTTTTTGTATTGTTTTTGTGCTTATTTTTACACAATTCCAATGTAAATGTGTACCTACACATTTACATTGGAATTGTGTAAAAATAGAAGTGTAGGTAGTACCTACACTTCTATTTAACATAACTATAATAATACATATTATAAATTAAAGTTACTCTTCGTATCTGTCTCCGTGACCGCGTCGTTCATATAATCTACACAACGGATTTTGATGTGATTTTCACCATTATTTAGAGAATTGATTCCGGATGGTTTATTCGTATAATATCTACATTAATATTAAACGTTTATACTGAATAGGGGTTGCGTTGGTGTATAACGTAATTATAATGAAGAAATCTCGATGGTTTGTAAAGTCGTAGAAACCGTGGGAAGCAAGGATGGGGTAGTATTAACTATCATAAAAAGAAAAGATTTAATTTTTTTGTATGTTTATTTGTAATGGATATACTCAAAAAGTACTTAACCGATTTTAAACATTCTTTCATTTATAGAAGGCAACATTATCAGCGAGTATCATAGGCTGTTTTATATTTGAAAGAAAAAAATAAAACAAGTTTATTTGCTAGGTTAATTAAGTAAGGCACACAATATTTGCACAAAAGCAAGTAAAAAAAAACTTAAAATAATATTGTGTGCCTCACTGCTGCGCCAAACAGGCAGCCTGAGCATAAATGTCAGAGAACTAATGCCTGCGCTGGTTTTCAACTGGATCCAATATTAGAGTAGGGAATGCAATCCGGACTATCCGTAATCCGAAAAATCCGGATACCCGCACGTTTTTACTAGACTTCCAAATCTGGATTTGAAATTAGCAGTATTTTTATAATCATACAAGCCTTACTGTACACCCATTACCTAATGGGTGAGCAATATTTGTACGCCTTGGAAGGCAACACATAGTGACACAATATTTTTATTTTTATTTTAATGACCACTACATTACACCTATGTGTACAAATAAATAAATTTGAATTTGAAAACCGGATCCGGATTTTTTGAATAATAAGGAATTGTAACAAAAAAATCGAAACGAGCGAGTTCGCCGTTCGCGCGTCGCGTCTTGCGAGTGTCGTGAGTGTGTATTACTCAGCACGCGAGTCACAGACTTGATTATTTAATAAGGTTAAGTACATATTATAGCAATAATACCATAACAATAATTATCATATTTTAATGATGATAGTTTTAATAATTCCAAATAACCAAAAATTTAAAAAATCATTTGACTTGATTTTCATGTGCTTTTATTTTAATCCAATCACACAAATATAAGAAATATCATATTAACAAACTAATATTTTGGTTTGTTTATTTTCATGAAAAATCCGTAAAATCCGGATCTGACCAAAAATCCGTTCTTCAAATTCCGGATTTTAAAACAGAACGGATTTGCATTCCCTAGTTACGAGGACGTCTTACGAGTGTAAATCAGTTGGGATTTGTTCCTCTATATAAACGTTTGTACACAAACTCAACCCATGTTCAATCTCCATTTGAAAAATATTCTGAAGGCAATATAATGTAAATGCTTCCAAATGTTTCAGCGTTTTCTAGATTCCGCTAGAATATTGGCAAAGATACAAAACCATTTGTTTTAACTTACAACAGCCTGTTAGGAATCGAGAATACTAATCCTACTAATATTGTAAACGCGAAAGTTTGTGAGGATGAATGGATGTTTGTTACTCTTTCACGCAAAAACTTCCGAACGGATTTTGATGAAACTTTACAGTAATATACCTTATACATCAGAATAATATATAGAATACTTTTTATTCCGATATTCCCACGGGATTGACACTTATGCGGGTGAAACTGCAGGGCGCTGCTTGTAACATTGTAATTGTTAAAGGTTGGTGTTAATGTTTGTATGTTTGTTACTCTATCACGTGTAAACGGCTGAACCGATTTGGATAAAATTGGACATACTGATAGATCATTTCTTCTTTTAAAACATGGAATACTTTTTATACGGGTATATTGCATCCTAGGAGAGGGACTTGGTGCTAAATAATAACAGCCGCACGGGTCGATCGTACGATAAACTTCGCTTGCAGCGGTCGGTTCGTGGATGGGTGATTATCCATTACATATCAAGAACCCTCCGTGTCTCGGAAAATACGTTAAGCTGTTGGTCCCGGCTGTCGTTCGTGGATCTTTGACAGTCGTCACGGGTCGTAAGAAGGCCGAAAGTCTGACAACCAGTCTTACCAAGGCGAATGTTGTTACCCAGTAACTGGGTTGCGGAGGTCAGATAGGCAGTCGCGCCATGTAAAATACTGGTATGCTGCATCCGGTTAGACTGGAAGCTGACCCCAACATAGCTGAGAAAAGGCTAGGCAGATTGATTGATATCGTATTCTAGGATAACTACCTACTTAATCATACTACGTGCAGTAAAATGAAGTAAGTGAGGTAAGTAATACGGCCTGTTGTCCGCAACTCCACGTCAATGATGTTTTTTTTTTTTAAACCTTATTTTAAACTACAGACTCTAAAAGCTATTATACAACCACTTATTCAAAATTTGTTAAATCATGCAATGTATCGAACTGCTAGAGGGCGGAGACCTGGTGACCTGAAATACAGGCCCTTAAAGCCTAGCTTAGGCACCAGTCTCCCACAGTAAACTAAACGAAATAATATATCATGTGTAACAATGTCTGTAATGTTTATTGTGGTGAGAAAATAAATACTTATTATTATTATTATACTTATTATTATTAATGCGCGTATTTTACGTATGGGTGGGAAAATCACTATTCGATCCACCCCAGCTCCTCAAGGAAGGCCAGCAACGCCTTGATGTTACTGACCTGAATTAAGTAGCTAGTAGGAAGCAGGTGAAGCTGCGAGCAGAAGCTAGTGATTAAAAACTAGAGTACAATTCACTTGAATCCAATAAAATACCTACATTTCAAAGTAACGACTGAAGTCTACATTTATTTTTAAATTTTAAGTTAGACAATGCTGTCCCACTGCTGAGCAAAGGCGGGAAGCCAAATTCCACAGATAATTAAAAAAATTAAACGTTCCGTTTCAAGACAAAAATCTCAACGCCAAATTCTGTCTACAATTCACAAATTCCTCTAGGAATGCCTTGAGATACTGTGTAACAAATTTTTCAGCGCCCAGCACTGACAGTTACTTCAAAATGAGCAATGAATAAATTAGTGTTGACCTCAGGGCGGGCCCCCCGGGATATGTTTCAGTGACGATAGGGAGGGGACAGCGCCGGGATTAAACGCGGTAATTATGAGACTTTGTTTTTTTAATTTCGTTTTTTTTGGCGTTTGTTTTCTTTTCTTATTCTTTTGTTGATTCTGCTGTGGTTTACTTAAGAAGTAGGCGGGGATTGGGTTTATAAAACAATAATATGGTAAACTGGACGTTGTTTTTCGAGCACCAATGAATACAAAATATTATTTTATTATTATCCCAGTGCAGGTTAAAGGCTTCCCTTCCCTCCTTCCACATTTCCCGGTCTACTGCGATTGTGGGCCAATCCTTTAAGAAGAAGTCCAGCTCATCCCGCTATCTCTGTGTGGGCCTGCCGTGTAGTCGTTTCGTTTCGTTTCGATATTTGGGATCCACTGAGTGCTGGTTTTTGCGTATTGCTACTCCGACATGCGACAGATGTGGCCAGCTCAGTTCCACTTTAGTCCAGCAGCTGTGCGGCCAGCGTCAATTCAAAAGAGTCAAAAATTCTTAAAATTTATTTTCATGAAAGTCAATTTCTCGACAGGAAATCTTGAACATGTAACTTGGCAGTCACAGTTAAGACTTTTAATTAAGTAGCTACTTAAGGGGGATGCGTTAGGTAGCCCGCGAAATTCAAATTTTCTTACGTTTTTTCCAATTTGACTTTCGCTGGCTACCCTTGCGCTTCCCCCTTAAGTAGTAAGTACTTAAATATCAAAACGTTTTTTAAAGCTTTAAGGTATGACTTTCTCACTGCTGCTGATATATCAACCCTAACTATAAAGGGGCTCAATTAATCAACTCAGCCTATCATAGTCCACTGCTGGACTTGGCCTATCCCAGGCTGCGCCACAACACCCTGTCCTCCGCCTTCCGCATCCAGTCTACCTCAGCCACCTTCTTTAGTTCGTCCGTCTATCCATCGTCGATCCATCTAGCTGGGGGGCGTCCCACACTACGCTATAGCAATAGGCTCAAGGTTGATTGGGAAAATTTGACAGTTTCGGCTAGCTTGATGTGCTGGCGTCTGTACATAGGAATTAACGATGACTGGTTGTCCCAGCCACCTTTTTAAGGTCGTCGATCCATCTAGCTGGGGGGCGTCCAACACTACGCTTGCCGATACGTGGTCTTCTCCACCGGCCATCGGTCCTTCGACAGACATGGCCAGCCCACTGCCAATTCAGTTTGCTTACTCTGCAAGCTATGTTGGTAACTCCAGTTCATTTCCGGGTAAAGGAGCTGTTAATTGTTAATAGTAACATATGTATATGTCAGAAAAGGTATGTCCGTTTCTCATTAACATTAGGCAAATTTTAATTAATGTGGGCGTACTATGGGTAGTGTTGGTTATAGCGCAATAGCGCAACGGTTTGCAGTTTAAACAGATTACAATTTAAGAACAAGTTAGTCACACTAGCGAATCACATACTGTAGGTACACAACTCAACGATACGGAACGCGAGACAGTTTCTAAGCACATGTTGTCCGTACGATGTCCAATGTTTCGATGATCCTGAGAGCTCTGCTCACACCGCTGTAGCTCTCGTACCATTCCACGAACTCAGGCTAGACTCTGTCTAGCGCCACGAGATGGCGCTGGCGTTCCGAATAGTCAAACGAATGATTCCGACATATATATACTCACAGTAGGTACGTGATAAACGAAACCGTACATTATTATGTTCATCAATCATTCGCCTACACATTCACTACACCCTTTGACTGCCTTGGTTGTGTTATTAACTTTTCCTATTAATTTTTTTTTAATGTTTGTCCAAACGTCATCATCAGCTAGCCTAGCTTTTTCCCAACTATGTTAGGGTCAGCTTCCAGTCTAACCGGATGCACCTGAATGTCAGTATTTTACATAGAGCGATGCCTATCTGACCTCCACAACCCAACTACTGGGTAATACGACACCCTTAGTAAGACTGGTTGTCAGACTTTCGGGGTTTTAACGACCCGTAACGACTGTCAAAGATCCACGATTAACAGCCAGGAGCAAAGGCTTAAAGTGCTTTCCGAGGCACAGAGGGCCTTAGCTGTATGTAAAAATAGTCACCCATCCACGGACCAACCGCAGCTAGCGTTGTTTACCCTGATCGATCGACCCGTGCGGCTGTTATTACTTAGCCACAAGGCTTGTTTGTTTTACCAATGGTAACATAATATCTTTGTATCAAGCTGGAAATATAAAATAATCTGGTGAAATAATTGCTACTGTGATAGCTTACATAGTGAGAGGGATCTGCTATGCACAGATACGCTTCATTAACCCGTTGAATGCCGTAATTACAGAAACAATTAAAAAGCCATTGTGTCTCGCGTGGATCCACGTTCGGTACGAAATGCCTACGGCATTAAGTCCGCTTCTGTACATTTGTGTGCTTAAAGTATTAAATAAATATATTTCACAAGCTGATTTTCTTAAAACCGCTGCTTATTCTCGTTTCGCTCTTTCATTCCAAGACAACAGAACCTTCTTGTGCGAATATCGATAAAATAATAAAATACCTACTTGAGCATGTATAAGTATAATCAGCCTATAATGTTCCCACTGCTGGGATACCAGGCCTTCTCTCTGTGAGAGGGAGTGGGCTGTAATACATCACGCAGGCCCAGTGCGGGGTAGGAGATGTCAAAATGTGACATCTACTACCATGTCCTCAAATTTTTGGTTCTAGGACATTTTTTAAAATATTTTTAAAATTTTTTTCTATAATTAAAACGGTTTAAAACCAATCACAGAAATTCAAAACATGCCGGTTTCCTCATGTAACAATAACAAAATAAAAAGTAAAAACCATTTTACCATATTTTACCGCAAACTTTTCCCATCACTAGCCCGCACAACATCAAACGTCTCGCCGCTTTTCACAGAGCACATCACTACACGAGCGTTTCGTACTTCCTGCTTATATCATTACTTACAATGTGGATCATATACGGCTCATCTCCTACGTTTAAGCTAATATTAGGGGAGAATATAAACTGGTATATATTTCAGGCAATTTTAAACGTTATTTTGTTGTAGGTTCGAAATTGATTTCCTAAAAATGATTTAAAATACACATTATGTATGTATTGATAGCACGGAGTAGATTCTTATCTCATCATCATCTACCTGTCTTTTTCCAACTATGTTCGGGTCAGCTTCCAGTCTAACCGGTTGCAGCTGAATACCAGTATTTTACACGGGGAGACTGCCTATCTGATCTTCACAATCCAGTTACTGTGTAATATGACACCTCTTGGTAAGATTTGTTGTCGGACTTTCGGCCTTCTGAGGACCCGTAACGACTGTTAAAGATCCACGAATGACAGCCTGCACCCTAATTGCGTAACACACGATCAATCGGAATCTGAATAATTTTGAAGCAAATTGCTAATCCATTGCTTCATAAGTTCGACAAATTTGTCTGCTCAACACGTAAATAACGCAATGAATGTTGTTGAACTGTCAAAATGAAACCGATTCCGATTGATCGTGTGTTACGCAATTAGGGTGCGGGACCAACAGCTTAACGTGCTTTCCGAGGCATGGACCAACCGCGGCAAGCGTAGCTAAACCTGATCCATCGACCCTTGCGGCTTATTTAGCCACAAGCCCCTCCAATAAAGTTGTATATATTTCAGGCAATTTTAAACGTCATGTTGTAGATTCGATTTTTTTCCAAAAAATGGTTTTAATAAAAAAACGGCCAAGTGCGAGTCGTACAGAACGGCTGATTCTAATAATTATAATTCTATGAATACATTATTTGTTACGCTCGTGAATCATATTTTAATCAACATACACTGACCTGCACCCTAATTGCGTAACACACGATCAATCGGAATCGGTTTCATTTTGACAGTTCAACAACATTCATTGCGTTATTTGTGTGTTGAGCAGACAAATTTTTCGAACTTATGAAGCAATGGATTAGCAATTTGCTTCAAAATTATTCAGATTCCGATTGATCGTGTGTTACGCAATTAGGGTGTTGCAAATTGCAAAAAAGCCAAAAAAAAAAAATCGCAGGCTACCTTAGCGCGTCCCCCTTAAGAAGGGTTACTGTCACCGATAGACACTTGGCTACATCCCAAGAACTTACTAGTAAAGTAATTCCAATAAAATCTATTCTTGTAATTACACAAAATGTTTCAGTTGACTGTATCGGTAGCGTCACGTACCCTTAATAGCCTATTGGGTAATCTCAACCTGAACTAGCCGTAAACGAACATATATAAGATATTATGTATGTGCGTTTATTGGCACGTTTCGGCGAAATTGCTGAAGAGATGTGGATGTGATATCAATAGGATTGATTAACAAGATCCTGGTAGATACCAAATGGAATGCGTATGGAAGTTGTTTTCCCTATCCCAAGGACGGCAACATGTGATAAAAGGGGTTGTACCTAATAAAATCATTTATGTTTTATTTTTATTTACGAGATTTAATTTTATTTATTTACTAGCAGCGCCCCGCGGTTTACCCGCATTTGTTTTGATTCCGTGAGAATGTCGGGATAAAAAGTATCTTAGATGTTAATCCTGGTTATAAAGCTGTATGCCAAATTTCATCCAAATCCGTTCAGTAGTTTTTGCGTGAAAGAGTAACAAACATCCATCCATCCATACAAACTTTCACGTTCATAATATTAGTAAGATAGGATTTTATACGTAAAAAACACTTTATAGAGAAGAAGAATCCTACTAATATTATAAACGTGAAAGTTTGTATGGATGGATGGATGGATGGATGTTTGTTACTCTTTCACGAAAAAACTACGGAACGGATTTGGATGAAATTTGGCACACAGATGGTTTATGCCCAGGATTAACAAATAAGATATTTTTTATGCTGATATTACCATGGGATCGAAACTAATGCGGGTGAAACCGCAGGGCGCAGCTAGTACCTACATAAAGGTAAAAGAGTACAAAGCTTCCTATCTATATTAACTGTATAGAACCCACTATGCTTAAAAGCAAACAAAAGGTATTTTGTATCATTTTGACTAGATAATCACACATAAGCCATAATCAGACCAGATACATATCCAGTTCCATAAAATAATCAATATAGATTTAAAACTCACATACTTAAGCCTTTAGGACTCTATTCTCAAACCCTTTAACCCCAAAAAGGCCCGATTACTGCACAAGAAAAAGGACTACTTTCCTGACGTTGCCAGTCCCTTACAAAGCCGTAACAATGTCTTAGAGTAATAACCTTTATTTTAATCGCTCGTACCATAAATGCTTATGGCTAACGGCTCACTACATATTTTGTGGCATTTAAGGGTTATAGCTTATTACTTATGGGCTTAAGAAAGTGACGCGTTTCGGAGAAAATTGGTAGTGTTATCTTTTGCTTTTTGGTTGAGTCTTGTTAATTTAGGGTGAATTTCTGCTCATTTTATAGTTTTAGGTAATGAATAAGCAGAAACCTTTAAGGGGACGCTTAAGCTAACTGTGCATTAAAAAGGCTCCCCGATTTGCAATATTTAAATATGTGTCCGACGCATCTTGAACCCTACTTGCGTAAAACACTATCACAATCTGAATCATTTTGCAGGATATATATATATATATATATATATATATATTTTTTAAACAAACGTTGCCCCACACTAGGAATTTCTCCTGTATCGTAGGTGCGTTTACAAACATTCAAACTCACATACACAAACATCCAGACCCGAAACATCTACTTGTAGGCCATACAAATATTTGTTCCGTGCGGGAATCGAACCCGCGACACGCAGCGCAGCAGTCAATCGCTCAACCACTGCGCTAATCGTGCCGTCGATATTACTAATCCATTGCTTCATATGTTTGAAAAATTTGTCTGCTCAACAACGTAAATAACGCAATGAATGTAGTTGAACTGTCAAAATGAAAGCAATTCCTACTGTTAGTGTGTTACACAATTACTCCGCTGGTCAATCATTTCTACCACATTATTCTTACTTGTTTGTTTGTGCCAATACAACGGAAGAAATAGAATCTATTGAGGTGACTATTGGATTTTTATAGAAGGCAGCAATATACTGTCTATTTGTTTGTTAGTTGTAAACATTCTTTGATCGCATTTATCTTTAAGGCAAAGTAAGCTTATTGTCTCGGTTTATCATGATACTAACGCTCGGAGTAAACGTAAGGTAGAATAAATGATGAACGACACGGTTGGCGCAGTGGCTGAGCGATCGACTGCTGCGCTGTGTGTCGCGGGTTCAGTTCCAGTACAGGTAGTTGTTCCGGGTCTGGCTGTCTGTGTTTGTTAGTTTAAATGTTTGTAAACGCACCCACGATACAGGAGTAATTCCTAGTGTGGGTCAACGTAAAAAAAAAAACATGGAACAACTTGAATTCTGCACGACCTTATTTGTATACTGGATTCTAGCAAATAAATAATTTGATTTGATTTTTTTTAAACGTGAATTCTAACGATTTTAAAATAAAAAATACTCGTTTCGCATAAATATAATATTTACCTACCTAAATACATCGTTTTTAGAATTTATTCATATCAATAGGCGATAATAAAATTTTGCTCGCCGCGAATATTGCAACCACAATACTTAGAATAGCTATATTTTCTATTCAAAAATTGTTTCAATTTATGTTGCGATTACGTCGCCCGTATGTGTTAAGTAGGTTAGTGCCCGTAAGTGCTCCGTATGTGAAACTTGTAAAGTAAAGTACACACAGATAAAATGAAACGCGATCTTATCGGTTCACCCACTAAATAAAGAAGGAAAACACAAAACCATGACCATATAACCTTCCAAAATGACTCTAGTTCCCTATTCCCCCGTTACAATAAACCCATAGTCACATCTTACGATAATTGGATCGTTGAACTATCGGAAATATCCTTTTTACTGTCAATATTCTCTTCCGAATCCGCGCGAACGAAACCATTAAAGTTCCGATTCTATCAGGAAACTTGCATATACAGCGGGAATTGAACGGCATGCTGCGGTAGGCAAAAGCTGGTGGCACTGAGTCGAAAATGACCAGAATTTTCAATGAGGAAGGTAGAAAGATGTATAGCAATGGCCTAAGAATCGTCACGTATTTAAACTTTACAATAATTAGTATTTTATTTTTTTAAGAACTTTACAATTATTAGAATAACACGGACACTCTTTGATTTCAAAAACATTTTAAATAGTAATTCAATATATGTTCCCATGTTTTTTCTGTTTCCCTTCACGTTTTGATTATGCAAAGGTATTAAGCTCATACAGCCACATCTTCATGTACACTACAGAGTAGTTTAAATAAACACTTTGTGAAAATGATCCATTAGCAGTGTGTATCGTAATTACGATACTTTATTGATTATATATTTCCAAAAATAAACCCGATGATATTATTTACAGTGTGTTTATTTGTGTTGGCCAGTTATAACCTCAAAATCAGAAAGAATTTTAGATGTTTCACAATTCACGGAAGTGTCCGTGACTTAAATTAAGTTTCAATCGAAAATATGCATTATTTAGAACACAAAAAATAATTTCACGGTATCAACGGTTCTTAAGCAAATAATGTATGGAAGCCGAGCAATGTCCTTTCAATTTTTCTCAGTAACTTCATCGACTCACCGAGATAATGCACTGACGTGCAGCTCAGTGAACCGCCCCGAAATCATGCTGTCAAGTCGAAAAAAGTAAAGGAAAGAAAGGAAATAAAAAAAAAATTCTTATACAGATTTTTTATTGTAATTTTGGTTATCTTTATTGTTTCGTTTTTACATATTTCCATCGTTACATTAATTAATTAACTGACAGACAACGCACTGCCTACACCACTGGGTCCAGAAGTATGTCATTTTGCATAAAATATCCTTATATAACATATATTCGACAGGCCTGTTGGTCTAGTGGTTAGTGACCCTGACTGCTATGCCGGAGGTCGTGGGTTCGATTCCCACCCAGGACAAATGTTTGTGTAATGAGCACGATCATTTGTTCTGTGTCTGGGTGTAATTTATCTATAATATTTATGTATTTAGAAATATATAAGTATGTTTATCAGTTGTCTAGTACCCATAACACAAGCTCTGCTTAGCTTGGGACTAGATGGCGTTGTGTGATAGTTGTGGAATATTTATTTATTTATTTATTTATTATTTATAACAAAAGTGAGAACTAAGGAATGTTTTTTTGGAAAAACATCCCCTAAATGAGGCGAGAAGCACAGAACTGGTCGAAGTGGTGGTGCTTGGGAGAGGCTTATGTTCAGCAGTGGAAGCTTTTCGGCTGAAATGATGAACATGATGAAAGGGGTCTAACCGAATTAATTTCATACAAAGAAAGAAAGAAAAAGTATTTATTGCGTCTCGCACAGGAAGATCATAAAACTAAACTAAACTAAACACAATCAAAAAAACAAATTATATTAAAAAAAAGTACGTATACGGCTTGTATGTCCATAAAAAGGCAAGTATTTGCGCCTTTTCCCAACTATGTTGGGGTCGGCTTCCAGTCTAACCAGATGAAGCTGAATACCAGTATTTTACATGGAGCGACTGACTATCTGACCTCCACAACCCAGTTACTGGGTTATACGATACCCCTTGGTAAACAGGTTGTCAGACTTCCGGGCTTCTGACGACCCTGTAACGACTGTCAAAGATCCATGAATGACAGCCGGGACCAACGGCTTAACGTGCTTTCCGAGGCACGGAGAGGTCTTGATATGTAAAGATGGTCACCCATCCTTGGACCAACAGCGGCAAGCGTAGTTTAACCAGATCGACCGAACCGTGCGACTGTTATTAGTCAGCCACAACCCCTATTTGCCAAGTATTTTTGCACAGAACTGCTTAAAAAATTAGAACTCATAACTTTATCTATTTACCACACGCCCATCGTTTAAAAACTCCCTGTATAAGTATATCGAACTAAAACTTTCGCTCCAAACTGAATATCACAGAACTGCATAGTAAAACTTCTGTTGCTCTATAGGTAACAATTTGAAATAGTTCACTGCAGTCACAAACGTTGCTATTTCAGCCTGGATTTAGACTCGATCTGTATTTAATACCGTTTGTCTGTAGGTGGATTTTGGATCTATTTCGGGTACCATAGTAAGTGCACTTGAATGGGTCTTCACATCTATTCATGAACTGTTGTGTGTTTATGAGTTCTCCAAAGGGTAGGCAGAGTTCTATTAGTGCGCCCACAATTTGGCTGTTACGTTTATGGTATACGTATTAATAATAAGAGACGAATACACAAAGACGCTGGCCAGTTTTCGATTTCCGGCACCCAAGTAGGCCATTCATCTTGGATTTAACTCTTAAGGATATTTCTTATTGCGGGTTAATCAAGTTGGTTGGTTGGTTGGTCTTCGAGACCGTATTACGGCCATGGCGGCCTATCTCAACGGAGAATAGCCTTCGGCGCTGAAGACACATTATACAGGCAGTCAACGGGCGCAGACATACGTACCCTTTTGCTTCCCTCACTCTCATACTCAGATGGGACGGCAATCCGACACGACCGGAGAGAGATCAGGTGGAGGACCATGGCTTGTTTTCTGAGGCACGGGGGTATCACACCGCCAAATTCCAAACTCCTGGCTGTTAATAAAAAACATTTCTTCTTCTAATGGAAAACCCAATAAAACTTTAACCGACCTGGGCATCGAACTTAAGACTCCATGCTCAGTAGACGCGCTTGTGACTATGAGGCCAGCGGGGCAGTTAGTCAAGTAGGTAGTTAGTTTCTTAAAACCCGGGAGTATTTACTATAATACATGCTTACCTAGTAGTTGTATATAAACTTAATATAACACGACACAACTGAAGTCCTAAAACTTCAGTACAAAGAAAAGTTTCATTCATATTGAAATCTTCTACACACTGGAAATTAAGGTCCAAAAAGATCTCAACACACATTTCACTCATTCAATACTTTCAAAAACATGCTCAAGTCCTGACAAATATCCTCCATGATCGGGGTCCATTTCCTAACGACCCCCAAAGAAAAGGTCCTCCTTTTATAATAAAGAATCCTTTTAAATGGACTTGAGTGACTTACCCTAGGTATGTCAACTGAATATTTTCTCCTCCGGGTCAGCTTTTGACAAGCATTCCGCGCCATTACCGAACTAAGTAGGGTTTAACTGTTTGTTGAATAAAGTATGTTTATGTTTCATTACTTTGCGAATAGTTTTGTTGTTTAGTTTCGCGATGTTAGCTATTACACACACAGGTACACTGTGTCCATTTTAAAGTAATTTATCTGTACATATATATCTTTATACAATATGTAACTGAATTAATGCATATTGTGAAAGTAGTTTATTCAGAATAGATTTCTGTCATTTTTATGATAGGTAAATTTTTATCCCAAAAATAATTAGAACTATGTAAATTACTATCACACTTCCGCGGTCAAATCAAACCAAAATGAATGAAGTACCTCCTAAGTTAGACGCTATAAGTGTCCGACTGTGAGCGTGCGTAGATTTGTAATGTGACCACAATTTTCTCCCACAATCAGTATAGGTAATTAATTAAATAAATAAACTATGTTTTATCATAATATCTAATTGGGGTGTTTGGTGGTGTGCGTTAATTCCGGGACATGTTGTATATTATAATTCGTCTGTTCTTGTGTCTGTCACTAAACTCCTCCCAGATGGCTGGATTGATATTAATTAAAAAAATTACGTGTATTGTTTGATTGGACCCGGTAGGTGGCACTGCGATCGAGTTTTAGGAAACCAGACAACGACTGTCCGGTTGGCTAGTAATATTATGAAGGGGTTTTAAAATACGAAAATTATTTCACTATGTAATGAGAAGCTACAGTATTGCCGAGTGTCGTAGGATAATTATACATTGTGGCAGGGACATTGACGCGCAACCTGTTACCGTGGGTTCAGGCTCTTGATTCAGGGCTTCTTGATTCTAAACCCACTTGCGTTAAAATTTCTCATCGGTTATTTAAAAAAAAGTAACTGTCGCCTTTGACAGCGTAGTTATTGCACTTTTCTACTTTATGTTAAAACATGATTTTACTTTCATTTCATATTTCACAAGCTGTGGCAAACGAAAGAAAGACAGAAGAAAAGAAAAAAAAGAAAGTTGAGAGTTCGTTTTTTTTTTAATGATTATTTTAATGTTGTACAGTCAACCGCACATCAGTAGTAACTCTCGCACTACGAACATCACACTTACTTCTACGACATAAAGGCGCCATAAATGTCAGATTGTCACCAGTGATCTGTTGACTGTAGGCACCAAAACGGTTGTTGTTTTGTGTGTCGAACCAATCAACGAATATGATCACATCGTCGATACGACAGCCGCATAGAACCAATATTTGAATGGGCAACAGATAGTGTTGGTGTTAGTGGGTGAACAGACATCTAGCTATTAGGTACCTATGTGTTTTTCTACGTGAGATACGTACAGTGTTTACATCCTTTTGAGGCTTCAAAAAGATGTAAACATCGACAAAAAATAATTTAATTGTCTGTACGTATCTCGTAAAAGTATCTAGGATCCAGCACGTTCTTACCAGTTACTTACAAAAAACTGTTTTTTAAATTATATTTTTAATTAACTCCTATGGATACATTTTAGTAAATTCCGTCATTTGAAAAAAAAAATGTTCAAAAGATGAAACATTTCTCTGAAATCGTATTCCTATACAATGTGTAACGGAAAGGGTTTATACATACCAAGGGCACGGCTTCTTTGGATGATATCAAACGATATTGGAAGGGTTTTTTAATCCTATCTCTACATGTTCGGAAGTTATGAGAATTTTTAATACATTGATACCAGAAACCAAACTAGGCGCGCCAAATTACGGAAGAGATTTATCGTGATATTGGCAAGTAACGTGGAAAGTTATTGACCTACGTAGTGCGGCGACAAGTTTGTTATGATTTGAATTTAAGAAACACATGAAACCGTGAAAATTTGGTATCAATTATTAGTTAATTTTTTTTTAGTTCAAACTATGATAGCTGTTAATCCTGCAACGGATTTGAGGCCAAAGCAGTAAAAATATTGCCATACTTCTGAGTGGAATCACTACAAAAGAACGTTATTATGGAGAGAAGACGTCACTTGAAAGAAAGAAAAAAAAAAACAGAATCAGAAACTGCGGGGTGATTGCGTAACACACGCTCAGTAGCAATGGGTTTCATTTTGACAGGTCAACAACATTCGTCGGCACGGTTGGCGCAGTGGTTAAGCGATTGACTGCTGCACTCCGTGTCGCGGGTTCGATTCCCGCACGCAACAAATATTTGTATGGCCTACAACTAGTTGTTCCGGGTCTGGCTGTTTGTGTATGTGAGTTTAAATCTTTGTAAACGCACCTACGATGGAAAAATGGAGGCGGTTCTCAACAGAATATTTATTTTGATCATTCTTTTTTTATTGGAAAGGGTATAAGTACCCCAAAGTTGGTGCCATATAAATTTGGAAAAAAAAAATCCAACCCTAAGGGTGGGAAAATAGGGGTGATTTATTGTACACTCACAGATTTGAATGCTGAGTTGTGTATTATTACTCTACTCAGTGCCACATACGAGTATGCCTGCCCTTTGGCAAACAATTAGTTGAATATAGCCACAAAAAATTATAAAATAAAAACATTTAAAAAAAAAATTAAACCGCCCAAAAAACTGAAAAGCAAAAAATAATAAACCTTTTTTATTTAACTTTAATAACTAAGTTCTTAAACTAATGTAGTATAAGTATACCTAAATAATTTAGAGTCGGTGCCGTTTAAATTTAAGGCAATTTAGTGATCTTTGTTTAGGTATTGATCGTTTGGCGCCGACTCAAAATTACTTAGATATACTCCTACTTACATTAGTTTAAGAACTTAGTTATTAAGGTTAAATAAAAAAGGTTTATTATTTTTTGCTTTTCAGTTTTTTCGGCGGTTAAATATTTTTGTTAAAAAGTTTTTTTGAACATTATTATGAAGCAATGGAATAGCAATATCCTTCAAAATTATTCACATTGAGATTGATAGTGGGTGTCGCAGTTAGGGTGGTGGTTCTCGGCAATGTGCTGTGGCAATCGCTCTGGGCACGACGCAGAGTATAGGTCGACTTTTGACAAGTGAACAAAAGGTGATGATAAATTGTGAAATCATCATCTGCCTGCCCTTTTCCAACTATGTTGGGGTCGGCTTCCAGTCTATCCGGATGCAGCTGAATACCAGTATTTTACATGGAGCGACTGCCTATCTGACCTCCACAACCCGGTTTTTTGTTTTTTTTTTTTATTTTATTTTTTTAAAAAAACGTTGCGCCCCACTTGTCGTGTCTAGTTACTGGGTAATAGGATACCCCTTGGTGATACTGGTTGTCAGACTTTCGGGCTTCTGACGACCCGTAACGACTGTCAAAGGTCTACGAATGACAGCCGAGTCCAACGGCTTAACGAGCTTTCCGAGCCACGGAGGGGTCTTGGTATGTAAAGATGGTCAAAGTCAAAGTTAAAGTCAAATCATTTATTTCAAATAGGCACATAAAAGGCACTTTTGAACGTCAAAAATAAAATTAAAATAAAATTGATTCTAGTCGCCCCTTCCAAAAGGTAGTATTCGTATGGAGAAAAATGGGCAAGAAACTCCACCGTTACTCTTTTAAAATGTTTTACAATATTTTGCATACATTCATTATATAATTATATGTGAAGACAATGGACCTAAAAATTAAATTACTATACCAGAATAGGTAAAAGAATTAAAATGGATAAATGAAACCATGACATATAAATTAACTATGTGATAGATACATGGTGCTTACATATTCACAAACATTCCAGAAGTAGACGATTTTCATAAATAAATAAGGAGTAATAAGTCCGGGTGTGACCCCAAGTAATTACAGAATGTAAATCAATGTCAAAGAAAAAAAAAACAATAAATTATACAATTACATTAGCAACCAGTTTGATTTTGTCCAGTCACACATCCACGGACAAGGTCCTCTTCCCTCCTCCCTTTATGTTGTGAAATGAAAACTCAAAACAATCATCCAATGACATAACTGTTATCGCTTCAAACATTTCAATTATAAACGCCACTAGAGTTGCGCCACGTCGCCACGCTAAAAATAGAGGTACTATTACACGCATGTCCGCATACCCAAACCATTCCTTTCGTTCCGTTCAGTAATGCGTGTCTGTCATGCGTGTGAATCGTTCACTCATGGTATTCGTTCGTTCACGAGTTGCTTTACTCCTTTATCTAGGTACACTGCAACAAGGATCGTTTTGGGTTCGAATGATGTTCACAGGGGGCGCTGTTGATAAACAAATTGTGCAATTGTTTTGTGAAATCTATAATTGATATTATAGTAAGGTAAAATTTGTTTATTTCTAAGTTTGTTTAGATGGGGTAATCTCCGGAACCACCAGTCAGATCTCTTTTTGCATCTGATAGCCCAATTCTTGAGGAAGGCTATAGGCTGTATAACATCACGCTAGGATCCTAAGGAGATGAGCAAAAAAGAAAAAAAGTCAGGAAGAACATAAGCGAGAACGAAGTACAGCGGGCAGGCGATGCGATGCGACGAGGTTCGGGAACATCAAATTTAACGCAAAGTTGCGGACAGAACCTAGTGTACTAAATAAGCAAGATGGCTGCATTAGTTTTGGTTTTGGCCATATAGTCCTTTCAAAGTTATTTTAACTCTTAGCAGCAACCCAAAAGCAACCTTATTGTAACAAGAATAAAGATCACTGTCCTTTTGACAGGCTTTTCAGTGACAGCAACCCAACATCAACCATATTGTAACGAGAATAAAGATCACTGTAACTTTGACAGACTTGCCATTGGCATCAACCTAACAGCTACCTTATTTCAACGACAATAACGATCAATGTTATATTAACAGTGTTTTCAAATTCTGTGCAAAAGCGTCCCCTGTCTCCTTTTAATCGTTTACATTACTGATAGTGTTCTATAAAGCTTGAAGGTAAGGCTTGATACCTTAATCAATTCGTTTCGATCACAAGCTTTCATCCCTTAATTCAAAGGATTTATTTAAAACAATCCTTATCTAAGTGATATCTATGTTCTTCTCACTTTATTGTTCATTCTTCCTTTCATATAATTATTCAGTCCATTCTTCTTTGGAATGCGCCTCCTCTTGATATTAAGACGGCCACCAGTGGATAGCATTTAAGCGGAACATCATCTGCCTAGCCTTTTCCCAACTATGTTGGGGATGGCTTCCAGTCTGACCGGATGCAGCTGAATACCAGTATTTTATGGCACGACAGCCTATCTGACCTCCCGAACCCGGTTGTCAGACTTTCGAGCTACTGACGTCGAAGCTCCACGAATGACAGCCGGGACCAACGGCTTAACGTGCTTTCCGAGGCACGGAGGGGTCTTGGTTTGTGAAAATGGTCACCCATCCACGGACCAACCGCGGCAAGCGTAGCTTAACCTGATCGATCGACCCGTGCGGCTGTTATTACTTAGCCACAACCCCCTCTGAATTTACAGACATACAAACAAACATTTTGCGCAAATTGCAAAGTTATGCATTTAAGCGGAAATTGCAGAGTTATTTTCGAAACAAATAGCGTACAGTCCATCTCAACACCTCTCTCCCCTGATTTTATGTATATATTTATATTTTAAGTATTATTATGGTAATAGCATGTGTATATAACCTATTTATGTATTTGTATACCTAGTATTAATAGTTTTTTTTTTATCATTGTTTCTCTCAACCAAAGCACCTGCCATCTAATCTCTTCACCGCACTTGGTTGACTGGTAGAGAATGCCTAAGGCATTAAGTCCGCCTTTGTACCTTTTTGTGCTAAAGTTTAAATCTCTATTCTATAATATTATTATAAAGAGGTAAAATCGTTTGTTTGTTTGTTTGTATGTATGTAGGGGGTAATCTCAGAAACTACCAGTCACATTAAAAAAAAATCTGATTGCATTTGAAAGCCTAATTCTCGCGGAAGATTATAGGCATCCATCACGCTAAGACCCTTAGGAACCGAGCAAAATGAAAAAAAAGTAAGGAGGAACGCTAGGCTTCAGGATAAAGCGGGAGGAAACGCCAGGGTGTCACCACTGTGGGGATCGCCCGGAGGACACGGTGGAGCATACGGTGGAGGTCTGCCCGGCTTGGGCGGGGCCCCGCCGTGTCCTCGTGGTGGCGATCGGCGGCGGCGACCTCTCGCGTCCGGCCCTCATACAGGCCATGGTACGGAGCGAGAGTGAATGGGAGGCCGTCTTCTGCGAAGCAGTAATGCTCGCGAAGGAGGAGGCGGAGCGCGCGAGAGAGAGGCAATCGCTGCACCCTCGCGCGCCTAGCCGCCGCAGGAGACGCCCTGGACGGGAGTCAACAGCCGACTCCCGGCCACCGTAGGCGCGGGCTTGCGGGCGGCGAGCTATGGGCAGCTCGCCGCCCGGTAAGGACCAGGCCCGGGTCGACGGCGCGTTGTGTTCCACGCGCGCCTCAAAGAGCTGTCAGCAAGAACTGACGGGGTCCGCTAGGGCCGATGCCGCCGGGGCTGCGGGTTGTTCGAAAGAGATACCGTGGCCCCTGGCACAGGCAACTGAAGGAACACGGGTGGGTTTTAGTCAGTAAAAGTCTGACACTCCCTTCTGCTCCGCCCAGAGCGGGAGGAGTCATTTGATGATTTCCCACCCAGAAAAAAAAAAAAAAGGAGGAACGCTAGGCGAAAACGGAGCTGTAGCACGGGCGAGCGATGGGTCGGGGGCCAAAATTTCACGCGGACGAAGTCGTGGACAGAAGCTAGTAATAAATCCTACTAATATTATAAACGTGAAAGTTTGTATGGATGGATCGATAGATGTTTGTTACTCTTTCACGCAAAAACTACTGAACAGATTTGGATGAAATTTGGCACACAGATGGTCTAAAACCAGGATTAACATAACTTTTTGTCCTGATATTCCCACCAGGTCGAAACTTACGCGGGTGAAACCGCGGGGCGCTGCTAGTAAATAAATAAATCCTTCCTTACTTTCGTTGTACCGGGAACTCGCAAAATTGTACGTTTTTAGACCAATGGTTTAGGCTGTGCGTTGCCAGTCAGTGAATTAATTAATTAAATTTTCTTATTAGGTAGATTAACGGCTATTAAAATATCAATTGAGGATAACATATATTTCTTTTCTTTTTTTTTCGTTAGATATCCTACTAATATTATAAACGCGAAAGTTTGTGAGGATGGATGGATGTTTGTTACTCTTTCACGGAAAAAAGACTGAACGGATTTGGATGACATTTTGCACACCGATAGTTTATAACCGGAATTAACAATAGGATACTTTTCATGCCGATATTCCCACGGGATCGAAACTTATGCGGCTGAAACCGCTAGTTGTTGTAATAATTCAATGAATAATTTACATTTGTCCGGAGAGGGCTGATTTTTCAACCATCTGATAACTTTATTCGAGGAATAATTTTGAAATTTTGCCAGTTATTTCATACACATACAAAACTGTCAAACGTCAAGTTTATTCCTGGAATAAAAGTTGTCTGGCGAAAAATCAGCCCTAAATTGCAAAACCAAACCTTTTGCAGTGCTTCACTTAATAAAACAAAAAAAAAAACTTTCAGTCAATCAACTCAACATATCGCCATTCACTACTGGACACAAGCCTCCCAAGTTAACACAAGAAACACCAAACAACTATCTACAAAATGCATCATTGGTTTCGTTCTTTCAGTCACCAGTGCATTCATTCTGCTGCCTCTGACTTTGAATCATTTGTTCATTCAAGCGTCCAGCCATTCATGTATCGTCCATTCATTCACTCGCTCTTTCATGCATACTAAGACACTCGTTCGTTCGTAAACTACGCTAGTATCCGATGATGCATCGTGGAGCGTTTATCACTGCAGATTTTGCTTGTAAAGAATGTTACTACTACTATTCTCGTGTCGGCATGAGATACAGGTACGAGTATATCTCATGTCGTGGTAAAAAGATACAGATAGTTGTCCCGGGCATGTCTTGTTGTTTACCTGGAACATTTATGTTTGTAATCACACCGACAATAACGACAGCCGGCCAATTCTGTAAAAAACTCACCGTGAAAACTTAGATTCCACCTGAGAGGCAATTCTCGTAATTTTAAGAACGTTCACAGTCTGATCTCAGTGTCAATCTGTCAAAAATACTTCTAATTTCCCTACATTTTGACAAGTTTTTGACATTGGTTTGTCGCCGAGATGAGAATGCGACTAGATTTTGAACGTTTTAAATTACGAGAATTGGCCTTCTGATGTAGGGATTGCCCCTATTGACAGCTCACTACACCTAAGTTTTCACGGGAGATTTTGACAGAATAGACCATAAGTAATTCTAGTGGAGAATAGTTATCTTATTTTTATTTAAAAAAATAGCAACTAAACCTTTTTGGGGTTGACTGCCCGAAGTGAATTAGAAGCGCTTCAATGCCGTCGTTCGAAGTGGCTCTTTATTTCCATCTACATAAAGCGAGCACGATGCAAGTGTGAACTATACTTAAGACGACACGGTTAGCGCAGTGGCTGAGTGATCGACTGCTGCGCTGCGTGTCGCGGGTTCGATTCCCGCACGGAACAAATAATTGTATTGAATACAGGTGGTTGTTCCGGGTCTGGCTGTTTATGTATGTGAGTTTAAATGTTTGTTAACGCACCCACGATACAGGAGTAATTCCTAGTGCGGGCCAACGTTATTAAAAAAAAAAAAACAGAAACAAATGACTTTTGGTACCTAAAGCATAAGTATAATCAGCCTATAATGTTGCCTCCACTCGGTGAGAGGAAGTGGGCCGTAATCCACCACGCGGCCCAGTGGGGGTTGGTAGATGTCACTCATGTCTTCAAATATAAAATAAAATTCAGCATCCTAATTGCTTAACACTCTTTCATTCACAATCCGAGGGGATTGAAGGAAATTCCTAATCCATTGCTCCATAGGTTCGAAAAATTCGTATGCTCAACAACGTTAGTAACGCTATGCACGTGACTGAACTGTCAAAATACCCATGGAGATCATGGCATTTGTATGTTGCGCTATTTACCCTGCAGCCGTTGCAGTGTATCTAATCTTTTCATATAATTTATATTCGTCTTTATGTTTTATATTGTTTTTATGTAATATTATGGATTTTTATCATCTGCAATAAATAGATTGAATTGAATAAAGCATAAGCTATCATCATCATCTGCTCTGCCATTTCCCAACTATGTCAAGGTCGGCTTCCAGTCTATTGGGATGCAGCTGAATATCGGGATTTTACATGGAGCGACTGCCTATCTGACCTCCACAACCCAGTTACTGGGTAATACGATACCCTTTGATAAGCCTAATACGATACTCTTTGGCTTATCAAAGGGTATCGTATTACCCAGTAACTGGGTAATACGATACCCTTTGATAAGCCAACTGGGTAATACGATACCCTTTGATAAGCCAAAGAGTATCGTATTACCCAGTAACTGGGTTGTTGTATTACCCAGTAACTGGGTTGTTGTATTACCCAGTAACTGGGTTGTTGTATTACCCAGTAACGGTCGCTACGGGTAGTCAGAAGTCCGAAAGTCTGATAACCAGTCTTAACTGGTTATCAGACTTTTTAACTGGTTATCAGACTTTCGGGCTTCTGACTACCCGTAGCGACCGTCAAAGATCCACGAATAACAGCCAGACGCAACGTCTCGGTATGTAAAGACGGTCACCCATCCACATACTAACCCCGGCAAGCGTATCTTAACCTGTTCGATCGGCATGTGCGGCTGTTATTATTTAGCCACGTGCCCCTCACAAAGCATAAGCTATCCTCATGACAAAAGAAGTAAAATAAAGTCATTTATGTAAGCATCTGTCACATGGAATTTTTACAATAAAAATGCCCCGCACGGCTGTCCTGTGAGCCCATCAAGAAATCATCATGAGGATGGGAAATCATCAAATGACCCCTCCCGCTCTGACGATCCCGCTACAAACGTAACCCCTTTTTTTTTTTTTTTTTCAGGATGGGAAATCATCAAATGACCCCTCCCGCTCTGGGTGGAGCAGAAGGGAGTGTCAGACTCTTACTGACTAAAACCCACCCGTGTTCCTTCCTTAGCCCTTTACGTACCAGGGCAGCGGTAACCCTTTCGGACGATCCCGCTACCCCGGCAGGCTTCGGCCCTGTCGGGCCCCGTCATCTATGCTGACATCTCTTTGAGGCGCACGTGGAACACTTACGCGCCGTCCGGCACGGGCCTGGTCCTGATCGGACGGAGAGCTACCCATTGCTCTCCGCCCGCAGGCCCGCGCCTACGGTGGCCGGGAGTCGTCACGCGGCTCCCGACGCCCGGAGCGTCTCCCTCGGCGGCTGAGGCGTGAGGATCTCTCCCTCGCCCATCCCGCCACCTCCTTCGCTAGCATGACTGCTTCGCAGAAGGAGGTGACCGCCTCCCACTCCCTCTCGCCCCGGACCATGGCTTGCATCAGGGCCGGGCGCGAGAGGTCGCCGCCGCTGCCGATCGCCTCTACGAGGACACGGCGGTGCTCTGCCCAAGCGGGGCAGACCTCCACCGTATGCTCCACCGTGTCCTCTGGGCGATCCTCGCAGTGGTGACACCCGGGCGTCTCCTCCCGCCTGATGATGTGCAGACACCTCCCGAAACATCCGTGTCCGGAGAGGACCTGCGTCAGGCGATAGGTGAGAGCGCCGTGACGCCTCTCTAGCCACTCCTCAAAGAGGGGTCTTACCGCCGCTATCGTGGCGTGCCCTAAACGTAACCCCTCACGTTATCACATTAGGTACTATATACCCTTTACGCATAGATATCACTTGTATACCCCACAAAGCCAATAGACTGCGTGCCTGTAGCATTTCAACAGGCCTGTTGTATCCCTGACTTGCGTATCAACTACTATGTTTACGAGAGGAAACAGATTCTTTTATGTAATCGAGAGATTGAAGCTATTTCCATTCTGTGGGTAAATATTAGGCCAATAAAAAGGCAAATAATAGTTAGATAGGTATCCAGTCTTACCAAGGGGTTTCGTATTACCGAGTAACTGGGTTGTGGAGGTCAGATAGGCAGTCGCTCCATGTAGAATACCTACTGGTACTCAGCTGCATCCGGTTAGACGGGAAGCCAACCGTGACATAGTTGGGAAAAGGCTAGGCAGATGAATTCAGGGTAAAAAGAACCAATGATAGTCAGCATTAGTTAGATAGGTATCCGTTGAACAAAATGGATACGTTCAGATACCTATTAACTCATGCCGGTAATCCCCGAAGGGTAGGCAGAGTTGTACAGTCACGAGCACCAATATATCGACACTTGGCAACTTTCAATTGCGATTTTTTCGTGAAATAACGAATGCAACGTTAAAATACGAGTCATTACATAAATCTATGAGTTCGAAAATGCTATATTTATAAGAACATACAATTTAATTGAAAAATAAAGGAGTAAATCGCTTTTGAATAAAGCCGAGTGAATACATACTTTTGCTTGTGACTGTACCTACAGTGCACCCACATTTCGCCAGTTATGTTTAAGTCCCATGTGATAAGGGGCGAGACTATTGCCATCAACCAGGCACACATCCAGGCACCAGGCTGCTGCTAAGAAATTCCAGATGCAAAATCCAAAAACATTTTGCTCGACACCGGAATCCAACCCAGGACCTCATGCTCAACAGGAGCGCTTGCGACCACTAGACCAACAAGGCAGTCAAACTAAAACAAGTTCCTTTAAACCATTAAAGGTTATTAATCCTACTAATATTATAAATTTATAAACGTGAAAGTTTGTATGGATGGACGGTTGGATGGATGGATGTTTGTTACTCTTTCACGCAAAAACTACTAAACGGATTTGGATGAAAATTGGCACACAGATGGTTGATAACCAGGATTAACATATAGGATACTTCTTATCCCAATATTCCCACGACATCGAAACGTATGCGGGTGAAACCGCGGGGCGCAGCTAGTAGATAATAAATGAGCATAACTATGTAGTCTAGCAAGCTTGAAAGCGAAAAAAGAGGATGTATGTATATCATCCTTTTAACTAATTATTAAAAACCATAGCATAACACGCCATCGCACAACAACAACAACACATTCACACACAACACACAGCAATACAAACAACAGAACACCCCAATACACAAACACACACACACCCCATCACACACACACAACACGCACGCACGCACACCAACATAACACTACATCACGCCAGTAATCCGTAAAGGGGAAAGCAGTGGTGCATCTATAGTACAGTCAACAGCAAAAGTAGATGATCAAAATCAGAAATTCAATACTAATGAACGGAGTACGTGTCAGAACTGTGTGGCGTCGAAGTGATTCAAAAGTATGTGATTGTAAATTATACCAAACATTTACTACTAGTACAGACCATATATTCGTGATCAGTTTTGACTCCAAAAGTTATAAACTCAATTTGCATCAGAGCTAAGAAGTGAAAATGTTTTTCAAAACTAGTGAACAGTTAAAATAAAAAATTAAATGATGAAACTGAGGCCACGTAATCATGAGGCAAATAATTCTTCCATACTTATTATATAAATATCCCAGTAATTTAATTTCTGTTCATACACACATTTCTGACACGAACTTCGTTCATTAGTATTGAATTTCTGATTTGGATCATCATTTTTGCTGTTGACTGTACTATAGGTGCACCACTGCTTTCCCCTTTGCGGATTACTGGCGTGATGTAGTGTTATGTTGGTGTGCGTGCGTGCGTGTTGTGTGTGTGTAATGGGGTGTGTGTGTGTGTGTGTGTTGGGGTGTACTGTTGTGTGTGTTGCTGTGTGTTGTGTGTGAATGTGTTGTTGTTGTTGTGCGATGGCGTGTTACGTCATGGTTTTTAATAATGAGCTAAAAGGATGATATACATACATCCTCTTTTTTCGCTTTCAAGCTTGCTAGACTACATAGTTATGTTCATTTATTATCTACTAGCTGCCCCCCGCGGTTTCACCCGCATACGTTTCGATCCCGAGGGAATATTGGGATAAGAAGTATCCTATATGTTAATCCTGGTTATAAACCATCTGTGTGCTAATTTTCATCCAAATCCGTTCAGTAGTTTTTGCGTGAAAGAGTAACAAACATCCATCCATCCAACCGTCCATCCATATGTTATGTGTAGGACCTACGTAAATGCGATGGCACAAAACCAGACTACAGGCTGCTGCAGAGACATTCCAGACGGCAAAACCTAAGAACACTTTGCCCGACCAGGGAATCGAACCTAGGACCTCATGCTAGGTAATGCTTGCGACCATCAAACCACCGAAGCCAGAGGGTCAATTCTCGTAGTTTTTAAGAACGTTCACAGTCTGATCTCAGTCTCAATCTGTCAAAAATACCTATAATTTCCCTACATTTTGACAAGTTTTTGACATTTGTCTGTCGCCGAGATGAGACTGCGACTAGATTTTTAACGTTTTAAATTACGAGAATTGGCCTTCAGATCACCGAAGCAGTCTAATAAACAAATTCACCTTTCAAACAAAAAAAACAAAATCAAAATCGGTTCATCCGTTCGGGAGCTACGATGCCACAGACAGACAGACATACACACACACACACCTGACGCATCAAACTTATAACACCCCGTCGTGTTTGCGTCGAAGGTTAAAAAAATATACCTAAAAATAAACTATCAGACCTCCAGATACAAAAACTTGCCTTCTATTCTTACACCGCAAAAGAAAAACTTGGCGAAAGACATACAATTTGAACAGTTTTTACAAAGTTTAACCCTATTTCATACAAAATTTACAAGAAATTGTGAAACAAAAATCCTTTAGGAACTCGCGGCAAAGATGTCACAAGATATCATTTATCTTTCTAAAAGATAAAGTCTAGCTCTTCCTTATTTATCTTTTTAACTGGATAATGGCTTGAAGCACATTATTTATCGAGATTTCTGTGGCTTAAGGAAGGAAGTGTAACTTCATTTTCTTGTGGATAAGAAATTAGTTCTATATATTGTTTCATAAATGTATATGCCTCTGAAACTGTCGATTGGCCAGATTATCATCTATCATTTACCCCATTTATATCGCCATATGCCCATGGATGACCAAATTATTGATATTTTAAATAAAAATCGTACTTACTCTTACAAAATCAGCTGCCATTTCTACAATTGGTGATTTTTTCACGATTTGTTTTTTTTTATGTCACTCCTGAATATTTGTATTATCAGATCAATATCAAGATTTTTTATTACATTCTAAGATAACATTGCAAAATTACTTATTCTTAGATTTTTACTTTTTTCTACGGAATTATGCAATTTTGGGCCCCTGTATCGAAAAAAAAATGTACTACACTGCGGTAGCCCAGAATATATTGGTTGTATGGGGACCTTGGAAAGGCATAGTTTTGCGTAGTTTTATGCTCACTTGAGCAGTGCTGTTGTACGCCTGGGGTTATAACCCAGGCAGGCGCTTTAATTTGTGTAAATAATTTCATTACCACTGCCCTCAAGACGGTGAAGGAAAACATCGTGAGGAAAACCGGCATGTCCTAGAACTAAAAATTCGAAGACATGTGTCATCTACCAACATGCACTGGGCCCGCGTAGTGGATTATGGCCCACAGTTTTTTGTTTTGTGATTCGTTGTGTCCCAGCAGTGGGAACATTATAGGCCGATGATGCTATGCTCACTTGCATCCAGGGCTTGGATACGGTACCAAAACTACAAGTTCTGTATACTTAGCGGTTCGTGTTATTTCTTGTTATTTGTACCGGATGCGGTACCAAAGGGTATCGAATAACCCAGTAACTGGCTTGTAGAGGTCAGATAGGCAGCCGCTCCATGTAAAATACTGGTTTTCAGCCGCATCCAATTAGACCGGAAGCCGACCCCAACATACTCGTAGTTAGGAAAGGGCTCGGCAGATTGGTTGATTGAGTTTCATTGTACAGACGCCAGACCCTCAAGCTACTACAATCTGTCAAATTTCTTTAATAGATTTTCAACTTTATCGCTAAAGCATTAAGGTTCAAGGTTGATTGGGAAATTTTGACAGTTTCGGGTAGCTTCACCTGCTGGCGTCTGTACACTATTTGCATACCCTTGACGTAGTATAATATGCCTATTTGTTCCCACTGTTGAGACACCGGCTTCTTCTCAGTGAGAGAAAGTGGGCTGTAATCCACCACGCGGGCTCAGTGTGGGTTGGTAGATGTCACTTGACACATTTTTTTTTCTTTGACGTACGTAGGTATATGTTACAGATAAACCAAAAAAAAAAAAAAAATTTTGACCAGCTGTATTATCTAAACCACATGTAACAACAATAAATTCTATGTCTTCTATTAACAATACTTTTGTGGTAACAATCTTGTGCAATCACACAATTTTTTTTTAATACCACGCTGCTACGGCAAAGATTTAAAAGTTAGAAAAAGCATTTTCTCGTACCAACTGACTACCAAGAAATTCTTGAAGTTTTCCCCAACCAATTTACATAAAATCTCGCTACATTTCACGAACTGCAGTGAACGACTTCTCAAGGTTACTCCAACCCTTTTGGTACGTTCAACTCGACAAGATTCCGTGGGAGGCAACCAGCTGTTACCTCTGAATTATAACTTGATATATAATGTATAATGTATATAGCTATGCATGTATATATGAAGATGGAACGAGGTTGGTGAAAGATTTTGTTATGAGCAGCATTTTACTTGAAATAGAAAATTACTTTGAATCGTTTGCACCTTATACGATTCGTCAGAGTTGTGATTTATGGTTTTACTGTCTGGAGGATGTTTGAGACTGTAAATCTTTTTCATTTAAATTTAAGATGTAAAGAAAGAAAAATATTTATTCTGCACCAAAAAAAACGCACAATTACAAATAAAAAAATAACAGACAGAGTGACGTTATAGTTAACAAAAACTGGTCAAGTCGAGTCGGACTCGCGCACCGAGGGTTCCGTACAAATTTGTAGGTATGTAACTACAAATTTACGGTTTTCGGATTTTTTACTTGTGCCTAAACAGGCAACTAAGTTCTAAGAACCTACCTACCTATTGTTAAAAACTTCAAATTTCTATACACTTATTTTCGCAATAAATAATTTAAATTTGATTATGACATTGCTTCTTGCCATATTTCATAATTGTAGGTCAACGGGAAGTACCCTATAGGTCTTGATTCCGGAGCATAAACGCCCGTTCCTTTTGATTGCGTTGACTTAGAAGTTTGAATTTTTCGCTGCTTTAAGAAATTACAGCTTTGAGTATTTGATAGTAATTTCAACTTGCTTACTCCACACGTTCCTGAGAAAAGGGTCTTGACAGACGGACAATGAAGTGATCTTATAAGGTTTCCGTTTTTCCTTTTGACGTAAGTAACCCTAAAAAGAACATCTTCTGAAGACTTCATGGTCTGAATAAACTGAAAATAAACAAATAATATTGACAATAAACAAAGAAACACAAACAATAAATTTTATTGATATTGTTTTGTTGTGTTTGTGTTGTCTTATTTGTTGTATGTTCTATTTTATAGTTTTGTATGTCATGTGCGTGTCCCACAAAAAGGATTCATTCTTTCCAAAATCGTTAACGTTTGAATGAAACTGATAGTTTTTAATGCTTGTCATTTCCTATGAACAATGACAGAGGTCTTTATTATGCCAAAGATAGTAACAAGCTTCATCAATTTACAAGACGTTACAGAAATCCACATCATTTACATCGAAATGAAATGTGGTTGTACAGACGACAGCACATCAAGCTACCCGAAACTGTCAATGTTTCCCAGTCAAACTTAAACCTTAAAGCTTTAGCGATAAAGTTGAAAATCTATTAAAGAAATTTGACAGATTGTAGTAGCTTGATGTGCTGGCGACTGAATTATAGGTAATGTAAAGGTTTTCCACTCAAGTCAACCTTATTTAGTGCAGGCTGGCTATAATTTAGCGCGGGTTCCATTCGAACATTCAAGCAAGTTTAGAACGGAGTGTCAAATATTTTATTGTTTTTTTTTTTGTTTAGGAAAAAACAGTGCTAGTTCAGCCGGCAATATGTAAAGACGTTCAGTTAATATAAAGGTAAAGAAATCGTATCGTTGTTTGATTTCTTTGAATGGCTCATCAGCGTTTCACAGTACACACTTTTTTTTTTGGTTGGGAAATCATCAAATGACCTCTCCCGCTCTGGGCTGAGTGGAAGGGACTTTTACTGACTAAAACCCACCCGTGTTCCTTCAGTTGCTTGTGCCAGGGGCCACGGCATCTCTTTCGAACAAGCCGCAGCCCCGGCGGCATCGGCCCTAGCGGACCCCGTCAGTTCTTGCTGACAGCTCTTTGAGGCGCGCGTGGAACACAACGCGCCGTCGACCCGGGCCTGGTCCTTACCGGGCGGCGAGCTGCCCATTGCTCGCCGCCCACAGTGCACCCCTTTTTTTTTTTTTCTGGGTGGGAAATCATCAAATCACTCCTCCCGCTCTGGGCGGAGCAGAAGGGAGTGTCAGACTTTTACTGACTAAAACCCACCCGTGTTCCTTCAGTTGCCTGTGCCAGGGGCCACGGTATCTCTTTCGAACAACCCGCAGCCCCGGCGGCATCGGCCCTAGCGGACCCCGTCAGTTCTTGCTGACAGCTCTTTGAGGCGCGCGTGGAACACAACGCGCCGTCGACCCGGGCCTGGTCCTTACCTGCGAGCGGCGGCGGCGAGCTGTGGGCAGCTCGCCGCCCGCAAGCCCGCGCCTACGGTGGCCGGGAGTCGGCTGTTGACTCCCGTCCAGGGCGTCTCCTGCGGCGGCTAGGCGCGCGAGGGTGCAGCGATTGCCTCTCCCTCGCGCGCTCCGCCTCCTCCTTCGCGAGCATTACTGCTTCGCAGAAGGAGGTGACGGCCTCCCATTCACTCTCGCTCCGTACCATGGCCTGTATGAAGGCCGGACGCGAGAGGCACTCGCTTGTGTGATCAGGCCCTAACGGGCCCACAGTACACCCCTTAGGGCCTTATCACACAAGCGAGTGCGCAGCGAGCTCACCGCGAGTGCGCAGCAAGCTCACCGCGAGTTCGCAGCGAACGCGCGGTGAACTCGCCGCGAGAACGCCACGGGCGCGCAGCGAGCTCGCCGCGAATAGCGCCGCCGACACCATTTTGTTTCCTCACGTTCAATAGCCCGCACAACCCAACTTTAGCTGTATCAAAAACCCGACTGCCCGCCGCGTCTTAGTGGCGTGTTCGGCGCGCGTTCGCCTCGCTTTGAACTCGCTTGCAGATCGCCAGTGTGATATCAGCCTTACCGCTGTCAGTTCCCGGGTGGAAACTAGCGTGATGTTATGATGATGTTAGCCCACGTTTGGACAGTCATAACAAAATCGTTTCAGGATTTTATCACGCACTGGATTTCCAACTCTTCGAGTTGAGCCGAGCATTGAGAATCCAACAGAGCGCATCCCAGCGCGTTAAAAAAGCACACTCTTGGATTTTCAACTCTCGGCGCTAAGCAGGACGTTGAAAATCGCTTACGTCGCATCTCCCAATATCTCCACCGCAAAAACGAGAGAAAAACATTCTAGCAAGTAATATCTTCTTTTTATTTTGGTGTACAATAACGTACACTCCATCTATCTCCATCTACCTAGCCTTTTCCCAACTATGTTGAGGTCGGCTTCCAGTCTAACCCCATGCAGCTGAATACCAGTATTTTACATGGAGCGACTGCCTGACCTCTGACCTCCACAACCCCTGTGGGTAACACGATACCCCTTGGTAAGACTGGTTGTCAGACTTTCGGGCTTCTGACGACACGTAACGACTGTCAAAGGTGCTAGAATGACAGCCGGGACTAAAGGCTTAACGTACTTTCCGAGGCATGGAGGGATTTCGGTACGTAAAGATCACCCATTCATGGTCCGACTGTGGCAAGCGTAGCTTAAGTTGATCGATCGACCCGTGCGGCTGTTATTACTTAGCCACGATCCCCTTCATCTATCTATCCTTCAAAAAACCGTAGTACATCTTTACTTGTTTCATAAAAGGCCCTCTATCTTGCGTATTAACATCTTGTATCAGTTATTTAATAGCTCAAAACCTCCGACTTGGTATATTATGTCCCGCAGCCAAATTGTTGGTTGAAAATAATTCACAATTTTGCCGGTACATAGAACATAGTTTTATCGTAGTTTTAGGACGAAGTATATATTGTGGTTTTATACTTTGCGTCTTGGGACGAAAAGTTAAATTAATAAAGGTTAAGTTACTTTGGTAGGTACATAAGGAGTTAGCATAAAGCGAAATCAGACTATAATGTTCCCACTGCTGGGACACGGGCCACACAGAGTCTGTGAGAGGGAGTAGGCCGTAATCCACCACGCGGGCCCCGTGCATGGCGGTCGATGTCACACGTCTTCGAATTTTTGGTTCTAGGACATGCCGGTTTCCTGACTATGTTTTCCTTCACGGTTTAAAGAGCAGTGGTGATGAAATAATTTTCAAAAAGTAAAGTGTCTGCCTAGATTCGAACCTACGACCTACACTCGTAAGTCACGGTAGTTACCACTGGGCCACCACTGCTAACCGCTGCTAGTTGTACTTAAAATTCATAAATAAATCATGTCAGCCCAGTAATCATGGAGAAATCGGCGTACAACTGTAGCAGGGAAAACTACTCGCCGAATGTACAACCTCCTCCTTGTTTGAAGTCGGTTAAAAATGGGCACCCATCCAACACATAAACGTAACAGCAATCCCCAAAAGACAACAACTCAGACCAAAAACGAAATTACCCTGAAAAGTATCCTAACCCTTATCCAATTTCTAAAACACTTCCATAAAATATCGTCTAAACATTTTTAGACGAGCTCCATCTTTCTTAGCTCAGACCAAAATATATTGGTAAGCTGGATTTAATAAAACCAAGTTGTGTGTGTTGGCACAACGCCAGGGACAGATGCTGGGACATTAGAAAAACATGATGCCGATGTATGTAATAAGTTAAAGGTTTTCAGGAAAACATGCTGATGCAGGGAAGTTGGTGACAGGTGGGTTGCAGGTATTGATAGGGTTAGAGAACTCATGGTTAAGTATTTGTGTAGACAAGAAGCTACGTAAGCGGTTCGTCAATCTTCATTCATGCATGTTGGAAGATGTTTATGCACCCTGACATCAAAACATCACGGCTGTATTTCCCAAAGGGTTAATCAGAACCTATAGTACACCCACATTTTACCAGTTATGTTTAATTCCTACGTAAGAGGCGAGCCCGTTGTCATCAACCGGGAAGAAAACCAGACTCCAGGATACTGAGAAATTTCAGAAGGAAAAGTCGAATAACACCGCCCGACCCGGGAATTGAATTCAGGACCTCATGCACCCTTATACATAGTTATTCAAACTGATGTCTAGTTTCGCCTTTAAACGTAATAGGCTATTTTCCTAAAAAAATCTAATTAGTCCGTCAGTTAGGTTATCAAAAAATATTGAACCCGTATTTTTTCGTTAGTCAATTATATAAAATATGATGAAGATATCGCCCGTTAAAGTTCCGCGTGACCTCACTTGCCTGCGACAATTTTGCAAGCAAGTGACGTCACGACCCCCCACTCCCAAATTTGGACGCGCTTTACGCGACTGCGGAACTGGAGTCGGAGTGTACATAAGAAAACATAAACAAAAGTAAACATAACCAGCCCGCTAGGAATGCTCAACGCGGTCTGCCAAGCAGAGTGTGTGGGTATAATACAAGCGGCCTATGCCATAGCAGCCAGGGGAGTTACAAACACTCATGTTCGTATACTCTCTGACAGTGCCTCAGTCCTCCCATCCCTAAAGAAGATATGCATCACATCAAATCTAATACTAGAATGTCACAAGGCGCTTGAACAGGTAACTGTATCGAACCGCAACACACTACAATGGATAAAAGGACACAGTGGCTCACTAGGTGGCCAGAAGGGCATCCAGCACGTCAGTCTATGGACCGGAACCAGTCGTGCCCATCCCCTTCAATCAATTATGCAGGTGGCTACAGAAGCACACCTACACACAAGCAGAGAACTGGTGGTCCTCGTCACTGGGCTGCAGGCAGTCCAAGGAAGCCATGCCATCATTAGATGGCAAGCTAACGAAAAGATTATTACGCCTGGACAGGAAAGGCCTGCGCCTGATTGCGGGGACCATCACGGGACACTGCTCACTAAACAAACACTTCCACACGATAGGCATAACGGACAGCCCCCTGTGCAGGGCTTGCATGGAGGCTGATGAGACCGTCGCGCATGTGCTCTTTGAGTGCACAGGCGTCACCCAGATTAGGTCGGAAACCCTCGGTACACCCAAATCTTACACAGATGTTCTCAACAGACTAGGAGACTTAATAAGCTTCTGGAGGGAGGTGGGCTGGTTGGAATAACCACCGACGGCCGCCATGGCCCACGCACAATGGTCCACTTGAAGGACTAAGTGCGGAAACCAAACCCGTAACATAGACCATAGAACATTGACGCGCTTTATCTTTGTCATTTTTTGTTTGATTGACAAAAGAAAAAATACATGTCCATTATTTTTCGATAATCTAACTGACGGACTAAATATATTTTTTTACCCAGGCCACTACCCTATTCCCTTAAGTATAAAACTTGGAATTTATAAAGTTCTTGTAGATGCAACAGGACGCTATTGTTAGAGCGTATTGTTATAAAAGTGCTTTTGAGCTGTAAAGACGAGAAAATCTAATTCGTTTAAGCTCAAGCTGTCCCATTATGTGTTAGGCTTATATTGGTTATGTATGTAAGTTATACTAGTTATGTATGGTTTGGTTATACCGGTTATGTATGGGATTATAGAGGTATGAGGAACAGGGTGTAAAGTTCACTCATCGTCCATAGAAAAGAGGGGATCCTCCGACCAGACCGGTGTTGTGTCTGGCGGGCAACTGCCCGATGATTCATGTCGGGCTGTTGTATATATCCTAATTGCGCTATAAACTCTGCTTACGTGATGCAAGATTTAGCGTGACGTCAGTATGACGCGTAGTTCGCATGCAGCGTTGTAGATATCGCTACAGGTTATACTGGTTATGTAAGGTTGGTTGCGCAACCAATTGGACACTATGTGAGATACATACCAAAAAGCTAGTTGGCAGAGCAACCATGGTTGCGACATCATGGGGTCCCAGTATAATATTACACAAGCATACACACACACACACACACCCCCACACACACAAACATATACTCACCCCTTGTTCCCATGGGGATAGGCAGGAACTACAGAACGCCATCTACTACGACTCACATACACCCTTTGCTTTGTTTCCGTTCATAAATCAGGCTGAATACATTTCTAAACATATAAACTGCTGCCTTTAAACGCTATTTGTGTTTTAAAATGAATTCAACTGCACAGCATAATAATGTTGCGCGCCACAATTAATGCCTGATGATGGTGACATTAGTTACCACTAGCGCCATCTAGTTTCTAGTAGAAGAACTTATTAGTTCTTCACTAGCGCCATCTATTATCGATTGGCTGAACTTACTAGAACTATCGACATCTGGTCAGTCGGGGCCGGTAAGTACTCGAACATTCTAGATGTTTCTACAATAGAAGATTCTGGAATTATCTGCGGCACTATATAAGGCCGGGACTAGCCGCGACTAATCAGACTTGGTTCTGCGATAGAAGCGAATACATCGAATGCGATCTTCAAGTGCGATTTAAGAGCGATTGTGTTTTATAATTAGTGTGTTTGAGTTGTTATTAGAGTTGATTAATTAAAGTGTAACTTTTGGTAATTTTTATCGGCAGTTTTTATTGTCACGAACCCGAAGCTCGTAACAATTGGTGTCAGAAGCAAGGATTAAAATCATGCCGATTTTACCTAAAGACGACACGGAGGGTATCCGTACCCGGAGTCAACGTCAACAGGAGACGGACCAGAGACGTTTTGGTGGAACTATGCCGCAGAGGTCGGAGGGCCAGCTACCAACCTCGGAGGCCGAACCGTCCGCAGAAGCTCCAGCTTCAGCAGCACCAGACTTTGCTGCCCTGATGATGATGCTGCAGGAGCAGTCCCGCCGACAGGAGGAACAGGCTCGTCGGTTGGAAGAACAGCTCCAGCGGGACAAGGAGGAACAGGCCCGTCGGTTGGAAGAACAGCTGCTGCGTGACAGAGAGGAACAGGCCCGCCGACAGGAGGAACAGGCTCGTCGACAGGAGGAACAGGCTCGTCGGTTGGAACAACAGCTCCAACATGATAAGGAGGAGCAAGCGCGCCGCCAGGAGGAGCAAGCGCGCCGCCAGGAGGAGCAGATGCTCCTTATTAAGGACCTTCACGCTACTTTTGGGAAAGACATGAAGGAGGTGAAGGATAAGGTTGCTCAATATGACAACCGCCTGTCGGAAGCTGAAATCCGGATCGACCAAGTGAATAATCGGGTTGACAACGTGGTGGCTGACGTAAAGAAAACCGTGATGGCTGACGTAAAGAAAACGCTGGATTACCTTAAGCTTGGGGATGGAATCGCAGCTCCCGTAGCTACAACACCTTCGCTACGTGGATTCAAAGTGCCACCGTTCGACGGAACTTCTTCCTGGTCGGCCTACAAAATCCAGTTTGAGGCTGTCATGAAGGCGAACGGTTGGAATAAAAGTCAGGCCATGACTGCCCTCACCCTAGGCCTGCGCGACCAGGCCTTAACTGTTCTGGAAGCTCTCGGTAAGGAAGTGACTTACGAGCAGCTCCTTGAGGCATTGGAGGCTCGGTATGGCGACGCTCACCTGGAACACGTGTTTCGTGCGCAGCTCAAGGATCGCGTGCAACGCAGTAATGAAAACCTGCAGCAGTGGGCCCTTGAAGTGGAGAAGCTGGTGCGTAAAGCTTACCAGTCCGTACCTGCGCTTATTGATGGGAACCTGGTGCAGGCATTCATCGACGGCATCCGCGACCTTGAAGTTAGAGCTGCTGTGAGGCTCGGGCACCACGGGACGCTTAAGGACGCCTTGGCCCATGCACTGGAGGTGGAAGCCGTGCGACAGGATCATCGCTCCCATCGCGTCAGGGAGGTTGCAGCGGCTACAGTTCGCGACCGCAATAAAGGGTACAGCCCTAGGTGCTACGGCTGTGGAGAAAGGGGCCACCTTCGATCCAGTTGCCCCAAGCGAACTGCAGAAAGAGAAGACGGCCGATCTCCAGAGGGCAGTGCAGCTAACAGCACCGCCCAGCACCAGCAGCAGGGAAACGAGTAATAGCCAGGACTGCGGGGCGGGTGCTGGCTGATGTTCAAAGAGCCCCAAGGGTTTCGATCACACAAACCCAAGACGGGAACAGCCTAATCATCAAGGGCGAGTTCAACGGAACGCCGTGTAAGCTGACCATAGACACTGGAGCCACTGGCACGGTTGTCAGTTCCCAACTCATAAGACGGTCCCTTGGGGACTCCGCATACAACCGGGAACACATTAATTTGGTAACAGCCACCGGTCAGCGCATACCCGTCCATGGAGAGAAGAAGATGGGGTTGAAGCTAGGCAACAGAATCTACCTGCATAATGTCATCGTGGCTGATATAATGGACGATTGCATCGTGGGCCTTGACTTTATGAGGAAGAATTGTTGCAAAATTGACGTCAAGCAAGATGTTTTGAAATGTGGACAAGAGGAACTTTTCGTGGAAGGGGCGTTACCAGGGAACGTGTACAGCCTTAAGAAGATTGTTCTTCCGCCGAGATCGGAAACGATTGTGCCGGTTAGTCTTCCTCGGAATCCTGGGCAAATTCGTTGTGTACTCGTGGAAAGGGTAGACAATGACCTTCCATGGAAAGTGGCACGAACTTTGGTCAGAACCACCGACATCTCAGGGGTACGTGTGCTGAACCTTTGTGATCAGGAACAGGTTATAGAAAAAGGCACACTAGTTGGTACTTGCGAGGAAGTGGATTGGTTGCGTCGATGTCAATATCTATCGACTGGGACCCTCAGCAAGGATGCACAAACGAGAGTGACCACACTTTTAGAAGACTGCCGCAGCGCTCTGTCCCAAAATGAAATGGTCAAGGCGAAGAAAATGTTACTTAAGTATGCCGATGTTTTCTCGTCAAACGATGCTGACATCGGGAGGACTGGCTTAGTTCAACACAAAATAAACACAGGAGAAGAATTGCCTATCCGTCAGCGGCCAAGGAGATTGCCGGTAGCACGCGAAAAGGAAGTGGAAACCATGATTGAGGGAATGGTGAAGGACGGTGTTATTGAACCTTCATCTAGTCCATGGTGTTCACCTGTAGTGCTGGTAAGAAAGAAGGACGGCAGCATGAGGTTTTGTGTTGACTATCGTCGTCTGAACGACGTCACGAAGAAGGACAGCTATCCTTTGCCAAGAATTGATGACACGCTGGACATGCTTACTGGAGTAAAGTGGTTTAGCACGCTGGACCTGAAAAGTGGCTACTGGCAAGTTGAAATTGATCCTAAGGACAAGGAGAAAACTGCATTCTCGACAGGAAAGGGTCTGTGGCAATTTAAAGTTATGCCGTTTGGATTATGCAATGCTCCGGCAACGTTTGAAAGGTTGATGGAACTTGTACTTACCGGGCTTATTGGCGATGCTTGCCTGGTCTACTTGGATGACATCATCATCGTAGGCCGTACGTTTGAAGAACATCTTCAAAACCTGGAACGTGTGCTCATGAAGATCCAGAGTGCCAACCTCAAGTTAAGTCCGAAGAAGTGTTCACTATTCAAACGACAAGTTAGTTTTTTGGGATATGTAGTGTCTGAAGAAGGTATCCGCACGGATCCAGAGAAAATCGCCGCTGTCAAGGATTGGCCAATCCCAAAAGACAAGACGCAGGTCAGAACATTTCTGGGTTTGTGCTCCTATTATCGGCGATTTGTCAAAAACTTTGCAGATATAGCCAAACCCCTGCATAAGCTAACCGAGGAGAAGCGACATTTCTGCTGGGATGGAAGTTGTGACATCGCATTCCAGGAGCTAAAGGACCGTCTGTGCAAAACACCTATTTTGGGGTACCCTGATGCGGGCAAGGAATTTATAGTTGACACAGACGCAAGCGACATAGGACTTGGCGGTGTGTTGTCTCAGCGGAATGGCGATCAAGAATTTGTGATAGCGTACTTCAGCAAGTCACTGTCGAAACCAGAAAGGAACTATTGTGTTACGAGACGGGAACTGCTTGCTGTGGTAAAGTCATTGCAGCACTTTAGCAAATATCTTCTGGGGCGGAAATTCCACATACGAACTGACCATGCTGCACTGAAATGGCTATTGCAGTTCAAAAATCCAGAAGGTCAAGTTGCGAGATGGATTGAACTATTGCAGGAATACGACTTCGTGGTCGAACATCGCAGCGGAAAATCTCATGGCAACGCAGATGCATTGTCAAGAAGACCTTGTCCTGAAGACTGCAAGCATTGTACTAGGCAAGAAAGTAAAGAAGTAGTACCTGTGAGGATGCTCAAGACAGACCTCAGCAACGAGTGGAAGGAAAGCCTACAACGTGCACAGCAGGAAGATTCGGACATCAAGCCGATTCTGGAGTGGATGAGGGCCAGAGCTCCTAAGCCCAGGTGGAGCGACGTCTCAGCAATGAGTTCGATCACAAAAAGCTATTGGGCCCAATGGGACAGCTTGGTGATTCAGGATGGAGTCCTGTGCCGTAAATGGGAAAATGCTCGGGGAGACAGCTGTCATTTGCAAATGGTTGTCCCTAAAGCTCAAGTACCGGATGTTCTACAGCTGTACCATAATAGTTGTTCAGGAGGTCATCTGGGAGTAAAACGGACTCTACTGAAGATACGAGAACGGTTTTACTGGGTCCACTGCCGAGACGATGTCGAGGACTGGTGTCGCAAGTGTACAAGTTGTGCAGCTGTAAAGGGACCTCAGACTCGTAGTAGAGGTGCACTGAAATTGTACAATGTTGGCGCACCATGGGAGAGGATAGCCCTTGACGTAGCGGGGCCGTTTCCGGAAAGTGAAAGTGGTAACAAGTATTTCATGGTTGTGATGGATTACTTTACTAAGTGGCCGGAAGTCTTCGCCATCCCAAATCAAGAAGCTTCGACAGTTGCAGATAAATTAGTTTATGAAGTCTTCTGTCGGTTTGGAGTACCTTTAGAGATTCACAGTGATCAAGGAAGGAATTTTGAGTCCCAAATATTCCAGGAAACTTGTCGAGTTATGGGTACTCATAAAACAAGAACAACTTCTTACCACCCACAATCGGATGGAATGGTGGAACGATTCAATCAGACATTGGAGAGGTACCTAGCAAAAGTTGTGGAAAATCGGCAACGAGATTGGGACAAGCACATACAACCGTTTTTGTTGTCATATAGAAGCGCTGTTCACGAAAGTACATCGGTGACACCAGCTTTCGCAAACTTTGGAAGAGAATTACGGCTGCCTGCAGACCTGATCACCGGAATACCACCTGATGCCCCACGCAGTATAACCGATTATGCGAATAACTTGTGGAACAAAATGAATGACATTTATGAGCACGTCAGACAATCGGGCCAGCAAATGTCTGAAAAGATGAAAACCCGTTATGACCGCAAAATGAACAGTAAAGGGTTCGACGAAGGTTCACTAGTATGGTTGCACAATCCAGTCCGCAGCAAGGGGAAATCTCCTAAGCTTCAAGCTAAATGGGATGGACCGTACCGGATTGTGACAAAGATCAATGACGTAACCTACCGGATACAGAAAGGTGCAAGAGGTACTCTTAAGATCGTCCATGTGGATCGATTGGCGCGTTATTATGGAGCCGATAATGCTCGGGACGAGCATGTCTTAGGAGGGGGCAGTGTTGCGCGCCACAATTAATGCCTGATGATGGTGACATTAGTTACCACTAGCGTCATCTAGTTTCTAGTAGAAGAACTTATTAGTTCTTCACTAGCGCCATCTATTATCGATTGGCTGAACTTACTAGAACTATCGACATCTGGTCAGTCGGGGCCGGTAAGTACTCGAACATTCTAGATGTTTCTACAATAGAAGATTCTGGAATTATCTGCGGCACTATATAAGGCCGGGACTAGCCGCGACTAATCAGACTTGGTTCTGCGATAGAAGCGAATACATCGAATGCGATCTTCAAGTGCGATTTAAGAGCGATTGTGTTTTATAATTAGTGTGTTTGAGTTGTTATTAGAGTTGATTAATTAAAGTGTAACTTTTGGTAATTTTTATCGGCAGTTTTTATTGTCACGAACCCGAAGCTCGTAACAATAAGCTTATAATGTTCCCATTGTTGGGATACAGGCCTCCTCTCAGTAAGACATGCGACATCTACCAACCGACACTGGGGGGACTCAGTGTCGGTTGGTAGATGTCACATGTTTTTAAGAACGTTCACAGTCTGGGCCCGTATTCCCGTAATTTAAAACGTTCAAAATCTAGTCGCAGTCTCATCTCAGTGACAAACAAACGTCAAAAACTTGTCAAAATGTAGGGAAATTAGACGTATTTTTGACAGATTGAGACTGAGATCAGACTGAACGTTCTTAAAATTACGAGAATTACCCCTTTTTTTTTTTTTTTTTTTTTTTTTTCTGGGTGGGAAATCATCAAATGACTCCTCCCGCTCTGGGCGGAGCAGAAGGGAGTGTCACACTTTTACTGACTAAAACCCACCCGTGTTCCTTCAGTTGCCTGTGCCAGGGGCCACGGTATCTCTTTCGAACAACCCGCAGCCCCGGCGGCATCGGCCCTAACGGACCCCGTCAGTTCGTGCTGACAGCTCTTTGAGGCGCGCGTGGAACACAACGTGCCGTCGACCCGGGCCTGGTCCTTACCGGGCGGCGAGCTGCCCATAGCTCGCCGCCCGCAAGCCCGCGCCTACGGTGGCCGGGAGTCGGCTGTTGACTCCCGTCCAGGGCGTCTCCTGCGGCGGCTAGGAGCGCGAGGGTGCAGCGATTGCCTCTCCCTCGCACGCTCCGCCTCCTCCTTCGCGAGCATAACTGCTTCGCAGAAGGAGGTGACGGCCTCCCATTCACTCTCGCTCCGGACCATGGCCTGTATGAGGGCCGGACGCGAGAGGTCGCCGCCGCCGATCGCCGCCAAGAGGACACGGCGGGGTCCCGCCCAAGCCGGGCAGACCTCCACCGTATGCTCCACCGTGTCCTCCGGGCGATCCCCACAGTGGTGACACCCTGGCGTTTCCTCCCGCTTTATCCTGAACAGGAACCTCCCGAAACAACCGTGTCCGGTGAGGACCTGCGTCAGGCGGAAGGTGAGGGCGCCGTGGCGCCTCTCTAGCCACTCCTCAAAGAGGGGACTTATCGCCGCAATTGTGGCGTGCCCAGCGCTGGGTTGCGACAATCGCACTCTCCATGCCGCTATGAGATCCCGCCGGAGCTCTGTCCGCTGTGCCGTGATTTCTCGCGGCAGCGGAGCAACGCCCCGGCGTTTTGCCTCCTCTCGCCACTCCCATATGTGGGCGAGGACTTTGGCCTCCAGATCCCATGGCGGCAATCCGGCAAGGAGGCTCGCCGCCTCAGCGGAGACCGTGCGGTATCCTCGGATGAGCCGGACAGCCATGACCCTTTGGGACGCGATCAACCGGCGGGCTGGTCGCCGCCTCAAAGATCGCGCCCATATCGGTGCCCCGTAAAGGGCCATGGCCCGCACGACCCCCGCATAGAGCCTCCGGCAGGAGGCGTTTGGTCCCCCTAGATTGGGAAGGAGCCGCCTCAAGGCAGCCCCGGCCCGCTCCAGTCTGGGAGCCAAACGTCGGAAGTGCTCCACGAAATTCCACCGGCTGTCGAGGACGAGTCCCAGGTACTTCATCGTCAGCTCGACGCCGATGTGAACCCCTCCCGCCGTTATTTGTGAACCCGACGGTGGCGCGTCCCGAGGACCATGAAAACACATGGCCTCAGATTTGTGCAATGCCACCTCGAGTCCCAATTGCCGGATCCTCTCGACAATTGTCGCAACCCCGCGTGTCGCTGCTTCGGCCGCCGCCTGGTGCGACCTCCCCTGCGCCAGGACCAGCGTGTCGTCAGCGTAGCAAACTACGCTGACGCCATCAGGGAGGTCGGCGCGCAGCACCCAGTCGTACCCGATATCCCACAGATGCGGCCCTAGGACCGATCCCTGTGGGACACCGCACGACATCTCTCGCCGGTTCCACTCTCCCCGGTGACCGGGGTAGATGACGGCCCTGTCCGTCAAATAGGCCTCGACAATGCGACGGAGGTAGGTCGGCATCCGGTGATACCCGAGTGCCTCCCTGATGCAACTCCAGGGCAGGGTATTGAAGGCATTGGCGATGTCTAGAGACACCGCCAAGACAACCCCACCCCGGGCCACAGCATCCCCCGTCGTGAGGGCTCGCACGCGCATGATGGCATCCACCGTAGAGCGCCCCCTGCGGAAACCAAACTGGCTCTCCGCCAAATCCGGCCCCACCCGCACCAGCTGCCCGGCAAGGCGGTCTGCAATTACTCTTTCAAAGAGCTTGCCCACCTCGTCGAGCAGCACGATGGGCCGGTAAGCGGACGGAGAGTCCGCAGGGCGCCCCGGCTTCTTGATGAGGACCAGTTTCCCCGTCTTCCAACGAAGTGGGAACCGGCCCCTCTCCAAGCATGCGCTTAGTAGCCCCCTTAGTCGAGGCCCGAGAGCCTCCAAGGCCAGGACCCAGGCTTTTCCAGGTAAGCCGTCGGGTCCTGGGGCGGTGTTTCTGGCATTCAGCCTACGTACCGCCACTCTCAACTCTACCTCGGTCACCTCCGGAGCATCGTCGTCGTCGTCAGTGTGGTCCGCATCTGGCATCGCAGGAGGCGGAGCCATGGACGGGGGAGTATGTTCCCCTCGCGAAGGGAACAGAGCGCTCACCACGTCCTCCACGAGCTGGGGCCGGAGACTCTGCGTCAGCGGGGGAGCCCATGGGCGGAGTTTATCCCGCACCATCTTGTAGGGGCGTCCCCACGGGTCTCTGTTTAGAGTCCCCAGCGACTCCTCGCGGGCCAGCCGCCTGGCCCGCAAGATCTCCGCTCGGAGGGCGGTCTTCGCCGCTCTGTACCCCTCGTACAGCTCCGCCTGCACGGCTTCCGTATCCGGAGGGCGGATACGGAGCCTGCGGTGCCTGGTGTACCGGCGTCTCGCAGCCACGCACGCCTCGCGCAGAGACGTCAGCTCCGGCGACCACCAGTACACCTGGCGCCGGGCGCGTCCGGGCCGGACCCGGGGCATTGCCACGTCACATATTTCGGACATGGCCTCCCGGAACCACTCTGCCTCGTCGTTGATGTCAGCAGGCCTGTCCGGTGGTGACACCCAGGCCTGCACGATCGAGGCTTCCAGGAGGAGCTCCCGGTCCAGCTGTTTCAGCGCCCACCGCGGACCACCCAGGGCCGGTCGGACCGGCGCGCTCGAGGTCTGGGCGGAGACGTCGAACCGGATATACCGGTGGTCGGAATAGGTCTCCACCTCCTCCAAGACACGCCAGTTGACGACATGCGGCGACAGAGCGGGGCTGGCGAACGAGATGTCCACCACTGATTCACCCCGCATCCGCACGCATGTTGGGACCGAACCCCGGTTTAGGACGACCAGGCCTGTCTCCAGAGCCCAGTCCTCCACCATTCTGCCCCGTGTGTCTGTATGCCGGGAACCCCAAGCCAAGTTCTTGGCATTGAAGTCCCCGAGGACGAGCACGGGGAGGGAACGGAACCCGACGACGACGACTCTTAACTCCGCAAGGGAGTTGTGGAACTCGGCGAGAGTTCGGCTCGGGGAGAAGTATACCCCTACCACGACTATCTCCCCGAACCGTGCTGCCACGCAACCCCGTCCTCTCTTGACAGCCTCGAGGGACGGGGTACCGGCGGCGGCCGACGAAATTAGGGTCACTGAGCCGCTCAGGTCCTCCACCCAGTCGTCTCTGGGCGGGACAAAGTACGGCTCAGCGACCACGGCGATGTTAATCGACCACTGCGCCATGCTCTGGAGCAACAGATCCTGAGCGGAGGCGCAGTGGTTGATGTTCGCCTGGAGGAGGCGTAATGGGGCCATTATTGGCACTCCATAACAGCCCCCTCCTGATCCCCTTGTGAGGGCCCAGCCGCGGTGGATGCGGCGGCAACGATAGCGGAGGCGGCAGTGGCGACGGCAGTGGTGGCGGCGGCTGCGGCGGTGACGGCGGTGGCGGGGGGCTTGCCCCTGCCCCTGGCTTTTGCGGGTGGAGCGCAGGCCTTGCTCCCGGCCCGGTGATCGGCCGGCTTACCAGCTGCCGCACATAGATAACAGTGCGGCATGGCGTTGCACGAGCCGGCCTTGTGACCGGGCTGACCACAGCGGAAGCAGAGACTGCTGCGGTCCACCTCCGAGGTGCATTTAGCTCCCACGTGACTGCCCACATGGCAGCGGAAGCACCTCAGAGGTCTGGGCTCCAGCAGTTTCACCTGCGCGGAAACCCAGCCCACCAGGCGCCTTCGGCCCTCCCCGGCTATTTTTTGGGCCGCCGACACGGGTCAGCTCACCGTAATGGCTTGCATCCCCGTGAGGTCAGGGCGGAGAGTGCCCGCCCTCACCTGCTCGGCAGAGCACCCCCCAGTCCTGACGATGGCGGCCACCACCTCTTCCACCGTCGCAGAGTCGTCCAGACCCAGGATGCGCATGTCAGCACACTTGGTGGGTCTGGACACTCGGGCCTCTTCCGCATCTAAGGACGCCCTAAGCCTTTCGGCCAGAGCGTCAGCAGTCGGGCCGCTAGCCGCACCAGGGACCTCCAGCATCCGGGCACCAGTCGCAGTGACCCTTAGCCGGATGCCTTCTGCCACGCCGAGCTCCTGTAGATTAACCGCCGCTCTCGCCTTGGCAAGCACGTCGCGGTAGGAGATGCCCTTCTTCTCCGCTTCCGGCTGTAGTGTGATCACTACAGCTGCGGTCTTCGGGGCACGAAGCCTAGCCGCGACGCCTCGCTCCTTGCGCCGTTGCCGCCTCTCCTTTCTTTTAGCCGCCCTTGCAGCCTTGCTCGCCTTCCTCTTCTGCACGAGAATTACCCCTCAGATTTGGTTAACGTATTCAGCCTGTTTTGCTACCACTAGGTACGCAAATACGACATTGGTTAGAACCTGATGAAGTACACAGTACATTCAGCAAACGCAGTTAGTTGTCATTACGGGACTGCTCGAACGTATCGCAGTCCGGATAATCAGTACTGGAATCACAAATCATAATCTACTTTACAGCTCATTTACCTACGTACGAAGCACTAAATTGCAGCTCATGGCTATCGTAGCAACGTAAACACGTACTATGACCAAAACCTATATCAGAGGGGTAATTCTCGTAATTTTAAGAACGTTCACAGTCTGATCTCAGTCTCCATCTGTCAAAAATACCTCTAATTTCCCTATATTTTGACAAGATTTTGACATTTGTTTGTCGCCGAGATGAGACTGCGACTAGATTTTGAACGTTTTAAATTACGAGAATTAGCCTTCTGGTCATACATGCACGCCGTGTGCGAGTACTGCACACCTGGCAAAAGTGTGTAAGTGACAATTGTGAACAATAAGGTCACTATTATGACCTTCTTGCTCTTAGAAAAATGTGTAAGTGACAATTGTGAACAATAAGGTCACTATTATCACCTTCTTGCTCTTAGAAAGATGTGTAAGTGATAATTGTGAACAATAAGGTCACTATTATGACCTTCTTGCTCTTAGAAAAATACAAAAATAAATGAATTATTTACAGGTAAATCCAAGGTATTTTATCTAAGCAGTTAATTTTGAAAACCATTAAAATACTAACTTTAACCTTGAAGATCGACCCGTGCAGATGTTCCACAGCCACGAGCCCCTCTCACATTAACATTAAGTAAATAAACACCAATCATCAATAATGTTCTTCCCTCCTTTCGAACAGTAGCTAATATTTCTCCCGGCCCTCATCAAACCTAAATAAAGCTTCGCCAACTTAGTTCTGTTTACTGTAAGTACTTCCGAAGGGCGGGGGAGTAACTTAGGGAAATAATAAGTAGATAACAAAGACAACTTTGTCATTCCCTCCCCACTTACACGAGTTGAGCAATACATATTGCTCGCGCATGTCTATGATTGTCAAGCGTGATGGGATTTTTTATGTGTAGTTTTTGGTGGAGGTGAATTTCAGAGGAACAATTCCCATAATTTTAAAAACGTTCACAGTCTGATCTCTGTCTCATCATGATCATAATCAACCTAATGTTCCCATTGCTGGGACTCAGGCCTCCTCTCTTCGAGAGTGAGTGGGCTGTAATCTACCACGCGGGCCCAGTGCGGGTTGGTAGATGTCACATGTCTTCGAATTTTTTGTTTTTGGTTCTAAGACATGCCGGTTTCCTCACGATGTTTTCCTTCACCGTTTTGAGAGCAGTGGTGATGAAGTAAAGCGCCTGTCTGGGTTCGAACCCACGACTTACAACTCGTAAGTCGGGGCCTTTACCACGGGCCACCACTGCTTTGCATCTCTGTCTCAATCTGTCAAAATACGCCTAATTTCCTTAACTTTTTGACAAGCATATGACATTGATTGTCGCTGAGATGAGATTACGACCAGATTTTGAACGTTTTTGTACATTGAGTTATTCGCTTTACAAAGGGATTGTTGCGCAGGCAGAATTGTGTTTATAAACGTTTGATGTCGAATTTATCCAATGAAACTAAACACGATCAGAACATCTAAATCACGTTCAAGAGCTGTCAGTGTCAATATTCCACAACAATGATGACACTGATAGCTTTTGAACGTAGTTTTGAAGTGATTATCGCGTTCAGCCTCAGAAAGCACGTCCAGCCTTTGGTTCCGGCTGTCTTTCGTGGACCTTTGACATTCGTTACAGGTCGTCAGAAACCCGATAGTCTGATAACTGGTTATCAGACTATCGGGTTTCTCAAAAAATAAGTAACAAAAATAAATAATACTATACTTAGTATTATTTATTTTTGTTACTTATTTTTTTATTTTTGTCTGTGTTTAGTTTAGTTTGTGATCTTCCTATGTACGATTCGCAATAAATACTTTTTCTTTCTTTCTTTCTATCCAGTAACTGGGTTGTTGAAGTCAGATAGGCAGTCGCTCCATGTACTGAGGGAAAAAGGGTTCCGTTTTTCCTTTTGAGGTACGAAACCCTAAAAACCTACTTTCTCCCAGAAATGAAATCCTGCAAACCTACCTACAATAAATACCTTGCTTAAATTGTGATGGGGCGTTTCCCTACAAATCAGCAGTTTGTACAAAGCTATGTTCAGATGTTCGAGAGTTATCGCTAACTATCGGATCTTATCGCTAAGGGCGGGTCCATCAGCCATCCATTTTAGTAATGGGGATCATTGATACAATGTGATCTTGTTAAAATGGCTTCAGAGTAAAATATTAGTTCAGTGGGAACTATCTATTTTTACTGATGTTTTAGCACCTATATACCTGGTAAAGTAGGGCTGTCTTGACGGAACGGCAGTAGGGTGTGATTGTGGAGCTATGTCGCAAACCATGTTCCACCTCCTATCCTGCCCTGTGTCCAAAAACATGCAGTCAAAGTGACCTCTGCGCTGCCACTGACGACGCCGTGGAAGTGGCAAAGTTTTGGGCCAACAAGTTAGAAAATTTAGTCGTGCCAGCGACACGAAGCAGAAGAAGTACCTATATTTCTTGATCATGACCCGCACTAGGCCCGTGTGGTGGTTTACGGCCCGCTTCCTCTTGCAGAGAGGAGTCCCTGTAGTGGAAATATTAACCTTCCTACTAATATTATAAGCGCGCAAGTTTGTGGGGATGGACGGATGGTTGGCTGGATGTTTGTTACTCTTTCACGTCAAAACTATTGAACGGATTTGGATGAAATTTGGCAGACATACATCGTTAAATTTAAAAAATCTGTTGATCCATACATTATGTCAGATTTCAGGGTTGGGCCCGTAGTAAAATTTGTTCATAATGATGAGTACAATGACCATTTTTAAGGATTAAAACGATCAAAGTTTAAGGGTGTATAGTTTATGACCAGGATTAACACATAGGATAGTTTTTATCCCGGTATTCCAACGGGATTGAAACATATGCGGGTGAATCGCGGGGCGCACCTAGTATGCTAATAATGAGTCTACCACCAATGGGCTAATTGTACCTCATTATTCTATGCTCGCAACCTATTACATGGTACTAAAACATAACTAGCGAAATGTGGGTTTACTATAAGTAGGTACATGTCTGCCTACCGCCCCGGGAATACATGCGTGATGTTATGTTATTCTGTAAAAACCTGAACAGTGACTTCCATTGTACTGACTTAACTTAATACACCTCAAGAATATCTTATCCAGTTTTATTTGTACAATACATAATTAGCTTATAATGTTCCCTCTGCTGGGACATGCACCTCCTCTCTTCGAGAGAGAGTGGGCTGTAATCTACCACGCGGGCCCAGTGCGGGTTGGTAGATGTCATATGTCTTCGGATTTTGGTTCTAGGATATGCCGGTTTCCTCACGATGTTTTCCTTCACCGTTTTGAGAGCAGTGGTGATGAAGTAAAGCGCCTGTCTGGGTTCGAACCCACGACTTACAACTCGTAAGTCGGGGCCTTTACCACGGGCCACCACTGCTTTGCATCTCTGTCTCAATCTGTCAAAATACGCCTAATTTCCTTAACTTTTTGACAAGTATATGACATTGATTGTCGCTGAGATGAGATTACGACCAGATTTTGAACGTTTTTGTACATTGAGTTATTCGCTTTACAAAGGGATTGTTGCGCAGGCAAAATTGTGTTTATAAACGTTTGATATATATATATATTTTTTTTTTTTTTTAAACGTTGCCTTACGCTAGGAATTTCTCCTGTATCGTGGGTGCGTTTACAAACATTTAAACCCACATACACAAACAGCCAGACCGGAACAACTACTTGTAGGTCATACAGATATTTGTTCCGTGCGGGAATCGAACCCGCGACACGCAGCGCAGCAGTCAATCGCTTAACCACTGCGCCAACCATGCCGACATAAATAATTAACACAAAGTAAAATGCCTGCGTGGGTTCGAACCCACGACCTGCAACTCGTAAATCGGAGCCGTAACCACTACGCCACCACTGCTGTATAGTTTTATTTATAAAACCCATAAATCTATTAGCGAATAGGCTTACGAGTAAAACTGTTAATATGATTTCCACAATGAACCTTTAGTATCCAGAATATTTTCATGAAATTAGTTAATCGTTTGCTGATCTATGCTGTAGAAAAATCACCGAGAAAACTTAGTTGAAGTGAGCTGTCAATAGTTCCTTTCTGAAGATAAATTGACACAGTCCACTCATACAAAATATCAACTGGAACCTCATTGCGAATCACTGCCTCTTAAGATACAGGAAACCCTAGTTTAAGAGACAGAGATTAATCTAGCATTCTGTAGCATCAAAATGTTTATGTAAATGTTTTCTCTATCTGTATTTTTGGGAAATAAATATATTATTATTATACAGGCTGATTTTTTAAAGACCATCCAAATTTAAGGATGTGGTACAGACCATCAAACTGAACAACTTTCTCCATTAGACCAACATCGTAATCGCGAATAAAAATTCAGCCGTCCCATACATTTACGTCGAGTAGGTATTGAAGTTTTCTATGGGACAGTTGATAAAATTTTCGCGATTACGCTATTTGTCCCATGGAGAAAGTTGTTCAGTTTGATGGTCTGTACCACATCCTTAAATTTGCCTGGTTTTTAAAAAATCAGCCTGTATATTATTATTATTATATTATTATTATTAATAGTGTCAATTCCTAGGATCAGAATGACAGCTCACTTCAAGCTCACTCCACCAAAATTATCACAGTGAGACTTTTACCGAACTGATCGGCTGTTTGTTAATCTTATGATCACTTTCCAAAACTTACTTCTTCTGTCTATCTTTCCTTATCTCCCTAATCCTATCTAAGGCACTTCGTCTCTAACGTAGATTACCCTGTGCAACCTTCACGCTTTCCCCCTTTCGGTATCAACAGCAAACATCAGCATAAGTATCAACACTTAAGCTAATAATATACAAAGTTCATACGTTAAAAAACAAATAAATATAACTGTTCCGCCATTGTCTCACCTGCCCCTATCGTGGGTTGTGTACAAGTTTTGATGTTGGCCCCAAGTTTGCTTAGTAGACACTTTTTGTTAGTTCGCGTGTTTTAGAAGTTTTGGGGACGAAGAAGCTTCGCAAAATACATCGTAATATATGGTTTTATGAAGAGGGTTTTGCAATACAACTACTTTTTGTGATAGCATGATCATTCTAATTCATAAAGGGCCCGCGAAATGATCAATTTTTTACTAGCCATTAGTGTCCCAATGCTGAGCAAAGGCATCCCTACGAACTATTCTTCCACCTCTCTCTGTCCAGATCTGCCAAGGTCCAATCTCTATTAAAGGAATCCTGCTCATCCCGCGAATGATCAATTGTAATTGTAGTAAATATATTGTATTGTGTATATTGTCAATCGCTTCAATTGCATTTGGTAGATGATCAATTTGCGCATCATTGTGTACGAATCACGTAAATATTGACAATTGGAATTGATCGTTTGAGGGACTCTTTTAGTCTGAATCTCAATATTGATAGAAACCTCCACGTCTAGTAAATAAAATTGTAATTAGAGTACAACATTAAATTCTTTGGTAGACATTTTAGATGCTATTTATTTTTTTACGCCAGCTAACGTTTTTTAATTTTTATTAGATTTCTAGTCAATATTGAACAAACAGATAGCTGTAAACACCACTTCCAGGAACAAAAAAATTTAACCCTACCTTGCCTCAACATCTTCGAACAAAAAGAGAAGACATCAAACTAAATTTACTTTAAGACATAAAAATAGATTAAACATACCTACGTCCCGATTAAAAATGCACTCCTCAAGTACGTATGTCATGTCTATAAAAATATATAATAAGTTACCAGAAGAAATAAGAAATATAAATAAATCCATTATTTTTATTAATAAATTAAAATTATTTCTATTAAACAAAACCTATTATAGTATAAACGAATACTTAAATAAAAGACTACTTGCAATAAATACGTTCTTAAATAATTATATAGATGTGAACATTTATCAAGAAGATTATATACTTAAACATAACATGACTTCTAAATACGCAATAAGTAAACTATAAAATGTTACCTACTCAATCTCTAATTGTGATACACGTAAAACTGATCTCATTTATTTGTAATCTTAAAATATGATCTTCTAAGTGTTTGTGTTACCTATTATATGTATATTATTACATTACCTAAGTAAATATATCTAAATGTAAAAATAGTATTTTAAGAAAATAGCTACCTGCTTACCCTTATAATAGATTTATTTATGTTACTGTTATTAACTTTTTTATGTGAGCGTAATTTTTTTAGTTGTGATCTAGAATTTTATTTTGATTTTTGTTTCTACGATTTAGATTTTTAATAAATATTTATAACTATAATTTTGCTGTGCCCTGACAGGGTCTACAACGACTCTTAGCTTTTGTGAACATCTGTATACCTTGTGGAATGCAAATAAACGAATATGAATATGTAATTTAGGGCTGCTTTTCAATGGACAGATAATTTTTATTTGTGGAATAAAATTGACGTCTGACAGATTTTGTGTGGAAGAACTGTTAAAAATTCAAAATTATTCTTGGGATAAAATTATCTGGAGTTGGAAAATCAGCCATTAATTTATTTAAATAATTTATTTAGTATTAAAGATAGATATTGTTCTCTCACAATTTTTTTATTTATTCAGTTGTTTGTACTTACAGTGCAGCCAACGAGAGAATGCGTTCTTGACACCTGTCTGTTTCACACAAACGAATACGTGTTTTGCGAATTTGATCTTTATTAGCTACTAGAAATTGTCACATTGACAGGTGTGAGGAACGCATTCTCTCGACGGCCGATCGGTAATTGATATGAAAATGTCTAGGACAGTAGGATTATAAAGTCTTGCAAATGTCCATATTTGTGTATTTCTTTCGAAACTTTGTCTCAATGCCAGTTTATCGTTTTTGGAGGCATATGCAAAGCAGTTGGCTTAGTGAAAAACCTCATGTGCCTGATATTAGGGGTTAAAGTATGAAATTGCCGATTGGTACTGAAAAATTTAAATTAGTTTTTTTTTTAATTTAACATATTTATTTAATCAAAATAATTACTATTATTATCTATATATTGCTGCCATCTAATTGGAAGGTCATTTATGCCTTTGCGATAGAACTCTCGTGATCTAGATTCGACAAACTGTGTGAAAGCATTTTGTACTGCCTCCTTTTTTTTTTTTTTTTTTTTATTGGGTGGGAAATCATCAAATGACTCCTCCCGCTCGGGCGGAGCAGAAGGGAGTGTCAGGCTTTTACTGACTAAAACCCACCCGTGTTCCTTCAGTTGCCTGTGCCAGGGGCCACGGTATCTCTTTCGAACAACCCGCAGCATGGGCCCTAGCGGACCCCGTCAGTTCGTGCTGACAGCTCTTTGAGGCGCGCGTGGAACACAACGCGCCGTCGACCCGGGCCTGGTCCTTACCGGGCGGCGAGCTGCCCATAGCTCGCCGCCCGCAAGCCCGCGCCTACGGTGGCCGGGAGTCGGCTGTTGACTCCCGTCCAGGGCGTCTCCTGCGGCGGCTAGGAGCGCGAGGGTGCAGCGATTGCCTCTCCCTCGCACGCTCCGCATCCTCCTTCGCGAGCATAACTGCTTCGCAGAAGGAGGTGACGGCCTCCCATTCACTCTCACTCCGGACCATGGCCTGTATGAGGGCCGGACGCGAGAGGTCGCCGCCGCCGATCGCCGCCAAGAGGACACGGCGGGGTCCCGCCCAAGCCGGGCAGACCTCCACCGTATGCTCCACCGTGTCCTCCGGGCGATCCCCACAGTGGTGACACCCTGGCGTTTCCTCCCGCTTTATCCTGAACAGGAACCTCCCGAAACAACCGTGTCCGGTGAGGACCTGCGTCAGGCGGAAGGTGAGGGCGCCGTGGCGCCTCTCTAGCCACTCCTCAAAGAGGGGACTTATCGCCGCAAATGTGCCGTGCCCAGCTGAATAAAAAAAAAACAACTGAAAGTCGATAATCGGATGTTGCACATTTTTTAAAAGAAGAACTTTATAGGTACCATGTGAAAAAAGTTTCACTAAAAAATATCAAACCATGAAGGTTCTATGTCCATTCGAAGTACCAATTACAATGAAACGGCAATTTCATACTTTAACCCCTATTATTTTATAGGCATACCACTATTCACCATAGACACTTTAAAACCATAACGCAGCACTGTTACTTGACATCAATAGGAGAAAAACTATGTAAACTACCCCTGCAGTACTTTGATATTTTGTGGGCACCCAACAAAATACCCAGAATGCGTAACACAATGCATAACACAGTGCCCATTCTACACCACTGTGTACACAGGCATAACCAGCCACACTTGGCACACAAAATATATTTCATAACAAGAAATAGGGACGGGAAAAAATCACAGTGAAAAATAACAGTTACAGAGAGCATTATTGCAGTAATAAAATCCGTGTCGTACTTATGTAGTGTTGCCCTTGCGATGTATTAGGTGATATATTATCATTAGTGGAGCTGCGGAGCGTAATATAAGAATGGAAGCTATAGTGCGGACTGAGATTTTTATTATAGGAGTATTTTTCTGAATGCTTTGCGTGTCACTGTTATTTTTCACGCTCTATCTTTTGGAACTGTTATTTTTTTTCTATTGTTCAGTAATATTTTTACGATAATTTGTAACTTATTGTGTTTTTATAATGTCTTACATGATGATATTATCGTAGATGTTCATGTCGATAAAATTTATGGAAATAAGTGCACGGTATACCGTTATCGTGGACGGTTTAAAAGGATTTTCATATACCTATAATCAGCCACAACGTCGAACGTTCCTCTAACTCAGACATGTACAGACGCCAGCCCATCGAGCTACTACAATCTGTCAAATTTCTTTAATAGATTTTCAACTTTATCGTTAAAGCATTAAGGGCAGGCCTCTTGTCCTCGAGTGGGTATGGACTGTAATCTACACAGGCCAAGTGCGGGTTGATAGATGTCACATGTCTTCGAATTTTGGTTTTAGGACAAGCCGGTTTCTTCACGATGTTTTCCTTCACCGTTTTGAGTGTAATGGTGATGAAATTATTTACACAACGTAAATGTATTATCGTGATGCTGTGACGTGGACGTGGGTATCCTCAATACACGCCACGTTAGAAATTACAAAAAGAGCACATTATTTATTTATTTAAACTTTTCTTTGTACTTTTAAAAAGGTACAAAGGCGGACTTAATGCCTTAGGCATTCTTTACCAGTCAACCAAGGGTGGTGAAGAGATTAGATGGCAGGTGCTTTAATTGAGAGGGACAATGATAAAAAAAAAACTCTTAAAACTAGGTACACAAATACATAAATAGGTTATATACACATACATACTATTACTATAATATATACCTAGACTTTGAAAGACTTTTTTGAGTTTTCAATTCTTGGGTGAATAGGTTATTTTTAGACAATCATCCACCGTCGTCGATCACACGAGAGTGGTCAAACGCGACGATATTTATAAAAAAAAAAAAAAACAATAAACGGTTTCCTTGTACTTTATTTATAAACTTCACAACTAATATCAGCAGTAAATTCTCAATGCATATGTAAATTCCGCTCACATCCCTGTCCATACCGTAAGTAATAGAAATTGAGGCTCAAGCCCTCTTATTGTTCTCCTCTACAGAGTACAGAGGACCAGAGGAGTGCCATTGAACAGCGGTTTTGTTAGATCTTAGAAATGTTCTTAGAAATGGGAACGTGAATGTTTGTAGTGCTGTTCAAATAGAATAAGTTCTGAGGTCTGATACAGGCGTTTGATATTGTGGATTTGTTTAGGACTTTGGAGGTTTCTTTTCGTTTTGAGAGAGGTTTTTATTAAGATTAAATTGTAGGATAGTGTATCACATACACGGTTTATTTTCAAAGACCAGCCGAATTTAAGGTTACAGTACAGACCATCAAATTGAACCAATTTCTCCATGGGACCGATATCGTGATCGCGAAAAAATTATCAACTGTCCCATAGAAACCTTTAATACCTCGAGCTAAGCTTATGGGACGGCTGAATTTTTATTCGATTACGATGATGGTACCATTGAGAAAACTGTTCAGTCTGATAGTCTGTAAATGTATAATCACGCTAATTGGATTTATTTTTTTATTTTTAACTTTTTTTTTAATTTGTAAACATTTAGATACAATATGTGTTGTTATTGAATAAATGAAATGAAATGAAATGAAATTGAATATGAATGTGTGATCATCATATTATTATCATTGTAGCGTATTGACCCGTTATTGCAGTGTTTTTTTTTTTTAACAGCAGACACGGGTTTATTCTGAAAACCAGCGCTTAGCAACTCGCTAGTAGTCCTAAGCATAATGCTGACACAGCTACCCGCTAGTGGACCTAAGCATAATGCTGACGCTTGAACATTTTGCTTTCGGTATTGTTTTGTGTATGTATCTACTTCAACTAACTGTATTACTGGAAACAGCAAAAGTTATTATATTCTATTCTTTTATCTCCCTAAAAGGACACTCGTAGAGTGTATTAAATGCAATCAAACATCAATTATGTGATAAGTTTCATCAATAGGGGTGACTTTATTGTTCTTAACAGGGCACAAAGAGGGTATTACTGTGAATTTTGTATGCCCACGGGAAGTTTACCCACTCCTGGGATAGAACCCAGCACACTCAAAACTCGTGCTTGGGACCACTAGACCAACAAGAGAAAGAAAGAAAGAAGGAAGAAAAATAGTTTATTCCGCACAAGAAAAAACGCAGATTACAAATAAAATTGACGACACGGTTGGCGCAGTGGCTGAGCGATCGACTGCTGCGCTGCGTGTCATGGGTTCGATTCCCGCACGGAACAAATATTTGTATTGCCTACAGGTAGCTGTTCCGGGTCTGGCTGTTTGTGTATGTGAGTTTAAATGTTTGTAAACGCACCCACGATACAGGAGTAATACCTAGTGGGCAACGTTAAAAAAAAAGACAAAATTCAACATAGGCAAAAGCCTCCTACTCAAGCATATAAAATGTTGACATTTTGTCCATTGCTTGATGTCCTTCCTTGATGAAGAGCACCTTCGTACTAATATAAATGCTAAATTTAATCCAGTACAAGTGTCTGCATGTTTGTGTAACACGTTGTAGTCACCGCTGTCGTCTTGTGGGATTCGTTGCAGATTAACTACACGAAATGTGTTTAACTGAAAGCTTTAGTGCAGTCAAGTGTTTACTCTGGTTAATTTGGTTACGTGTGAATTATGTACATAGATAGTGGCGCAATTTGGTGAGGTTTATTTATTACTAGCTGCGCCCCGCGGTTTCACCCGCATAAGTGTCGATCCCGTGGAAATATCAGGAAAAAAGCCATCCTATATGTTATTATAATGTATAAGCTATATTACTGTAAAGTTTCATTAAAATCTGTTCAGTAGTTTTTGTGTGAAAGAGTAACAAACATCCATCCATCCTCACAAACTTTTGCATTTATAATACTAGCTGCGCCCCGCGGTTTCACCCGCATAAGTTTCGATCTCGTGGGAATATCGGGATAAAAAGTATCCTTTATGTTATTCCTGGTCCTAAACTATCTGTGTGCCAAAATTCATCCAAATCCGTTTAGTAGTTTTTGCGTGAAACAGTAACAAACATTCATCTATTCATCAATCCATACAAACTTTCGCATTTATATAATTTTACTAGGATTAGTAAGTAGGAAGTATCTGAAGAAAATATTGTGCATATATTTATTTGGCACAAACTAAAAGACACACAAAACACCAGATACATACATCAGATAAAACAAAGGTTGAAAGGTTGAAACAAAGGTTTGTTTAATATTTTTTTCGCGACTAAGATGAAAGAAAGAAAGAAAAGTATTTATTGCGACAGGTTCGTACAGGAAGATCATAAACTAAACTAAACACAGTCAAAAATTAAAAAAAAAACAAATTATATAAAAACAATTAACAAAGAAAAATGAAACAGAAAGTCATATACGAGGCCAAAAGGCTCCTATCTCAGCATGAGGCTTCGACATTTAAAAAATGAATGTCACAGCGCTGGTATTCTGATAGGGCCCGCTGTGATGTCACGGGCAGTTACGGAAGTCCTATCCTACTTCCTACTTATAATATAAACGTGAAAGTTTGTATAGATGGATGGATGGATGGATGGATAGATGGATGGATGGATGTTTGTTACTCTTTCACGCAAAAACTACTGACCGGATTTGGATGCAATTTGGCACACAGATGGTTTATAACCAGGATTAACATATAAGATACTTTTTATCCCGATATCCCCACGGGATCTAAACCTATGCGGATAAAACCGCGGGGCGCAGTTAGTAAATAAATAATAGATGTTGGTCCCATGGAGACATTTGTTCAGTTTGATGGTTTGTACCAAGCTCTTACCCTGTCAACGCAGAGGGTTTTGAATCATATTATTATACTGAATCCGTGGTAACAGGTTGCCTGTCAATGTCCCCGCCACCCTGTTTAATTAACAGGGAATTGTTCCTCACAAGCAAGTATTTACAAATTAAAGAGTTGCTGATTCTTAGCCTAATTTGAATAAATGCCTTATGTTTTTTTCTTGATTTTGATAACCTATGAATTTTCGTACAATTTAGTTAGAACAACCATTTTGTTATGATTTCAGTCTAAAAGAGTCACACAAGCTAAAAGTACTATACCTGTCCATTAGGTTAATCGTTTTTTGACAGCTATCTTAGAACGTACATGTTCCAGATTAGATAGAGTAAAAGTTAACTTTAAAATGTGTAATAAATTAAACATATAAACTGCTTTATCTCATTTAATTATCTTATTTATGGCTTCTTACAGACATTATAATACCGTACGTGTATCAATCAATGTATTGTGTGTTGCTGCAATCACTAGTTCCATCTTTCAAAAAACGGTTTACCTAATGGACAGGGTATAATTTGCTTACCCCTAAACTAATTGCATTAAAACTTGCCTAACTAAATTTTTAAAGTCAAGATAAGAAAATAAAGAACTGAACAGAAAGATGCCAAAAACTAATTTCTACAGTCTAAAATCTCTCCATTTTAAACGAAAACACTAAAAAAGTAATTCCTCACACAAAATCCTTAAAAATATGCAAATCAGATAATTATCGTTCAAATGCTGAATTAACAATTAAAACTCTGAAAGTTGGGTCAGCAAAAAGTTTCCTGTCAGCCAAAACCCAACTTTGACAACGAAAAATAAAGTTGTATTTCAGTTGTATGCTTCATTTGTGTACTGTCCAGATTATTTAGATTTATTCAGCTTTGTTTCGAAGCAAGATCTTGTTAATAATGTTTTGAGAGTAACAAAGTTTATTCATGATTAAATTTTTGAACAAAATGTACTGCTGTTTCATATTGATTTTGAGTTTAAGTAATAAACGCCTTGTTTGCTTTTCTCCTTCGTTTTAGACCAGTGGTGGCCCAGTGATAACGGCACCGACATTTGAGGTGTAGGTCGTAGGTTTGAACCCACCCAGGCTTTAGTTTGTATAAATAATTTTTTCACCACTGCTTTCAAAACGGTGAAGGAAAACATCGTGAGGAAACCGTCATGTCTTAGAATCAGAAATTTGAAGACGTGTGGCATCTACCGACCCGCACTGGGTACGCGTGGTAGATTACGCCCACTCCCTCTCAAAGAGTGGAGGAGACCTGTTTCCTAGCAGTGAGAGCATTACAGGCTGATTCGATATGATCGTAGGATAAGCTACGCTTGCCGCGGTCGGTTCGTGGATGGGTGACATGTGCATCTATTTATATCTATCACTTGCTTCTGCCTGCGACTTCGATCGCGTGAAATTTCTTCTTCCCCTGACCTACCTCATCGCATCGCATCGCGCTGTTACTTCGTTTTTGCTTAGCCTTCTTTCTATACATGCCTTATGTTATACAGCCTATAGCCTTCCTCAAGAAGAGAATGCAAAAAGATTTTTTCTAAACCGACTGGTAGTTTCAGAGATTAGCGCGATCAAACAAACTCTTCAGCTTTAGTTTTAGTATAGATTTGAATGAAATTACGCTTCCAAAAGGATACTCTTTTTCAGCCGTAACGAAAATATTATTTTATTTTGGACGTGTTAAAACGGCAGGTCCTTTATAAAGGAGTCAGTACCGGTCAAACTTTTCGCACGTTTTTAAGGCCCGAACTAGAGCAGTATGAAATTTTGCGGGATTTTTCATTCAAATATTAAATTGACTAGTTTGGTTTGTCACATCACTTTTTATTACTTTAAGCCTGCAGGTTATTTTATTTATTTATTTATTTATTTATTCAGGGACAATAAACAGCTACAATATGTGTTGGTACAGAGGAAAGATAATACATAATATTAACAATATTGCAGCCCACTACATTATCCGCATATTAACAAGAGAAAATATGATAATGAGTGCCACTAGATAGGTAATAAATAATTACATCACATTAATAATAGATAATTATAGATACATCAATTAGCAATAATTAAATAACGAAGTATTAATTACAACATGCAAAATAGAGATTCCAATTAATTTGATTGCTTGGCAACTGAGAAATAATTAACACTAATAATAAATAAATAAATAATAAAATCTAGATTAGCTTACATTCATAATAACATTATTGGTTAATAATCATTTTCATAACATTAGATTTAAAATTGGATTTTGAGCATACAAAAATATCAATATTAACAAAATTACAATTATAAGATTCAACCATTCGACGGATAGGGCAGCGCAAACCAGAATTAGTTCGACAGGTATTGACAGAAAATAGGGTACCTGCTCGGGTACTACGCATGTTAACGGTGCGTGGGACCACATAACATAGTTTGCTCGTGAGATCGATGCAATCAAAATCATCATGAACAATACCATACAGTACAGAAGCTTCTAGATATTTACGTCTAGATTCTAGGTTGACCTGCCCATATTTATGCAGCAATTGTGAGTACGACAAATACATTTTCTGGCATCTATAATGCATGGCTCGTAGAAACGTACGCTGGACTTTTTCGATCTCGTCTATGTATTTCTGGTAAAACGGGTTCCAGATGGGGACGGCATATTCTAATTGTGTTCGTACAAGGGTCTTATATAGGTAAAGATATGTGGAAACTCGCCTGAACTCAGTGGACGATCTCATTACAAAACCATACATCCTAAATGCTTTATTTACTACTTTTTCTACATGTTGGTTTAGGGACAACTTATCATCAATCAACACACCAAGATCTTTCACAGTAGATACATTACTGAATGCTGTGTCGTGCAATGAGTATTTAAAGTTAATAACTGTTTTATTTTTGTAAAATTGATGCAATTGCACTTGGAGAGACTAAGATGTAGTTTATTTTTTAGACAGTAGTCAGCTAGCCTGTCAAGATCTTGTTGGAACAGTCAACAATCCTCTACAGTTTGTATAGACCTATAAGCTTTTAGGTCATCAGCGTATAAAAGAAACTTAGTATTTTTAAAACATTTGTCTATGTCATTAATATATAAAATAAACAATAGTGGTCCCAAGATTGAACCTTGTGGAACACCAGAGGTTATATTCACTGCATCAGACTGATAACCATTCACAACAATCCTTTGTGTTCTATTTTTTATATAGGATGAGAACCAGCGAAGCAAATTTCCGCGTATACCATTGAACGCAATCTTATTCAGTAGGATTACATGGTCGACCTTGTCAAAAGCTTTTTTGAAATCTGTATAAGCCGCGTCAACTTGTAATCGCCTGTCCATGTTTTCAAAAAGATAACTGGAAAAAATTAATAAATTTGAAACAGTCGAACGTCGCTGAACAAACCCATGTTGCTCTGGGATGATGACGCTGTGTAAGATTGGATAGATTTCATTGTGTACGAGTCTCTCAAAAAGTTTTGACAAGGTCGACAGAATTGAGATAGGCCGGTATTGCTCCACGTCATGTTTTGAGCCATTCTTATGTACAGGTGTAATGTTAGCCCGTTTCCATTCATCCGGGAACTCACCCTCGCTTAAACATTTATTGTAAATGATAAAGAGTGGCCTACAGATACTACCAGCGATGGCCCTAAAGAATAGAGCTGGGTACCCATCGGGACCTGCTCCTTTGGATGGATCCAGTAATTGTAACTCTTTATATATTTTGTCCTCCTCAATATGCAAGTTATCGATCAAGCTAACATTGGCATTACAGCTTGTAGGCGGGGTCCAGGCAGACAATGAGGGTGAACTAGGTTCAAACACGGACTGGAAATAACCTGAAAACATATCACAAATCTCTTCTGGGGCACTTGATTTAAAGTTTTGATAGTGCATAGTGGATGGAATACCTGATTTTTGTTTGCGATTTGTTATATATGTCCAGAAGTACTTAATGTTTGTGGTAAGTTTATCTTCAACTGACTTGATATAGTTTAAGTAGCAGGTATTACAGGCATTTTTAAAGGTTACTCTGTATTCCGAAAACTCATTGTAGTCTTTGATGTTCTTAAATTTTTTCCATTTAACCCAGAGACGTTGTTTTCTCTTGTAAATTTTGATTAAATGTGCTGAGAACCAAACCGGAAAATCGAGTGTCCGGGACTTAACACGTGGTACATTGCGTTCAGTAATGCCACCGAGAACATCATAAAGCCGTTTCACGGCCTCCTGCGTCGGGAGGTTCTCCAGCAGGGCCACCCATTCAACCTCACTTATCTGCTCATTAATCACCTCATAGTTAGCTTTGCGAAAGTCATATTTACTCAACGGTTTTCTTTTCAGAGCTTGTGTGGGTATACTTGTGGGGGCTGTGGCAACAAACGGAGAATGATGCGTGTCTATAGGTAGTAGTGAGTCCAATGGATGGCTTATAGTACTATTAGCGTTTGAAATAAACAAATCTAAGATTCTCCCATTAGCATTAGGTATGTTATTAAATTGGTATGCATTCAAGGTTGACATGAGCTGTGCCAATTGTGAACATACAGGGGACGTTCTAGGGTATGACATACCAGTAAGCTGATGCGTCCCGACAGACTGTCCAACCTTCCATGTAATTTCAGGAAGATTGTAATCACCTATAATAAATATATTTTCAACATAAGGTTCAATTAATATGTCCTGCAGTGTATCAAAGTGAGTTGTATATACATCGGCAGTCACCCAAGGCGGTATGTATACAGCACTAACTACATGCATTTTAGAGTTATTGTCCTTACTCGGAATACCGACCGCAAGATGCTCAATGCACGTCGGTCGACCAGAAATGTCAAGTAAACATGACCTAAGCCCACGCAACACCGCGACCAGAACCCCACCACCATCACGTTTACAAGTTGTGTCGCGATCTCTATCACAGCGGTACACAACATATCGAGGATCCACAAACTCACCGCTAGCAATATCGGGTATAAGCCACGTCTCAGTCAATATGATTATGTCATAGGAAAACGACAGAATGCTCAAATACAAGGTTTGCAATTTGGTTCTCAGCCCTCTGCAATTTTGGTAATAAATAGTTATGTCGCTATTATCCATTAAACAAGAATCTTAACATAAATCTGTATAAGGCAGCAGGTTATAACAGAATATAGGAAAATATGTATACTACTTCTCATGTTGAAACCACGAACGCACTTCATTGATAGGTAATTCATTGTATCTAATCACAAAAGGCTTGATAGATATTGTCCTAGAGGGATTTCCTTAATTCCTTTCCTAGGAGTATTCTATTCTATTCGTAGTTGTTTTATTTTGTGCCACTTAGGTAATTCTCAAATAGGTACTGTTAGACTCAAAACATTATTATACTACTTACTATAATTATTGTAGCTACAAATTCATCATTTTGTAAAAACGACTTCATAGCTTATGATCTCTCATTCAGATCTAACCAAGATTTTGTATGGACTTCAAAAGAGACTTTGACTACATCTTGCTTGTTTTTTTTATATTATTACGTGTAAATTAATTTTTAATTTTATTTTATTATCAAAGTATAAACATTGAGACAAAATCCAAAATTATAATAGTTCTGTCAGAGTTACAAATCAGCTATTTGCACATACAGTTGGATGTAACCACTGTTATTATTAGCAATCTTAATTAAGAAGTATTGCCTAAAGGTAGGACTTACCAAGGGCCATGGAAAGCACAAGAAGTGCCGGCGATGTCATTGACCTGCCGGCCGGAGGGGCCGCCCGCCCGCATTCGTGATGACGGTGGCAAAATCATCAATATCACCACACTAGCAAAGCATTGCTATTGTAACTTTAGTCACTGATACGTTATTTATGACTACTTTTAAGTATTCACTGTCACTTTTATGATTCTCACCGTTTTATTTTGGAACACTTTTTCGGAACTGTTATTTTTTCACTAGTATTTTTTAATACTTTTCGGAACACTAATATTTTTCACTTTTATTTTTATGCACTTTTTTGGAACACTGTTATTTTTTAGGGATCACTATTTTATGCACTTCTTTATTTAATTAAACACTTAACTTTTCGTAACCTTTTTAACACTTCGACCTAACTTTTAAGATATGTTTTTTAATGAATTATTTCATTAGTTTCTTCCAACAGTAAATTAATTTACGCCACTTTAAAAAATCTTAATTAGAGGCACTCCTCGGCTAGGTGACCTGTGAACAAAGAGAAAATTGCTAAATTACTAGCGTCTCGCGATGTCTCGTAATTTAGATTCTTTCATACTTATTTTCTACTGCGGGGATGAAGTCATGGTGATATTTACTATGTCGACGATGGCAAATTCTGTTGGGCTCGAAGTAAAGTGAAATAATGTGACTTTCTGTGTTTTATTTATTTATTTAGGAATCTCTAACAGAAGATATAGAATAGATAATCGTAATCAGCATATTATGTTCCCACTGCTGGGACACAGGCCTCCTCTCTTCGAGAGGGAGTGGGCTATAATCTACCACGCGGGCCGAGTGTGGGTTGGTAGATGTCACATGTCTTCGAATTTTTGGTTTTAGGACATGCCGCTTTCCTCACGATGTTTTCCTTCGCCGTTTTAAGAGCAGTGGTGATGAAATAATTTACACAAAGTAAAGTCCCTGTCTGGGTTCGAACCTATGACCTTATAAGTCGCGGCCGTTAACACTGGGCCACCACTGCTCTCGCAGAATATATAAGAACTGGCTGCACCCCGCGGTTTCACCCGCATAAGTTTCGATCCCGTGGGAATATCGGAATAACAAGTATCATATGTGTTAATCCTGGTTATAAACTATCTGTGTGCCAAATTTCATCCAAATTTGTTCAGTAGTTTTGGCGTGAAAGAGTAACAAACATACATCCATCCATACAAACTTTCGCGTTTATAATATTATTAGTAGGATACTCTTTAGTATGTACACCATATTAATTATAAATATAAATGTAGAAAGATTACATAGGGCGACACTGTGGGTGGTCTTATTGCTAAGAGCGATCTTTTAAAGACAACATATTTATATACAATACACACTACATATACACAACACAAAACACAAAAATAATGTTGTAATACCTTAGTAAATATGTGTAATTACAATAATGTAAATGTGTAAGGAGTTGGAGCCCGCGAATCGGTAAACGTTCGGGACCCCCTTAGGCGTGACGGTCTTCGCAGGATGGCTGGTAGCAGCTGGATGAGAGTTGCCGAAAATCGAGTTGAATGGCGTGCAATAGGAGAGGCCTATGTCCAGCAGTGGACTGCTATAAGCTGATGATGATGATGAAACGTGTAATGCCCCAATTTATGCCTGTACTATTTTATAGGCACACCTTTGTCCAACTCTGTTTAATAGAAAAAAATAAATGCTTGTGGAGGCATGATTGTTTTATCATTATCGTCAGCCTCATCATCATTAAACCGGAAGGTGTCCATTGCTGGACAAAGGCCTATGCCAAGCATCGCCATCAAATTATTTAAAGCAGTTACATTAAGAACGAAAGTAAAAGAAAAACTGGTCAAATTCAACAATTCGTCGCAATTGTGATCGTAATGTCGTCCCGAGCAAGCAACCACCAAGCAATTTACAGCAATTCCTATATTGTTTATAGATTGTCAAAAATTGCATAATATCCGTCATATTAGCCGTAGAACCGATCACCGTTGGGGTAGACGTGTTCTTGAGTGGAGACCGCGAATCGGTAAACGTAAAGTGGGACGCCCTCAGGCTAGGTGGAGCGACTATCTTCACTCATCCACTAACCGACCGTGGTAAGCGTAAACTTCGACCCGTGCGTCTGTTAATATTAAGCCACAGGCCTAAATAATAGACCCGTAATAAATACCCTAATGAACAGTTTCACAGAAAATAATAGCAAATCTACAACAAAGGCATAAACCCAGCCCCAATTAAGCAGTACTTCAGTAATCGGATTACCTGATAACTCTTATAAGTCAGCCTTCTCCGAAATATGAGAAAGTTTCGTAATTTATTTATTAGTTGCTGGCTCCGAATTATTGGGAAAGGAGGAAACTGGATAACTTTGTTTTTGTGACAAGACTCGCACGAGGCTGCTTATCTGCACACACACCATATAATCTCCACATTTAATAATAAGACACACACATAATGGTAATATAATTCTCACATAATATGTATATGTGTTGTATATGTGTATGTATGTGTGCATTGATGCTGGGGATAAATAAAAATAGTAAATATTAATAAGTAAATTGACAGACCATATTCGCAACACCACACTGCGCTCCAAAACGCAGATTACTGACGTTGCTCAAAAAGCCGCTAAGCTGAAATGGGACTGGGCTGGCCATATCTGCCGTATGACTAATAAGCTGTAGGCCAAAATAACCACCACGTGAAGCCCTGACACAGCTAGAAGGCGTCGCGGCAGACCCCGTAGAAGATGGCGGGACGAGCTAGAAAAAGCAAACGACCTCTACTTTAGCCCTGGATCGAAAGTGCTGGAAGTCATGGTGATAGGCCTTTGCCCAGCAGTGCGATCATGCAGGCTAACAGTAACAGTAAATAGCTCCAAAAGCATTTATACCGGCTGACTTTTTTACAGTCTGGACAAAAAAAATATAAAAGCTGAACGGAGTAGAAGCCTATGGCACAGAATCTTTTAATTTTTTTTCTCTGTCATACTACCATTTTATTTTTAACCACAATAACAATCAGTTTCGGGACAGTTATGGCCGATTCCTATAATTTACGGACCGTTATATTGGTCAAAATTAGGACTCTTGTATCTTTACTAATAATGAAGCAAAGACCTCATAGCCATTTGCATAGTAGACCCTCCCAAATGGAAGTAGCTAGCACGGGTAAAATCTTACGAATCTATTTATATGCCCAGTATGGCAATAAAAAATTATACCATTGGTAACCAAATCGATTTGTTTTTGTTTATAACAACCGAGCATAACTGACAGACAAAACAGCGAGTAAAGACGAAAAACTTTTGAATATATACGAGTATTCCGTAGAGGTGCAGTAAGAAAGGACTTTCCGAAACTATACACATTAGAAAGTCTGACGGGGTTGAAGTTCGTATGTGAATGAAGTCGCTTTCAACAGGTAGTTTGTACTTAATATTCGGCAAAATACTTGAAGTTTGTAATATTAGTCAGTAATATTCGGCAAAATACTTGAGCATGCAGAGAACTGAATACTTAATAGTGGAGCTTCTTATAAAGGCTTTCGGGGAAAACATTGAGTTCTAGTATAACTATTTCTGTCGAACTATATTCTAAAGCGGGCTATGCTCGGAGATTCTTTGAAGGATAAAATCAGGAATGAAGTTATCCGGAAAGAACTGGAGTAACGACATAGCTTGCAGAGTCAGCAAACTGAAGTGACAGTGGGCTGGACATGTTTGTCGAAGGACCTTTAGCCGGTGGAGCAGACGAGTCCTGGAATGGAGACCGCGTATCAGCAAAGGTATTGACGCCCCTTAGCTTGATGGATCGACGACCTTAAAAAGGTGGCTGGGACAGACTGAATGCGGAAGGCGGGAGAGAAAAGAAAGAAAGAAAGAAAATACTTTTATTTGCGGCAAACATGACGCATAAAAAAAAGGACATAAACACACAAAAAAAAAGAAGTTGGGGGTAAACATGCGTCACATTCACGAAAAACGGCCATCGCTCAGCATAATGCTAAGACCCAATAAGAGACAGAGCCCCAGCGCTGGTTTTCAGCGGCAACCGGCGTTGACGTGATGACGTTAACCAGTGCAGCATGCAATTATACATAAATAAATAAAAACAACAATCAGAACAAGAAATAAAATAAACCATTGCAACATAATTGATTCGACACAAAACAAAAATCAGAACATGAAGTAAAATAAAATAAACATACATTAAAAAAAAAAGATGGTGAAACATGAAATATAATGATGTGGTAACATTGTGGAGAAGATGTTGTGTCGCAGCCTGGGAGTGGCCTATGTCCAGCAGTGGACTACGATAGGCTGAGTTGATTGATATTCTAAAGTCTGTACAAGTAGTACAGTGGCTGTTCAGAGCTGGTGCTTTTCAAATATAAAGAAATCCCACATGTTTCTGTTTAAAGGATCTTCATCTGCCTACCTTTTCCCAACTATGTTGGGGTCGGCTTCTAGTCTAACCGGATGCAGCTGAATACCAGTATTTTACATCAAGCGACTGCCTACCTGACCTCCACAACCCAGTTACTGGGTAATACGATACCCCTTGGTAAGACTGGTTGTCAGACTTTCAGTCTCCTAACCACCAGTAACGGCAGACAAAGATCTACAAATGGCTCAACGTGCTTTCCGAGGCACGAAGGAGTTTCAGTATGTAATGGATTGTCACCCATCCTTGCATCTCGGCAAGCGTTGCTTAACATTGAAGATCGACCTGTGCGGCTGTTATTATTTAGCCACGAGCCCCTCTCATATGTTTTAAGAAGTATATGGGCTACAAAGTCCTCAAAACCCCGTTAATAACAAAACGCGACACTAAATTCATATTTTTCTATAAATAATCCCTTGCTGGGTCTAAAACAAAGAAGCAATATGTTATAGTAGCGAGCGTAATGGCCACTTCACACACACGAGTGCCGTGCGAGTGTTAGAAGTACCGTCGAGTACCACCCGAGGGCGAGAGCGGCTGCGGTTTTAAAAGGGACGGGGCGTTTGCATGTGTGGTGGTATCTTTATACTGTGACGCGGATTTGACAGGCTTGGTTATTTTTTGTTTTTAATTCTGTTAGGTTTCATGAAATCAAATGTATACTGCTGGAGTGTTTGTTGCGCCACTTATTCTTCCCAGCGAAAGCACTAGGAAGTGGTGAAGGGCGGGCGTTTTGGGGGGACTGTCCTATGTAATTTTGACGTTCGAAAAGTACTGATTCTCAGCCTAGTTAGAATAAATTACTTTTTATTTTGTGATGTCACTTTTAAAAGCACGAAAAATAAAAATATAAAAGTTCTCTTATAGTATTTCGATTTAATTTAGACACATTTTGTTACGTACAGAGACACACATACATAACTAACACCGTCTTCCCATGGGGGTAGGCAGATACTACAGATCGCCACCTGCTACGATTCTTACATACAAGGAGTATGTAAGGATTCGTTTACGATATGTAGTTGCTTCGTTTACGTTCACCGAAGACATGTGACAACTACCAACCCGCACTCGGCTTGCGTGGTGGTAACGGCCCACTCCCTCTCACAGAGAGGACGCCTGTGTTCCAGCAGTGGGGTCATTAAGGGCAGATTATAAGAAGAGCTAGAGTAACCATAGAGATCCCTTAGAAAGTTATCCTCTTTCCTATAAGCCATTTCCGAGAATGGCTGAAGCTGATAAACAAACACAAAAAGTTGCCCTATTAAATGACTTTTCTCTTTAACCCAAAAAAAACCGGTCAAATGCGAGTAGGACTTGTACACCGAGGGTTCCGTATAATGCATGTAACTACAAATTTACGGTTTTCGGACTTTTTCCTCTACTTGTGCTACATGACATTGCTTCTTGCCAAATTTTATGATTCTAGGTCGACGGGAAGTACCCTATAGGTTTTGATTCCGGAACATAAACGCCCGTATCTTTTGATTGCGTTGACTTAGAAGTTTGATTTTTTCACTACTTCAAGAAATTACAGTCCTGAGTATTTCATATTAATTTCAACTTGATAACTCTACGCCTTCCTGAGAAAAGGGGTCTTGACAGACGAGCAGACAGACGGACAACGAAGTGATCTTATAAGGGATCAGTTTTTCCTTTTAAGGTACGGAACCCTAAAAATATTATCTTTATTACTATTTATAGATGTTGACTCATGAAATGCGGAAGAAAAACAAGGAAAATTGGCAGAAATATCAATCAAATTGATTCTTTGTTGCAAGGGCGGGAACCAAATAATGGGATTCATCTAATTTGTTTTTGATTAAATACTGGTCTATTGGGCGAAGAGCTTTTTATTCATTGGCTCTGAACTCAAACTCAATTACTTTAAGCCTTTCTTTATTGATTTGAAGAGCTTTTGTACTTCGAAATTTATTTCAATTACGACGCACTTAGAAATCATCATAACCACCCTATAATATTCCCACCGCTGGGACACAGCACAAAGCAACAAAATTATCACATACAATTTGTCATATTTTGGCTGAAAGCATTCCAATAATTATGTCAATTAAAGTTAAGTTAAACGATTGATTATTTTAGTCGGACATCGCGTCGCATGACACATATGCGAAGCTTTAAATCGATGCGATCGGGCGGCTCGGTCACCAATATATACGTCAATACGTGTAAGTACAAGTATCTGGTGGGTCAGAGTGGGTGAAAAATCCAGACTGACGCTAGACTTGGTAATAATCCTCATTTTTTTTTTAAAGTGGTATATTACTAAATCTGGCGCTTGGTCTCTCTTCTGTCGTGACGGATTGCGTGAAGTCCCATCGGACTATGAGAGTGAAGGAAGAGAGTGCATCTGTATCTGCGAACACACTTGTGCACTATAATATAAATTCCATGCTGTAATAAACAAATAAATAAATAAATAATATCTCCCGCGCCATATGTCTCCGTTGTGATTGGCCGTCATGGCCGAAATACAGTTAGGTGGACTACTTTTAAGTGGCATCTCTGAGTGCGGCTGTAAGTACAGTAGTCCGCACAATAGTGGTAACATAATCAGTGTAAGCTGACCAGCTTACAATAACCGTACTCCGTATTATACCCGAGTCGCATTAGCGTGACAATAGCGGTCATTGAACCAACTACATTTTCTAGCTTTCGTTATTAAAAAAACTGAAATAATGACTGCTAAGGAGAATGCGTTTAGTTAGCCCACGAAAAAAAAATATTTACGTTTTTTGCAATTTCCAGAATAGTGTCAGTTTTTATGTTGATTAAAATATTATTCGCGACCGTAACAAATATGACTTTACATAATTATAATCTTAAAATAAATAGTAATAAGTTAGTTGATTTGAACACAAAAGACAATTTGGCAACTTTGCAAATGACAACCCTATTTACTTTCAGAGTTTTAACTTTTGAAGTTTGTGACAGTTTTAATCCTAACGGAATAAGTAGCTTTCTTCGAAAAATCTGCGAGTAATTTAATGTTTGATGTAAACTTAATATTTTTCAAATAATTAACCATTTACCTGTCTCGAAGGGAAAATGATTTAATTAATTTAATTTTTACTAGCTTATTCCCGCGACTTCGTCTGCGTGAAAGGAAATCATCCCCCGGGGTACAATTAACTCCCCTGGGGTAAATAACCCCCCGGGGTATAATTAGCCCCCGGGGTACAATTAACCTCCGGCTGATTTGAGATTGAAAATGCCAAAAATCATATTTTTATAACTAGTTTATAGTTAACATGCTCAGGATGTTAAATTCAATTAAAAGTTGGTATTTTTTTAATGTTATGCTTAAAACACTTGTTATAAAAATATGACTTGCTGGAATACGTAGTACAAAATGCTCAAGAAGTCAAACTCTCATCTGAAAATACTTTTTTATTCTGGCTTTTTAATTTTTTAACCGAGGAAAAAAATGGAGGAGGTTCTCAAGTCGACGCGTATATTAAATTTTTTTTTTAAGTATCACTACGCATAATTTTGTACAGAGTAGTCCGATTTTGATAATTCTTTTTTTATTGGAAAGTGTATTCAAAGTGTTTGGGTATAAAATGTTCGACACTTGAATGATGTCCATTCTGGTTTCCCTGACCAGCCCCGTCGCACCGCATCGCTCGCCCGGGCTATTACTTCGATTTCGCTTTTAGCGTTCTTTCTGAATTTTCTTTCTTTTTGCTCTGTTTCAAGGTTCTTAGCGCGATGTTAAATAGCCTATACCTTTTCTCGAGAATTGGGCTATTACATGGAAAAAGAATTTCTCGAATCTGACTGATTGTCTCAGAGATTAGCGCGTTCAAACAAACAGACAAACTCCAGCTTTATCTAAGCATAGATTGAACTGTTTATTTAGGTATTAACTATTTAACAAGGAACTAATCAAATCATGGGCCGGCAATATTAAGCCGTAGAACCGGCCACCGTTGAGGTAGACGTGTTCTTGAGTTGAGACCGCGAATTGGCAAACGTAAGGTAGGACGCCCTCAGGTTAGGTGGAGCGACGATCTTTGCAGGGTGGTGGTAGCAGCTGGATAAGAGTTGCCGAGAATAGAGCTGAATAGGAGAAGCATATGCCCAGCAGTCCTCTGCTGGACATAGGCCTTTGCAATTGCACGCCGACTGGTAATTTAGGCCATGGTGCCCAATATCAGCGGAGACTACCCATCGACGCAGGAGATATTATAGTGCTGGCGTGTGTGCACAGACACAGGTGCAATCTCTCTTCCTTCACTCTCATAGTCCTATGGGACGCTTGTCAAGCCGCTGGTCCTGCGCCTGATCTCTCTACGGTCGTGCCAACTGAGCCACCACTGTTCGACGCTCGTGAGGGAACCGGCATGTTCTAGAACCAAAAATTCGAAGACATGTGAAATCTACCAACCCGTACTGGGCCCGCGTGGTGGATTACGGCCCACTCCCTCTTACCGAGAGGATGCCTGTGTCCCAGCAGTGGGAACATTGTAGGCTGATGTATATCGATACCCACGTCTCACGACAATTTTCATACTTAGTTAGCTTAGTAAAACGATTAAAACCAAAACAAGTTTTAGTAAAGTATACCAAAATAACCACCCCCACATAGCCTAATAAACTATTTTACAAACCTAACCTATCCAAACATTCCGCACACGGTGACAGTAAATTCAAAATGGCCGACCTACTCGTCTAGACATAGCGGAATGCTGTCACTTGGCACCGCGCCATTAGTTACTTTTAAACTTTTTCACCACTTCACACATTTGCGGGTTACGTCATACTTCCCAGAAAATATGATTTAACTACATAGTCAGTTTTAGAAGTAAACCAATTGTTTTTTTGTGTGAAGCGTTTTGTCTGTGTGGTTTTCTTTTCTGGTGTGGAAACTAAGTATAGTACATGATGCATATCTGCCTAGTCTTTTTCCCAACAATGTTGGGGTCAGCTTTCAGTCTAACCGGATGCAGTTGAATACCAACATTTTACACGGAGCGACTGCCTATCTGACCTCCACAACCCAGTTACTGGGTAATACGATACCCGTTGGTAAGACTGGTTGTCAGACTTTCGAGCTTCTGACTACCCGTAACGACTGCCAAAGATCCACGAATGACAGCCGGAACATGCTTAAGGTGCTTTCCGAGGCACGGGTTTCTCGGTATGTAAACATGGTCACCCATGCACAGACCAACCGCGGCAAGCGTAGCTTAACCTGATCGATCGACCTGTGCGGCTGTTTTTATTTGCATATTAAGATAATATGGTTAGAAAAGTTTGGGACACATCCGAATGTCAAATCGGAATCGGTTCACAGCGAAAATGCTGCTAGCTAAATCAATCTAAGTATACATATTATGAAACTAGCTTCAGCACATGGCTTCGCCCGCGTGGATGTCGGAAAAAATCCCATGGGAACGAGCTACCGGGACAAAAAATATGTCCTTCTCCAGAATGCTATCTATCTCCTTGCCAAATTTTATCACAATTCGTTCAGTGGTTTAGGCGTAAAAAGTTACTTTCGAACTCATAATATTAGTATGGTTAGAGTCGCTTTTCGAGTCTGTCTGTGTGACCGCTTAGATCTTTTAAACTATACAATCGATTTTGATGCGATTTGCAACCATAATTTAGAACATTTATCCGGTTTAATACAGAAAGAAGAAAGAAAGAAAGAAAATACATTTATTTGGCACAAACTAAAAGACACACGATACACCAGATATATACATCAATCAATACAGCAATCATCTGCTCTCAAAACGGTGAAGGAAAACATCGTGAGAAAACCGGCATGTCCCAGAACCAAAAATTCGAAGACATGTGACATCTACTAACCCGCACTGGGTCCGCTTGGTGTATAACACCCCACTCCCTCTCAAAGAGAGGGCCTATGTCCCAGCAGTGGGAATACTAAAGGCTGATTATGTAATACATCAATATTTAAAAATTTGCACGTCAATCCCGATGTTTTGACATTTATATTCATTTATTTTTTTTTTTTTTTTTTTTTATTTATTTTTTTTTTTTTTTTTTTTTTTTTTTTTTTTTTTTTTTTTTTTTATTTGACATGTCGCCATTGCACCTATACAAAGCTGGGGTGGGTCGCCAGTAAATAAATAAAAGAAAAATCAATGTTGAACTATTGGGAGATGTCAGTTCTGCAGTTACCGTTTTCGGGCTGATTAAATAGTACGGTTAACCGCACGTTACTAATACAGTACTTACCACATGAACTACGAATCTCGCCCTTAATGCTCCCAAATAAAGGGGCTGTCAAAGTTCAATGGTGACTTGCGGTTGACTCACCACTTTGTGGTGCGTGGTCGAAATCGGAACTAACGCAGCCATCTTGTTTTTTGAATACATTTCAAGTGACACTTCACAAAACAATTGCACAAATGTTAACCAACAGCGCCCCCCTGTCAACGTCATTCGAACGGTCGGTCGGTCGGTCGCTCGGTTTCGAACGGGGTTCGGTTCGATTTTGTGTCTAATCGTATGCTGCACTGGTTGACGTCATCACGTCAACGCCGGCTGTCGCTGAAAACCAGCGCTGGGGCTCTGTCTCGTATAGGGTCTTAGCATTATGCTGAGCGATGGCCGTTTTGCGTGGATGTGACGCATGTTTTCTCCCAACTTATTTGCCGCAAATAAATGCATTTTCTTTCTTTTCTTTCTATTCGAGTGCAAAAAAAAGATTCATTGTACAGTCCGTGCACAATTATTTTACAGTGATCTTTATGCTCATTCTAATAAAGTTGCTAGTGGGTTGCTGCCACTGAGAATTCTGTCAAAATCACAATGATCTTTATTCTCGATAAAATAAGGTAGCTGTTGGGTTGCTGCCAGTGAGTATTCTGTCAAAATAATTGTGATCTTTATTCTCATTACAATAAAGTTGCTCTTAGGTTGCTGCTGTCAGAGGTAAAATAACTGTTTACGGACTGTCAGCACTATGACATCGTCAGTTAAAGGAAACAAATAATCTACTAGGCATATTCACCCATCTTCCATTACTTCTTTTGTCTTCGCTAAAGAAAAAAGAAAAGCCGGGCATTTCTGCCTCCCCAGCAAGCCCCCCCCCCTCCCTCTAAGTCATAACGCCCACAGATTATGCGTAACGACGTCCTATAAACAGTCTGAGAGCTATCAAAAGAAGTCATTTCTAAATATAAAATGATATAAATCACAAACTTCTCTGTCTACGACTTTTGTTCATGTGTGGGGATTTCTGCCCTAAATATATTATAATATCTATGGTTACTCTTTTTTGTTTGTCTATGTGACCGCGTTGGTCTTTTATAACACGTGACGGTTGATTTTAATGCGGTTTTCGCCAATATTGAAAGAATTTATTCCAGTTTTTTTTATCTGAACTAATGTTAGGTATTAAAAAAAATGTATGTTTGTTTGTTACGCTTTGGATTTGGATGAAATTTGGCACATAGCTATTGAAACAACGTACCTATTGAAAATCGTAATTTTGTTACCTAACTGTACAACATTTGGTGAATTGAGAATCTGGTATGTAGAGAGCCTAATAATTTAAGAATCTGGTGAATGGAGAATCCAGTGTGTTGAGAATCTGGTCAATTCAGAATCCGGTAAATCGAGAACCAGGTATATTGCGAATCTGGTGAACTGCTCATGAGCGAAGATACACAACACATGCAGAATACTTTTTAACCCGATATTATACAGACTCCGGACCCATGTTGGCCGAAGCAAGGAAAACCAGCTCAGATTCATAGCCGAATCCGCTTTGGGTTGTAAATGTGGTGCTGTTCCACAAACGATGGGACACTTATTATCGTATCCTGCGTGTCCTGTCAGCTGCACGTTACAGGAACTGATGGACTCTGGTGATGACGCCAAACAAGTAGACGAACTCTGGGCCGAGTCCACTTAGATTGCTATCGACACGCTATGATGAAGAACCCGATATTCTCACGAGATCAAGATTCATGGGGGTGAAACCGCGGGGTGTAGCTAGTATTTTGTATTATATAAAACTTAAACATAAAAGAAATCTCGATGTTTTGTCAAGTCGTAAGAACAGTGAGGAGCAGGAACGGGTCGCTAGTTTTCAAATATATGTAGACTAAAATAAATCACAAACTTCTGTCTACGGCTTTGTTCACGTGTAGTTATGGTCTAGTTATAAAGACAATGGACAATTCTGTATGGAAAGTGGACCAAGAACGTACAGTGATGTAGTTAATATATTTACAAGGGACATGTATGTACGATTATTTTTTATTGTAACGATATTAAACTAGGACTTGGCAGTTTTGAGATAAATGATACTTCAAAATGCGGCCAAGTGCAAGTCCGACTTGCACACGAAGATTTCGTACACACGGCTACACATCAAGCTATATATTTCCAGTTTCAGCTGACTTCGCATTGTGTAGGTTTTTCGTACAATCTGAAGTCAGTTTATACTGGTTACGTATTGCTTGATGTGTAGCCGTGCGTACCACCAGGTCAAAAACGCCGAAAAAATACGTTTCTTGTTGTAATTAAAAATAAAGGGGGTCTCCCTTTATTTTTAATTAACTCTATTTTATTTTTGTTATTTGATGTTATAGCGGCAATAGAAATGCACAATCTGTGAAAATTTCAACTGTGTACCTATTATAATGGTTCATGAGATACCTACAGCCCTGTGACAGTCAGTCGGACGGACGGACAGCGAAGGCTTAGTAATAGGGTTCCGTTATACGGAACCCTAAAAAATAATAATTGGCTACCCATGAAAGAAAATGCTGAAAATAGTAATATCCTTTGATTTGTAAAATTTTCCATATGAACCTTGAACCTTAATGCTTTGGCGATAAAGTTGAAAATCTATTAAAAAAAATTGACAGATTGATTTGTACCTAATATGAAAAGGTTATTTTGCTAAATAACCTTTTGGAGCCGTAATCCAGAATGTTATTAAAAAATACTTTGGTGACTTTATAATATCCAACTTTATATTTTACCAAAATATTTCGTGATCTATTTAAAGGATACCACTTCAAAAGCACTTCAACTCTGGATGAGGTAATTACCATAATGATAAATAAAATATGAGGTATCGTCTAAGATATCGTAACTGCCTGACTTAGTGCCTATGTGATATAATGGGGCCTAGAGTTCTGAAATACAGGCCAAGGCTTTGTTTAGACTCCTAAAGGCCAATCCCCATAATTAAAAACGTTCAAAATGTAGTCACAATCTCATTTCAGCGACAATCAATGTCAAAAACTTGTCAAAAATGTAGGGAAATTAGAGGTATTTTTGAAAGATTGAGACTGCGACCAGACTGTGACGTTCTTAAAATTACGAGAATTGCCCGTCTGATCTACCTCAAATTACTCTCAAAATACGGCAGGTATTTTGAACTTAATATAACTAAGAAAGAAAGAAAAAAGTTTATTTGGACACAGCAACTAATGTAATTCATAGTTATAAAATAAACATTATTCCAAATTTAGCCGATCACGTCGTAAAGATCAAAATAATAATTGACAAATCCGCAACCTCCATTAAAAACCAGGCATTAAAAAAAGCCTTGGGATTTTTGTTCAGATAAAACAGTCCAATCACCAAAATGACTTATGCTGTAATAAAAAAAAGCTCACAATTTCTTATGTTGAATGTCTTTTTATTCTTTTCTCTATCTTTCTTTCGATAATAAAACAGTCCACCTGTAAGTAAGTAAATTTTTTGATGATTAATTGCAATGCACTACAGATACCAGAAATCCTACCTATCATGCTCTCAATTAAACTCAAACTCAAATCTTTATTGCATTCCATATGTGTTACATAGATGGTATATAAAAGATAAAACATCAATATAGACCCTGTCGGGCGCAGCAACATTAAGGAGTGAGGAAGAGAGCTAAGCGGCAATTCAAACAATTAAATATTATTAGATGTGTTTAATTGGGTGTATAATTATGTATATATATTTAGTTTTGTGTATATAGGTATAGTATACTAGTTATTTTATGTATTGCGTAAGAATATGCAGGTAATTATTATGTAATTCATAAAAGTGTTTTCATTATTATTAAATTATGTTAATATTTATGTATTCATATTTTCATATGTTAGATTTTCTATATTATATATTTCATAATGTTTGGTATTTACGAGATATATTGATCATTTTATTTTTCAGCAAGTACAAGCTCCTCCCCCTTAGCTCTAGAAGGTGTTACCTCGAAGCCAAAGTACTATATAAAATTGTCAGAAACAAGTTTAACTGTACAAATCTGAACAGTATGATTTGCTATGCTGTACCTCGAACCATTTACAGGCGGCAGGTACGCGCAGGTTCCCTTTTCGCTTTGAACACTTGCCGAACTATCTCAGGCCTGCGCTCACCTGTCCGCCGTATGGTCGACACAATATACAACAGTACTTTTGTAAACATAGATATCTTCAATCGCACAATAAGTAAATTTAAAAGCCACATTCGCCATTCCCTATTAGATAGCACCACAAGTGCTCCTTATTATATTAATGTTGTATAATTTTGTTATCTTTTTACTTTAATTTTGAACAAATTCTTCTTAATTTTTTATACTCGTATATTTCTTATACATATTTTTTTTCTTTCTGTTTTTAGTCTTTATTTATCTTTTTTTTTCTTTTTATCATTTAACTTTTAATTAAGTATTTGCCACATGTACTGCTATTAATGTTCCTAGCGATTAGCTCTTTTTGTCTTAAACTTCTATGCCTACTTGTGGACAGCGTTATGGGTTACTTTATAACCAAATTGCTATTTTGTTAAACTAGTTGTAAGTCCTTATAATGTAACTGTTTGCTGTTCCTCTAAATAAAAAATAATCAGTTGCAATCTATTGTAATTTGTAGTCATATTTTCATTGCCTTTATTTGCATTGGGAAGACGATCAATTTACGCATCAATGTGTATCAATCACGTAAAAATTTACAGTTGTGATTGATCGTTTCCCTTCGGACCCTTAAGACCATACCCATGTTGAAGCTCTCACAAACTACGCTTCGGTACCATAAGATACCACGCTCATCGTCACTTCCATTTACTCACAATCTGTACAAACAATTTTGTTATTACGCGGTGTGATCGTAAATTTTTATAAATTTTGATATATAATAACAATTTTTATGGTATTTTCGATAATTTACGGTTGTCGATACCGTCTCGTCATTTACGGTTGGGACTCGGTAATTTTTAATTTATCGTTATAGTATAAGGGCTTTTTTGTGGTTATAATAATTGTGATTTATAATGTGGTATGGTGCTTTTTAATGCTGTAAAGGTGGGGTTAATGTTCCATTTGGTAAATGGTTTTGCAGTAAAATGATTTTAAAATGCTTACACAAAATGGCGCTGACGACACGAACATTTTTATTTTCTTCAACCTGCACTTTTTTTTCTGGGTTCATGTTATCTTGGGGTGGAATGAAAGTGGACTGTATTAAATACATACATAAATAATGTTCCCACTGCTGGGACACAGGCCTTATCCACCACGCGGGCCCAGTGCGGGTTGGTAGATGTCACATGACTTCGATTTTTTTTGGTTCTAGAACATGCCGGTTTCCTCACGATGTTTTCCTTCACCGTTTAGAAAGCAGTGGTAATGTAATAATTTACACAAAGTAAAGCGTCTGTCTGGGTTCGAAACTACGTCCTACAACTCGTAAATCGTGGCCGTTAGTTACCCAGTGGGCCACCACTGCTCTCGTAGTTAATATAAGAATTCATTTTTACAATTAGCCGTGACAAACTACGGTTTATTCGCCGTGTTAAGCAAGGTTGTCAGTGTTGTATGGATCAGTATGGAAGCTTGTTGATGGACACGTTTTTTTCTACGGCCCGGTTTATACGCCGTAAAGAAACCGTGCCGAGTACAAAGAGCCTCATCATCATCAGCCTAGAGCAGCCCACTGCTGGACATAGGCCTCTCCTATTGCACGCCATTCAACTCGATTTTCGGCAACTCTCATCCAGCTGCTACCAGCCATGCTGCGAAGATCGTCGCTCTACCTAGCCTGAGTGCGTCCCACCTTACGTTTACCGATTCGCGGTGTCCACTCAAGAACACGTCCACCCCAATGGTCATCGGTTCTACGGCTAATATGGCCGGCCCATTGCCACTTTACCTTTTTTCTACGGAGCGGTGTGTACGCCGTACCGTAAAGATACCGTGCCGAGTACAAAGAGCCTAATTCTGTGAAAATCCATTTAGATATCTCGAAGAATTCGTTCTCGTCTTCTAAGAAAGATTACATTAATATAATATGACAAAAATGTTCAAATATACACCACTGAATTGCCTACTCATTGAAATCTTTTGAAGTACCTCTCCACTTAATTCTTCTTATAATTAAGTTAAATTATCCACTTACAAAAAATAATGTATCATTTTCATAATTTATTTTTTCAGCTTTTTTTTAGGGTCCGGTAGGTTACCGAGAACCCTTTTTCCAAGCCTACATTGTTTGTTCGTCTGTCTGTCTGTCACATAGGGCTGGGCTGTGTTGGCATATATCTCAGTAACCGTAAAAAGGAGTAAGTTGAAAATTTCACATAATACGTATTAAAAATCCTCCGCTATCACGTAAAATGCCTCGTGGCTAAGTAACAATAGCCGCACGTATAGATGGATCAGGTTAAGCTACGCTTGACGCGGTTGGTCCGTGGATGGGTGACCATCTTTACATACACCCTCCTTGCTTCGGAAAGCACGTTAAGCTGTTGGTCCCGGCTGTCATTCGTGCATCTTTGACAGTCGTTACGGGTCATCAGAAACCCGAAAGTTTGACAACCAGTCTTACCAAAGGGTATCGTATTATCCTGTAACTGGGTTGTGGTGGTCAGATAGGCAGTCACTCCATGTAAAATATTGATATTCAGCTGCATCCGGTTAGACAGGAAGCCCCAACATAGTCTGGAAAAGGCTAGGCAGATCATCTCTATCTCGTCAAATCTATACTAATAATAAAACTGAAGAGTTTTTTTGTTTGTTTGAACGCGCTAATCAGTGGACTTACCAGTCGAATTTGATTTTTTTTTTGCATTTGATAGCCCGAGGAAGACTATAGGTAATTTAACATCACGCTAAGACTTTTGGGAGCTAAGCAAAGTAAAAAAAATGCAGAAAGAACGGCAGGCAATGCGATGCGATGGAGTGGGTCAGCGACATATCACGCGAACGATGTTGCGGGCAGAAGCTAGTAACAAATAAAGGCACTTAAACAACAATATTTTGGTTGTATAGATTGGCGGAACCCTCAGTGCGCGACTCCGATTCCCTCTTGGCCAGTTTTTTAATACCACCTTTTATTACCAAAAACGAAATACCGAGGTTGACCATAACCAAAATTACGGAACACCACGCCAATTTCTGACAACCTTATTACTTAATAGATTCATAGATATTAAAAAAAGGTCGGAACATAAAAAAATACCACCGGAGTTGTCTCGTAAACCGAGAAATGAAGATGGCTGTATTAGGCTGCTGCTCACGTATCTACTTTATCTGTGGGAAGCGAGATTTACAGCCGTCGATCGCGACTTAACGTCCGTGTGGAGACGGCCTAAGGGTGCACGCAGTGTAGTGAAATCAGTAAGACAAGTTGTTGTACTGTTAAAAATTAAAAAGTGTTGTCGTGGGCCAGTGCTACAAAACACTGGGCTAACGCCTAATCAAAAACTTAGCGTTTTCAATAATGTTTATTAATCTAGAATAAATTAAAATGAAATGCTGTTCTCGCAAATAAGCGTTGGAAGCGCATCACTTGAGAATGGCTGACCGTAACAACTATTTTTTTTTTTTTAAATGTTTGTGATCCGATGTTGTATGATCTTCTGTATTTAACAGAAGATCATACAACATCGGATCACTTTTCAATTTATTTTGGAAATATTTACGTAAGCTAATCTTCGGTTTCTATTATAAAAAGCCCTTCTGTTACATGTGTTAAACTATGATTATACTTGTCTATGCTGACGATTTATAGTCATTGTAGTTGCGGACAAACATTTTAAAATAAAAAATAGTCGTGAGTTTTAATGGAAAAAAGATTGTGGCCAGTGTAAAATCTCTGTAATGTTTTAGCAGTAAAGTTTTTTATTATTTTAATTTAATTACTTAAAGATTCCCGAAAAGTGTTCAAATTGAACTAAAACTGAACGTGATTTTTTTGTATGAATTTTTGCAAATTGGACAGTTCAACGTCTGTAGGGTCAGCGTAAATAATATTTCATACCTTACTATCCTTATCCCATAAACACACAACCAATAAAAACACAAGTACTAAAATAAATAGTAACACAATAAAAATGTTAGCTTACTGTTGTTTCTACACTGTGTAAGACAGTCACAGTTTTACTGTTGGGCTATAAAATCGAATTAGAGTACAAGAGAACTATAAAGTAGCACGATTGTTTAGCAGGCTTGAAGTAAAGCCCGGCTTATGTTTACTTACGTAGTTACAAGGAAATAGAGGTAGCAGTTTTTTTTAATTTTTAGAGGCAGGTACTGCACTTCCATGAAGATATTCCGGGCAGTAAAGGCCAACCTGAGGGTCTAGAAGAGTGAAAATCGCTTTCGAAGCGTCTCGTATTTCTAACGACTTTCTACAGGATTGACATAAGCTTTTCGGTAGCATATGTCAGTCCAATACGTTTTTAACTTTCTCATCATCGTTGTCGCTGACAGAATGTTGTCTAGACCCTCTGAGGTCCTCTGTCTCTGAATTTGGCGTGAGTTGCAGTATTTTAAGTGCTTCGGAGGCCTCATTCACCTAAGATGTTGGCTAATGGCAAAAAGCCTGTACGAAACGATACTTCTCAGAGAGGCCCTAAGTTATAGGAATGCAATGAAGCTGGCTATACAACGAATGGCTAGCTGGCTACGACATGAAGTTATGAAAATGAAAAATGGATCAGAAAAGAAACCTTTGGAAGGCAATTTGTAGTGCCACTTACAAATTGAGTGCTTTGATTTGATCATTTGAATACGCCTGAAATTCAATTTTTTTATTACCTTTAATGATGTTTTTCATTTTACAATTGAGGTTCATTTTGTAACCCGATTTTCGTTGATGATTTTTAGTTATAATTTTATAATGTCGTTAAAAAAATATTTGTTGTAAAAAGTCGTCAGATATAATATACTTATATACACATATATACTTTATAATATATATCTGACGACTTTTTACATTTGTTGTAAAAAGTCGTCAGATAATTGAAAAATTATCATCAATTTTTTGTTGTTAGAGCTGAAACCTACTAAATACAGTTGAAATGTGTTACTAATTCCCTTTAGTTAGTGATACACACATTTGTGCAAGCAAGCGTAGAGTGGAAAGCCTCCCAGCTAGATGGACCGACGACCTTAAATAGGTGGGTGCGACAGATTGGATGAGGAGTGCGGAGGCCGAAGTGTTGTGGCGCAGCCTGGGAGAGCCCTATGCCCAGCAGTGGACTGAGATAGACTGAGTCGATTCATTTTAACCTGAATAGGTCTGTTTACATTTTCATCACATACTTTTGGAAAAGACAATAGCTCTAGTTTCTTATAATACATAGTTCACCACCCGACTACTTAGCCTCATATTTCTGTCGAACCATAAACATGAGTCTAGCTTATTACTTGATAAATTCAATACATAAACATGCTGTTTTCCTTTAAAAGCTGGAGAAGTTCCAACATCTTTTAAAGTGGCATCTTTAAAAACGCTTGCTTGCAGTTGAAAGTTATTGTTTCCTAATAATGGATGCGTTAGTCGCTTTAACGGTGGTTTACGGATATAATAAATATTGTAAACTAGCCAATTCGTCTGTATGCGAAGTACAATCGGTAAAGGGGGTGTAAAAATGAAATCTTTTCTCGACACTACACCTTATAAAGAACATATATTTCTATGTGTGAAAATGGTTGAGCTGAATGGTACTGATCCATACGTCCTGTGCGTGAACGGGCGCTGTCAGTAGGGACTGGTCATATCCTAGCTGCCAGGCTTACTTTAATTTCTAAATTATTGTTTTCATTTTTATCTTTTTTATTACGGAAGCTTTTATTTATCGTGCACGTCTTTCTGCATCGTTCTCACATGGTTAATTTCAACACGAATGATGTAATCAAGTATTTTGTAACAATTATCTGATTTAAGAGAGTGTCCGTGGAGTTTCTTGCCCGTTCTTCTCCATACGCTACGCTTTGGAATGGGCAACTAGCTTCATCTTTCTGACTGAGCGACCCTTTAACAATTCAAAAGTGCCTGTAAATGGTTTAGTTGAATTAAATGGTTTGAGTTTGCATCGTTCTCACATGTATAATTTGATTATGGTAAAACTTTTCCAAACTCGGATGAGTGTACCCATTTTCATTCTCTTCGCTTGTTTCATAAAAAATTCTGGTCACGAAAAAAACATCCATTTCTACCTGCGAACAATTTCAACGGAACGAAATTTCGTGCCCTCGAAGTTCAAAGAGCAATCACGCCCCAAACTACGTCATCGAAACCGCGTTTTAAAACTTTTAAAAACCGAACACGAAACGGCGTACTCGAATCCGAAACGGCGTTTTGTTTGACTCCTATAAAAATGTAAAAGCGCGTTTCATTTCATTTGGCGCTCAAAATAACTGTTTACTCGCAAAGAGGCTTTTGAAAGTTTAAAAAATAACTTTCTGAGGCAATTTAGAGGTACGCGGAAACTCTAACAGGCAATTTGTGACATACAGACGGTAAGGATGGCGAGTTTTCTTTCCGAAATGCGGGTTAGCGTTTTAAGTGTCCATTTGGGATTAATAAAGACTTATCCTGTTCTATTAAAAACTTAGGTTTACGTAATAGTTTTTAACTTCAATGGCTTTTCTTACTTTTTAATTGTTCAATTGTCACATCACACCTGTAATTCCCGAAAGGTTAGGCAGAGGTGTACCATATATATATATATTTTTTTTAAAAACAACGTTCGCCACACTAGGAATTTCTCCTGTATCGTGGGTGCGTTTACAAACATTTAAACTCACATAAACAAACAGCTAGACCCGGAACAACTAATTGTAGGCCATACAAATATTTGTTCCGTGCGGGAATCGAACCCGCGACACGCAGCGCAGCAGTCAATCGCTTAACCACTGCGCCAATCGTGCCGTCAAACCATTGTACACCCACATAATAATAGGGGTTAAAGTATGAAATTGCCGTTTCATGGTAATAGGTACTACGAATTGACATAGAACCTTCATGGTTTGATATTTTTGAGTGAAACTTTTTTCACATGGTACCTATGAAGTTCTTCTTTTAAAAAATGTGCAACATTTGCTTATCGACTTTCAGTTGTTTTTTTTATTCAGCTTAGACATGAAAGATGGATACTTCGAAAATTCGAGTTATTTTTGAATACGAGTTCCGACGCGGAACTAACGCGGCAGAAACAGATTGCAATATCAATGTTGCGTTTGGAGAGGGGACTGCTAATGAACGCACCGTGCGATTTTGGTTTAAACGCTTTCGTGATGAAAAAGCAAAGCTTAACAATTAAAAGGTAATGGTAACTGTTTGGTGGTCTCAGCATGGTGTTATTCACTATAGCTTTCTCCGATCTGGTCAAGCAATAACGGGAGAGGTCTACTGTGCTGAACTCCGAACAATGATAGCAAAACTAGCAGTGAAACAGCCCCGACTCATGAATCGATCTTCACCATTATTGCTCCATGATAACGCGAGACCTCATACAGCACGAGAAACCGTTTTAACTATACAGGAACTGGAATTAGAAACCATTCGTCACCCTCCGTATTCGCAAGACCTTGCTCCAACGGACTACCATTTTTTTCGTGATTTGGACAATTTTCTACGTGATAAAAAGTTTTCTTCTCAGAAGGCAGTACAAAATGCTTTCACACAGTTTGTCGAATCTAGATCACGAGAGCTCTATCGCAAAGGCATAAATGACCTTTCTATTAGATGGCAGCAATGTATAGATAATAATGGTAATGAATTTGATCAAATAAATATGTTAAATAAAAAAAAACGCTTTTTAAATTTTCAGTACAAATCGGCAATTTCATACTTTAACCCCTAATATATATATATTCCAGTTATGTTTAAATCCCATGTAATATGGGGCGAGCCTAATGCCATCAACCATTTACAAATCCAGACTCCGCGCTGCTACTGACAAATTCCACTTTATTATCATTAACACTTTACCCGGCGTTCAAATTGAACCCAGGACCTCTTGCTCAGCAGTATCTTTACACCAAACACACAACCAATGACAAAATCACAATCAAAGGCATCTACATACCGATACCGTGACCTCGTCGACGAGTTCGAGATGCTGGTACTCGGTGAAAGCGCTATCATCATAGGTGACTCGAACCTACGCATGAGACAACTTAAGTACACCAGAGACGGGGGCGTGGGTATTGTACTCCGCAACGCAATCCAACGCGGCTCCGTCAGACTCCTTAAGACAGGTCAACCATCTCGGCCTACGAGTCCAGGAAACAGTATACTCGACACAGCAATCGTGAACCATGATCACGCACTATTGGAATTTAAGTGCCAGCAGAGGGAGTGCATTTCCTCAGACCACCTCCCGTGGACATTGGGTGTAATAATCGATTGTGACTACGAACAACCGATGAGTCGCGATTTCACACCAATAAAAGGTACTCGAAAAGGCAGACAAGCTATCGGAGAGCTGATTGCTAACAACATGAACTGCACGCAACAACATCGTAAAGATGATCGAGAAATATCTGAGCAACAGGACAATACGAGGTAGCTTCAGAACCACTTTGGGAACGGAGCCGCGTGTGCCACACGGGGTGCCCGAGGGATCGATACTCGGTCCGGCGATCTTCAACCTCTATGTGGCTGACTTACCAAACGAAAAAATATCAGGCCAGATGCTGTCACAGTACGCCAACGACCTATGTATACTCAACGCAGCTGAAAGAACGGACCACGCTACGCGCCGAGCAGAGTGGGCCGCCATTGACATAATTGACTACTACAAAAAATGGGGCCTCAAATGCAATATCGATAAGACAGAATGCATAATGTTCTAACGCAAGAGACCAAGACTCAACAACTTAAACGCAGGGTATCGCAATTATGTGCAAATACGTGGCGAACACATTGCATTCAAACCAGAAATAAAATACCTCGGAGTTTGGCTAGACAAAAGGCTTTCTATGAAAAAGCATGCCAAGGAAAATATTGAAAAGGCCAAGAGAGTCAGAGGAGCGCTGTATCCAATCATCGGCTACCGCTCCGGGCTAAGTGTCGACGTCAAGCTACTTGTCATTTAAGCATGCTTACTGCCAGTGATAGACTACGAAGTAATACAACTGCCACCGAGGTATTGTAAAACCAACCTGCTCAAGCTTGAGAGGCAGTATATAATAGCATTGAAGAGTGGTACACAGTTACCCAGACGCACTGACACCGATCTACTCTGGGAAATCTTGCAACAAGACCCGTGGCACATTCGTGCGCATGATCTCCACGGCGACATGATAGAACGTCTCAAATATTTGTCGATCGAGGGGCTAAACGTACACGTACACGCGCTATGGACAACACAATCCCTTTTTTTTCGCAACTAGAGTAGGTAAAATTGAGTACATTAAAAAAAAAGATAGGGACAAGCCGCTCTTCAAACGACTGGCCCCCTTCCGACAGCGTAGGCTCTGACTGTAGAATCACTCAGTAAAGTAATAAGCGGCTTGCCCTTGGGCTAATCCCCACTGCTTTATCGTTATCCTCACGTTAAATTATATAACTACTAGTAATAGAAGAAACTACCAGGATAGGTTTCAAAAGCTCCTACTTTACGGACAAAATGAAACACGGAATTGTAAAATGAGATTTTTAAGTGATATGTAATAATAAAACTAGAGAAATAAATTAAATTCTGATTCGGATTCTGATTCTCAGCAGTAACTTTTACGACCACTAGACCAAATGAGAAAACGAGGCTTATTTTTTTATCGTTTAATTAAAACTTTTCTTCTTTCTCGTCGTACATAATTAGTCGAATTCTTTGATAAAAAATAAATAGTTTTTCTAGCGTTACTCAACGCTTCTGTTTGATCCAAAACGACGAATACTTTGTTCAATTAAAATACCAAACGGAATCAATCCATCACAGAGGTAAAAGATATTTATTTAATATAAATATAACTGGAATGTCTATGATTTCAAAACGTACCCGTTCCACATTCAATCACCTTTGAGTTTATTTACCCGTTCTTTACAAGACAGGAATGATGAATGAAGTCTTCCTCAGAGCAATTATTTTAAAATTCTGAATCATCTTCAATCCGACTGATATCGTCAAGATTCATTTCACCCAAAATCAGTAGGAAGATTCAAGTGATGGCCACGGCATTCAAAGTTTTCATATTGTTTTTATTACATTTAATGTTTGGTCTCATGGTCGCAAGCGTGACTGCTGAGCAGGTAGGTCTAGCAAAGTGATATTGAGTTTTTCCATTAGAAATTTCTCAGTAACAGCGCGGAGTTTGGAAGTTGGCGATATGATACGCCCGTGCCTCGGAAAGCACGTTAAGCCGATGGTCCTGCGCCTGATCTCTCCGGTCGTGTCGGATTGCCATCCCATCGGACTTTGAGAGTGACTGTACCTGTGCAGCACACGCACACACTTGTGCAATGTGCATAATAATATCTCCCGAGATGGCTAGTCTCTGCTGAAATTGGCCACCATTGCCGAAATTCGGTTTGGAGGACTATTATTACAGCTAAAACGCTAAGAATTCAAGATGAATCGACCATTTTGCTTCTGTATGCACCAGCTTATTAGACCGCTATTTACCGACAAAAAACTGGTTGAAATGATTGTTAAAGATTATAATTAGTATCTAAAAAATGGCGAAGGAAAACATCGTGAAGAAACCGGCATGTCCTAGAACCAAAAATTCGAAGACATGTGATATCTACCAGCAAGCATTGGATCCGCGTGGTGGATTACGGTCCACTCTCTCACACTGAGAGGAGGCCTGTGTCCCAGCAGTAGGAACATTATAGGCTGATTGTGCTATGCTATTAAAAGTAGTTACACGCGGGTACGAATGTATTCCTTCGAACCCGCGTCTACCTGCGATATTTCGCATGTTGCTCCACATTCATCACAACGAACAAAACCTTTTGAGTTAGTGTAGTGTGAAAAAGTGTAGAAATAATATTGACAATGACACACATGTAACACATGAACAAAGTGCTTATATCATCATAATTATCAGACTCTAAGAAAGTGGAACGGACTTGTGTAAAGTACAATCAACACTATTTTAATTTTAAAATAATTATAACGTAAAAAATTAAGTTAGATTTAAATTGCTTATTAGTCTTTTAGGCTAGATTGTAATGAATTATTAAGAAGCTGGTTATTTTTAATCCTACTTAATTATCATAAACGCGAAAGTTTGTATGAATGGATGGATGGATGGACGTTTGTTACTCTTTCACGCAAAAACTACTGAACAAATTTGGGTGAAAGGCACACAAATAGTTTATAACCAGGAGTAACACATAGAATACTATTTATCTCGATATTCCCACGGGATCGAAATTTACGCGGGTAAAACCGCGGGGCGCAGCTAGCAAAGGATAAAAATAAAAATGTTGCTCAACAAATACCTGAACCGTGTGTCACTAATCGAGACAGTTTCAGTGCTTTAGTACAAGTAAAGTTCTCGAGTTAAATTCACGGTCAAAGAGAATTTGTCGCGACAGAAAATGTTTGGCAAAATATAATTTACATATTATACATCCGAATTCTAGTTTTATTTTCATATTTTCTAGAATTGTGAGTTGAGGAGAGAGTTGAGGGACCCCTGTCTAGATAATAACAGCCACACAGGTCGATCGATCAGGTTAAGCAGCGCTTGCCGCGGTTGGTCTGTGGTTGGGTGATCGGTATGTAACCGGATGCAGCTGAATACCAGTACTTCACATGGAGCGACTACCAATCTGACCTCCACAACCCATTAACTGGGTAAAACGATACCCCTTGGTAAGACTGGTTATCAGATTTCGATACTTTTGACTACCCTTAACCCGGGTAGGGTTAAGGGTAGTCAAAAGTATCGAAATCTATATTTAGTCTGTCAAAGATCCAAGAATGACAGATTTCCGAAACAGACAGAGGTAGGAACAGCAGAGGTATGTAAAGATGGTCACTCATGCACGAGCCGACAAGCTTTGCTTAACTTTAAAGATCAACCCGTGCAGCTGTAATTACTCACGAGCCCCTCCATAAAAGTAATACCCACTAATTAAGTTAATTTTCCTCCAAAATAACTTCCTCATTGCCACATTTGCTGGCAAGCTGTTCAAGCTTCAACCATTATGAATATTGTTATGAGCTCAAAATTGCTTTAAAATGAAGCTGGATACTCTAACGAAAGTCGGTGAGGCGTTTCCAGCTCATTTGCTAGTTGAAAACGAAGACCTAGTTACTGGGTGAATGTGAATAAAAAAATAGTATGAAATGTGTGTTTTTTGGCGTGGTTAGCGGAGATAATTTTATTCTGCATTAGCTGGACTATTCGAGTGGAATGTTCTTAGTTTTATGCATGGTTTGTTTGTTATAAAATGTATGTTTTTGCTAACCGAATCGCATGCTTAATGGAATACTGACTTAACTCAAAAAAGACGATTTTTGGGAAATGGCAAAAGATCTGGCTATGAGGACTTATCCTACTTGTTGATGCATAAAAATAAAACTGATTTAACTATATTAATCATGAATGCTTGTCGTGTAGCGACAAGTAACTAAACTTATAAAGCTAAAATGAAATTAAAGAAAGGGAGGTAGAAACAAATAAAAGAAAAATTTCTATCAAATTAAAAGATGAAGATGGACTGAGAGAGGTGTGTAGTTTGTGGAGGTGGGGTGTGTGGATGACGATGCGTGATAGGTGGGCTGAGGAGGCTGAGGTGGAGATCCAGATGGAGGGAGGTAGACGCGAGGCAGGTGCCGGCGACAGATGCAGGTACAGATGAGGGCAGATCGCTGGTGCGTGTGCGGCACGGAGGACACTCGTAGGAGGGCCCACGCAGCAGGGCAGGCTGCAGCACGGCAGCAGGAGCCGGCGCAGGTACAGGTATATATGAAGTGCAGGCGGAGGACACCCGTTGGAGGGTCCACGCAGCAAGGCAGGACGCAGCTCGACAGCAAGAGAGAGAGGCACGACAGAGACGCTGTCAGCCCGCCAGGTGAGGCGGCCCTCGGATGAGGCGCGGCCCAATAGTCACAGGAGCCCTTCACGGAGGACGGAGGACGGAGGCGTAGTAGGGTCCGACAGGTACCGGAGCGGAGAGGTACGCTGGGTATTCCCGGGATAGGTAGCCCTGGAGTATCAGGCTCTTTATTGTATCCGCTTTAGAGGCGAAACCCGAACTGATCCTTGGATTGCGTGGATCTATCATTATAGATCCACGCAATCCAAGGATCAGTTCGCAGAATAACCAAGGGCCAACAATAAATAAAAATCCTAATATAAATCAATATCCAAGGGTCAGCTCGTAGAATAACATCATGTAGAAAATATGAATTTGAGTTATGAAGATGGCCAGTAATTAAATATAATAAGTATTCATATCTAATTAGCTAAAAAGATACAGGCAGGTAAAAATTTGAAAGAAAGGTCGCCATGGCGACGTATTAAACGTCGTTGTCAAAGCTGTCATAATAAAATATATTATTAATAAAATACGATAAAATCTATAGTTATTTTGTATTAGAATGTGGGCGAAATTACTAACCCTTGGATGTCACTAAATCATCGTAGTGTCATCTTAAAGATGGAGCTGTGTCTGTGTACTGATTGTGGATAAAACGTGTCGTAATAAATAATCAGATCAGCGCCTAACGGTAACAGAATGCTTGTTCTGACCTGGAGGAATGAATGAAGATAACTGTGAGTATGTACAATATGTTACGTGCTTGTATTTTGAACGTCTATGATTAACTATTGATGAGATCTGAGTAAAAAAAAAACGGAAATCACATCTGACCTATCTACTAATGGGTCAGTGTTCCATTAAGCATGCGAAATGTAACTTTTTGTATGGTCACATTCATTGGGCTTCTTACGTTCTGAGTTGAGCTACACGATGACTTACTAACAAATGCTTACACTGACTGGACTGGTCCACCGACAAAAAGACTGGTCATGCCTAGTCTAAAAAGAAAATTGCTCGAAACGTCCGTTGCGTAATAAACAACTAAGTACAAGTCAGCGCATTAAGTTACACAAAACCATAATTTTCTTTCGACAAATCTCAGGTGCAAAGTTATTTAAATTTAATTTCAGTCGAGTGTAGTCATAATTTAGAGCTCGGAAATTAAATTTACGAGGCTGTAGCTGTCTAAGTAGCCGTGAAATGAGGTAAATGTCGTAACGAAGTTTTTGAGTATGAATGTGGATGGCTATTAGAGTAAGGTTGGACCAAAAAAACGATGGATGAACTGTGTGAAAGATGATCTGGCTAGATAAAAGTAGCCAAGGGCGAGTCGAACTCGCACATGAAGGGTTCCGTACCACAAAGCAAAAAACGCCGAAAAAAACACGTTTCTTGTATGGACATTGGACACCTCTTTTAATTTCAAACTGCATTTTATTTTTATAATTTTTTTTTATAGGAGCAATACACTGTAAAAAATTCAACTGTCTTATATAAATGTCCTTTGTTATATAGTCGACAATAATAAATGGCAGGACAGAAATGTCCTTTGTTATATCGTCGACAATAGTAAATGGCAGGACAGAAATGTCCTTTGTTATATCGTGGACAATAGTAAATGGCAGGACAGAAATGTCCTTTGTTATATCGTCGACAATAGTAAATGGCAGGACAGAAATGTCCTTTGTTATATCGCGGACAATAGTAAACGGCAGGACAGAAATGTCCTTTGTTATATAGTCGACAATAGTAAATGGCAGTACAGAAATGTCCTTTGTTATATAATCGACAATAATAAATGGCAGGACAGAAATGTCCTTTGCTATATCGTCGACAATAATAAATGGCAGGACAGAAATGTCCTTTGTTATATAGTCGACAATAATAAAAAAATATTCTTAATGGCTAATCGAAAACGGTAACCGAATACTTACCTAGCATTTTGCTTAATGTTCGTGAAACCGTTCCGCTCCCCACCCACGTCACAACCTAACCTACATTACATTTAAAATGCTCCTAGTCAAAACATTAACTTGATTTTCAACAGTAAACACACATTAAAATAGAGGTCGAAGCCGTTAGCCATCCATTGTACAAATCGACCTATTTGTAGAATTTCCAGTATTTCCTGAAAAATACTTTATTTTCCAGTTATTTTGGTAGATTTTCTAGAACTGCTCTTAGATTTGTGGACTTTCATTTTACAAAAGTTTTCGTGTGAAAACGACCTTTTGGTAATGCTTCACCGTACTTTTAGAAGCACTGCATTCCTTGTGCTACCTATTTTTGTCCGATTCCTATAACTAACCAGCCATTTTTAGTGTAAACTAACATTCCTGTACCTTCGGCAATCAAAAGCTTTAACGCCCCGTGGTTTCATCCGCATAAGTTAGGATACCTTTTATCCCGTGGGATAATCGGGATAAAAAGTATCCTAAGTGTTAATCCTGGTTATAAACTATCTGTGTGCCAAATTTCATCCAAGTCCGTTCAGTCGTTTTTGCGTGAAAAAGTAACAAACATCCATCCATCCATACAAACTTTTGCGTTTATAATATTAGTAGATTTTAAATTCATTAACCGTTATGGTAGCCCAGAGGTTTTTGAGCAAGCATATTCAAGGCTATTATTTACAATTTTCTAAAATTGCATCTTGGAGCAACCTCATCACCTCATCGTAACGTCATCACGTCAACGCCGGCTGCCGCTGAAAACCAGCGCTTGGGCTCTGTCTCGTATCTGTCTGAGCATTATGCTGAGCGATGGCCGTTTTGCGTGAATGTGACGCATGTTTTCCCCCAACTTGTTTTTTTTCGTGTTTATTTCCTTTTTTCATGCGTCATGTTTGCCGCAAATAAATGCATTTTCTTTCTTTCTTTCTTCTTTCTATACTTATAATAATGTAGCACAGGTGTCATTTATCGAGGTCACGGATCGGATTAATTTCTTTGATGTGATGTTATTATCGCATCAATGAAATTACAACGAATAACATGTAAAGGCGAATTGAAGGAGAGAGACCCGCCCTTTATAATTATTTTATGTTGTTATATTTTTTATGATTACTGGCCACTAGTCCTACATCATCTGCCTAGCCTTTTTCTAACTATGTTGGGGTCGGCTTCCAGTCTAACCGGATGCAGCTGAATAGCAGTATTTTACATGGAGCGACTGCCTATCTGACCTACACAATCCAGTTACAGAATAATACGATACCCCTTGGTAAGACTGGTTGTCAGACTATCGGGCTTCTGACGACCCGTAACCACTGTCAAAGATCCTCGAATGACAGCCGGGACCAACGGCATAACGTACTTGCCGAAGCACGGAGCGGTCTCGGTATTTAAAGATGGTCACCCATCCACAGACCAACCGCGGCCAGCTTAGCTTAAACTGATCGATCGACCTGTGCAGCTGTTATTACTTGGCCCAACTAGCCTTACCCGTGTTTTAAATAATGTCGCCGTTGTAGCGCTAAGTTGAGAAGCTGTTTTCATAGCAGGTAATTAGATAGTATTTTTTACATGAAACTTGAAGTGTTTGCAGAAATAATATCTCCAGAATCTTGTCAAAACAACACCGATGTAAACTTTGCGTACCTAACTCCGTTTTCTTAACTTATGAAAACTGTAGATACGCAAAAAAACTACCTACAATTTCAAGAAAAAAAAAACAGAAAGAAAATACGTTTATTTGCGGTAAACATGACGCATAAAAAGAACACAAACACAAAATATCAAGTAAGAAACAAACGAAAAAAAAATCAAAAAAATTCTTTGTCGTCATAAACATCAAAGAAAATAAGCTGATACAAAAATCTCATTACCGAATATTACACTTCGGCAAGTAATCAATCAATCCACGTCGCCCAAACCACACACTTCGACCATTATGAGCAAAGAAACAAAACATTATACTTAGCCCATTGTTACAAACTGTTGGGGAAATGATACAATGAACAGTATAGGTAAACGTTATACTTTAAATCATAAAAGGTTATTAAAAGGCGCACCCTGTGTAGTCAGCCCTGTCCAATGTCCAAACTTGCAGGCTTCGGTACACTTAAGGTAATTAATTGTACAAACGCCAGCAGGTTAAGCTACCCGAAACTGTAAAATTTTCCCAATCAACCTTGAACCTTAATGCTTTAGAGATAAAGTTGAAAATATGTACAGAAATTTGACAGATTGTAGTAGCTGGATGTGCTGACGTCTGTACGTCAATTTACCTTGTCATAAACATTTCATACAACATACATCAAAGAACAAACACAGAACAGAAGCCACACTTTCCTTAACAATTAATTCTCCTGACTTAATAAATATTTTTCCACGGTATCAGCTAAAGTTTGAAATTGATATAGTGCTAAACAATCCCAGAAGGGCAATTCTCGTAATTTTAAGAACGTTCACAGTCTGATCTCAGTCTCGAACTGTCAAAAATACAATTTCCCTACATTTTGACAAGTTTTTGACGTTTGTTTGTCGCCGAGATGAGACTGCGACTAGATTTTGAACGTTTTAAATTACGAGAATTGGCCTTCTGATCTCAGTGTCAATCTGTCAAAAACCCCTCTAATTTCCCTACATTTTGACAAGTTTTTGACATTTGTTTGTCGCCGAGATGAGACTGCGACTAGATTTTGAACGTTTTAAATTACGAGAATTGGCCTTCTCAGTGTCAATCTGTCAAAAACCCCTCTAATTTCCCTACATTTTGACAAGTTTTTGACATTTGTTTGTCGCCGAGATGAGACTGCGACTAGATTTTGAACGTTTTAAATTACGAGCATACGCCTTCAGAATTTGATATTTTACCCTATGGCACTCGGCAATAGTTCGACTGCCCCGTTGGTCGTGTGGTCGCGAGCGCGACTGCTGTGCATGGGATCTTGGGTTCGACTCCCCGTTCGGGCAAAGTGTTATCGTGTCTTTCCATTAGGAATTTCTCAGTCGCAGCGCGGAGTTTAGAAGTTGGTGGTGTGATACCCCCGTGCCTCGGAAAGCACGTATAGCCGTTAGTCCTGCACCTGATCTCTCCCCGGTCGTGTCGGATTGCCGTCCCATCGGACTATGAGAGTAAAGGAACAGAGAGTGCACTTGTGTTTGCACACACACTTGTGCACTATAATATCTCCTGCATGACCGAAATTGGTCAGGGGAATTAATATTATTTTTCTGCCAGTGAAATAGATTTCTAAATAAATAAATAAATAAATAAATATTCCACAACTATCACACAACGCCATCTAGTCCCAAGCTAAGCAGAGCTTGTGTTATGGGTACTAGACAACTGATAAACATACTTATATATTTCTAAATATATAAATATTATAGATAAATTACACCCAGACACAGAACAAATGATCGTGCTCATTACACAAACATTTGTCCTGGGTGGGAATCGAACCCACGACCTCCGGCATAGCAGTCAGGGTCACTAACCACTAGACCAACAGGCCTGTCTACTCGGATCAGAACTACCTCTTTATAATATTAGTTTAGAAATTACCTTCTCTTCCTATCAATTTTGGTAGCTTCCTCCAGATCCTACACGAAGGAGGGGGTAATTTAGAGTGGCGCAATGTGTCCCGGCCTAATCTGAGACATTATTTAATTTGTGCCAAGTGCCTTATTATGGCATCGATTTCACAAGTCTACTTCCATGTTCAAGCACTTCAAAGTTGTTAAATTTGAAGGTAGGCAGAAAGGTAGAGTTTTAAAGGGAGGAAGGATTAAGTTTGGCATTTTCGTCATACGAACCAAATTTAACCTTGAAAACCGACTTTTCTCGTTTAGACTTATGTATACTTATATTCAAGTGGATAAGGGTCAGTATTATTACCATTTGACGAAAGTTATTTGGTCCTGTTCCTGAGAAACTTCTTTCGAAACTGTTCAAAAATACTTTTGAACCTATAATAATCGTACGTATACACCGTGTTCCGGACGATATACATAAACTTCGACCAGGTGTTAAGACCATGTAAATAAGCATTTTTCATTATGGACACATTAATTAATTCTTATTTTATGTTAATTTTCCTACAAACCAAATATCTTGACGTAAATCACCCAAAATGCATGCCTCTTTATCCGAATTGGAAACGTCGTATTTTCATTCATAAGATTTGGCGGGCTGAAACTTGTCAAAACTAAATTAAATTTTAAATTTTAATAAATTTTATTAAGTCCCTTTCTTACTGCACAGCTCAATTGAATTTCATTAAATTAAATTACCAATATCTTTGTAACGCAGCCTTTTTAAGTACTACTTCCTTTGTTAGATTTGATTTGTAAAAGCTATAGAAGCGTTTGCCAAAGTTTATGGACAACGTGAAGAACACGGTGTATAACGCTATTTTTTGTAAGCTACGGTTGTAATCTGGCCAAGACAAGACATTAGTCGACCTAGACAAACATTTTCCTCATGTTATTATTTTATCGGACCCTAACATATTACCATACAATTAGGCTCTCTCACAAAAGAAAAAGTCTTTCTCGCATCCTCTCACAACTACTATTAATATCACTTATATCCCGAAAAACTCACGATAAGGGGCGAACAGATGACTTATGTGACTTCCCCATTGTCATCACAACGTCCCTAACATTATTTATCTGTCTCTTACAGCCCGGGGGTGAAAAAATTGGGGGGGAAAACTACCTCTTGAACGACATTTACAGTGCAGTTGGTTATAACAACCCCTGTGGGGGCGATTTCAGGCTTGTGTCAAATGTTTTCAGGAGCTTCTGTAATTTTTATTATTGCTTTATGGGGAATTCCGATGACTGTTTTTTAGGGTTAGGTTGGTCTGCTTAGTCATAAGGGTGCTGTTAAGGCTATGGGACAAAGTTGGGTGGAAGGATTGCAGTTTTTAACTCATCTATAATTGACTATGGAGACTGTGGAGACCGCGTATCGGCAAGCGTAGAGTGGGACGCTCCTTAGCAAAATAATTAAGAATTTGACATAATTTTCAAGCTATGGCAAAACAAACTGAATGTCATACTCAACAAAGTTCAAATTCCAATGCAACCAAAAATGTATAAGGACCTTTTTGTTGCAAATGGTCACTCAAAAATCAACTTAGAATACATTTCACTAAAGTAGATATCTGAATAAGTGGTGATGGAATGTAAATTATCGAATCTTATGAAAACTGCTATCAGATTAAGATACCTACTCCATAGACAAATCAGACGTGATTAAAAACATGGCTACTAAAAATACGTCAATTTACGCCAGGCGCTGACTAATTTGACAGGACTAAACTAATATTTATCTTCTGTCCTTTTTTTAATGAAATAGAAAGAAAAAGATGCACTGAACTTAAATTTAGTTTAGATTGTGAATAAGGGAATCGGCGCCACTGTCTCTATTTTCCGTAAATAATAATGTTATCAGCGTGGTAATAATTGTAACACACTAACAATAGCAATGGGTTTCATTTTGACAGTTCAACAACCTTCATTGCGTTATTTACGTTGCTAAGCAGACAAATTTTTCGAACATATGAAGCAATGGATTAGCAATATCCTTCAAAATGATTCAGATTCTGATTGATAGTGTGTTACGAATTTGGGTGCTGGTTGGGCAAGTAAATAAAGATCATGTCCATTAGAAATGTCAGTTCTCGAAGACGATAAGCGGGGATATTAAATCTAAGATGTTTATTAGAACGATGGCTTATAAGCCGTAGCACTGTGCACAATGTGCTGAAGAGATTCTTTCGATGAAGGCGCGTCTATTTTCATTCCTAAACCACGTAGAATTGTAAACTCCAGACTGATATTTAAAATGTCATCATAAGATTTTTTTTTTGTTTCTATTTACCTAAACTGTGCCACTGCTGGGGAAAGCAATTCTCCCCCGTACTTCGCCATTCACCTTTAACTGCTGCCTTTTCCAGTCAATCAGCCAAGAAAGCGCCAGCGTTTCTTAGACCTGACTCGGCGACGACGTGTGATCAAAACATTAATATTTATTTATCGGTCGAGGTAAGAGACTAATATTACGCCTGTAATATCAGAAGGGTTAAGCAAAGAAGAAATAAATAAAATACGTTTATTTGCGGCAAACATGACGCAAAAAAGAATATAAACACACAAAAAAAAAATAACAAGTTGGGGGTAGACATGCGTCACATTCACGCAAAACGGCAAGCGCTCAGCATAATGCTAAGACCATAGGGTCTTAGCATTATGCTGAGCGATGGCCGTTTGCGCTGAAAACCAGCGCTGGGGTTCTGTCTCGTATAGACGGGACAGAACCCCAGCGCTGGCTTTCGGCGGCAGCCGGCGTCTGTGATGCAATTATAAATAAATAAATAAAAACAACAATCAAAACAAGAAATAAAATAAACCATAGCAACATATGATTCGACACAAACAAAATAAAAAAAAACAAAGGCGTACCTATTAATAGTACACCCTCATTTCGCCAGTTAAGTTTAAGTCCTAAGCGGGTCTTAAACATAGGGGGTGAAGTAAGTAGCTTATAAGTACTCGAGTGGTGGCCGAGCAGTATCAGCTGTACTTACGAATTCTAGGTAGTAAGTTCGAACCCAATCAGACACTTTACTTTGTGTAAATTATTTCATCACCACTACTCTCAAAACTGTGAAGGAAAACCTCGTTAGGAAACCGGCATGTCCTAGAACCAAAAAAAATTAAGATATGTGTCATCCACCGCACTGGGCCCGTGGATTATGACCCACTCCGTCTCACAGAGCGGAGGCCTGTGTCCCAGCAGTGGGAACATTATAGGCTGGTTAAGCAATAGGGGGCGAGTAACTCATACGTGCTCAAGTATAGATGATTGCAATTATTAAACCAGTTACATAACAATTGACGGTCAATTATTCGTAAAATGTATCGGCTACTGAACTTACCACAATGTAAAAAAACAGATGCACCCCATTTCACCCCCTTTACAATAAAAATATAAAAATACATCCATTGAAAACTTATTCATCTTGAGCAAACGCAACCAAATAGAGGGTAGAATAGAATCATAACAGCCATCCCTTACACGGAAAGATTCGGTTTCATCCGGTTTTATCCGGATAATCTTGAAAAATGCGACTTGTATACGAGGTTATGGCGGATAATAGCGGAGAAACCCACGGGTGACATTGATTTTGCGTGAAGATATTATTATGATGTTTATTTTGGGGTTGAGAATGTGATGTCGCATATTTTTCTAGTAATGGCAAAATTGTAAGGGTTTGTTTTACATCGTTCGGATAGGTACCGTTTACCAGATTCATCTATACTCGTAGTCTATAGTATTGTAATAATAATAATAATTATTATTAGAATTTCTTTATTCAAGCTACAAAGACTCAATTGTTAGTAAAAATTACGACTATGTTAATAAGCACAGACACTAAAAAATTAACGGTCACCGTTGCGACATCCCATGAGAGACAGCACAACAGTGACCCACGTACACACAGTCACAATCTACATGCGCATCTGCGAACATCCCTGACGCACTACAGAAACGGGACAGCCCCACCAGTATCCTAAACGCATTGTTATATTGAACGCGGAGAGCGCTGTACGATCTTTGCGTATACTTAGCCCACAGGCTGCATGAGTAAAAAGCAGTACAGTAGGGTCGAAAGAGCGTGATTTTAACAGGAAGTGAGCATCGTGCAAACCTGCGAGCCAGCACGTTCGCTCTAACCGACAACGCCCTCCGTAATAAAGCTGAAGAGTTCGTTTGTTTTTTTGTTTGGACGCGCTAATCTCTGGATCTACCAGTCTAATTTAAACTTTTTTTTGCACTTCATAGCCCAATTAATGAGGAAGGCTATAGGCTATTTGACATCACGCTTGCAGTCTTAGGAGCCGAGCAAAAAGAAAAAAAGTAAGAATGAATGCTAAATGAAAACGAAGTAATACCGCGGGCCAGCAATTTGATGCGACGGGGTGGGTCAGAGGAACCAGGAATTTCACGCGGTCGAAGTGACGAAGCTGGAATCTACTCCGAAGTAGTATTGGCCGAATGTTCGGTCGTTTCCTGCTACGAAGTTACTATTTGGTTCGGTCGGTTCCGATCCTACACTCCTACACTCTTTCGAATATTGACTATGGTCCCGACCCAACTGAGCCAATCCGAAATTTTTTCCATTTTTCAATAATATTCGATTCGGCCATGTGTCGGTCCGATCCGAACATTCGCACTTTGCACTTCGGAGTAGGCCCCCTGGTCTCCTTAATAAAAATAAAAACCTCATTCACTGCGAGACAACGGACGCACAGCTTAAACCACTGGCTTGTAGCGGTATCTACTACGTCACATGCGAACAACGAGTCATACTGACGTCACGCAAATCCTGCATCTCGCAAGCAGAGTTCTCACAGGGCAGGGGGAGTTTGCAGAGTGCTCTAGAAGTAGTCCACAATCACGAAATTTTGCACAAGAGTTCCTTACGTAATGAATATGAGTGCTAAGGATTTTTCAAAATTCACCCCCTAAAGGGTTAAGATAGGGGATGAAAGTTTGTATGTAATTTAGTCATTCGTACCCGATGGGAAACCCTAAAACACGGTTTCTTCAAATAATAAAACTGAATTGGTAACTATGAAAATATGATCTGCCAGATAAGTTAAAAGAAAACCAACCGGGAATAGTGAAACATGACGTATAAATTGCTGTTTTTAACTAATTTGCAAAATTCAAATCGCCAAAGAGTATTCTGAAGGTTCGTTTGTCGTCAACTTTAATTAACAAGATGTTCGTACGTTACCTTAATTTAATTGGTAATTAGCAGCCCTGGTAACTATTGCAGAGGTCTTGCTTGATTCCTTACCTGAAAAGAAAACAATATAATATTAGCAAAAAATTATAGTTATTGCCATTTTGAGAGCAGTGGTGATGAAATTAAAATGTGGTGAAAAGATGAAGGAAAATATCGTGAGGAATCCGACATATCCGAGAACCAAAAAAATCGAAGGCATGTGGCATTGTCATCTGCGTGGTGTATTATGGCCCACTCCTCTCACACAAAGAAGGCCTGTGTCCCAGCTGTGGGAACATTACAGGCTGATTATTATGCTATAGTAATTAATCGGAAGTTTTGATTTACTAGCCAAAACAAACACTAAAGATATCTTAGTGTTTAAAAAAAAATTGGTATATACAAAGTGTCTACACCTGATATATACCTAATTTTTTTCAATAAAAAATAAATATATCTCTTAAAATATAAAAGAGAAAGACCTCAGATAGGTTTAAGAGATAAACCTATAGCTGGTAAATAAGCTAAAGACACGATTTATTTTATCTAAATGTTTTTATTTTACGTAAATATTATAATTTTTAAACTGCCTGTGACATTTTGCATAAAACCTTTACTCCATATTCTATGAATGAAATAGAACAAACTGCTTCCTAAATCTATGTATTTCAAGACCCATTAATTTTAAACATAAAAAGGTTGGTATGCAAAACGATCATTAAACAAAATATGAACAGTCGGTCTATTCTGTGATAATCTCACCGTGAAAACTTAGGTGAAGTGAACTTAATGTGAGCTGGTCAGTCTACCTATACCATCCATCCATGTCAATCCCTAGCATTATACCCTGTCGATTAGGTTAACCGTTTTTTTAAAAGCTGTCGTAGAACGTACATATTCCAGATTACGTAAAAGTTAACTTTAAAATGCGTAATAAAATAAATATATAAACTGCCTTATCTTATTGAATTATCTTATTTATGGCTTCTTACAAACATTATAATACCGTACGTATATCAATCAATGTATTGTGTGTTGCTGCAATCACCAGTTCCATCTCTCAAAAACGGTTTACCTAATGAACAGGGTATAATGCTAGGGATTGACATTAGCTATTGCACTTCACCTAAGTTAACACGTTGAGATTTTTACAGAATATATCGGCTGTTCATGAAACCTTTATTGGAGATAAGGTACAATCAAAAAACTTTAACCGCCATCGTATAGAATACATTATGTCTAAAAATAGTAATATATTACTCTTATGACAAGCAAAAATATCGGCGAAACGCAATAATAAAGATTATCATAACAATAATATCGGATATACCGGGGAGATAAGGGTTTGTTCAGACGGAATAAGTAGATGCTTTCTGACGATATTGTATAAATTGAAAAAGTAAATGATGTGTTGTAAAATGAAGGAGGGACGACTTCAAATAAGTTGAGTTAGTTCGGATAAAGATAGTTGGATATGCAAAATATATGCGCAAAAAAAAATGGTTGCGTTCTTATGTTAATTCTCTTGTAGATTATTATTTAACTTACCTACATTTTATTAAATACCGTCACGAACAGTAATGCTTCGGCAGGTTAGCCCGCGAAATTCAAATTTTACTCCAGACTGTATTTCAGCCATAGAAAGAAAGAACAAAACTTAATTGGGTACAATTCTTGAAACACAAAATACAAAATTAACAAAATAAAAATAATGTTTCAAACAACAATAGTGCTTCAAGGCTGCGCCAGAAAGGTTCATTTCAGCATTAGTACCAGACAGTTACGGACATGGCATGGCAGCCAATCTCAACGGAGACTTGCTTTTGGCGCAGCAGATATTTTAGTACACAAGCATGTGCGCAAACACAGGTGCATTCCCTGCTTCACTATCATAGTCCGATGGGACAGCAATCTGACACGAGCGGAGAGACCAGGCGCAGGTCCAACGTCATGTCAGTCAGGGGTGTGAGTAGTACTATACTACTAGCCAGGTTATAGTGAAAAAAGCGTTGAAATGTCACTCATGGTACGCGGCTGTATTGTGTTGTTATTGTTCGTCGTCGATTTTTGGATATTTATCATGTCTTAAGTGCTTAAATTTAAGATAATTATAAACCAATCTATCAACCTTACACAATTTTTGACAGATTGAGACTGAGATTAATATCTAAACGTTCTTAAAGTAGCTGCAGTTTCGACGGCACGGTTGGCGCAGTGGTTAAGCGATTGACTGCTGCGCTGCGTGTCGCGGGTTCGATTTCCGCATGGAACAAATATTTGTATGACTTACAAGTAGTAGTTATTCCGGGTCTGGCTGTTTGTCTTTGTGAGTTTAAATGTTTGTAAACGCACCTACGATACAGGCGAAATTCCTAGTGTGAGTTAAAAAAAAAAAGGGTAAATTTAGCGTCACAAATATTGTACGGTGGTAATATTTCCCTGCTACCACATGAAAACCAAGCAATATGCCTAGCCTTTTCCTACTTTGGTATCGGCGGCCAGTCTAACCGGATGCAGCTGAATACCAGCATTTTACATGGAGCGACTGCCTATCTGACCTCCACAACCCAGTTACTAGATAATACGATACCCTTTGGTAAGACTGGTTGTCAGACTTTCGGGCTTCTGACGACCCGTAACGACTGTCAAAGATCTACGAATGACAGTCGGGTTCCGAGGCACGGAGGGTCTTGGAATGTAAAGATGGTCACCCATCCACGGAACAACCGCGGCAAGCGTAGCTTAACCTGATCGATCGACCCGTGCGGCTGTTATTACTTAGCCACCAGCCCCTCTGCTACTACATATAGAGAGTAATAGCAAACAGGACCGCATCGCCCCTACGCGCTAAGTGCGCGGTGAAAACAGGCGTCACAATAGGCTAGCATTCCCCTATGCATAGAATGTCAAATAGCTTTACTATTCATGTGAAGGCAAACAGAAATTCTGTTAGCTACCAGATTTTCATGCTTTTATATGGGGGTATGGATAAATTTAAAAAAATAATCAATAAAATATAAAATACCAGCTATAAATACAGAGAAGGTACGAGCATTCATCGCCAAATTTGCTCAAGATGGGTTGGTGATTTCAGACTCATACTAACTGTAAGTCAAGGTTTCCTAACGATGTGTTCCTGTTTGTATAGTTTGTGTATTTTATTGTGTTAATAGTATGAATCATTTGATCTGGCTTGGTTTCTGTAAGTCCTTTTCGGGTAACCACTGAAAATCCGCGCTGTTCTGAAGCCCATATAGCACAGCATCATGCTGAGTGGAAGCTTTCTTGTCACAGTCATGACGTGCAGCTGTTTATTTTTCCTTATTATTAGAACTAATTATCTTTTTGTATGTACGTGTTTCTGTGACAAATAAACCTATTTTTCTTTCTTTCTATGTAAGTAATGTCAAAGAGAAACTCAGACAGTACATAGGAATTGAAATGAGAGCCGAAGCCTTTAACCACTAGGCCATCACGACATACTATAACAATGACGTACAATAACTGGCTGTCCCAGCCACCTTTTTAAGGACGTCGGTGCTTCTACCTGAGGGGCGTCCTAAACTACGCGCCCATACGAGGTCTCCACTGGACTCGTCTGCTCCACCAGCTGTGCTGAAGTAACATCACAGATATTGTAATACATCTCTTGCCAGAACGACAACGAATACTAAGTGGCAGATCACAGCTTACTGTCATACGCCAGAATTATCTCTTACGGCAAGTGAAAACTGGACTAAAGCATTAAATATTACTCGGTTCCAAAGCTTATTATCTTCGTCTGGACACGCCTTAACCCACTTTTTGTATAACCCGGCCAGTTTGCCAAGAACTCTTGTCACGAGGCGATTTTAATATATGCTTTATATTTTGTAGGAAAGGAATAAAATATCAGGGGTCAATGCAAAATGGTGGTGTTGCGGAATGTTTATTTTAGATACTTTGATACATTGACGGATCGGTTACCTATTAGGTTATTTATATAGGTACACTCTTTGCTAAGCGCTACTGCTGGTCTTGAGTTCGATTCCCAGTTCGGGCAAAGTGTTACTAGGTTCTTCCATTAGCAAATATTTAGTAACCGCCTGGAGTTTGGAAGTTTTTTTCTTTTTAAAACAGTTGCCGCACACTAGGAATTTCTCCTGTATCGCGGGTACGTTTACAAACATTTAAACTCACATACACAAACAGCCAGACCCGGAACAACTACTTGTAGGTCATACAAATATGTGTTCCGTGCGGGAATCGAACCCGCGACACGCAGCGCAGCGGTCAATCGCTTAACCACTGCGCCAACCGTGCCGACCGTTGTGGTTGTTGGTGGTGTGATACTCTCTGGTCGATTGTCGTTCCATCGGACTATGAGAGTGAAGGACGAAAGATTACACCTGTGTCTGCGCACACCCGTGTACCATAATATCTCCCGCGCCGAAGGCTAGTTGAGATTGGCCTGGCATGTCCGAAATACGATCTTCCACGCGAACGAAGACATGGAGAGAAGTTAGTTCAAAATAAAGATAGATAAATATAAAGAGGTGATTGCCAAGCTAAATCATTACTCATTACTCAGTCGTCTCGCATACATTTGACTAATTAAATGATTTGAACGAGATCCAAGAATTAATAGCCGTTGATTGATAACGACAGATTCTACTGTTCGTTTTAATTGGGGTTCTATTATATACTAGCGAAGTTTGAGTCGCGTACTGAGGTTAATCATAATCAGCCTATAATGTTCCCACTCAATCAAAATCAAAAGCCATTTATTCAAATTAGGGTAAGAATCAGCACAAACGTCAAAATTATATAAGACAGTCCCCAAAACGCCCGCCCTTCACCGTTTCCTAGTGCTTTCGCTGGGAAGATAAAGTGGCGCAACAAACTCCCCAATAGCACAGCTGTCTGTTCAGCCTATAATGTTCCCAGTCTCCACTACTGGGACACAGGCCTCCTCTCTGAGAGAAGGAGGGGGCCGTAATTCATGTGACAACTACCAACCCGCTTTGGGCCCGCGCCGTGGATTACGGACGTCCCTTTCACAGAGAGAAGGCCTGTGTCCCAGTAGTGGGAACATTATAGCCTGATTATGATTCATGATGAGTACAAAGGGTTGATATCAAATTCACGACCTGTAACTTGTCAATCTGACACTTTGAACTAAACATAACACACGTCCCATCATAATAAACCAAACAGAGATAGTCTCAACCCTTGTAAAGGTGCGACACCCATCTGAAGAGAAGCGATTAATCTTCCCCATCGCGTCAGTAACACGCGTGTCTTGATGTATCGTTGTCTTTACGTTTCGTTACTAACAAACTATGTGAAGGGGTAGCAGGGTTTGTTATTGTATGAGGAAACAGCGAATGATGAAATTAAAGTAGGTACTATTTTCATGAAAGGAATTTAGTTCCTCGATCCATGCAATATGTATGAATGAAAATGTACTGCTTTAATTTTATTATAGCCATGCAACAGGCAAGATACTTGCATGGTTTTTTTCTTTTTAGCATTTCGATGGCAAAAAGTTCAAACATGTTTGGTGGTGTCAGCTGTGGTATAGTAATTTTATTCTAGGTGCAACGTCTTCACTTATAATTATAATAATTCATGTATACAAACTATTAAAAGAGTAACAGTGGAGTTTGTTGCCGGCTCTTCTCCATGTTGGTTTATGTGAAATAAATGTTTTATTTGATTTGATTATAAAACAAAAATTCAAAGACACGTGACATTCATCAAACCCGCAATGGGCCCGCATGGTGAATGAACTCAGGACCCCACGCTCAGCAGTCGCGCTTGCGACCATGAGACCAGTGGGCCAGTGACCTATAATATACAAGTACGCTGGACTTCATACTGTCGATGACGCAATGAAAACATTTGATTTTCGCCATTTTGGCGCTGACAGCAACGTGACCGTCGGTGGAACTAATATTTTTGATAGCAGATTTTACAAGATACGCATACTCTCATGATAAAAATGTAATACGAAATACACACAAAAGTCTTATTCCACGATTTAGACCTAATTCGTCAGAGACGTACCAAAGCAAAACGACGGCTATTTGCGGTAATGTTTCAAATTTAATTCCTGAGACGCTCGAGCGGCGCTTTGAATTGGCTCAAAAATAACTGTCATTTCGTATAGTATATTTAGTCCAGCGTACTTGTATAATATAGGTCAAGGGGGACACCCTAATATACTAAAATAACAGCCACATTTCCTGCCTGCGCTATTCCTTCGTTTTTGATACGAATGTCATCATCTTTCGATTCTACCCGTGTTTTGATTGACTGATTTGAACAAACAGCGGTTCGGCCTTTTGGCCTCGTACAGAACTTTCTGTTTTTTTTGTACTTTATTTTTATATTGGTAATTTAGTTTTTTAGTTTTATTTATGATTGTGTTTTGTTTAGTTTGTTGTTGTTAGTTGTTTGTTTGGTTGTTGGTTTGTTTGTGTGTTTTGTACGTTAAAGTTTTTCATAGAAAATTGAAAAGTATCGTATACACTTCTGCTTATCCCTTCGGAATATACAGGCACGATGTTGTGTTCGACATTCTTTGTTTGAAAATCCATCTTCTATAAAAGGCGAATGGCATGTCGGTATGTCGGAATCCAACCGTCTAATATTGCGTGGTGGCTATTCTTAACATATTGGAACAGCGGGATCTCCGGTGAAATGTATTCAGTAAAAATTTTGATATGGAGCCTGGCATACCTGTCAGCCATTTTGTTTTTTTTTATCAAAATGGCAATCACGCTTTCGACTTATAAAGGTTTCATCCGTGGCCGCCATTTCGAAAAAAAAAAAAACGGTCCGGCAGACAGGTAGGTATACCATGGAATTTCAAAGCCCTTTAGCTGGTGTATTCTGTACCTGTGTGTGCAAGGGACATTGCTCGCAGAACTGATGGCCGATGGGGCCGAAAGGTTGTCGAGTGGCGACCGCGTACCGGAAGACTTAGCGTTGGAAGGCGTCCCACAAGGTGGACCTATAACTTTGTGAAAGCCGCAGGAATCCACTGGATGCGGGAAGCACAGAACCTGTCGAAATGGCGGTGCTTGGGGATGGCCTATTACCAGCAGTGGACGTCTTTCGGCTGAAATGATGATGATGATCCTACCCTAGACCTTCGGCAAAGTAAACTCTTCCGGCATAGGCCTAGAGTTCGGAGCGCGCAAGCCCCTCCACGACGTCGACGTAGAGATACGGTGGTGGGGTTATTACGAGTATTATCATTAAGTTTTTTAAAGTGTTTTCTCTTCTCAGCTCTTTGGCTGGCTTTTGCAACATTTACGGACCGAAGTCAAGTAAATGCAGCGTGTGGCGTGTTATGTTAAAGATGTGTTGTGATGAGGACCTATTTCGTTTTCATCTATTTGCATGAACTTTCTGACAATGTGACATGTATTTAATATTGCAGCTTTTTGTAGGTGGACACAAGGTTTCTTTTAGGTTTAGTAATTTAAGGCTATGGAGAAGTGAGTGAAGAGAGAGAGTGATTTGGGACGACGCCGGTTGTAGAGAGGACTATAGGGACCACGTTAACTTTTTGTTGGTGCCATATTCTAGCTACTTCATCTTTGAGTTCTGCGTATTTTCAATTTTTTTCAGATATTGTCTTCTGAACGTTGTGTGTGTTTTTTCACAGTGAGATTTTTACAGAATACACCAGCTGAAGTCCAAACTCTAGCAAGATAATTGCAAGCTGCGCTAAAATGTTGGTTTTATTAAAATTTCTAAAGGCTAGAATTCAGTCTAGATTGTTTAAACAGCTTAAAAAAAGTTATTATTAAACCTTTACTTAAAAAAGGTGACAAAACGAATATGAAAAACTATAGACCCATTGTAAAAATTTCCGTCTTGTCCAAAATTTTTGAGAACGTTATATACAACTCCATGTACACATATTTTTAAAAATATAACTTATTTTGCAATGAACAGAAAGGTTTTCGCAAAAACATAAATATTAACTTAGCACTGTTTGATTTAATTAATAATATTATGACATCAGTTGATAAAAATAATCCGATTTGTACTATTTTTACTGATATGACGAAAGTTAAATGAAAAAAAAAAATTAAATGATGAATTAATTTGGAGTCGAAATTTATTATTAATATTACATTTAATATTTTTACATTTTCACTTATTCTGACTTTATTTTATCAGATTTTATTTAATTTTTTGACATTTATAACTAAATAATTCCTCATTTAAATCTGACATCACTGAATTATTTAAATAATATTATGTAATTGTTATAGTTTATTTTGAAATTTTAATTATGCATGATTTTCAGACAGATCAGATCTTTTTTTTATTTTGATTTTTAAATTTGTAATATTGAGCTAAATGCACACCATATTTGTACGCCTACTGGCATAACATAGCGTTCTGTTTACCCAAACTCAAGATCTGTATTTCTTTACCTGTGTTAACAAATAAAAGTGAAATAAAAAAAATAAAAAAATAAACAAGCCAACGTTTTGTTCGACCAATTTCATTTCCTAGAACTTTTACTAACAGTTCAGTTTCGTTCCGTTTTTCGGAAATTAGTAGTCTTTCCTTTGCTAAAATGAAGTAATTACGCGCTCAACTTTGTTCTAGCCCAGCTCAAAAGTAAAATAATAATTATTTAACCAAGGTACAATCAGGGACATTAATTAATAAGCATTTGTTTAGTTATTTAAACTTTTCGTACAAAAAGGTACAAAAGCGGACTTAATGCCTTGGGCATTCTCTACCAGTCAACCAAGGGTGGTGAAGAGATTAGAAAAAAAAGAAAGTAATACCATGATAATAACGGAATGCCAAATTTAATTGACACCCTACATAAATTTTCCATTCCATACAACTGTCCATGAATGACAGTTGTGACTTGATTACACGGACAATTTAAGGTGTTAAATTTTCTTAGCAATTCCTTTCCTAGCTGTATATTGGAAATTTAGTAAGGAAGTCGTAACAACTTTTGAGTTTAGGAAAAAAACCATTTTCTTTCTGTAATGTTACGCAAGAATTTTTTTCTAAGTTACGACAACATTTTATTGTAAGTAAAGAAAGGTAGCTTTTTAAAATGATTAACTTATTTATGGAGTTTCTTGCCCATTCTTCTCCATACGAAACCACCTTTTGGAAATGGCGACTAGAATTAATTATTTTTTCTTATATAATATTATACATTAAAGAAACTTTTGAATGGAACATTAAAACGGTTTCTTGTAGATGTGTATAATTGTAAAAAAAAAAATTGAACTTTGACTATGAACTAGTTTTAATTTTAACTACAAACAGTCAGTAAAAGAAAAAAAATTGGTTTATTTGTCCTAGAAACACGTGCATACACACAGATAATTAACTCAAATACATAACTCAAGTAGGCCTTTTTGTCGCAGCCGTGAGGCACACTTTCCAGATAATTTCTTACATCGGACTTTACACATGTTATTTGATTTTTATTTGTTTTTAGGCCAATTCTTGTAATTTAAAACGTTCAAAATCTAGTCGCAGTCTCATCTCGGCGACAAACAAATGTCAAAAACTTGTCAAAATGTGGGGAAATTAGAGGTATTTTTGACACATTGAGACTGGGATCAGAAGGCCAATTCTGGTAATTTAAAACGATCAAAATCTAGTCGCAGTCTCATCTCAGCGACAAGCAAATGTCAAAAACCTGTCAAAATGTAGGGAAATTAGGGGTATTTTTGACAGATTGAGACTGAGATCAGACTGTGAACGTACTTAACATTACGAGAATTGCGCTCTGGTGTATGCGGTGTATTTTTAGTGTGTGCTAAATAAACTTATTTTCTTTCTTTCTCCTTTCTTTCAAATAGGTAATAAAGAAAAGAAGAAGTAAAACTAAATAAAACTATAATCACGAGCACAAGACAGAAATAGTGGACAGCTGCACGTCATGACTGTGACAAAAAGGCTTCCACTCAGCATGATGCACTCAGTAGGTAGTATTCAATATATTACTACACTTCTCGGAAAACGGAGCTTGCAATTCAGAGACAAAACCCTTTGCTCCTCCTTTTTGCGAGTCAACTGCAAAAATATTCAACTTTTTGCTCCTCATTAAAACCCAAATGAGGTGCCGAGTTGATTCCTGTGGCACTCTGATTGCAGGGGTTGAGCTCGGGACGTGAATAATCACACTTAATTTTAGATATTACATAAGTTCTGTCTGGTATGGAAAATGCGCTAGCGAATTCTGCAACCCTGCAACCTAATTGCCTAACACTATCAATCTCAATCAGAAAAAATATATTTCGTAATTTTATTACGATTTTTTAAATACAATCTAACACTTAAATATATATTTGAGAACATAGTAGCGAAAATAAAAATGACTTCACTACATTTTATTATTTATTTCACATACACTGATTAATTACTATTTTTACAAGCTAACACTAAAATATATATACAATTATATACAAGTATATGATACGAAAAAATATAGAAAAAGGCAGGAGCTCATTGGGCATCAAAAAATTCATCCGCATCGCTGTCAATGGGATAAGTGCCCAAAGGGCTGGCAGCATTACCACGTTGGATGGCAATGCTGACTCTTTGGGCTAAAAATAGAAAGGCCTTCTGGTCACGTGAAGAGTCAAGCAACAGTAATCATCGTGACCCGAGTTCGATGCCGACTAAAGTTGAGATTTGTTTTTGTGTTTGTATTTTGGAATATCAAAATTAGTATAATGAATTTCTTGGAGAACATAACTTTCCGTCGTACCCGCACTAGATCAGAGCCAAACAATGATGACAGTGATATAATTTCACAAACACTGGATTGTACCTCGAACAGTATGCCAGGCATATCCGAGGGTGAAGACGATCAACCATCAAAATTAAAAGATGAGATCGAAAAACTAACTGTTCAATTAAATAGTGCACACATTGAAATTGAACTATTATCGTTAGAAAATAAAAATTGAGGCAGGCTAACGGTGATTTAATAAAGAAAAATGATATTTACAAGAAGATCACATACAGTCCAGTAAAACAGAAAAAACAAACACCAAAGTAAAATACAAATAATTCCACAAAAACAAAGTAGACACAAACTGTGGAAAACGTGACCACAGACTGTACACCTACAGACGCGATATTGACGAACAAAAGCGAAGATAACAATCTATGTCTCTCAAGCACTTCTCAAGAAAGAATACCTCATAGAAATCAAACTGTTTTATCTTTAAAACACAAAATATGTCTACTTAGTAGTGAAACTTCCAACAGAATATACAAGACACTCAGAGAACGCAATTATGTAATTTTGAAATATGCCATTATCGCAAGCCTAACTGTAGTTTGAACCTTTTATTAGATAATATTGACGAAAAGGTACGAAACTTTACATATAATGACTATTGTATTATTTATATTGGCGAAGTACATTTTAGGAAAACGTATAATTTTAATGAACTTGTATCGCTTATAATACGCGAAAAATTAGTTACTTTGCAACACACAAACTTTATAATATGTTTACTAACGTTTAAATTTATGGTAAACAGTAATATAATGCTTTGCATGGATGCGGGATCATATAATTACGCATATATCTTGGACTCAAATTTAAATCTGCCCTATACTTCCGACACATACAGCTATCGTTATGTCACTTTGAACAATAAAGGCTTAAGTACTGTCATATCAGATCTTAAGTGCCCTGAATGCTGTACCCTTAGAGGTTAATTGTTTTCAGAAAAATTAAATGAATGCTTTACCAGTGACATAGACAACAAATGATTCTCAGTTTTTTCTATAGCTGTCTCAATATTCTCCATCACAATATAGTAGCAGGTCTAGCGAACAAATCTGATATACTTTTAGTTAAACTAGAGGAATTATTCAATAAGGGAACTATTATAGACGTTATATGCATTACAGAACATTTTATGGAATCAGGCAATGAGGATCTAATGTATATACCCAACTTCTATCTAGCTGCTTACTATTCAAGAAATACGAAACGAGGAGGTACATGCATCTTTGTCAGAGCAGGACCGCAATATCGAATACTAACTGACGCAGCCAAACAAACGATTTCAGGATTATTTGAATGTTGCGCTGTCGAACTAATATCTTATAACATTATTATTATTTCTATACACAGGGTGCCTAAACATAATTATGTATTATTTTATGAAAAATTGGACCACATACTCAAAAGGCTTAGTTCTGGGACAAATAAAAACATAATTCTTGCAGGAGATTTTAACATTGACGTATTAAAGAGAAATAAAATTACTCTTGAATTGGAATATTTTCTCTTACGATATAATTTAAATCTAGCACTTTACAAACCAACAAGACTCAGTAGTAATACCTGCATCGATAATTTTGCACATAGTTATAAAAGGGGCTGTAAAGCTGAAATCTTAGATCTAGCCCTCTCGGATCGCACATGTCAAATACTGAAAGAGCCCATAAAAATAATTTCCAAATTACAACTTTGGAAATGTAAAAAGAAAGATTACTCGGAAGATAATTTGATTAAATTTAAAAATCTCCTAGGCGGTTTATCTTTCGTAGAAGTCTTTAATGCTAAAGATGCAAACGTGTCTTTTGAAGCCTTCATGGACCATTTCTTATTGTTATATAAATTATGCTTTCCAGAAAAGATAGTAACTATCAAATTAAATAGAAAAACCAAGTGGATATCTCGAGGGATAAAGATATGCAGCCAGAAACAAAGACATTTACTTTGGAAATATCAATTTGACCCTAGCTCAACAAATAAAAATAATCTAAGGAAATACTCCACTTTCTATAAAAAAAGTTATAAAATTGACTCAGAAAGCCCAAAACAATTATTTTATAAGCTCTTCTCAGAATAAATCTAAAGCCGCTTGGCAAGTTATTAATAAATCCAAAACGTGCTTACCACAGGAATAAATTATGACTATAAATACAGACGATTTGACTTTTACACGCCCTATTGACATTGCTAATGAATTTAATAATTACTTTATTGACACAATTGAAAATATTATAAATTCTGATAAGATTAATGGTAATGTTTTTGATAATCTTTCATCACAATCTTTATTTATGTCACCGGTTTCGAAAAATGACATTATAAAAATTATCTCTAATCTAAAAAATACGCATTCTGTTGGTTGGGATAGCGTTTGTACTAAGGTCCTAAATTATATAAAGGAAGATATAGCACAGCCATTAGCTCATATTATTTACCTCTGTATTGCTGATGGCATATTTTCAAACAGCTTAAAAAAATATATTATTAAACCTTTACTTAAAAAAGGTGACAAAACAAATATGAAAAATTATAGACCCATTGCAAAAATTTAAAATAATCCGATTTGTACTATTTTTACTGTATGACAAAAGCTTTTCATTATGTTGACCATGGGATATTGCTACAAAAGCTATATGGCTACGGCGTAAGGGGAAATATCCTAAAATTGATAGAATCATATTTAACTGATAGAGTTCAATGCACCGAAGTCTCTCGATTATGTCCAAAAACCGAATTAGAAACTGTATAGTACTCAAAACAAAGAGCCATAAAATATGGCGTACCACAAGGTGGCGTGTTGGCACCACCTCTATTTCTGATATACATCAATGAACTCCCAAAAATAATTCACCGTAAGATGGATCTTTTTGCATACGACAGCACAGCTATAATAGAATGCAATGACATAAATAATTATGAAAATGATATTAATGAATCTTTAACTAAAATAATAAACTAGCATAATGATAATAATTTGAAAATTAACCTAAGCAAAGCCAACATCATGCGTCGTGAAAGTAATAACATTAATATCACTTTTAAAGACCATAAAATTCAGGAAGCTGATAGTGCTTAATTTTTAGGAAGGACTGTTGATAGTAAATTGACTTGGAACACTTACATTACTGACATAATATGTAAACGACTAAGTAAATCTGCGTATGCACTATTACAGCTTTCAAAAAAGGTTAATATTGTGACATTGCTAGTAGCATACCATGGACTTGTAGTTTCTGTTTTACGATACGGTATTATTTTCTGGGAGCAGTCGGCTAATAGGGAGGTTGTATTTAGGATGCAGAAACGCTGTGTAAGGTCTATGTGTGGTCTAAAAACGACAGATAGCTGTATTCCGTATTAAAAAAAACTAAAAATATTGACACTGCCAGCAATGTATATAATAGAAACTTCATTGTTTGTAAAAACAAACCTGCATTTATTTGTCAGCTTATCGGCAGTCAGAAGAAATCTATTGCGTAATAATATTGTAATAAACGATGTAACGTTAAATGTAAAACAGCCTTAATGCGTAAAAGCCTTTTCGGCAACGCTCCAAAAATTTATAATAAAATACCGGATGCCATTAAAAATATGCCATTGATAAAATTCAAAAAGGCACTTAATAGCTTGCTTAGTGACAAATGTTACTACACACTGGATGAATTTTTCAATGATGGCTCAATATAATGCTGTTTCTATGTTAGAGGAAAAACAAACTTAAATGATGAATTAATTTGGAGTCGAAATTTATGATTAATATTGACATTGAATAATTTTTGACATTTTCAATTATTCTGACTTACTTAGATTTTATTTTATTTTTTATAATTGTTTGACATTTATAACTAAATGATTCCTCCTTTAAATCTGACTACACTCAATTTTTTAAATAATATTATGTTATTGTTATAATTTATTTTGAAATTTTAACTATGCATGATTTTCTCACATAATTATTTTTTTTTTCATTTTGAAATTTAAAAATATTGAGTTAGATGCACACTATACTTGTACACCTCCTGGCATAACATAACGATCTGTTCACCAAACTCAAGATCTGTATTTCTTTACCTGTGTTAACAAATAAAAGTGATTTGATTTGATTTGAACAGCTTGGTGATATCCCGAAAAATTCGATAAGCACTCGGACCGCAAAGCCCTAGTGTTTCAACCCCAAACGGCTCAAACATATAGCTCCCAATAAGGTTCAAGTTTTCTGCTCCTGCAGCAGCCGCCCCAGCATAGGACCACCCAGGACACCCACCGTGCTAGGAAGATGGGATGGCGTGAGGGTGTCGACACAGGTTGCATCCCACCTCAAAGACCTACCCAACTTTCAAGGCATTATGGTCATTCCATCGGGCCTCTTTCCATCGTCGCGTGCCAAGCCATTGGGTTTCTTAAACAGCTGGCACCCCGGCGGAGACAAGAGCCTGACGGATGATCTCGTTAATGCTGGCATGCATTGCCATCCGTCCAGCTCACTTGCTGCAGGATAGGCCATGGTGTCCGAGGCAGTCGACTGCTTCACCGCATTGACAGCAATGTGGCGCTCCGCAAGGAGCGCTCAGACGCAAACATGTAGCGAGCCGAAATGTGGTGTCACCCAGCATAGTGCCTATATTGGGTGACGGTAGCGCCTGAACTCCCATTCAACCCACACTTCACTGCATTGAATAAAAACGTACGTTGTTCAATTGGAATAAAATACTTTGAGTTTGAGCTTCTAGCAGCTAAAATCACTGGCCCACTTCTGGTCACTAATCTTCGCCATACTGCACAATGCATTTTAAGCACTTTTTGCTCATTCATGCCCACAAATTCCACGCTCAGTTCATCTAAAATACGACTTAAAACTACCACTGTCCTAGAACAGCCTTTCGTCTAATGACCAGCGAATTTGAATTCTGCCTCCGAAGTTACAACGTTGTAGTCAAAGTTCACAATTTATGCTAATCTAATAATTAATTGGTTTACCAAGGGAAATTCCAATATTTTTGATAGTCTCTTTGGGAGAGAATTTAACCGATTACCACTTTGGTAAAATTTTGTGGACTTTGTAATTTATGTAGGTCTTTCTTAGTATTTTATGATTAGGCTACATCACAAAATAAATACCGTGAAGACCGCGTATCGGTAAGGGTAGTGTGGGACGCCTCCCAGCTAGATGGACCGACGACCTTAAGACCTACGACAGACTGGATGCGGAAGGCGAAGGACAGGGTGTTGAATTATTGCTTTATGGGGAATTTTGATGGCTGTTTTTTGGTGTTAGGTTGGTTTAATTGGTCTTATGGGAGCTGTTAAGGCTATGGGACAAAGTTGGGTAGAAGGGATGCAGTTTTTAACTCACCTACATCGGACCATGGAGACGACGGTCTGTGGAGACCGCGTATCGGCAAGCGTAGACCGGTATGCTCCCCAGCTAGATAAACCGACGACTGTAAGAAGGTTAGGAGAGATTGGATGCGGAAGGCGAAGGACAGGATGTGGTGGTGTTACGATTGAGGTCGAAAACGGTCGCACGCACACAAAGACTCGTACGTATGGCGACCTCAAACAAATGATGGTTGCGAGTGCGCTTGCACTCACTGGAGGTAAAGTGTGTCTATGTATGCGTGCGTTTTTGATCGTTGTATGGAGCTTATCTTATGTATGTACATAGATGCATAACCCTCCCATCGGACTATGAGAGTGAGAGAAGCAATCAACCTTGAACCTTAATGATTTAGCGATAAAGTTGAAGATCTATTAAAGAAATTTGACAGATTGTAGTAGCTTGATGTGCTGACGTCTGAACCATCGACTACTACGTCAGTTATAAAACGTAAAATGAGCTTTTGACGAAGTAAAGCTGTTCTTGTGGTCGAAGTAAGGAAAATGTTCAAAGAATTTATCATAGTAGTAAGTTAAAAATAAGTTTAATAAAATTGTAGAAAGCATTGGCTGGGAGAATACTTTGTGGATCATAAAATGAAACTACAATCGCTGATTTTTTAATGCTTTTCTCTGTTTTATTTACGTTTTTATTCTGCTAAGGCCTGATTTTTCCAGTGCTAGATAATTTTATCACAGGAGTAATTTTTAATTTTTGACAGTTCTTCCATACAAAAACTGTCAGACGTCAATTTTATTCCACGAATAAAAATATCTATAGACTGAAAAATCAGCCCTAAAATATATGTTTCACAGCTTCTCCTATGAACAGTAAAATCCTTTTTTGTTATAATAATGAACGCCAAAACTTTTCATTTATGTTATAAAAATCTTTAATTCACTGGTAGACAACGCACAGCCTAACACAGACAGGCCTCCTCGTTGTGAGGGGGAGGTCAGATAGGCAGTCGCTATATATAAAATACTGGTATATCCGGTTAGACTGAAAGCCGATCTCAACATAGTTGGGAAAATGCTGGGTAGATGACAAAAAAAAAACCAATTGATCATCATGCCAACTAGCTGGTGGTTTGAAAGAGATAAAATAATAATTTTATCCCCTTAGCATAATCAGCCTTTAAAGGCATGAGGAACGGGGTGTAAAGTTCACTCATCCTCCATAGAAAAGGCAGGACCCTCCGGCCAGACGGATGTTGTGTCTGGCGGGCAACTGCCCAACGATGTCGGGAAGTTTGTATGTATGCTAATTACGCGGTAAACTCTGCTTGCGAGATGCAGGATTTGAGTGACGTCAGTGTGACGAGTTGTTCGCATGTGGCGTTGGAGATACCGCTACAAGCCGATAATGTTCCCTCTGCTGCGACACAATCCTCCTCTCGGTGAGAGGAAGTGGGGAAGTGGGCCGTAATCTAACACGCGGGCCCAGTGCGGGTTGGGAGATGTCACATGTCTTTGAATTTTATTGGTTCTACGCCAAGCGGTTTCCTCACAATATTTTCCTTCACCATTTTGAGAGCAGTCGTGATGAAACAGACACACACAAACATAAAAACCAAGATCTAGAACAACATTCTGTATATACAAATATTATAATATAGAATTCAATCGATCAGAAAATACTCTATGCCAGAAACTTAACTACATTAGAGCCAGGAATTCGAGATAATGTTCAAGTTATCGAACAACAAACTGAATGTCATACTTAACAAAGTTCAAATTCCATTGCAAACAAAAACTTATTAGACCCTTTTTGTCATTGCTTTCATTTTGACAGTTCAACAACATTCATTGCGTTATTTGCGTTGTTAAGCAGACAAATTTTTCGAACATATGAAGCAACAGATTAACAATATCCTTCAAAACGATCCAGATTGAGATTGATAGTGTATGCTAGTCACTCAAAAATCAACTTAGAAAACATTACACTAAAGTGATAACTGATTAAGTGGTATTGGAATGTAAATTATCTGAGATTATGAACACTGTTAACTTTAGTCAGAAAGTAAGAATAAATGAATATTCTTAATAGCGGTAAATATTTGAGCAATGGAAAGGCAGGCGATATCCAGAGAGGCGCAAACAAAGGCTGTCTTCTGGATAGTTAGTTTTTTAATGAGGTGCAAGGTAGGAGTTGGAGCGATTTCGGGATAAATTGTAATAGGTCATCTGCCTAGCCTTTTCCCAAATATGTTGGGTCGGCTTCCATTCTAACCGGACGCAGCTGAGTACCAGTATTTTACATGGAGCGACTGTCTTTCTAATCTCCACAACCCAGTAACTGGGTAATACGATAGTGTCCATGGAGTTTCTTGCCCGTTCTTCTCCATAGGTACCTACGCTTTGGAATGGGCAACTAGCTTCATCTTTCTGACTGACCGACCCTTTGACAATTCAAAACCGCCTGTAATTTGTTTAGTTGAATTAAATGATTTGAGTTTGAGTTTTGATACCCCTTGGTAAGACTGTTTGTCAGACTTTCGGGCTTCTGACGAACCGTAACGACTGTCAAAGATTCACGAACGACAGTCAGGACCAACGGCTTAACCTGTTTCCAAGGCACTTGGTCTTGGTATGTAAAGATAGTCACCTATCCACGAATCAACCGCGGGAAGCATAGCGTAACCTGATCGATCGACCCGTGCGGCTGTTATTCCTTAGCCACAAGCCCCTCTCCTCTATTAATAAAATATACTTGAGTAATTTTAATACTCGCAGCTTTGTTCTTCAGAAGCCGATCTATAAACTAGTCACCACGACACCCGAGGGAGTTTTCAATTTGTTTTATCTCCTTGGAGTATCCCTTAATCACCTTAACATGAAATCAAAGATTTAAAAGGCTCATTGATAAAAGGGTAGTTTCCTGGGTAAAAAAATAATTATTATATTAAGTCCGTCAGTTAGATTATCGAAAGATAATGAACACGTATTTTTTCTTTTTTTCAATCTAACAAAATATGAAAAAGATAAAGCGCGTCAAAATTTGGGAGTGGGGGGGTCGTGACGTCACGCCATGCTAAAAAGTGTAGCAAGGCGTGAGGTCATGCGGAACTTTAACGAGCGATATCTTCATCATTTTTTATATAATTGACAAAAGAAAAAATATGGGGCCAATATTTTTTGATAATCTAACTGACGGACTAATTAGAATTTTTTAGGAAACTAGCCTATTGTCTGGCAAAACATTAGGTAAACATTGATTTAATGGACGCAAGAGCTACTGCTGAGCATCAAGTCCCGAGGGGTAACACTCGCAATTTAAAGAACATTCACAGTCTGATCTCAGTCTCAATCTTTCAAAAATACCTCTAATATCCCTATGTTTTTGATTGTCGCCGAGATGAGATTGCGACTAGATTTTCAACGTTTTTAATTACGGGAATCGGCCTTCTGGGTCCGATTTTAAAGTAAGGCAAAGTGTAATAGGGTTGTTCTGGTAAAAAATCCTCAGTAGCAGCGCGGAGTCTGGATTTCTGCCTGGTTGATGCCAATAGGCTCACTCCCTATTTCATGGGACTTAAACATAACTGGCGAAATGTGGGTGTACTATAAGTGCACTTCTGCCTAACCCTTTCGGGAAAGTCGACGTGATACGAGCATATTCGATTTTTGTGACAATATTTTGATTTAAAAGAGCCAGAGCCGGCCATGACATACGGAGCCGAATGCTGGCCACTCAAAAAGAAGCATGAAAATCAATTACACTGCGCAGAGATGAAGATGTTCAGGTGGGCAGGTGGTGGAACTAGGCTGGATCATGTCAGAAGCACACACAAAAGAGGCACCTTCAACCTATCCCAGACAAACTACAGGAGAGCCGTCTGCGGTGGTACGGACACGTTATGAGGCGACCATCCGACCACATGACCAGAAAAGTGCTGGATATCAAAACTAAACCCCGAGGACGAAGAAGACCCCCAATCACATGGATGTCCGTAGTAAATAAGAACCTCAATGAAGCCCAAGTCAATAAAGAGACGACCCAGGACCGAGGTACCTGGAGATGCATGACACGGAGGGGCGACCCCAATTAAAAGATTTTGATTTAAAAGAGAGTTCATACAGTTTATTTCCCGTTCTTCTCCATAGGAACCTACTACACTTTGGAATGGGCAACTACTTCCATCTTTCTGACTGACCGACCCCTTGACAATTCAAAAGTGCCTGTAATTGGTTTATTTGTAATAAATGCTTTCAAATCAAATCAAATCATTTATTCATTTGCAAACATGGGTAATTAGTATACATATAGACCTTTGAGTTTGAGTTTCATATTATGTTATGTTTATAGGTTTAGACCCAAACAGGCATTTTATTTTGTGTAAATTATTTCATCACGATTGCTCTCAAAACGGTGAACGAAAACACCGTGAGGAAACCGGCATGTCCTAGAACCAAAAATTCGAAGACATGTGACATCACCAACCCGCACTGGGCCCGCGTGGTGGATTACACAGCCCACTCTCTCTCATAGAGAGGTGGCCTGTGTCCCAGCAGTGGGAACATTGTAGGCTAAGTATGATATGATGTCAAGTTACTTTCTCGCTACATCTCATACCTTGTTCCAATCCCACTCCAACTGCTAGACTAGCCCTCAGTTGTTTTCTAATTATACAAGTAACTCCACTTCGCTGCACATTTTTAAACTGCAGGCGCCTCCCGGAAGCGAGCTGGATGCTCAGAGAATATCACAAACTTCAGACTGGCATTTGTTTTTTAATTAAGTCTACGTTTAGTTAATGATGTTCGCGTAATACCTAGGGTGTTTATAAATGTGTTTATATAGTATTATTTATTTATTTACCACTAGCTCCGCCCCGCGGTTTCACCCGCATAAGTTTCGATCCCGTGAGAATATCAGGATAAAAAGTATCTTATCTTTTTAACCGACTTCTAAAAAAGGAGGAGGTTCTCAATTCGGATGTTTGTATTTTTTTTTATTATGTTTGTTCGCGCATAACTCTGTCACTTGCCAACCGATTTGAAATTTCGACAAGATCTGATGATGAGTTTCGGAGACAGACAACGGAACTCTTCAATAAATGCCAGCAAATAAACGGCTATTGCCGCTATCGCTTACGTATGTATTGTTAACGCTATCACACAACATGACGTCACGCTTGTACCCTCTAAAGGGGTACGCAGATGTGTTCAGTATACCACGGTACAGCCTCATTTCTGTCAAAGTTGTTATTGGGGTACCTCTAATCTTGTAACTATATACGAATTTGTGTGGGGTAGGTACAACTAAAAAGTGAAAAATAAAAACTTTTTTACAAAAAAAAAAACAACCGACTTCCAAAAAAAACACTGGAAAGAGTCGCTGATTCCACATTTTCGTTTTTTGACACCGACTTCCGAAATTAAAGTTATTTTTCTCTTTGCAGTGTTTTTTTTTGGAAGTCGGTGGTTTTCTTTTAATTTTCTCCTATACAAACGTTGTCCTGACAATAACAAACAAAGAAAAAAAAAAAGAATTATCCAATTTGGTGCAGTCGATCGGAAGTTGTGGGAGTACATACATTTCTGTGATTATATTATTATTGGGTAATACAATACCCCTTGGTAAGACTGGTTGACAGACTTTCGGGCTTCTGAAGACCTGTAACTACTGTCAAAGATCCACGAATGTCAGCCAGGACAGGACTTGCTTCTATGCTCTCGTACATCTATTTATGCCATATTTGCCAAACACATCTGTGTGAAAATGCATCAGATTTCATTTACGATCGGCACTAAAGCAGGAACATTTCCAAAACATTACCGCCGACACGGATGAACGTAAATATTCGCGCATTTTGACTACATTGTGTGTAAATGTTAGCTTGGATTCTGATATTTTGCATTGAAGTTTATCTACGTGTTTATGAAAAGCACCGTAGGTAGCACACTATCAATCACAATCTAAATGATTTTGCTAACATTGTAGGATAATGCTAATCCATTGCTTCATATATTATGTTCGAACGAAAATAAATTCTACTCAGCAACGTTAATAACGCAATGAATGCTGTTGAACTGTCAAAATGAAAACCATTGCTTCTGTTAGTATGTTACGCAATTACCCCGTTGAATTGTTCCAAGTTGAATGCATGTAAAGTCAGGGATTGTTAAGCAAATTGTCTAACGTATAACTAGCGTTATAATTTTCTGTGTTTATTCCAAGCGAATGTCTTTATTTACTCCGGCTATGTTATCACTCCTTCCAAAACAAAAACCTAACACACACATTTGAAAGCTCATTCTAAACTCGCTTGACTGTTCGAATGCAACCAGAGCTATTTTATCGCCAGCCTGCACTACATAAGGTCGACTTTTGCAGACAACCTTTACAGTATCTACCTACCAAATTGTGTCTGTGTCCGGATTGAAGAGCCATTGCGGGGCTCGACCTGGCAAATGCCAATCCTACTATATAATATTATAAACGCGACAGTTTGTATGGATGGATGGATGGACGGATGCATGGATGGATGGATGGATGTTTGTTTGTTACTCTTTCACACCAAAACTACTGAACGGATTTGTATGAAATTTGGCAAGCAGTTTATAACCAGGATTAACACATAGGATACTTTTTATCCCGATATTCCCACGGGATCGAAACTTATGCAGGTGAAACCGCGGGGCGTAGCTAGTGTCTTTAATAATGTCATTATTTAGAAAGAAGAAAGAAAGATAAGAAAGAAAACTTGTTTATTCTGTACATTTACGAGTAGGTTTTATATTTCGCTACCTTTATTAACTTCTTATTTTAGTAAAAAGTTTTCCTGGTTCAGAGAAATAACGACTTAGAACAACATAAACCGGTTTTAAAAACACCGTTTAAAAACACCGGTTTTAGTACACCATAATCAGCCTATAGTGTTCCCACTGCTGGGGCACAGGCCTACACTCAACGAGAGGAAGTGGGCCGTAATCCACTACGCGGGCTCAGTGCCGTGCGGTAGCGGTTATGACATAGTGTTTCGGATGGAAAGCTGTTTTTTTCACGATTTCAGGGTTGTTCAATCAGTAAAAGTTGTTCACAATGATGAGTTCAATGACCTTTTCAGGTTTTCAGTAATTACAATTTCACTTTGTATCTGTATAAAAAGTGAAATTTTAATAACTGAAAACGAGTTCAATGACCTCTCAGAGGTCATTGAACTCCCCATCCGCATTATGAGCAAATTTTAAAATATGTAGAACCCCGATAAAATATTTAGCTTTTAAAAAGATTTTGTAAATGTTCAAGAGCCTGTGCTATGAACATTTTCAAAGTTCTTTCTGGCGGGCAGTGTTGCCATCTGTCATTTAACTGAGCTGAGGCCCTTTTGGCATAAGTTTTAGTTTTTATAATCTCACCAATCTTTCTCAATTCACCTTTAAGATGTTTTTGTTGTAGGTACCTGTTATTTATTTATTTCTTATAGATTTTATGTGCTCTGGCTACAATATGCATTAGACTACGCTTAAGAAGTATACAGTTTTAGTTGTTATAATCTCACCAATCTTTCTCAATTCACCTTTAAGATGTTTTTGTTGTACCTAAGTAATAGGTAATACGGGCTGGTGTCCGCAACTCCACGACAATGCGCGTATTTTGCGTACGGGTGGGAAAATAGATCATTCGATCCAAGATCCAAGGCGTTGCTGGCCTTCCTTGAGGAGCTGGGCCTCAAGGAAGGCCAGCAACGCCTTGATGTTACTGACCGTCTCACGTAGGGTACCTGGGTGGTACCTTGTTGTACCTATTATTTATTTATTTCTTATAGATTTTATGTGCTCTGGCTACAATATGCATTAAGCTACCCTTATGAAGTATACGCACGGCTGCCAAAAACGCACACAGAATTCAAAGTTACACTTTTAATAAAAATCCTAAAGAAATCTTTTCGCTTAAAAACTACAAAGTTGGCAGTACTCATAAAAGTGAACATTCTACGTGTCATCGGTAGTGTTTCGGAAATAGCTCCAGTTTATAGCGCTCGTAAATGATACCCAATGCCTGTATCAGTTTTATTATAAGTGTTCCTGAATGTCTGCATCGCGAAGTTTCTTGTAAATATTGTCTATTTATTAGTTTACATCTGTTTTATTAATGTTTTGCTAGATTACCATGGTCTGCTTCGTGTCAAGGATATGGGTTGAATGTCATGATTATTGACAAGGTCGGTTTAATGTCTGATGCGTTGCCAACCGAAGGAAGACTGTTTAAATCTACTTATAAAACAGGGTAAAACTTGTACGAACTTTTCGTATCAAACCATATAATAATGAATAACTTAAGCACGTAAAGATTTTTATAGTAAACAAACGGGGCATTCATTTTTAATAACATGGTGTACCATAGACACGAAATGATGGGTGAAGCGCTGCTCCCATAACTAGATCACAGGGTAATATAGGAGAGATAGTTTTGATTCTCTTGAGTTTCGGAACTAAATATAGATTTTCAAACCATTCATTCAACAATGTAACACTATTCATGTGTACTATAGAATCTACATACCGACAGTCAGCCGAATATCATTGGGATGAGACTGAGCATCAAAACTGGCACCTTGACCGGCGCGCGCGCCGCTTGCCAACTAGGCGAGGTCGCGACCAACACTCGGTTACGACCGACATTGGTGAAATTGTATACTTTAACACTTGTATTTTTCCATCTTCATTAAATGGATGGATTGGGATTTGGGTGGCCACAAAATTATAAATTATTTCTACATCTGAAACTTTGAGCGAAGGTGCCTGCATGAAAGAATTCACCGTTGAGGCAGGTTAAAAAATAGCAGACGATACTGATTCAACTCCGCCTATCGCAGTCCACTGCTGGACATAGGCCTCTCCCATGCTTCGCCACAACAGCCTGCCCTCCACTTTTTGCATCGAGTCTACCCTAGCCACCTTATTGAGGTCGTCGACCCATCTTGCTAGGAGGCGTCCCACAATACGCTTGCCGATACGCGGTCTCCACTCCAGGACTCGTCTGCTCCACTGGCCGTCGGTCCTTCGACAAACATGGCCAGCCCGCTGCCACTTCAGCTTGCTAGACACAACGAAACGAATGACACTACAATTTGACATTTGTTCTTACTCCTGATGTGTGTTTGCACCCCTGAAAAAGTTAATTATTCGTGTGTAATGCTCGCAAGGAGGAGGCAGAGCGCGTGAGGGAGAGGCAATCTCTGCACCCTCACGCCCCTAGTCGCCGCAGGAGACGCCCTGGACGGGAGTCAACAGCCGACTCCCGGCCACCGTAGGCGCGGGCTTGCGGGCGGCGAGCAATGGGCAGCTCGCCGCCTGGTAAGGACCAGGCCCGGGTCGACGGCGCGTTGTGTTCCACGCGCGCCTCAAAGAGATGTCAGCACGAACTGACTGGGTCCGCTAGGGCCGATGCCTGCCAGGGCCGCGGGTTGTTCAGAAGAGATACCGTGGCGCCTGGCACAGACAACTGAAGGAACACGGGTGGGTTTTAGTCAGTAGAAGTCTGACACGCCGACACGGCCTTCCGCTCAGCCTAGAGCGGGAGAGGTCATTTGATGGTTTCCCATCCAAAAAAAAAGGGGGGAATGGTTCACTCCGAAGCTTCGAATTACTTCCGGATGGGCCCATATCTTCGTTGACGGAATAAAAGAGTAGGCCCTGGTTCCTGTCCTGCCTCTGGGCTGACTCAAATTAGATTGCTATAGACATATTAAAATTTCTTTTTCTTGGCATTCATAATCAGCCTATAATGTTCCCACTGCTGGGACACAGGCCTCCTCTGTTTGAGAGGGAGTGGGCTATAATCTACCACGTGGGCCCAATGCGGGTTGGTAGATGTCACTCTTCTAATTGTTAGTTACAGTTTCCTGACGATGTTTTCCCGTTTTGAGAGCAGTGGTGATGAAAGTATATACACAAAGTGAAGCGCCGGCCTGGGTTCGAACCCACGACCTACAACTCGTAAGTCGGGGTTGTTGCCACTGAGCCACTGCTCTCTCTTGGCATTCGCGTGACAAATGTTGCTGTATATTACGTACTTCTAAGATAAAATAACAAAATAATAAAGAAAACATAAGGAAAAAAGCTTCGGAAGCTTTCTACAGCTTTTGAGTAATCCCATAAGTAACGTAAGGCTTGTTATTTCATATAAATAATATAAAAACTCAGCTCAGAGGAGCTCGTGGCTAAATAATAACAGCCCCACGAGTCGATTGGAGTTGCCGCAGTCGGTTCGTGGATAGCTCACCGTCTATAACATGTCGAGACTCATCCGTGCCATTGGTGCCGGCTGTCATTCGTAAATCTTTGACAGTCGTTACAGGTAGTCAGAAGCCCGAAAGTCTGAAAAACTGTCTTACCAAGGGGTATCGTATTTCCCAGTAACTGGGTTATGGAGACCAGATAGGCAGTCGCTCTATATAAAATACAGGTATTCAGTTGCGTTCGGTTAGACTGCAAGCTGACCCCAACATAGTTGGGAAAAGGCTTGGCAGATTGATTGAATAACAAAACTCAAAATGAATGGTGACTCAGGATTCTATGAGTGGATTGAACTGAGGACCTTTACAGAGGAATGCTAAGCGCCACTACGCTATTTGCGACGACGTCTGAAGCCGTCTAGAAAATAGCTACTGTAATTTATAGTAGGTATAGTTATCTTAGATAGCTGTCTAGGAAATGGCTAGAAATACATTTTAATGCGTGCACGTTGTAATAATATTCGCAGTGTTTCTGTTAACGGGATAGTATAATCAGCCTGTAATGTTCCCACTGCTGGGACACAGGCCTCCTCTCTGTGAGAGGGAGTGGGCCGTAATCCACCACGCGGACACAGTGAGGGTTAGTAGATGTCACATGTTTTTTAATTGAATTTTTGGTTCTAGGACATGCCGGTTTCCTCACAATTTTTTCGTTCACCGTTTTGAGAGCAGTCACGTGGTGATGAAATAATTTACACAAAGTGTAAAGTGCTTGTATGGATTCAAATTTCGTATTCAACTCGTAAGCCGCAGCCATTGCGTGACCACTGCTCTAATGTAAATCAGATAGATAGATGTTGTAAATGATGAGTTCACAAAAATTACTTTACATGTGATAAGCTGTACATAATGGAATTTTTTTTTTTTTTTTTTTTTAAACGTTGCCCCACACTAGGTATTTCTCCTGTATCGTGGGTGCGTTAACAAACATTTAAACTCACATGCACAAACAGCCAGACCCGGAACAACTACTTGTAGGCCATACAAATATTTGTTCCGTGCGGGAATCGAACCCGCGACACGCAGCGCAACAGTTAATCGCTTAACCACAGCGCAGCAGTCAATCGCTTAACACGCAGCAGTCAATCCCTTAACAAAATTGCTTGCTTGTTAATACCACGCTACCGATTTGGAGCCACCTGTAATGATAGTTGTGTTGGGAATCTACATATATAAAAATCAATTGCTGTCTGGCTGGGCTGATTTGGATAAAATTTTGTGTGTATATTTCAACGGGTTCCTGGATGGTTTGAAAACACAATTAGACTCGGTAGGTGGCGCTGCTGTCAGTATATGATGACTCGACCGGGCAGGACGACGTCTGCCGGGTCCGCTGATGAAATTGTTATAGGACATTTTTCATAAAGAGGTAAACCCCGAAGGGTTCGGCAGAGGTATACCTATAGTACACCCACATTTCGCCAGTTATGATTAGGAGGTGAGCCTATTGCCGTGCACCGGGCAAAAACACAGACGCCCGGAGGATTTACAACTAATAATAATAATAATTTTTATTTTCTCACCACAATATCCTTATAAAATAATAACAAAAAATAAACAATATTGTCCAGTCATGGGCTTAAAGAAAAATATTGTGGGAGACTGGTGCCTAAGCTAAGCCGAAGCCTAAATTTCAGGCCACCAGGTCTCCGCCCCAAATATACAATTTTATTATGGTTTCCCGTATACTAAAACTAGACAATGAGGTGAAGAAACTGAGAAGAAAGTGATGAAACTGAGGAAATCCTGATCGAAAAACCTAAGCAAGTTCCACAGAAATGTTTCAACTGTTTTGAACCCGTAGCATAATAATGTTGTAGGACAAATACATCAAAGTTTCCACTTTCCTCCATATAAAGTAGTCGTAAAAAGGCCACAAGCGCCAAGTCCCGAAAAGTTTCTCAAACTAAATTTAAAAAAAAATCATTCATGTATCTAGGTTTTCCGCAGCGGCATAAAATAATCTAAATATATATATATATATCTACGAGTATACTTATAATAACGCTGAAGAGTTTGTTAGTTTTTTTGTTTGTGTCTTTGAGCACTCTAATTTCTGGGACTACCGGTCGGATTTGAAATTTTTCTTTTTAAACTTTGCCCCACGCTAGGAATTACTCCTGTATCGTGGGTGCGTTTACAAACATTTAAACTCACATACACAAACAGCCAGACCCGGAACAACTACCTGTAGGCAATACAAATATTTGTTCCGTGCGGGAATCGAACCCACGACAAGCAGCGCAGCAGTCGATAGCTCAGCCACTGCGCCAACCGTGTCGTCAATTCCTTTTCCATTTTATAGCCCAATTCTTGAGGAAGGCTCAATCTTTGTGGTTCTTTCCTCAAAAGACCATCTCAGACACCGATCTACATGGTCTTCATATGATCTGACCAAGATTATGTCTGGACTTTAGAAGAGACTGTGACCTCTGAGTTTGTTTCGGCCTTTCTTCTCAGACTAGTCAGAGAGGAAACGCCGACCTCATCTAGTTTTAAAATATGATTGACGTGTAAAAGTGTTTGTACAAACCTACTTACAAAATAAAATCATTTATCATCTATTTATGACTCCTAGGAGCCGAGCAAAAAAATAAGTCAAAAAGAACGCCACGCGAAAACGTAGTGATAGTGCGGGCGATGCGATGCGATGCGACGCGGTGGGTCGGGGGAACAAGACATTTCACGCGGGCAAAGTCGCGGACAAAAACTAGTCGAAAATATGGCCCAACCCAAACTACAAAAAGTTTCTCAAACCAAATCAACCCACAAGATCGATTCAAGGATTCCTAATAAAACTATAAACTAACTTCGAAATAAGTTTTTTGCGGATCCTATTTGACCCCAGCTCTGGGCGGCCGAAATAAATAAGATAAAAGTATTATTATTAAGTGGCTTCGCACTGCGAGTACTGCGACCTCTAGTGGATCACAAAGTCAATAATATCTTTGGAGAAAAAGAAAAGAAAAAAGATAGGTTAGGGAAGTGAAATGTCGAGTTCTAAGACAGATCGCTTGCGGGGCGTCGGGTTTATTACGTGTAGCGATAGCATCTATTGCCATCAGATATGGTTTAGTTTATTTGAGCTGCGACTGCCTATTTTTTTACAAGTAAGCAGATTGGTTATTCACGCGAGAGAGCAGCGGTGGCCAAGTGGTTTCGGACCCCACTTACGAGCAGATAGTGAGTTTGAACCCAGACAGGCACTTTACTTTGTGTATTTAATTTTCTTACCGCTGCTCTTAAAACGATGAAGGAAAACGTGAACGCGTGAAAACTGGCATGTACTGGAACCAAAAATTTTAAGACATATGACATCCACCAACCAGCCCGGGTGGTGGCTTATGGACCACTCCCTCTTACAGAAAACTGAACACATGCCTGTGTCCCAGCAGTGGGAACATTATTGGCTGATTATGCTATTTTATGCAGTCACTTTTGGAGTGCTCATAATGATTAGCATTTTGAAGGATTGTAACAGATTTTATAAGACAAACACAAATTATATACTTAAAACGCTTAGCAAGAGACTTGGTAAAGACAGGTTGTTGTTATTAGCAGACAGTAAAACGCTGGCCCTTTTCTTCTTGCCATATAATTTTATAGGAATATTGTTTGCCGAGATATACCCATAGAAGAAAAGCTACATTCTCTTATCTTCTCTCTCATCTTCACTCTCATCACTTTAGCAGATTTCTCCTTAGGTCACCATATGCCTAGACTTTTCTTCTAAACTATGTTGGAACTCTGATATAACCGAATACAGCTGAAGACCAGTATTTAACATGGCATGACTGCCTATCTGTCATGATATCTCTTACCAAGGAGTATCGTATTACCCAGTAAGTGGGTTGTGAATGTCAGATAGGCAGTCCCTTCATTGAAAATACTGGTATTCAGCTGCATCCTGTTAGGCTGGAAGCCGACCCCAACATAGTTGGGAAAAGGCTAAGCAGATGATGATATAACCATCTAAAACCATATCTCAGCATCTTTCTCCAATCTCTATTGCCTTCCACACCAAACGGGGGTAAGTTTGATAAATGTCCCGACCCCATTCCGTCTACTAATGCCCCTTATATAGAAATATTTGTCAAAATAAACTCGGCTAAAGCAAATATATCGTCAAAATATATCTTCCATAATTCATCAGGTATAAATGTTAGTTCATTGATTTTCAAATGAAATATGATCAGAGAATATATTCTGGGAAATGGATGACAGTTTGTCTTTCTATAAATTTTAATGTTGGCAACATTTTTGGTAGATACTCGTAGTTCATTTTTGGGATGTATGCCAGTAACATTATTCTGGTATTAGCATGATTTTTCAATTATTTAAAATAATCATAACCAGTTTTTTTTTTAAAAAAACCTTGTCGTCTCCATCCTTAAGTTGAGTGTCAATCCCGTAGGAATATCGGAACAAAAAGTATTCTATGTGTTATTCTGATGTATAAGCTATATTACTGTAAAGTTTCATCGAAATCCGTTTAGTAGTTTTTGCGTGAACGAGTAACAAATATCCATCCATCCATCCTCACAAACTTTCGCGTTTATAATACTAACAGCGCCCCGCGGTTTCACCCGCATAAGTTTCAATCCCGTAGATATATCCCTACATTATTTCGTTAATGGCTATTTTTTCAATCGACGGATAATTTTATCTGAGGAATAATTTTGAATTTTTGACAGTTCTTCCATACAAAGTCTGTCAGACGTCAATTTTATTCTAGTAATGACAATTATCTGTCGATTGAAAAATCGATTTATTCCGGTCGGATCCCCTGAACTGATCCTTTGCTGGTTGTTATTACGTTTTAATTCTGACCCACTATAAACTTGTCATTCCGTTCTGATCCCCTTTTCAGCCCTAAATCCAAGATTTCTTTTGTTTTTTCCTTCAAAATCAAAATAATAATATCCCTTGATTAGGATATAAGTACAAGGAAAGATGCCAAAGGCTCTTCTCGTCGTCAGTACGATTGTTGAGTTGTCACATTATGACATTTTTCCTTATTCCGTTTGTTGTCAAAGAAAATAATAATATTTGATTTCGAGAATCTCGTGAGAGAAAGATAAAAAATTCATCTATTCTGACTTAGCACACGAGGCTGTCGACATGTGGGACGTGGGTTCTGCAATCATTGTACCGATAATCGTTACAGTAAAGTCTATTAGCGGAGAGCCGATACCAACATGGCTTGATTCAGAAAGCAGTACTCCTGGACACGGCACGCATAGTGAGGAGGTTCCTCTCTCTAGAGCCCTTACCACCGGCAGCTTGGATCCTGTTCCTGATGCCGATGGGCCACTATTTTTTATATTTTTTAATGTTTTTTTTTATTTTATAAAAATGTAACCAATATGCATGCAAATGGAATACTTTAATGAAAATAGAAAAGGTAGTCACAATAAAACTAAGGTCAAATCAATTTTACGTTTCCAATTTACGTTATTTCAAGTTAAACAAATATCAACTTCATTTCAGTGGTAATTAAGTTGATTTCAGAGTGCATAGCATTGTTTAAAAAGTCTTAAGAATGTTTGAAGTTGTAGCGTAAACTGAACTTTATTGTGTATGAATCAAAGTTATTTTCCCAATAATTCATATTTATTTACATGTTGGCAAGTCAATCGCGAACGCAGATTAGCTATACAATACATAATCTTGTAACCTTTATAATATAAGGTTATCGTGAAGCCACATGCAATGTAGACCAAATTTGTACCTCCAAGTGGGCCAATCACAAAGGCCCGTCGGGTCGCAGGTTGAGTATAGCCATTCTATATCCACACCCAACTACTTTAAAACCACAAAACCCAGTTGAAATCGTCCAAAATCTTTCCTCAAGCTGTACCCACGAGGTAGACAGCCTACCTCGTCATTATTCACCAGAATTAATGACCTATGGGTCCGGGTCTCATTCAGCAGGACCTCGCATTATCCGTGCGAAAGGACTCTGTTTACAGAGAGGGCTATTTTAAATGGATCCCGTTTTTAGGGTTCCGTGTGTAAACGGTCAACGCAGGGACCTAATACTAAGCCTGCTTCATCTGTCTGTCACATGATAGTATCTTTATAACTGCAAATAGCTTCTGCGCGAAACTTCGTCCGCGTCAAATTTCTTGTCCCTCCAACCCACTCCAAGACATCGCATCACCTGCTCGCGCTATCACTTCGTTTTAACAAGTCGTTCTTTCTGACTATTTTTTTTTCTCGTATGATGTTAAATAGCTTAGCCTTCCTCAATAATTGGGCCAACAAATTTAAAAAAAATCTGACCGGTAGTTTCAGAGATTAGCACATTCAAACAAACAAACTTTGTATTGATATACTTAGCAACATGAAATTTTTCGCAAAATATATATGTGATATATATGGCCGCTATCGTAGCAAATAAGTAATAATAAATAATAGAAAATCCAAATCCAATGGACCCGTTAAAGAAATAAAACAACGTTTTATTTCACAGAATTGTGTGGTGGCACGGAACCCTTCGTGTGTAAGAACGACATGCACTTGGCCGTTCTTTTCCTAGACCTCTATGAATAAGTTAGAGGGTAGTTTTGTTGGATTGATTAAGAAGGGGTTGAATTTTGGACAACGGGGTGAAAGTCAGGGTTAAGTGCATTTGTAAATAAATCATGGTTTTAGTAAGCAGGTTATTTTAAATGAGTAAAACTGATCGGTCTTTCTCTATGTCCTTCAACGAAAATACGGATCCTTCCGAAAGTAGTCCGTTACCTCAGAGTGAACGCTAATCCCGATAAAATTTTTGACAATTTGACTTTCTTTTATTTACTTTCGACATGTGACATCTACCAACCCGCACTGGGTCCGTGTGGTGGATTACAGCACACTCCCTCTCGAAGAGAGAAGGCCTGTGTCGCACCAGTGGGATTAAAGGCTGATTATATGAACCCCAAAATATCACCAATAAATGAATATTATATTATATATATTCTGTATATTAATTATAAATTTCAACGAAACTACCAAATTGCCCCAAAACTTATTAAATATCAATTACACCAATCCAAACTAATTAATTAATCGTTTTCTGATCAAGTAACTCATTAAGTTCTATTGATATAGTTTATTAATTAAACAGACTATCTTCACCCTTGCCGCCGGCCGGCAGGTGTACCATACTATTCCATTAATATTATAAAGTTTGTGAGGATGGATTGATGTTTGTTACTCTTTCACGCAAAAACTACTAAATGAATTTTGATGAAACTTTGCAGTCATATAGGTTATACATCAAAATAACACATAGGATACTTTTTATCCCAATATTTCCACGGGATCGACTCTTATGCGGGTGAAACCGCGGGACGCTGCTAGTATAAACGCGAAAGTATATGAGGATGGATGGATGTTTGTTACTCTTTCACGCAAAAACTACTGAATGGATTTGAATAAAATTTAGCACACACATAGTTTATAACCAGGATTAACACTTAGAGACTTATATCCTACTTCCTACTAATATTATAAACGCGAAAGTTTGTGAGCATGGATGGATGGTTGTTTGTTACTCTTTCTCGCAAAAACTACTAAACGGATTTGGATGAAATTTGGCACACAGATAGTTTATAACCAGGATAAACACCTGGGATACTTTACATCCCGATATTCCCACGGGATCGAAACCTACGCGGGTAAAACCGCGGGGCGCTGCTAGTCCCACTAATATTATAAACGCGAAAGTTTGTATGGATGGATGGATGTTTGTTACTCTTTCACGCAAAAACTACTGAACGAATTTGTATGTTTTGCACACAGATAGCCTATAACCAGGATTAAAACATAGCATACATTTATCTCGATATTCCCACTGGATCGAAACTCATGCGGGTGAAACCGCGTGGTGCTGCTAGTGTAAAGTATGAACGTTGTAAGTATGGAAAGAAAACGTGTTGTGTTAAGTTTCTTTCAAAAGTTGACCTAAGTACGAATATGTATGAATATTATAGTTTGCTTATAACTTGTTCACCCAGCGGCAAACAAGGTGCTTAAGAGAGGATTGTTTAAAGTTTTAATTAAATGTATTTATCCACGAAAGATTGTATAATAAGCCTGTAACGTGTCCATTGCTGGGACACAGGCCTCCTCTCTGTGAGAGGGAGTGGACCATAATCCACCACGTGGGCCCAGTGCGGATTTGTAGAAATCACATGTCTTTGAAATTTTTGGTTCTAGGACATTCCAGTTTCCTCACGATGTTTTGCTTCACCGTTTTGAGAGCAGTGGTGTTGAAATAAAGTACACAGAGTAAAGCGCCTGCCTGGGTTCAAACCCGCGACCTACAGCTCGTAAGTCAGGGTCGTAACTACTAGGCCACCACTGCTCGCTGCACAAAAGACTCATCATCTGCCTGCCTTCTCCCAATGTTGGGGTCAGCTTCCAGTCTAACCGGATGCAGCTGAATACCAGTATTTTACATGGAGCGACTGCCTATCTGACCTCCATAACCCAGTTCCTGGGTAATACGATACCCCTTGGTAAGACTGGTTGTCAGACTTTCGGGCTACTGACGACCCGTAACGACTGTCAAAGATCCACGAATGACAGCCGGGACCAATGGCTTAGCGTGCTTTCCGAGGCACGGAGGGGTCTTGGTATGTGAAGATGGTCACCCATACACGGACCAACCGCGGCAAGACTGTGGTGGTGATATTTATAAGTCAATAAGATTTATGCAGTTGTGAGTTCTTTCATAAGTTTTCGATCCCCCGACCCACTCCGTCGTATCGCCTGCCCGAGCTATTACTTCGATTTTGCTTAGCGTTTTTTCTGATATTTTTTCCTTTTTGCCTGGCTCCTAAGGGTCCAAGCGTGATGTTAATAGCCTTCCTCAAGAATCCTACTAATATTATAAACGTGAAAGTTTGTATGGATGGACGTTAGTTACTCTTTCACGCAAAAACTACTGAACGGATTTGGATGAAATTTGGCAGACAGATAGTTTATAACCAGGATTAACATATAGGATACTTTTTATCCCGATATTCCCACGGGATCGAAGCTTATGCGGGTGAAACCGCTGGACGCAGCTAGTAAGACTATAAAATGCAAATAGTTTTTTTATTTCAAGTTTTGATTTTTGTTTTGTGTCGAATCATATTATGCTATGGTTTATTTTATTTCTTGTTTTGATTGTTGTTTTTATTTATTTATGTATAATTGCATGCTGCACTGGTTAACGTCATCACGTCAACGCCGGCTGCCGCTGAAAACCAGCGCTTGAGCTCTGTCTCGTATAGGGTCGTAGCATTATGCTGAGCGATGGCCGTTTTGCGTGAATGTGATGCCATGTTTACCTCCAACTTGTTTTTTTTTTGTGTGTGTATATCCTTTTTTCATGCGTCATGTTTGCCGCAAATAAATGCATTTTCTTTCTTTTAATCCGACTGGTAGTTCTAGAAATTAGCGCGTTCAAACAAAAAACAAACAAATTCTCTAGCTTTATTATTAGTATAGATTAGGAAGTAGGACTTACTCCAACACAACACTATCTGCTGACCCCATCACTACACAATGTAAGCTTTATAATGTAGCCATTTATCCCTTGCTTTCAATTTCAGTCGCATCAATTTCTGACCCTAAAAGGATACGTGTGAGGGTCAAGGTGTCCCAACACAAAACATTTATAAGGACGAACCCTTTGACGCTCCTGGGAAAACAACGAACGAAATGAAATGAAGTAAAACAAAGGAATAAAGGAAATGAAGTAAAACAATCAATATCTATAATTATATCTTTATAGTAGGTCGTGCTGCTACATATCCTACTAATATTATAAACGGGAAAGTTTGTATGGATGGATGGATGGATGTTTGTTACTGTTAATGCTGAGCGATAGCCGTTTCGCGTGGATGTGACGCATGTCAACCACTTTGAATTGTTTTTTTTCTTTATTATGTTTTTATGTTCTTTTTGTGTCATGTTTACCGCAAATAAACGTTTTTTCTTTCTTTCTTTCTTTTCACGCAAAAACTACTAAACGGATTTAGATGAAATTTGGCACACAGATAGTTTATAACCAGGATTAACATATATGATACTGTTTATCCCGATATTCCCACGGGATCGAAACTTATGCGGGCGAAATCGCGGGGTACAGTTATCAATTTGAATGTCCTTACTTATAGTCTTTTACTATAAGTAAGGACATTCAAATTGATAACTGTGGCATGAAATCAATTTCGGAAAGGGTTTATAATCACAGAATGGTCAGAAAAATAATATTGACAAATCATTCATGATTCATTTTGTTTTCATTCATACATTCGTTGTTCGTTAGTTCATTCAGTCGTAAATGAAGACAGCGAAGTTTACTAAAGTTTACTCGAAAAACACTTTACTTAATCTCCTCATCCAAAAAAAGCGGCCAAATGTGAATCGGACTTGCTCACGAAGGGTTCCATATAGCCGTACAATATTTAATACTACATTATTTTTTAAATACTTTGGAAAAAAACACGTTTCTTGTATCCCTTTAATTTTTAACTATATGTTATTTTAATTATTTGTTGTTATAGCAACAATAGAAATACACACTCTATGTAAATTTCAACTATCTACCTATTACGGCTCATGAGATAAAGCCCGCTGACAGACAGTCGAACGGACCACGGAGGCTTATTAATAGGGTTCCGTTGGTATCCTTTTTTTTTTTTTTTTTTTTTTGTGGATGGGAAATCATCAAATGACTCCTCCCGCTCTGGGTGGAGCAGAAGGGAGTGTCAGACTCTTACTGACTAAAACCCACCCGTGTTCCTTCCTTAGCCCTTTATGTACCAGGGCAGCGGTAACCCTTTCGGACGATCCCGCTACCCCGGCAGGCTTCGGCCCTGTCGGGCCCCGTCATCTATGCTGACATCTCTTTGAGGCGCACGTGGAACACTTACGCGCCGTCCGGCACGGGCCTGGTCCTGATCGGACGGAGAGCTACCCATTGCTCTCCGCCCGCAGGCCCGCGCCTACGGTGGCCGGGAGTCGTCACGCGGCTCCCGACGCCCGGAGCGTCTCCCTCGGCGGCTGAGGCGTGAGGATCTCTCCCTCGCCCATCCCGCCTCCGTTGGTATCCTTAGGGTACGGAACTCTTAAAATAAAGAGCCCATCCAGCCAAGGAAAGTACTAAAGATAAATAACTAACAAAAGAAAGATATTTAAGCCTACATCGTCTTAACGAGCACTCGAAGTCAAAATATGGGGTATTAAACCTCTGTGACTGTCGGGCCTCTTTTGTTAAAGGTCGTTATAAGCATTGTAATAATGGCTTGGCAGTAGTTGAGTGATATTTGTTTTGATAAGATTGGGTGGCTGTTTTTTTGCAGGACCATTACTGACATCGGTGAAAGAAAAACATCGTGAGTGTTGTTAACTAGCAGTGACCCACGGTTTCACCCACATAAGTTTCGATCCCGTGGGAATATCGGGACAAAAAGTATTCCAGGTGTTTATCCTGGTTATAAACTATCTGTGTGCCAAATTTCATCCATTCAGTAGTTTTTGCGAGAAAGAGTAACAAACAACCATCCATCTGTTACAATTAAATATAATTTGTGGCCTCTTACGGCAAGCTAACATAAGCCCAAAGGGCAGGTGGTACGGCATCGATATATAAGGGAATAACCAAACCATCTCAAACACCGTATAAAATAAATCTAAAGCAATAAAAGGTCCTGCCGGGGTAGCGGGATTGTCCGAAAGGGTTACCGCTGCCCTGGTACGTAAAGGGCTAAGGAAGGAACACGGGTGGGTTTTAGTCAGTAAGAGTCTGACACTCCCTTCTGCTCCACCCAGAGCGGGAGGAGTCATTTGATGACTTCCCATCCACAAAAAAAAAAAAAAAAAGGAATAAAAGGTGAACCTTAAAAAAAACGAATTTACCTTATCATTAACACATTAGGTAGGTGAATATAGCCATATCTTAATATTGCCAGCCAGCTAAAATTTCAGCAGAAAGAGCTAGGGTCGTGGGGAGTTGGAGATAAACCCAGTACTGTTCCGTTTTAAAACGTTTCAATTACATAATATAAATTTCAAATTTAAGGTATAACCTTCCAGTTAGCGGAGGATCAACTAAAGTACTGTCTCCCTGAAGCAACCGAGAGGCACCTCAAGAGATTTGTCTCGCCGCCAGGGTCTAGAGGAGCGCCTGGGACCTGGACGCGAGACACGTTCCTCGAGTCCGTTCGAAGCCTCTTGCGGAGACGACTGTGCGGCTGTTGGAGTTCGTCTAGCGATACCGCAGGCGGGATGGTTTTTTTTTATCCCTTATAATATTTTTTTATAATTTCTAATACGGTTTCTGTAAGAACCCGTTGGTTACCTTAGTCCGGTTTTCAACATTGGAAACCGGTCTTCAACATAATTTGAATTGAGGATCTTGGGTTCGACATTCTACGTTCATCCAGAAGTAATTGGACACCTTCGTCGGCTCCGGAATCCGGGACTCTTAAAGTCCCTGGCGCCCATTTACTAATTAATAAAATTCAACTAACTGGAAGGTTATACCTTAAATTTGAAATGTATATTATTTAATTTAAACGTTTCAAAACGGAACAGTACTGGGTTTATGTCCAACTCCCCATGACCCTAGCTCTTTCTGCTGAAATTTTAGCTGGCTGGCAATATTAAGATATAGCTATAGACACCTACCTAATTTGTTAATGATAACGTAAATTTGTTTTTTAAGGTTCACCGGCGGCATGGAGAGTGCGATTGTCGCAACCCAGCGCTGGGCACGCCACAATTGCGGCGATAAGTCCCCTCTTTGAGGAGTGGCTAGAGAGGCGCCACGGCGCCCTCACCTTCCGCCTGACGCAGGTCCTCACCGGACACGGTTGTTTCGGGAGGTTCCTGTTCAGGATAAAGCGGGAGGAAACGCCAGGGTGTCACCACTGTGGGGATCGCCCGGAGGACACGGTGGAGCATACGGTGGAGGTCTGCCCGGCTTGGGCGGGACCCCGCCGTGTCCTCTTGGCGGCGATCGGCGGCGGCGACCTCTCGCGTCCGGCCCTCATACAGGCCATGGTCCGGAGCGAGAGTGAATGGGAGGCCGTCACCTCCTTCTGCGAAGCAGTTATGCTCGCGAAGGAGGAGGCGGAGCGTGCGAGGGAGAGGCAATCGCTGCACCCTCGCGCTCCTAGCCGCCGCAGGAGACGCCCTGGACGGGAGTCAACAGCCGACTCCCGGCCACCGTAGGCGCGGGCTTGCGGGCGGCGAGCTATGGGCAGCTCGCCGCCCGGTAAGGACCAGGCCCGGGTCGACGGCGCGTTGTGTTCCACGCGCGCCTCAAAGAGCTGTCAGCACGAACTGACGGGGTCCGCTAGGGCCGACGCCGCCGGGGCTGCGGGTTGTTCGAAAGAGATACCGTGGCCCCTGGCACAGGCAACTGAAGGAACACGGGTGGGTTTTAGTCAGTAAAAGTCTGACACACCCTTCTGCTCCGCCCAGAGCGGGAGGAGTCATTTGATGATTTCCCACCCAGAAAAAAAAAAAAAAAAAAAAAAAGGTTCACCGTTTATTGCTTTAGATTTATTTTTATAAATATACGGTGTTTGAGATAGTTTTTTGTTTCCTTATATATCGATACCAAACCACCTGTCCTTTGGGCATATGTTAGCTTGCCGTAAGAGGCCACAAAATAAATTTGTATAATATCCCTGCTCATAAACTTTCGCGTTTATAATATTAGTAGGAAGTAGGATATAAATCTGAGATGCCAACCTGTCCTGAGCAAGCGTGGTGATCAATGCTCGTGCCTTCTCTGTATGAGAAGAGGTCTTTGCCCTGCAGTTTGACAGTATTAGGCTGGTATTATTTAAGTCGGTAACAACTTAATACAGCAACCAGAACCAATTAGGTTGGCAATTTAGACGTTGTTGAATACTAGGTATGTAAGCAACCAATTTAACTTTAAAATTAGCTGTATTTTTGATACGTAATAGAAAGAAAGAAAGTACATTTATTTAGCACAGACTAAAAGACACACAATACATCAGAGCGGTAATTCTCGTAATTTTAAGAACGTTCACAGTCTGATCTCATTCTCAAACTGTCAAAAATACGTCTAATTTTCCTACATTTTGACAAGTTTTTGACATTTGTTTGTCGCCGAGATGAGACTGCGACTAGATTTTGAACGTTTTAAATTATGGGAATATGGGCCCAGATAGCAACAACTAAAAAACAAATAGAAAGTATAAAGACATAGAAAATTGCAGGAAAGTGTGCCTCACGGCTGCACCAAAAAGGACCAGTTCAGTAAAAAAAATGCCAGACAACTAGTGCCTGACGCTGGTTTTCAACTGAACTTGATGTGTGAGGTGACGGATGTAAATCAGTTTTACACTGCAACGTGACGTGTGTATGCATACCTAAATAAAATAAATATGTGTCAGATAAAAATAATAACGAATATGTACATAAATAGTGTGAGTTTATTTTTTGCATAATTACCCATTATGCAAAAAATAAACCAAAAGATACTGACAAATCTGATGAGACGGCCGCGTGTTAGTCCTTTGTTAACATGTAAATAAATAAATTCATCGGAACAAGTTTTTTACATTTTCGTGCAACACTCACCGACAGAAACACTGACACATACTCAAGTGGGTAGGTAGGTACATACATCAAATGATTGAGACATTTAGTGTGACCATATCTAGCTTCCTTTGCGCTTCTATGAGGTACTGCCGTAAGCGTCGTCTAAAGGCGACTATGGTGATGCTAATGATAATACTATCGAATGATTTCGAGGCACGTTCCCGTTTTATCCTTGTTCAAGGATAAATTGTGTCTGTCTTTGTAATGATCTATAACATAACGCACCTACATACTTGTCTAGTCAATTGGAACATTATAAGCTGAACATAATCAGCCTGTAATGTTCCCACTGCTGGGACACAGGCCTCCTCTCTTCGAGAGAGAGTGGGCTGTAATCTACCAGTGCCCAGGCCAGACCAGGGCCCAGTGCGGGTTGTTAGATGTCATGTGTCTTCGAATTTTTAGGTCTAGGATATGCCGGTTTCCTCAAGATGTTTTTCTTCGCCATTTTGAGAGCAGTGGTGATGAAATTATTTACACAAAGCAAGGCGCCTCTCTATTGATTTGATGCATGATTATTTATTTAGAGGATGTTTTTGAATATATGCAAAGACAAGAGTTGATGCTTTTTTTACTATGGCGTACATTACAACGATAAAATGTGATAATCAACATAATTTCAGCTGAGAGATGTCCACTGCTGGACATAGGCCTCCCATGCATTGTCCTAACGAACAGTCCTGTGCTTTCCGCATCCAGGGGATTCCCCTCATTTCCGTCGACCCGACATAGGGTTGCCAACTCTTTTTAAGTCAAAAATAGTAGTTTTAAAATAATTACCCAAAAAATATAGTCGATAGCGAAAAAGTAAAACAATATATAGTAGGTTTTAATATACTTTATTTCTTAAAATAATATTTTTTGCTACTTTGAGCCTTCATAGCCATTAGTGCAATTTAAATGACTAAATACCATTAGCTCAGCTTTAATTAATTTTATACTGGCCCTATTGCGCTCATCTCGCCATTTATCATTCATTACAGAAAATATACGCCCTTTAAAGGCGGATGTTGCCGGAATTGATATTTTTTTTTTAAATATTAGTAAAATCTGCATCACTCAAAACTAGTTGCCATTTTTCAACTGTACTTTTTAAAGAAAAATTTTCAACAGGAAGAAGAACATCTGGAATTTTATTCATCTGTTTTATTTCTATATACAAATCATTAAGTAGCTATTTACAAAACACAAACTCAGAGGAGAGGCGCGAAATTGACAATCTATCAAACTCAAAGTGACATACCAGAATCATTCAGAAATAGATATTATTGCTTAGTGGGTTGTATGCCTAATAATATAGTAGTTTCGCCTACTATACACTTTTTTCATAAATATAGTAGTCGGTAGAGGACCGACTACTATATTTATGAAAAAAGTACTAAAGTATACAGTAGGATACTATATTATATAGTAGGGTTGGCAACCCTAACCCGACACGACGCGCTCGTGTGAAAGAATAGTTTTAACATTAAATTAAATCAATGATTTTTTTTATATTTAGAGGTGTGGAATTAAATCAATTATGTACTGTGCATAATTAATTTAATTCCACAGCTCTAAATGTAAAAATTATCGTGGCGTGTCTGGTTTTCAATAACCAAAAATATCCATAAAAAAAATCTACTACCACGGTCATATCCAGATGTTTGTCTAGTCCAACATTCCCAGTCCAGACCTTCACCCAAAAACGATAATATTTATTATTTCGCGTCCGTCTGTGGGACGTCAATTAGCTCCGTTTGTGTTGGCACGACCAGCTGTCTTGTCGTTTGAAGATATATTTAGTTAGTTATTTATTTTTTCTCTAATTGATTTATTTGTATCATTTTTGTGTCTACGTTTATTTTTGGATGGTGACGTGTTATTTATTTGGTTCAGATTGAAATAGAATAGAATAGAGTTTTTTTTTATTTAAGTAACCAAGACTCAACAAGATTGTTAGTAAAACTTACAACAATGTTAATAAGCACAGACATTAAACAAAAACAAGGAAAACCATACAAGAAGTAACGGTTGATCACCGTTGCGACATTCACCCACGTATACACAGTCCAGGCGACTCGCAACCATGCTTAAGACACTGTTGGAGCCGCCCCACACCCTGCGCACCAGGGAAGCACAAATTATACACGTGTAGCAAATCCTATTTTTAAAATGATAAGTGATCAGCATATACAGGGTGATTTTTTAAAGACCAGCCAAATTTAAGGATGTGGTACAGACCATAAAACTGAACAACTTTCTCCATGGGACCAACATCGTAATCGCGAATAAAAATTCAGCCGTCCCATACATTTAGGTCGAGTAGGTATTGAAGTTTTCTATGGGACAGTTGATAAAATTTTCGCGATTACGCTATTTGTCCCATGGAGAAAGTTGTTCAGTTTGATGGTCTGTACGACATCCTTAAATTTGGCTGGTCTTTAAAAAATAACCCTGTATTAGGTGGTGGTTAAATTTAAGGGTACAAACCATCAAACTGATCAACTTTGTCTCTCTTTCCATGGGACAAATATATCGTAATCAAGAAAAAATCATCAGCTCTCCCATACACATTGTACACCTACCGACAGAATTAGATTGGCTTATTTTCATCACATAATACATTATTTCGTACGTGATAAAAAAAATCCCATTTCTCTTCGCGAAAATTAGGAAATATCACATAATCTTCATACCACAATCATTCAAGCGTAATTCCGATGATATAGGACCCTTTTTGGTAATAAAAGCAGTGTTTTACGCGCTTTTCTTATCACTCCGGGGAGGGTAGAAAATCCCTTTTTTGAGAGAAAATACTATTTGCTGGCGTATCTTTAGGCTTCCGTATCTTTATGTTCATTCTACTTCGCGTAGTGTGACGAATGTTGGATTTGGCAATGATTTTTGTGCTTGCTCATCGGTTTGACGTGATTTGGGCTGGACTTTGTAGGATATTATGAATTATGGCAAAGTTAACAAAGCCATATAACATCATTTACCTAGCCTTTTCCCAACTATGTTGGGATCGGCTTCCAGTCTAACCGGATGCAGCTGAATATCAATATTTTACATGAAGCGACTGCTTATCTAACCTCCACAAGCCAGTTACTGGGTAATACGATACCCCTTGGTAAGACTGGTTGTCAGACTTTCGGGCCGCGACGACCCGTAACGACGGTCAAAGATCCACGAATGACAGCCGGGACCAACGGCTTAACGTGCTTTCCGAGGCACGGTTTTACCGCAATCTTATAAGTATGAAAAAGGTGCTGAAAACAAGCAGTGGACAGCATCAGCATGACGAAAGTACCAGTTTTGTTGCGTTACGTTTGAATCTACCTAGAAGAAGGCTACCCTTTCCTTCTTGTTGGCGTGATCTGAGAATTGATATCCTTTTTTCAAGCGCGGTTTGAAAATATTTCGCCAGCCGGATCGGGGCGCATCCAGCCCGCGGGCCGGCGAACAATACACTTGGTAAAACTGATTGTCAGATTTCAAATTTCAAATTTATTTATTCATTTTGTGAACATAGGGTATAATTATACAGATGTTATACAAAAAATGTTGATCCATGCTATGTCCCGCCAAAAGGCATACGATAATAAGGACGGCGACAACGGATAATAAGGATTTATCGGTCATCAGATTACCCGTAACGACTGTCAAAGAAATAATTTGAAACCGTTATGTAAATTATAAATATAAGCTTAAGCTATTAAAAATACTGAAGAACCTCGTTAACCTTCCTAACAGAACTTTTCTCATTTTCCTTCTCCACAAAGATTAAACAATAATTATAAATACAAGTAACAAAAATATTTAACACCTGAAACACTAAACCGCGATAAGCTCCACAAAATGGCGCTCATAAATAATTCGACAAGATGGCGGACAACATGGCGAGCGCTAATGGCGCGTAATTTGTCACTTGACGGTTAAAAGGACATTGGATCATAGTCATATTATTTTAGTTTTCAGTAAAATACGATTTTATTTTATGAGTTTTTGAACAAGCTGAGCAGTTGTGGCCCACTGGTAACAGTCGTGGCTTACGAGTGGTCATGTATTCGAAACCAAGCACATTACTTTGTTTAAATTATTTAATCACGACTGCTCCGAAAACGGTAAAGGAAAACATCTTAAAGTAAATATAGGTACTTATACAAATATTTATCAAATTTAGAAACTAGGAGTTATGCTACTCAATATATAATTATTTTTCTATTGTCAACTTTTGATTATTTATTAATTTTTAAAGACTATTTTAGCTCTTTTCGCCTGAAACACAGGATTACCTAGTTCAGGCACGTCAAGTCTTAGGAATATAATTTACATTTAAGCAAAACTGTACAAATTTTTATGCCTTATAATTTTTTGAATAAAATATTATTATTATTATTATCTTGAGGAAACCGTCATGAGCAAAAAATTCGAAGATATTTGACATACATCAACCCACACTACGCCCACGTAGTGGATTACGGCCCACTCCCTCTCACCATATAGGCTGATTTTATTTTATTATTACAGGCGGCTATCGGCTACTAGGTTGCAAATCTTTCATAATAATCAGCCTGTAATGTAATGGCCCATTGCTGTAATGTGATGTAATGTTCCTATAATGTTTAAATTAGGCTGAAAATCAGCACTTTTCGAACGTCAAAATTACAAAAGACAGTCCCTAAAACGCCCGTCCTTCACCACTTCCTAGTGCTGTGAGAGCCAATTCCGGCTGTAATCCACCACACTGGCGTAATGTGAGTTCCTGCACGTCACCGTCTATGAATGTTTAGTTGTAAGACATGACGGTTTCATCAATATTATACTTTTCGAGTTCACCTTTATAGTAGTAGCCATGATAATACAGTTAGCCCAAAGTTAAAGGGCCTGCCTGGGTTTCACCCCACGACCACATCTAAAGTCTGGACCGTCACCTCTAGACAACCACTTTTCAGAAAAGGATTACCGATGCGTATTGATACGTGCACAAGATCAAAGGGGCGGCTATTACTTAACTTAAGACACAAAGACTTTGTCGGAGAGTATAGGTGCCAGAGTAATTACAGCCACATAGGCCTGTCATTATTCTGGCGCTTAGGTAAACCTAGGCTTCAAATTGGAAAACAACATTGTGGTTTACAGTTGGTAGGTACAGCCGTAGTAACCAGTCTTAACAAGAGGTATCGTATTACCCAGTAACTGGGTTGTGGGGTCAGATAGGCAGTCGCTCCATGTAAAATACTGGTATTCAGCTGCATCCGGTTAGACTGGAAGCCGATCCCAACATAGTTGGGAAAAGGCTAGGCAGCTAATGATAGTTTTAAAAAAATATGTTTTTTTTTTAATTTACTTTATCGCCAATCATCGAATCATTCATCGTTTACTACGGCATTCGAATCTCAAAATCACACCGGCTATCAAACATTCGGACTGATCCCCCATTTTCGCGATACCCTTTCTCCTAAAAGCCACAAAATATAACAATACATTTCAGGTTCCTTCCAGGATTTTTCTCATAATACAATCAGAGCAGCAATTGCTAACATGAGAAGCATTTTTCTACGCCAATGATCACGTAAAACATCTATGAGTTATGGTGAGTACGTGACTGTACGAAAATATACAATGCAAAAGTAGGTGGCCACAGGAGTGGTGGCACAAAGGAGGGGCGAATTGGTTGGTACGCTTTTGGAAGTGAAGAAAATGTTATTAATAATTATTTAATTTAAATATTTGTTTGAAAAATTTCAATTAAAAAAAATATCAAAATTAAAAGTCATTTATTCAAATTAGGCTGAGAATCAGCACTTTTCGATCGTCAAAATTACAAAAGACAGCCCCCAAAACGCCCGCCGATCACCATTGATTATCAATTCTGTAGGTAATTGAGTATTCATTTATTTTTACTTTTTTTATTTTCACCTTTTGACATTATATGACTTTATTAAACGACTTTTAATTTTATTATTGTAAAAAATGAGTTATTGTTATATATTTTTTTTCTTTATTTTATTTTTATGTTATTTATTGTTTCTTTATTTGTGTGTTTGTTGAATGTTTCTTTATTTTATTGTTGTGTTATTTCTATCAAATCATTATTAATCTAATTTTAAGTTATTTTATAATGTAAGATTTTCTACACAATGTATTTTGTTAAGAAATAAAAGACTAAATGACTCAATCATCAACTCTTCTATTACATACATACATACATAATCAACCTATAATGTTCCCACTACGGGTACACAGGCCTCTTTTCCACGTGAGGGAGTAGTACATGGGTGATAATCGACCACGCGGGACCAGTGTGGGTTGGTGAATGTCAGATGTCTTCGAATTTTTGATTCTAGGACATGCCTCCATCCTCACGATGTTTTTCTTCACCGTTTTAAGAGCAGTGGTGATGAAATAATTTAATACACAAAGTAAAGTGCCTGCTCGGGTTCGAACCCACGACCTACAATTCGTAAATCGCAGCCGTTACCACTGGGCCACGACTGCTCTTTTATTAAACCCTATTTATTCCAGACGACTGCCGGACGCCATCACCAGGTATACACCTTCGTCCCCTGAAACTGATGATTTCCACATGTTGATTATTTAATATAGTTAAACTGAAATTCTGTTTGAGTTAAATTAATGATATTATAACATAATAGATCCTAGTCTTAAAAGTATTCACAACTTGTCAATATATTTTGTAGTTAGTTACTGAACTTTGGGAAGAAAATTGTTAATGAAAACTTTTCACTAACAATTTTCTTCCCAAAGTTCAGTAAGTGTTAACCCAACGGTGTCACAAAGTGGAAGGATCTCATAAATAACGTTGAATATATTGAACAAAATTATGCAAAAGTTTCTAGTTTTTACGTCAAACCACACAGTTCATTAACCCTACAATGCCGAGATAAGCTCGAAACAGACGCTAGTGTGAACTGGCTTTACATTACATCCATGTAATGTAAAGCCAGTTCACACTAGCGTCTGTTTGGCATTCAGCTTCACAGTTGGCGCCAAATAAGTTGAGAGAAATGACAAGGAGCCAAAACGTATATTTTTTTGATATTTGATATGTTGACAGCGTTATGATAAATGATTGAAATAAACTCTGTGGTTGAAAGTAACTACTATTTTATCCATAATGAAAAGTAGTGGGACCCGTGGCTAAATAATAACAGCCGCACAGGCCGATCGGTCAAGTGAAGCTACGCTCCCCGCGGTTGGTCTGTGGATGGGTGACCATCTTTACGTACCGAGACCGCTCCGTGCCTCGGAAAGCACGTTAAGCCGTTGGTCCCGGCTGTCATTCGTAAATCTTTGACAGTCGTTACGGGTAGTTAAGCCCGAAAGTCTGACAACCAGTCTTACCAAGAGGTATCGTATTACCCAGTAACTGGGTTGTGGAGGTCAGATAGGCAGTCGCTCCATATACATAAAATACCGGTATTCAGCTGCATCCGGTTAGACTGGAAGCCGACCCCAACATAGTTGGGAAAAGGCTAGGCACATGTATTCTCTCATAAGACCACAGGCTTTTGTAGATAGCCAATCAGTAACGTATAAGCGGAGCTGATTGGCCACGCCTGTAATCCACGAAGGATTTGGCAGAGGTGTATCTATAATCCAATTTCGTCAGGTAAGTTTAAGTCCCAAGTAATAAGGGGCGAGCCTAGTACCATTAACCGGACACAATCCAGAATCCGGGCTGCTATATATGCCTAATTTAAAAAAAATAATAACGCTGTGCCCGTACTGAGAAGTGAACCAAGGACCTCATACTCAGCAGTAGCGCTGGCGACCACTAGACCATCAAGGCAGTAAAAGCTATTTTAATGAATCCCAAAAAAAGAACCTACGTGTTAATGAGCATACCTACAGGTGATTTCATTACGAACATTGAAGTACGTAGATATATGAAATATTTTAAGTTAGTTAACTCCGAAGTGCCTTCGACAATCAACAGCATTAATGACAAGTAGGTAGGTACATAATTTACGTCGCCACATTAAACAAACTTAGAACCTGCGTGGGTGTAGGTAGAGGTAAATGCTCTAGCCGCAGAGAATTTCTAGTGATATTAAAGTAAAACACGTTCTGAGTTACAATTCTTGAAGTAATATGCAAAACCACTGCTAGTAAAATCTTGAATTCTTCGTCTGTTGTATCGGCAAAGTGTAAGAATGGCTTATCTCGTGGTGAGAAAGCGTGTGAGGTTAAAAAAAATACTTTATTAAACACAGGTAGCAAATAACAAAAATCCATTAAAAAAATTATGGACCTGTGCATTCTCCCTATACGTACATACATAATCAGCCTATACAGTTCCCACTGCTGGGACACAGGCCTCCTCTCGGTGAGAGAGAGTGGACCGTAATCCACCACGCGGGCCAAGTGCGGGTTGGAAGATGTCACATTTCTTTGAATTTTTGGTGCTAGGACGTGTCGGTTTCCTCACAATGTTTTCCTTGACAGTTTTGAGAGCAGTGATGATGGAATAATTTACACAAAATAAAGCGCCTGACGGGGTTCGAACCTACTACCTGCAACTCGTAAGTCGCGCCCGTTACCACAAGGCCATGACTGTTCTCTATACATATGTACATACGATGGGTGTGTAAATTAAACACCAAGGATACTACGCTCCATCGCTAGCTAGCAAACCTTGAGCTTGTCAAAGACATTTACCACTTCGGAGTAGACCCTTTGGGGGTCTACTCTGAAGTGGTAAATGTATCGTATCGGCCGAATGTTCGGCCATTTCTACGAAGTTACTATTTGATTCGGTCGGTCCCGATCCTACACTCCTACACTCTTTCGAATATTGACCATGGTCCCGACCCAACTGAGCCGATCCGAACTTTTTTCTCATTTTTCAATAATATTCAATTCGGCCATGTGTCGGTCCGATCCGATCATTCGAATGTGTAACTTCGGCGTAGACCTCCAGGTTTTAGCGTCGTATGTATACTTACACACGACGCAACGCAACCAGGTGTGCAAGTAAGTCTTCGGTATTTTGATAATCTACATGCTTGGGCCAGCCAGCAATAATGTTTTAGACTCTGTATTTGGAAAGTCCTACAAAACTAACAACTCTTTACACTTCAAAGATTAAAGGCAACCCTACAAAATCAACTTTCCAAACCCACCTAAAAAACTTTCTTACCAAAACATGTACAGGGGACATAATTGTTGATAAAATATTAAGAAGCTTCAATAAATAATCATCATTTAATATTTTCATTTCATCACCACTGCTCTCAAAACGGTGAAGGAAAACATCGGGAGTGTTCCACCCTCAACAACCTAAAAAAAATTGTAACCGAAACAAGGTTGTGATAACATCTTTAATTTCGTCAGCAAACAGTTTGCGATATAACTGTTGATTATGCTAAACAATGCTGTGAAAACGTTCCGTATTAACGTGCTTGTTATTGGGGTGCGTGCGGTCACAGTTATCGCGGGGATTTTAATTTACCTTTTTTTTTTGGTAAATATAGGTACAGGTTCAAATTAAGAGGGGCTTCTGGTTAGGTAATAACAACCAGACGGGTCGATCGAAAACTTTACCCTGTCCATTAGGGTAACCGTTTTTTGACAGCTGTCTTAGAACGTACATATTCCAGAGTACGTAAAAGTTAACTTTAACATGCGTAATAAAATAAATATATAAACTGCCCAATCTTATTGGATTATCTTATTTATGACTTCTTTCATACATTATAATACCGTACGTGTATCAGTTTTGACAAAAAACATATAGCTCACTAGTTCGATTTGTCAAAAAACGGTTAACCTAGTTGATACTCTATCTGTCCAGTCCGGGGCAGTGGTCCAACTCCTCTGAGTATAGGTACACAAATACTCGTACATTGCAAAAAATATGAAACTGAAACATCCTCAAAAGAAAATGGAAATTCGAAGTAAAAAACCATCCTGTATTCAGAATACTGCACCGTAACTTCTGTTCTTTTTGTCACATACCTTCCTTAACAAACACGGAATATTTCCTGTACTTGCAAAGCAATGAAAAAAATTGTCAACTTTTTATATGCTTGAGTACGAGGCTTTTGACTACGTTGTATGTGCAGAATAAACTATATTTCTTTATTTTTAAATTTTTCAAAGGTGTATTTTTAGGTTTTTGTAGCCAGAGGGTGATTTTATGTATCGTAATAATAGGTAGACACTTGAAATAAACACTTTTTTTTTAACAAATTTTCTCAGAGTGTGTAATACTGTGGCCGCTATAACAACAAATTTCTACTGAAAAATTTGTTGTTGATGAGATTATTACTATTACGTGAGACTTAAACATAACTGGTGAAATGTGGGTGTACTATGAGCACCTACACCTCTACCCAACCCTTTGAGGAATAGAGGTGTGTTATTATGTTATGATAGTATTCAGTGCCAGTGCCAAAAGACGAAATGCGAAATGTGTGTATTCAGACGAAAGACGTCCACTGCTGGACTTAAGCCTCCCCGAAGCGCCGGTACTTCGAACGGTTCTGTACTTCTCGCACCCAGCGAAGATGTATCGTTGGAAGGCCTCCCACAAGGTGGACCGGTGCAACGTATAATGGACTTTAATCCCATTTCTATAACCTTTAATCTTGTGATCACGCCCTAACTCGCACTCCGCACGCAACAACATTGAAACCACAAAAGCGATGTTTATCTTTGATTTGTAACGTACCAATTAACCACATGTTTGGACGTGTTTATTTTACGGCTAACTTTTTATTCGTAATAAAAGAAGGGCTTCGTACTTTGTGCATTGTTTTTGTATTTGGAGAGCAGAGAGGAAGAAAGTTTTGAACCCAAGATCTGTATAAGATGACATGGTTGGCGCAGTGGCTGAGCGATCGACTGCTGCGCTGAGTGTCGCGGCTTCAATTCCCGCACGGAACAAATATTTGTATTGCCTACAGGTAGTTGTTCCGGGTCTGGCTTTTTGTGTATGTGAGTTTAAATGTTTGTAAACGCACCCGCAATACAGGAGTAATTCTTAGTGTGGGACGACGTTTTGTTAAAAAAAAAAGAAAAAATAAAACAAACCGGTCAAGTGCGAGTCGGACTCGCGCACCGAGGGTTCCGTACAAATTTGTAGGTATGTAACTAAAAATTTACGGATTTCGCAATTTTTCCTTTATCTGTGCTATATGACGTTGCTTCGTACCAAATTTCAAGATTCTGAGTTCACGGGAAGTACCTTGTAGGTTTTGATTCCCTTGCGGGTGTCGAAAATAGCGGAAATTCGCGGCATAAACGGCTGTATCTTTTGATTGCGTTGGCTTAGAAGTTTGATTTTTTCACAGCTCTAAGGGTCAGTAGACCTGAGTATTTGATACAAATTCCAGCTTGATACCTCCACGCGTTCCTGAGAAAAAGGGTCTTGACGGACAGACAGACGGATGGACGGACCGACGGACAACAAAGTGATCCTGGGTTCCATTTTTTTCTTTAGAGGTACGGTACCCTAAAAATGAGGTCAATCACAAGCTACGGTCGTAGTAATCTGCCACGCCGATGGACCGGCGTGGTAGATTACAGCCCAAACTCTCTCACAGAGAGGAGGCCTGTGTTGCAGCAGTGGTAACATTATGGGTTGATTATGCTAAGTGGTCGTCTTCGGACCGCCATTGAAATTGTTGGTAGCGTAACATAAGCGGAGCTACGCCGTAGCAACTTCGTAGCACTGCTTGCTACGTCGTAGCGCATTGCTACGAGCCATTCATGGGTTTCTTTTTTCAGCCTGCATTGTATCCCTTTACCAATAAAGAACCAAAATTAAACCTTTTTACCCGACTGATTCAAAAGGAGGGTGCTTAATTTATTCCTTTGCTTTAACCATACCATTACCACTTACCATTCATTTCCAGGATTTTTTATTTGTATAATAGCCACACGGGTCGATCGTTCAGGTTAGGCTACGTTTGCCATGCAGTTAAGCCGATGGTCCCGGCTGTCATTGTTGGATCTTTGACAGTCGTTACGGGTCGTAAGGAGCCCGAAAGTCTGACATCCAGTCTTAACAAGGGGTATGGTATTACCCAGTAACTGGGTTGTGAAGGTCAGATAGGCAGTCACTCCATGTAAAATACTGGTATTCAGCTGCATACGGATAGATTGGAAGCCGACCCTAACGTAGTTTGGTAAAGGCAAAGCAGATTTTTTAAAATTAATTATTTACAACAACATTTGCCGAAACAGATTATCACAATTTATAGCGAAAACCACGTGTCTTTTAAGCCTATAAAAGGGTACGTTCAAATCCGGGTGCAAGCTTTACATAATTACTTACTAGAATAAATATTTAGTTTTAATTACAGTAATATAATTATTTATTTAATTGTAGCTTTATATTAAACGGGACACTATACATTCATAAATGTTGTTAAAAATAACTAACAGCACCCCGTTGTTTCACCTGCATAAGTCTTGATCCCGAGAGAATATCGGGATAAAAAGTATCCTATATATTAATCCTGGTTATAAACTATCTGTGTGCCAAATTTCATCCAAATCCGTTTAGTAGTTTTTACGTGAAAGAGTAACAAACATCCATTCATCATCATAAACTTTCTCGTTTATAATATTACTAGCTGCGCCCGTGGTTTCACCCACGTACGTTTAAATCCCGTGGGAATATCGGGATAAAAATTTACCTATATATTAATCCTGGTTATAAACCATCTGTGTGCCAAATTTCATCCAATTCCGTTCAGTAGTTTTTGCGAAAGAGTAACAAACATCCATCCATCCATATTCATAAACTTTCGTGTTTATAATATTATTACTAGGATTAACAATCTTAGTAATTTTGGATTTGAAATTTAACACATAGCATAACATCACGCTTGCATTCCCCGAAGGGTCAGGTAGAGATGTAACCGTGTGTAAGACACCCACAGTTCGCCAGTATATTTAAGCTCCATGTAACTGCGGGCGAGCCTATTGCCAATAATCAGGCACAAATCCAGAGGTTGTTACTGAAAAAGTGCAGATGGCAAAACCCAATATCACTTTGCCCAACCTGGGAATTGAACCCAGGACCGCACGCTCTGTAGTAGGTCTTGCGATCACTGGACCAACGGGGCAGGTAATATTAAAAACGTTGTGAAAAACACTTTTATTATTTTTAGAATTCAAAACCAATAATTCTTGCTTTGATGCGAGCGAAACCGCGGGCAAGCTATTGTCAATAAGAAAAAAAAGTGTGGGGTCGGAGGACCCCCGGCAGGAACGAAGTTCAAAATAAAAATCCAAGATGGCGGCTGCAAATTTCAAAATGACGGAAATTTGTACATTTTTGCAGCCAATCATCTTGGATTTTCATTTTAGTCACACTTTCAACCTTAGCACCCTCGAAAACCATGAAAACGAAAAACTAAATATTTCAAAATTTTGCAGCCTTACATCTTGGATTTACATTTTGATTTCACTATTGGTTTCAGCACCCCCGAAAACCATGTAAACTATCTCTCTCTCTGGCTCTTTCTATTACATAAATGAAAAGTCATATGGAGGGGCATAACGCTTTTTCGTGATTTGAAGATTTCTTCCATTTCACTCCTACCGCAAAATTAAAATCAAAATATTTTATTTCACATAAATCTACATGGGCACTTATGAAACGTAAGAAGCAGTGCATGGTTCCAATTGGTCGTTTCCTATGGAGAAGAACCGGTAAGAAAATCCACGGTTATTTTTTTTTTCAAATAATTGGCTTTTACTATGTTTTCAAATTACAGTAGGTATGGTAGGACAGCGTAGGCCGGTCAACAAGTACCAGATTCTTGATAAAATAAAAAATGGTCTACAGATCTAAAGTCTACAAGCCCTACAAAGTCCTCAGCAAGCTCCGTAAAAGAACTTCGTTCCAACAACCAAATTCAATTAAATTGAACTTTATGTTTCCTCATCTATAATAAATTATCGTAATGTTTGGTTAAGCCGGTAAGCCACGGGTCATGCTATATAAATGTGGTCAGTCCTTAACATACACGTAAAAATAATTATTACAAAAGCTTTGAGGTTTCCCGGTACTTACTGATATTTATGTTCGAGTTAACATTTCTCCGGAAACGAGTTTTTTGTTCTTTGGTTTTATGTAATTTAAATATTAATATGGCCCATATAGCCCAGTGGTAGCGTCCCCGACTTACTAGTTGTAGGTCGTGGGTTCGAACCCAGGCAGGAGTTTTACTTTGTGTGAATAATTTCATCACCACTGCTCTCACAACGGTGAAGGAAAACGTCGTGAGAAACCGCGGCATGTACTATAACCAAAAAGCAGGAATAATTAAAAAAAAAAAAAAATAAAGGTGAGCCATCACAACCTTATAAATAAATTAAATATCAAAATATGGATTTAGAAATGAGCTCGCGGCTAAATACAAATTACGTGTATCGATCGATTTTAAAGGTTAAGAAACGCTTAAATACAAATTACGTGTATCGATCGATTTTAAAGGTTAAGAAACGCTTGATAAAAAAAAACGTTTCTTAACCTTTAAAATCGATCGATACACGTAATTTGTATTTAGCCGCGAGCTCATTTCTAAATCCATATTTTGATATTTAATTTATTTATAAGGTTGTGATGGCTCACCTTTATTTTTTTTTAATTTTTTTTTTTAAGGTTAAGAAACGCTTGATCGGCGTAGCGGGATTGTCCGAAAGGGTTACCGCTGCCCTGGTACGTAAAGGGCTAAGGAAGGAACACGGGTGGGTTTTAGTCAGTAAGAGTCTGACACTCCCTTCTGCTCCACCCAGAGCGGGAGGAGTCATTTGATGATTTCCCATCCACAAAAAAAAAAAAAAAAAGAAACGCTTGATGCAGTCAATCTGTAGATGGTGATCTGAGATCCTAGACAAGTGTCAATCACTTTCAAAGAGTTTCGTAATTTTACAATGTCTTTCAACAGGATTGTCATAAGCTTTCCGGTAGCCTATATTAGACCCATACATTTTTTACTTGTTAACCGACTTCAAAAAATGAGGAGGTTCTCAATTCGGATGTTTATATTTTATTTTTTATTTATGTTCGGGCATAGCTCCTTCATATATTATATTATATATAAGATGGTTATGCAAAATTATGTTTTTATGGATAAGGTATCAGGGGTGATCTCTTCGCATTGTAGAGGCTTATCTGACGGACAGGGCCGTCATCTACCCCGGTCACCGGGGAGAGTGGAACCGGCGAGAGATGTCGTGCGGTGTCCCACAGGGATCGGTTCTAGGGCCGCATCTGTGGGATATCGGGTACGACTGGGTGCTGCGCGCCGACCTCCCTGATGGCGTCAGCGTAGTTTGCTACGCTGACGACACGCTGGTCCTGGCGCAGGGGAGGTCGCACCAGGCGGCGGCCGAAGCAGCGACACGAGGGGTTGCGACAATCGTCGAGAGGATCCGGCAATTGGGACTCGAGGTGGCATTGCACAAATCTGAGGCCATGTGTTTTCATGGTCCTCGGAACGCGCCACCGTCGGGTTCACAAATAACGGCGGGAGGGGTTCACATCGGCGTAGAGCTGACGATGAAGTACCTGGGACTCGTCCTCGACAGCCAGTGGAATTTCGTGGAGCACTTCCGACGTTTGGCTCCCAGACTGGAGCGGGCCGGGGCTGCCTTGAGGCGGCTCCTTCCCAATCTAGGGGGACCAAACGCCTCCTGCCGGAGGCTCTATGCGGGGGTCGTGCGGTCCATGGCCCTTTACGGGGCACCGGTATGGGCGCGATCCTTGAGGCGGCGACCAGCCCGCCGGTTGATCGCGTCCCAAAGGGTCATGGCTATCCGGCTCATTAGAGGATACCGCACGGTCTCCGCTGAGGCGGCGAGCCTCCTTGCCGGATTGCCGCCATGGGATCTGGAGGCCAAAGTCCTCGCCCGCATATGGGAGTGGCGAGAGGAGGCAAAACGCCGGGGCGTTGCTCCGCTGCCGCGAGAAATCACGGCACAGCGGACAGAGCTCCGGCGGGATCTCATAGCGGCACGGAGAGTGCGATTGTTGCAACCCAGCGCTGGGCACGCCACAATTGCGGCGATAAGTCCCCACTTTGAGGAGTGGCTAGAGAGGCGCCACGGCGCCCTCACCTTCCGCCTGACGCAGGTCCTCACCGGACACGGTTGTTTCGGGAGGTTCCTGTTCAGGATAAAGCTGGAGGAAACGCCAGGGTGTCACCACTGTGGGGATCGCCCGGAGGACACGGTGGAGCATACGGTGGAGGTCTGCCCGGCTTGGGCGGGGCCCCGCCGTGTCCTCGTGGCGGCGATCGGCGGCGGCGACCTCTCGCGTCCGGCACTCATCCGGGCTATGGTACGGCGCGAGAGTGAATGGGAGGCCGTCACCTCCTTCTGCGAAGCAGTAATGCTCGCAAAGGAGGAGGCGGATCGCGTGAGGGAGAAGCAATCGCTGCACCCTCACGCGCCTAGCCGCCGCAGGAGGAGACGCCCTGGACGGGAGTCAACAGCCGACTCCCAGCCACCGTAGGCGCGGGCTTGCGGGCGGCGAGCTATGGGCAGCTCGTCGCCCGGTAAGGACCAGGCCCGGGTCGACGGCGCGTTGTGTTCCACGCGCGCCTCAAAGAGCTGTCAGTATGAACTGACGGGGTCCGCTAGGGCCGATGCCGCCGGGGCTGCGGGTTGTTCGAAAGAGATACCGTGGCCCCTGGCACAGGCAACTGAAGGAACACGGGTGGGTTTTAGTCAGTAAAAGTCTGACACTCCCTTCTGCTCCGCTATAAATTTGATTAACTTTGCTTGGGTAGTTTTTGAGTTACTTTCAATAGTACGATTTTTTTTCCACTTAGTTTATATTGATGATGTTTTAATAACTTCCTGTCACTGATATTTACATAGCAAGTAGTGTTAAATGATTTTTTGTGGGGTAGGTATAACTAAAAAATGAAATAATGAAAACTTTAACACAAAAGAAACAACCGACTTCCAACAAAAACACTACAAAGTGAAAAATAACTTTAATTTCGAAAGTCGGTGTCGGTGCTTCCGCATATTCGCTCTTTGACACCAACTAATTATTTAACTTAATGTAACTAACAAAACAAATAAATGAACAATAACTTAATTTTTATACTTTAGCATATCACTGAATTTGAGAATGTTGGTTCACCTGTTATTGGCAACTGCATAAGCCCATGACTGTTATCACCTGTTATTTGATATTTTGTATACAGAAACTGTTGGTGTACCTTTATAAATAAATAAATAAAAAAAACTACGTACATTTCTTCCATCATCGTCACTTTGATTTTAAACACGTCGTTCCTCCTCAGTCTCGGTATGAGAGACCATTCTGTAAACATAGTTTTTCCTTCTGTGATTTATTATAAATGACAGCTCAACATAGTTGGAAAAAAGCTACTCTAGATTTTATAACATAACGTCACACCTGTAATCCCCGAAGGGTTGGGCAGAGGTGTACTTATAGTACACCCACATTTCGCCAGTTATGTTTACATAAGTCCCATGTAATAGGAAGGAAGAAGTTTGCATAAGACTAGTCTATTGCCACCAACCAGCCACAAATGCAGGCTGCTACTCAGAAATTCCTGACACAAAATCTCAATACCACTTTTCCTAACCTGAGATTCGAACCCAGAGCCTCAAACTCAGTGTTCACTAGACAAACGAAGCAGCTTTATTCTACATTTTATTTACGTTAAACACTTTTACAGCATGCCAATTTTTAAACAAATCGCTACCAAAAATACTGTTCAACTTCATTTTAAATATTTCCATTCAAAATGAACAGGCAACAATGTAGGTATTTATTTTACAGAACAATTGCTCAATCAATCAACTAGGAACAACACGTGCTGCATTAATACAGCTTAATTTATTTCACTGTGATCCCTTTTAGTGACAATTTATTTAATCACATTTATCAATATTTAAACATGTTTGTTTCGATGTTTACCGAACAGTTTGGAACTCAAACGGAGGCAGAAGTTCGCCACGTGTCCAAGTCATGAATCCGATTGATGCTTTTGGATTGACGCTAATCGGAAAGTCAATTCCCGAAATTAAGAACGTTCAAATTCAAGTCGCAATCTCATCTGCGTGAGTATCAATGTCAAAAACTTGTCAAAAATTTATCGACCTAAAATGTTCCCACTGCTGGGACACAGGCCTTCTCGAGAGGGACTGGGATAGCCCAGTCCCTCTCGAGAAGGCCTGTGTCCTGTGCACTGGGACCGAGTGGTAGATTATAGAATCTACCACTCGGGCCCAGTGCAGGTTGATAGAGGTCACATGTCTTCGAATTTTCGGTTCTAGGACATGTCGGTTTCCTTGCGATATTTTCCTTAACCGTTTTAAGAGCAATGGTGATAAAGTTATTTATACAGAGTAAAGTCCCTGCCGGGTTCGAAGTTCGAACCCACAACCCACAACTCGTAAGTTAGGGTCGGTATCACTGTGCTACCACTTCTTCTATAGCATTTAGGATTTTTTTTGCGACCAGCACAATTGTCATCATCCACAAAAAAAAAAAAAAAAACCCTAAAGAAAAGCTTTTAGCCATAAAGCCTTAAACCTTAAGGCTGATTTTTCCAGATAACTTTATCGAAGGAGTAATTTTAATTTTTGACAGTTCTTCCATACAAAATCTGTCAGACGTCATTTTTATTCTACGATTAAAAATTATCGGTCGATTGAAAAATCAGATCTTAGTAAACACTCTTATTATGTGCCAAACGAGTATTTTCAATTTTAAAATCGTTCTTTTTATGTTTTTAACCGCGCGTTCGTTCTTGGCCACAGGACATAAGTCTCCGAACTACTTACATTAATGAGTTTGTACCGGAGACACTTCTCTTACCTGAAAACAAAAGAATAGTAGTTTTTAGACATTTTTGTTACTGCAAAAAAATCTATTCAGTGCTAGCAAAATAATGGTTACCTGAAATAAATAGCATAATCCAAGTATATGTATAAAGATACAAAAATCCATTAAAAAACATTAATGGACATGTGCATTCTCCCTATACGTACATACATAATCAGCCTATACTGTTCCCACTGCTGGGACACAGGCCTCATTTCAGTGAGACCGAGTGGTCCGTAATCCACCACGCGAGCCCATTGCTAGTTGGTAGATGTCACATGTCTTCGAATTTTTTGGTTCTAGGACAAGCTGGTTTCTTTGCCCTGTTTTCCTTCACCATTTTGAGAGGTGATGAAATAATTTATATAAAGTAAAGCGCCTATTTAGGTTTGAACCTACGACCTACAACCCGTAAGTCGCAGCCGTTTCCACTGGGCCACCACTACTCAGTACAGACTCCTGTCTAACCTTTAAACAAAAAGCTACTCCAAATACCTAGTATTTAAACAGGGTAACAATCTGGCGTAAGTATTTGTTTTAACTTAAAAAAAAACCTATTAAATGATAACAAAGTTTGCCGACATATTCGGACGGAAATTTTAAGGGTTAAGCGACGAAGCAAAAAGGCTGCAGAAGGCCCATCATATGATTTGATAGATAGATATATAGATAAAACTTTTATTCAGTGCAACAAAAGACACAAGTAATAAAAAAAACATCAAAACAAGGTGAAACATAAAAAAAACAAAGATTAAAAAGCAAAATTGACCCATAGACACCTCGTACAAGTAAATAACGGTAGTCTATAACGGTCGATCACTACTGGGCGGTGTGTGTCTCATGGTTGCACCAAATGGAAGTCCAGCTCAGCACATAAAAAAAAAAAACAAAAACAAAAAAAATACGAAAAATATTTACTAAAGCCTGCACCAAAATTTCGTAACACACTATAAACCACAATCTGAATAATTTAGAATGATATTGCTAATCCATTGAATTATATGTTCGAAAAATTTGTCTGCTCCACCACTTCAATAATGCAATGAATGTTATTAGCCTATAATGTTCCCATTGCTGGGACACAGGCTTCCTCTCTGTGAGAGTAGGCCATAATCCATCACACTAACCCAGTGCGGGTTGGTAGATGTCACAAGTCTTAGAATTTTTTATTTCTAGGACATGCCGGTTTCCTCACGATGTTTTCCTTCACCATTTTGAGAGCAGTGGTGATGAAACTAAATACAGTAAAGTGCCTGCTGGGTTCAAACTCACCCTACAACTCATAGTTCAGGGTCGATACCACTGAGCTACCACTGGGCACTGCCTAATAAATAAATAACTAAATATTCCACAACAATGATGACATTGGCGCCGATTCCCTTGTTCACAAACTAAACTAAATTTAAGTTCAGTGCATCTTTTTCTTTCTATTTCATTAAGAAAAGGACAGAAGATAAATATTAGTTTAGTCCTGTCAAATTAGTCAGCGCCTGACGTAAATTACCGTATTTTTAGTAGCCATGTTTTTAATCACGCCTAAACTGTCTATGGAGTATCTTAATTTGACAGGACTAAACTAATATTTATCTTCTGTCCTTTTCTTAAGAACTTAAATTTGACACTGAACTTAAATTTAGTTTAGTTTGTGAATAAGGGAATCGGCGCCACTGACAGCTCTTGAATGCGGTTTAGATCTGCTGCGCGTTCACTTTAGTTGGGAAATCCGCCCTAAGCCTTCTGTCGTTTTATTTTCACAGTAAACTGTCGAGCAAGATAAGCTGGTACTCGGTAATTATAACAACAGGGCCGGATTTGGGAGGCGTGAGCTGGCGACTTCACCGCCAGGATTACGGCAGGTTTTTATTTCAAATCCCACTTGGGTTCGAGAATGACAGGAAAACATCGTAAACGAACGGTTTGTTTATTCTGTTTCCTTAGAATTTTATTTTTGAAATGCTTTTTTGTGTGGTGTAATAAATGTATGGTGAAATTAAAGGCTGGATTTGTTAAACTAATTTTTAGTTCAAGTGACAGGGTTTTTTAGAAGCATTTTTTCACAAAACTTATCTGATATATCTATTCGTTTCGAAGGAGAAGCAAATGCATAGATGCTATGATTTGCAATATTAAAATGATTTGTTAATCATATTGTAGTTGTTTTTGAGATAGGTTTATAAATATCAATAAGAACATTACTAGCATTTGACCACTATCCCATCAGAAGGCCAATTCGTAATTTAAAGCGTTTAAAATCTTGTCGCAGTCTCATCTCGGCGACAAAAACAAGTCAAAAATTTGTCAAAAATGTAGGGAAATTAGAGGTATTTTTGACAGATTGAGACTGAGATCAGACTGTGACCGTTCTTAAAATTACGAGAATTGCCCCTCTGTTGTTATGGCGGGCGAGCTGTGTAGAATAATAATCATAAAAATCATCAATTCGTCTCTCTAAGTTTATATTACCCATTAAATGACTATTTCATGAAATCATAACATTAGAGGCTAATTCTAACTTAAGGAGTTTTATTGCTGATTCTTGTGATTATAATTCTGTAAAGCCAGATTGGTTACGGTTTCGAATCATATTTTAATCAACATACAATCCGAGTCCACGTATCACTGGTCAGTTTCCCTCTGTCGTCAGTTTATTTGATTCGCCAGTTTCGTTGATTAGTCAGTCGCACTAATTGGTCAGTTTTACCGATTAGACAGTTGCGTTAACTCGACAGTTTCCAGTGTTTGACAGTTTTAGTTGATTCGTCATTCAACAGTCGGTAGAAATCTGCATACACGTCTGCTAATGTAAATAGATAATATTGAGATCTATTTCATTCCGACACTGATCTGAAAATTGCAAAAGAACGTAAGAAAAATTTAATGTTAAGACCTACCCTGACGCTTTCGCCACAAGCTAAGACACATCAACAAGTCTTACCTATTCACTCGAAACTTAATTACTCCAAGATTATTTGGTCCCAACCGCGTTTACTGCTCATGTGTCCCAAGTTTCGTGGTCGGGCGGCTTACCTAATAATCCTTAATTAAGATATACTATTATGACAGCCACTAACCGCTATTGGGCTTTAAGATAATTGCTTAATGAATTTGGTAACTCAAACTAAGACTGAAGGAATCCTTTACTTTTAAAGAAAATATCTTATGAAAAACTACCTTCTGCCCACCAATTTGTCCGCGGAAAATTTCTCGTTCTTTCGACCCACTCCATCGCATCGCATCGCCTGCCCGCACTTCGTTTTCGCTGAGCGTCCTTTCTGACTTGTTTTCTTCTTGTCCGGATCCTAATTTTTATAGCATGATGTTAAAGCCTTCCTCAAGAATTGGTCTATTTTTTGCCCAAAGAATCAGCATTGCCATCCAACGTGGTAATACTGCCAGCCTTTTGGGCACTTATCTCATTGACAGCGATGCGGACGAATTGTTTGATGCCCAAATGAACTCCTGCCTTTTTCTTTATTTTTTTATTATATACTTGTATAAATTATATATAAGTATATGTCGGAGTTATTCGTTTATTCGGAACGCTAGCGCCATCTTGTGGCGCTCGACAGAGTCTAGCCTGAGTTCGTGGGGGGACGAGAGCTACAGCTACAAGAGCGGTGTCAGCAGAGCTCTCGGGATCATCGAAACATTGGACATCGTACGAACAATATGTGCTTAGAAACTGTCTCGCGTTCCGTATCGTTGAGTTGGGTACCTACAGTGTGTAATTCGCTAGTGTGACAACTTGTTCGTAAATTGTAATCTGATTTGAACTGCAAACCGTTTTTCTATTGTGCTATAACCAACACTACCCTAGTACGCCCACAGTAATTAAATTACGCCTGATGTTAACGAGAGACAGACATACCTTCTCCGACTTAGATATATATGCGTAAGCTTGTATAAATAGTAATTAATCAGTGTATGTTAAATAAAGACGAGTTTCTAATAATAGATAGATAATACAAATTGTTGCGAGAAATGGCGTCATATTTTCAGTCATGGAACAAGATGGGCTTAGAAGTTTTGTTTTGAAAAAAATATCCCATCCTTTTCTCAATATTTGGTTCGGCTTTTATGGTAACGAGATCACACATGGATGTGCCCTGCGGCTTGGAACACGTAAAAACTTTTTAATTTTCCGGGAAAAACACCCGATGTTCTTTTTCAGGTAGCGAGCCATATTTCTGCTGAGTTCCACCAGAATTAGGTTAACCCTATTTTTAGTATTGGTTATTTTTATTTGAAAAGTTTACTGTGTTTGGCTATAATAATAATAAAATTCTTTATTGAGAGTAACCATGAGACTCATAGAGCGTTAGTAACAATACAATAAACTTACAACTATGTTAGTGATACAATTGCAGCAACAATTACACAAAAACACACAACAAAACAATCACTGCTTCCGCATTCCAGCTGAGATACAGGAGCAACGACTTACAATAGAGCAGTCCAGCCTGTCCGCAATACCTCCCAGGATGCTGTTGGAACTGGCTCGCACCCTGCGCAACAAGGACGCACATCTTTTACGCATTAATGCATAAAAGCAATCAACACGCAGTTCCGCAAACATCCCTGATGCGCTACAGAAGCGAGGCAGCCCCATCAACACCCTGAAGGCATTATTGTACTGCACGCGAAGGGCACTACGACTATAATCTCTGCGTAAAATGTACCCACAGGCCGCAGGTGTAAAATGAAATGAAATGAGATGAAATCATTTATCGTCCATATAAACAACAAACTCACAATAAATACGTATAATAACACATAGATAACGTACATATTGTAATCATAAACAGTAGTTAAAATACAATATTAAACATTCACATTAAATAGGTAATTAGGTATTCAGCGTGTGGTAGGACGGCTTCCTTAGTACAATGTAGAGAGTACATCGAAAAGGACTGAAGGAGACAACTTCTTTCAAAAGTGCCTGATGTCTTAGTCCATTTTAATTCCCAATTTCAGGTTTCAATGCGGAGCTGTCAATAGTGTCAATTCCTAGTATCAGGTGGAATGACAGCTCACTGCAAGTTCACATCACCTAAGTTTTCACAGTGAGGTTTTTACTGAAAAGATCGGCTGCTAAACTAACAAATATATTATAATCAAATAGGAAAACTATTTATAGTTTATACCCAAAATGCCTCTCTGTATTGCGACAGACCAACATGTGACAGGTTTTCAGTTTCAAATGTAGAATCTTTGTTTTCCTACCCGCGTATGCACGACATAAAATTGTAAACTATCCTCGAAAACGGGACGCCGTCTAAAATGTTAGTTAGCTTGGTAATTCATAATTAGTTTGTATGAAAATGTGGGTAGTAACACGTGTTTGTGTTGTCCAGTTTAAATTTAGAAGTGGAAGTTGAAGGTTTGTGTTGCAACGGACTGTTTGTTCTATTTTTGTCTTAACAAAATGGTGGACTATTTTTTAAGCCATATTGGACGTTGTAAATGTTGAATTAGAGATTGATTCGCGTACCCAAAGACGTAGCGTTGAGGGGCTTCCCACAAGTGGATCGATGACCTGGTGAAGGCCGCAGGAATCCCCTGGATGCGAGAAGCACAGAACCGGTCGAAGTGGCGGTGGTTGGAGGCTTATGTCTAACAATGGACGTCTATCGGCTGAAATGATGATGATAATGAAATGTTGAATTGTGACTGTGACATCTACCAACCCGTACTGGGCCCAGTCCCACTCGAAGAGAGGATGCCTGGGGCTGCAGTCTCGGCATTCATAGCGATCGCTTTACGACCGAATTCGATCGCAAAGTCCCGGATTGACAGGTGTAATGTATGGAGTGACAGGACTTTGCGACCGAATTCGGTCGTAAGGCGATGGCTATGAATGTCAAGACTGCAGCCCCTGGTGTGCCAGCAGTGGGAACATTATAGGCTGATTATACTACATTACAGGGATACTCCCTGTCTGAGAGCGCCTTTTAGACAAAGTGCCTATTAAAAAGACTAATTAGTACTTGTTAGGTTTAAACCTAGTGCTCGAAAAGCAGCTCAAAATATCACCGAGATAACTTAAATGAACCATTTATGAAGTTACTAAACAAGATAAATTAACTACCTACCTAAAGGAGCTAAGAAAATTTTGTCGAAATAAAAATATATTTCCCTCGTTGGCTATTTCTCCGGAGAAACGGTATAAATACTTGGCAGAGGCTGATTACTAGATGTTAAATATTTACGACCTTTTTATAACTAGCAATCAAGTTATTACTAGCTTCAGTTAGGGAATAGGGCTACAGGTTAATAAAAGAGTTTATTATGTGGAAGGGACATTACGTAAGAGGTTTTTATTGTTATAGACGATATTTTTGGAGCAACAGATTATAGAAATGGACGTCAATAAAAAAAAACCGGTCATATGCGAGTCAGACTCGCGCACCGAGGGTTCCGTACGTTGGTATGTAAACAGTTTACCACGGGAATTGTGTCCCGAATATTTTAAAGGAAAACATTCGGAAAACCGTAAAGTTAGGTACATTACAAAATAATCAACTTTTTTTTAATTTTTTTTTTGTAATGTAACTTCAAATTTACGGTTTTCAGATTTTTTCCTTTACTTGTACTCCATGACATTGCTTCTTGCCAAATTTCATGATTCTAGGTCCACGGGAAGTACTCTTTAGGTTTTGATTCCCTTGTGAGTGTCAAAATATGCGGCATAAACTCCCGTATCTTTTGATAGCGTTGACTTAAAAGTTTGATTTTTTCACTTCTTTAAGGGATTGCAGCCCTGAGAATTTGATATTGATTTCAATTTGTCTACGCGTTCCTGAGAAAAAGAGTCTTGATAGACGGACAGACAGACGGACACGAAGTGAACTTATAAGGGTTGCGTTTTTCCTTTCCGGAACCCTAAAAACAAAATTAATGGAAAAGAACTGGAGTTACCGACATAGCTTGCAGAGTAAGCAAACTGTAGTGGCAGTTGGCTGGCCATGTTTGTCGAAGGAGCGATGGTCAGTTGAGCAGACGAGTCCTGGAGTGGAGACTGCGTATCGACAAGCGTAGTGTGGGGCGCCCCCAGCTAGATGGAACGACGACCATAAGAAGGTAGCTGGGGCAGACTGGATGCAGAAGGTGGATGGTCAGGGTGTTGTTACGCAGCATGGGAGAGGCCTATGTCCAGCAGTAGACTGCGATAGGCTGAGTTGATTACATGGTCGGTTATTATTGTTATAACGGAATGGCGGCAGCATCAGATTATGGGTAGGGCACAAAATAAAGCAAGAGACGACTTATAGAGAGGCATGGAAGAAAGACATGATGCGTCGGCCCGAAATAAATTGTGATAGTGGCAGGAGAATGATGGTGATAATGATGGGGCAGAGGAACTTTTCTAGAGATACCTATAAATGTGAGATTGTATTTTATCAAATACAGCCACTTCGTTTGTAGCCATATACAGAGTTTTTTTTTTTTACCAGCGCGAAAACTATAACCATAAATTCTGCACTGGTTAAAATTATTTCCTGTGCAAACCGAAAGTCGGTCTATACTAACAAGATCAGACAGGTAATTCTCATAATTTTAAGAACGTTCACAGTCTGATCTCATTTTCAATCTGTCAAAAACCCCACTAATTTCCCTACATTTTGACAAGTTTTTGACATTTTTTTGTCGCCGAGATGTGACTGCGACTAGATTTTGAACGTTTTAAATTACGAGAATTGGCCTTCAGGTATTGGTAATTAGGGACTTAGAGGGGGTTGGCGCTGGGATAAGACCCTACGAATCAATATCCCGGCAAATTTGACAAAATTTTTGATGATGACAACATTGTATGAGGCAGTATTAGACGGGGTGCCACGGCAGAAAACCTCCACGTGTGCCTGGGGACTGGAGTTCCCTTCTGGATACGTCCGGGGGGAAGACCAGTTTTCGGGCCGGTGCATCCTGGGGTGCGGGCAGCTATTTCTCAGTGGGATTTTTTCCCAATGAGATCTCGCTGCCCGCATGCTAATGTTCTGCCAAGAGGAACGCTCCACACAAGCCGCTATGAGGAGCAGAGCGGCTACTGTGTGGAGTAAGAGCGGGCCTGGTGTGCACTTACCCTGCCGCCGGGCAGGCAGGAGGGGATAACCCCCCCCTCCTGCCACCGTTAATATCGTAGCCCCGAAGATTGTCAAGGTCATGTCTCTGACTTTTGACGGGGGTCGAGGGTCTTGGCTTAACCGCCCGGACCGCGAGGAAGATTAACCTCTATAAAAAATTCCCCAAACCTCCAAGCGGCGGCGCACCGTGAGGGAGGTAGTAAGCTTGGCTAATGGGTAGCTTGATTTAGTCACTAGTGCGAACCACGCATTTTTTGAGCAGGTACACAAAGTTTTTACTCGTGGGAACAATATGGAAATTTTTTTAAAAACACCCAAAAACCCAATCGAAGATGTGAGGAGTGATGCGGGGTCGGAGTCCGACGCCGCATCTGGAGGAGGGAGCACGGGAGGCTCAGTGAGCCCTTGCCGTGTCCAGGAGATGGCCGCTGCAAAGAGAAAGGCACAAAGCAAGCGGCCAAGGTCAGTGGACGGCCAGGGGTCGTCCTCTGACTGGGAGCTGGCTTCGGCCAGGAAGATCCCCACCAGTAGGCGGGGAGGAGCCCGAGAGCGAGGCATAGGGAGGGGGCTCACTGCTCGGGAGGCGGCGGAGAAAGCGGAGGAGCCCGCAAAGGAGGGGGGTTCTGGTCGCGCGGTCGCATCAGAAACCTCAAGCGACGAGGCGGCTGAGGTAGGCGGCCCTGATGCGGACCGCAAAGAGAGGTTTGCGGCGGTCGTGGAGGCCGCGATCCGGGACGTGGCCCTTAAGAAGTTACAGACTTCTAAAAACAGGGCCATAGTCTCGGCCAAGGCCTCCATCATGGCGGCAGTGGAGGCAATCCACCTCGGGCCCCCGCCGGACGTAACATCTGAAATGCGGGCGGAGGTGGCCCGCTTGACGGCTGCCATGGAGCTCCTCCGAAAGGAGAACGAGGAGCTCCGAGCGGACCTGGCCGGGCTGCGAGCAGCCGGCACAGCGCAGGTGACACCACCAAGCCAGCCCGTGCCGGTGGAGAACCAGGTCCTGAACCTGGTTCGGCAGGAGCTGGCGACCTTCCAGGCGCGGTTCGCCGTCCTGGAGGGTATAGTCCTGCGCCCCCCCTTGGCGGGTAGGACGGACCCAGGGCCGAAGAAGGCGGCCTCGTACGCGGCTGCTGCTGCCCCTAAGCCCGGGCCGTCTGGCCGGGCACAGGCGCCGGCCAAACCGGCATCGGCTAGTGGAGCCCCGGCGCCGGCGAAACCGACGTCGGCTGGCGGAGCCTCGGCGCCGGCAAAATCGGCGCCTGCCGCCAAACCCGCGGCTCCGGCCCACAAAAAGGGCAGAACGGCTGGGGAGGGGAAGGCCCCAGAGCCTACGCCTCCCCCAATCAAATCTCCCACGACCAACGCCGAGTGGCAGGTGGTCGGGGAGAAAAAGAAGGCGGCCAAGGCGGCCAGGAAAAAGGCTCAGAGGAGGCGCCGCAAGGAGCGAGCCGTTGCGGCTAGGCTTCGCCCCCCTAAGACCGCGGCTGTAGTCATTACGCTACAGCCGGATGCGGTCAAGAGGGGGGTGACCTACGGCGACGTGCTCGCCAAAGCGAGAGCGACGGTGGATCTCCAGGAGCTGGGGATCACCGGAGGCCTCCGGCATAGGGTGACCGCCACTGGTGCCCGCATGCTGGAGGTCCCCGGTGCGACGAGTGGCCCCACCGCTGACGCCCTGGCTGAAAAGCTAAGGGCGTCCCTCAATGCGGACGAGGCTCGAGTCTCCAGGCCCGTCAAGTGCGCGGATATGCGCATTGTGGGCCTGGATGACTCGGTGACGGGGGCCGAGGTGGTAGCCGCCGTCGTCAGGACGGGCGGGTGTCGGACCGACCAGGTGAAGGCGGGCACCCTACGTCCTGACTTCACGGGTATGCGAACCATAACGGTTAGCTGTCCCGTGACGGCGGCGAGGAAGATAGTGGAGGGCGGAAGGCTCCTGGTGGGCTGGGTGTCAGCGCAGGTCAAGCTGCTGGAGCCCAGACCTCTAAGGTGCTATCGATGCCTCGTGGGGCACCACGTGAGCGTCCAGTGCACCTTAGAGGACCGCAGCACTCTGTGCTTCCGCTGCGGCAAGCCCGGACATACGGCCGACTCGTGCAACGCCGCGCCGCACTGCGTCGCATGTGCGGCTGCTGGCAAGCCGGCCGATCACCGGGCGGGGAGCAAGTCCTGCGCTCCACCCGCCGAAGCCAGGAGGAAAGGCAGGCCCTCCGCCGTCGTCGCCACCACCACCGTCGCCGCCACTGTCGCCGCCACCGCCACCGCCGCCGCCGCCGCCGCCACCACCGCCGCCGCCGCCGCCGCCGCCGCCGCCGCCGCCGCCACCACTGCCGAGGGGGCCCGGGAGGGGGCTGAAATGGAGGAGTAATAACTCCTCCACTACGCCTTCTCCAGGCGAACATCAACCACTGCGCCTGCGCTCAGGACCTGTTGCTCCAGAGCATGGCGCAGTGGTCGATTAACATCGCCGTGGTCGCTGAGCCGTACTTTGTCCCGCCCAGGGATGACTGGGTGGAGGACCTGAACGGCTCAGTGGCCATAATTTCGTCGGCTGCCGCCGGTACCCCGTCCCTCGAAGGTGTCACGAGGGGACAGGGGTGCGTAGCAGCACGGTTCGGAGAGATTGTAGTAGTGGGAGTATACTTCTCTCCGAGCCGAACTCTCGCCGAGTTCCAGAACTCTTTAACAGAGTTGAGTGTCGTCGTCGCCAGAAACCACGCCTTCTCCGTGCTAGTGCTCGGGGACTTCAACGCCAAGAATTTGGCCTGGGGTTCCCGTTGCACGGATGTGCGGGGCAGGATGGTGGAGGACTGGGCTCTGGAAACAGGCCTGGTCGTCCTAAATCGGGGTTCTGTTCCTACGTGTGTGCGGATGCGGGGCGAGTCGGTAGTGGACATCTCGTTCGCCAGCCCCGCTCTGTCACAACGTGTCATTGACTGGCGCGTCATGGAGGAGGTGGAGACATACTCCGATCATCGGTATATCCGGTTTGATGTCTCCACCCAGACCTCTAGCGCGCTGGTCCAACAGGCCCCGAGTGGTCCACGGTGGGCGCTGAAGCAGCTGGACCGGGAGCTTCTCCTGGAAGCCTCGATCGTGCAGGCCTGGGTGTTTTCACCGGACAGGCCTGCTGACATTGACGATGAGGCGGAGTGGTTCCGGGAGGCCATGTCCGAGATCTGTGACGTGGCAATGCCCCGAGTCCGGCCAGGACGCGCCCGACGTCAGGTGTACTGGTGGTCGCAGGAGGTTGGGGCGCTACGCAAGGCGTGCGTCGACGCGCGACATCGGTACACCAGGCACCGCAGGCTCCGCATCCGCCCTCCGGATGTGGAAGCCACGGAGGTGGAGCTGTACGAGGGGTACAGAGCGGCGAAGACCACCCTCCAAGAGGCTGTCAAGCGGGCCAAGGATACGGCCCGCGAGGAGATGTTGGAGACTCTGAACCGAGATCCATGGGGGCGCCCTTACAGAATGGTGCGGAATAAACTCCGCACCTGGGCCCCCCCGCTGACGCAGAGTCTCCGACCCCAGCTGGTGGAGGAAGTGGTGAGCGCTCTGTTCCCTTCACGGGGGGAGCATACTCCCCCGCCTATGGCTCCGCCACTTGCGGTGCCCGAAGCGGACCACACGGACGACGACGACGACACCCCTGAAGTGACCGGGGTAGATCTGAGAGCGGCGGTAGGCAGGCTGAAGGCCAAAAATACCGCCCCGGGACCCGACGGCTTGCCGGGTAAAGCCTGGGTCCTGGCCTCGAGGGCTCTCGGGCCTCGACTGGAGGCGCTCTTAAGCGCATGCATGGAGAGAGGCCAGTTTCCACTCCGTTGGAAGACGGGGAAGCTGGTCCTCATTCAGAAGCCAGGGCGCCCTGCGGACTCTCCGTCCGCATACCGGCCCATAGTGCTGCTCGACGAGGTCGGCAAGCTCTTTGAGAGAGTGATTGCGGGCCGCCTCGTCGGGCACCTGGTGAGGACGGGGCCGGATCTTGCGGAGTGCCAGTTTGGCTTCCGCAAGGGGCGCTCGACGGTGGACGCCATCATGCGCGTGAGAGCCCTCACGACGGGGGACGCGGTGTCCCGGGGTGGGGTGGTCGTGGCGGTGTCACTCGACATCGCCAACGCGTTCAACACCCTGCCCTGGAGCTGCATAGGGGAGGCACTCCGGTATCACCGGGTGCCGACTTACCTCCGTCGAATAGTCGGGGCGTATTTGACGGACAGAGCCGTCATCTACCCCGGTCGCGACGGGAACTGGAACCGGCGAGAGATGTCGTGCGGTGTCCCACAGGGATCGGTTCTGGGGCCGCTCCTGTGGGACATCGGTTACGACTGGGTGCTGCGGGCCGACCTCCCTGATGGCGTCAGCGTAGTTTGCTACGCTGACGACACGCTGGTCCTGGCGCAGGGGAGGTCGCATCAGGCGGCGGCCGACGCGATGACACGCGGGGTTGCGATAGTCGTGGAAAGGATCCGGCAGTTGGGTCTCGAGGTGGCATTGCACAAGTCCGAGGCCATGTCTTTTCATGGGCCCCGGTACGGGCCACCTTCGGGATCCCAACTAATGGTAGGAGGGGTTCACATCGGCGTCGAGAAGACGATGAGATACCTGGGTCTCGTCCTCGACAGCCGGTGGAACTTCGTCGAGCATTTCCGACGTTTGGCCCCCAAACTGGAACGGACCGGGGCCGCCTTAAAGCGGCTCCTGCCCAACCTGAGGGGGCCAAACGCCTCCTGCCGGAGGCTTTACGCGGGGGTCGTGCGGTCCATGGCCCTATACGGGGCCCCGGTATGGGCGCGTTCACTGCGGCTTCGAGCCGCACACTACCTGAACGCGCCCCAAAGGTGGTAGCCGTAAGGCTAATCCGGGGGTACCGCACGATCTCGGGCGAGGCAGCAAGCCTCCTTGCCGGACTGCCACCATGGGATCTGGAGGCGATAGTCCTCGCGCGCCTGTATGACTGGCGCGCGGAGGCACTACGTCGGGGGGAAACTCTGCACCCGCGGCAAATCGCTGCGGAGCGGACGGACCTCCGGCGCGGTCTCATGGTGGAATGGAAGGCGCGACTATCGCAACCCAGCGCAGGGCACGCCACGATAGCGGCGATAAGACCCCTCTTTGAGGAGTGGCTAGAGAGGCGTCACGGCGCTCTCACCTACCGCCTGACGCAGGTCCTCTCCGGACACGGATGTTTCGGGAGGTTCCTGCACATCATCAGGCGGGAGGAGACGCCCGGGTGTCACCACTGCGAGGATCGCCCAGAGGACACGGTGGAGCATACGGTGGAGGTCTGCCCCGCTTGGGCAGAGCACCGCCGTGTCCTCGTAGAGGCGATCGGCAGCGGCGGCGACCTCTCGCGCCCGGCCCTGGTGCAAGCCATGGTCCGGGGCGAGAGGGAGTGGGAGGCGGTCACCTCCTTCTGCGAAGCAGTCATGCTAGCGAAGGAGGTGGCGGGATGGGCGAGGGAAAGATCCTCACGCCTCAGCCGCCGAGGGAGACGCTCCGGGCGTCGGGAGCCGCGTGACGACTCCCGGCCACCGTAGGCGCGGGCCTGCGGGCGGAGAGCAATGGGTAGCTCTCCGTCCGATCAGGACCAGGCCCGTGCCGGACGGCGTGTATGTGTTCCACGCGCGCCTCAAGGAGATGTCAGCGTAGTTGACGGGGCCCGACAGGGCCGAAGCCTGCCGGGGTAGCGGGATCGTCCGAAAGGGTTACCGCTGCCCTGGTACGTAAAGGGCTAAGGAAGGAACACGGGTGGGTTTTAGTCAGTAAGAGTCTGACACTCCCTTCTGCTCCACCCAGAGCGGGAGGAGTCATTTGATGATTTCCCATCCTGAAAAAAAAAAAAAAAAAAAAAAGGCAGTATTAGACGGCACAAAACACGCAGCAGCACGTAAAAACGTTGGTCCCGGCTCTCATTCCTGGAATTTTCACAGTCTTTACCCGTCGTCAGAAGCCCGAAAGTCTGACAACTATAGTCTTACCAAGGGGTATCGTATTACCCAGTAACTGGGTTATTGAAGTCAATCAGGTAGTGGCTCCATGTAAAATACTGGTATTCAGCTGCATCTGGTTAGACTGGAAGCCGAGCCCACATGGTTGAGAAAAGGCTAGGCTGGTGATAATGCAAGAATCCCTCTTAAAATACCAAAATTATGACGTCAAAAATATGCCATTCAACTCAACATATCGACATAATGCCTGTATCACCCTTACATCTAAACCTGCCACTTACAAAAACCTCATAACATACAATAAGTTACTGACACAAAACCCATGTTTTACAACACCGAGAATACCCGACAATGCCCGACAGCTTACGAACCGGTGGCTTTTTTCCCTCGTCATCAACTAAATCTCCCTTGGCATGTAACAACTATGTACGGCCATGTGCGAAAAATATGTACGTCGTGAACGATTTCCTCTAATAGAGCTATTTTTTTCTGAATCGCTTTAACTACTTTCACTTCAGGCGAAAGCCTCAGGGTTGATATTTTCATACGTTTTTTGCAATTTGCAGGTCAGTATCAGGGTGCGCGTTGTGTTCCACGCGCGTCTCAAAGAGATGTCAGCACGAAATGACGGGGTCTGCTAGGGCCGATGCCTGCCAGGGCCGCGGGTTGTTCGAAAGAGATACCGTGGCCCCTGGCACAGGCAACTGAAGGAACACGGGTGGGTTTTAGTCAGTAAAAGTTTGACACACCCCAGAAGGGTGTGTCAAACTTTTACTGATAATTTTTTACTGATAATACTTTTTAATAACTTTTACTGATAATAAAACTCAGAGCGGGAGAAGTCATTTGATGATTTCCCACACAAAAAAAAAGTATCAGGTTGTATGTTGATCTAAATATGATTCGCGGGCGTTTTTTTTTTAACTTATAGAATTATAATCATAAAAATACTACTCTCCAAGTTCATATTGCCCTATTGATTGACTTGTTCATTAAATCATGACATTTAAGGCCAATTATAACTCAAGGAGCTGTATTGCTGATTCAAAATTCTTATGAGATTATGTGTTCTTATGAGAATAAATTCTTTATACCTAAACCTAAATTCTGTAAAGTCATATTTGTTACTGTCGCGAATCATATTTGTTACGGTCACGAATCATATTTTATGAAATGTCATGTAATTAATTTTCTATGATTGTTTGATCCCCACGGTGATTATGGTAATGCTTGTAGAAACATCCAGAGCTCAATTTAGCAAAAGTATGGTGTAATTTCGAACTTGTCATTATTAAAAGTTTTTATATAATTCACAAAGCCTCCCGAGACTCCTGGGAGTCTCGCAACATGAAAAAGTTTATTGTTTCTCATTTGTCAATGTTTGAATGTAAAGGAAAATAGTATTGAATACGTAACAGGTGTTTAAATCAATACTCTGTAAAGTACCGATTTTCGATATTTCAAACTCGCACCCAAATGGCGTAATACACTATTAATCACAATCTGAATAATTTTGAAGAATATTGCTAATCCATTGCTTCATATAAACCAAAAATTTATCTGCTCAGCAACGTAACTTACGCAATGAATGTTGTTGAACTGTCAAAATGAAAGCCATTGCCACTGTTAGTGTGGCAAATTACCCCACCGGTCGTGAGTTTAGATAAATGCACACACATTTTTGTCGCTGTCTGTACACTCCACAGCAGATAAGTATGTTTTTTTTTTCCTTCGTCGTTTACCGTTGCTCACTACATTATTTATAGGTATTACTAGGTAAGTATATGGGAAGACAGGGGTGAGAAACGTGGTGGTTTGTTACGAGGAAATGTGCGTTCAGTTTGATCTGTTTGTAAAAAAAAAAAGTAGGTAAAGAGAAGTAGAGAGAAGAGAAGAGAGTAAGTAGAAGTAAAACAAAATAATCTAGATTTATGTTGTCATTCTTTGTGCATACTTTTGAGTAGCGCTGTGGACGACGGGCCGAAGAGAGGGCTTGAAGTAAAAATAAAGTTTGTCGATGACTGGCCAATGAAAAAGCCTCATTTCGGGATTATACAAATAAAGTAAATTACACTCTGCTTCAACTCAAACTTTACGGGAAATATGTACATGCAAGAATCTTTTAGTTGATATTTTAGTTGATATTTACTAAATGTTTTAGTTGATATTTTAAGAGGGGATCTCTTAAAATATCAACTAAAAAATTTACACTGTAAGTTGAACCAAACACTGGTCGAATGTTTCAAAGTTGCTCGTACTCTATTTAAATTAGTTACTTTTCTAAGTTTATATTACACAATACATGCTCTAAAAGCCCCTTCATTTTCCTCATAATACGGTTGAAAACTAACAAAACAAACTAAGCATTAAGTTAGTTGTAGTACTAAGTTACCTTTAATGTGGTTCAAAAAGCTTATGATGGACGGTTGCAAAAAGGCACTTTAAAGTTATGATATAAAATTCGATATTGATTTGTTGGCTAGCTCTAGAACTATCGTTAGGCACCTGCACCACTGCCAGCGATTAGCGAGAAGCGAGTAGACTTTCTCTTTTTAAGTTAAATCAAAATATTTTATTTCACATAAACCTAAATTCAAATTTTATTTATGTTTCAAATTGACGTTATTTCAAGTTAATCAAATATCAACTTTTTTTAATGATAATTAAGTTGATTTCAGAGTGACTAGCACTATTGAAAAAGTTATAAAAATGTTTGAAGTTGTAGCGTAAACTGAACTTTATTGTGTAGGAATTAAAGTTTTTCCATTAACTTATATTTGTTTACATTTTTGACGAATATGTCGCGATTCAAATTTACATGGGCACTTATGAAACGTCACAAGCTACGTGCACGGTTCCAATTGGTCGTTTCCTATGGAGAAGAGCCAGCAAGAAACTCCAAGGTTACTCTTTTAACAGGAGGACAGTGTAGGCCTGTCAACAAGTACCGGGTAATTAACAAAATTAGCTTACACTGTCCCACAGCTGAGCAAAGGCCTCTCCCAAATCCTTCCAGGCATCCTTTTCCAGAGCCACCTCGATCCAACACGAAGTCAAAATCAAACTTACAGATTGGTTGCAGAAGTTAACGTATGACGAAACCGAGAATGTTATTACAATTGTCTCTTAAATGAACTAATGCTGTATTTAAATTAAGGCGCTGTTAGTTTCATTTATATTGTGTGGCTATAAGTACCTGCACGACACTCAATACCAGTTGTATGTCATACCTGGACGAACCTTGGCTCCTAAAACACAAGCTTTTGGCATAGTTTAGGAGGCATCAGTTCGCCCTATAATGTGACTCTATTGTACAATATATTTTTAATCCTGTGTACTTATGTATGTTCTCCAAGTGTACCAATAAAAATAATCAAAAATATTTAGGTATATTTAGCAGGAAAAAACAATACATATAGATAGGCGAAATGTTAGGATGAAATTCGCAATCTCCTGACTTTAATTTTAATTATATTTATTATATAAACAGGGCTTCCTCTCTTCTATCCTTTTTGCTGTGCCCTACAGGGTCCATAATGATCAAAATTATATATTATGTATACCACCTAAGTACACATTATGGTAAAGTAATAAAAATATTGAGTATTGAAATAAAATTATTATAATAAAAAAAAAAAAACTGAAAAAAAAGGTGGTCTCGCCACCTCTTCCTGAGCTGGTAAAATATTTAACAACTAAAAACGAGTTGGCGAGTAACGAGCAGCGAGTGCGCGATGGCAACGAGCGATTACTCGCTTTAAGCGTATGTACAGACGCCAAAACATTAAGCTGCTACAATCTGTAAAATTTTGTTTAATAGATTTTCAACTTTATAGCTAAAGGTTCAAGGCTAATCGGGAAAATTTTTCAGTTTCAGGGAGCTCGACCTGCTGGCGTCTGTACCAAAAGTGAATCTCTCAGCCAGTATTCTGCCCGTAAAGCGAGCGTCGCCGAGCGAGTATTCCCTTCGATATCTGTAGCTGCGGTAAGCGAATACTCGCCGGCGATGTGAACAGACAGCGATCAACTATTAACATTTGCATCTCTGTTACTTGCACGACAACTACAATCTTTTGTACGTTTCTTGATGAGAAAATCGTTGCTCGTGAACATATCCGTCAGAACTCTACCGATCATTATTTCTCCTGACAGTTCATTTTGTTTATATGTATGTACTTGTACATGTCTTTGTATTAGTATTTATACTTGTATTTTATAGAAATTTCCTAGCTATTTATCCCGTATGTTGCACCTGCCATGTCTTGTCTCTGCATCACCCTAAGGTTGACTGGTAGAAAATGCCTCAGGCATTAAGTCCGTCTTTGTACGGTATTTTTTTTACTTTTGCATGAAGTTTTATTATATAATAAATAAATATCTAGGCGCTTCCTTGTAACCGCGAGCGGTGGGAAAGGTGCCTCAGGTTGGATGTTAGGGAGTTATGGAGTAGTTATATAATCTATTTGGAACTACTAAAAGCTCAAATTCCGTTACACATATGTTAAGCTGGCCGGCTGTTTTTCAAGCTAAGCTATATGGTGCAGTAAGTATACTTTGCGCTAGCCCTGTGTGAGGAAACAATTTATATATACTTAATGTAAATTATTATCTCCTTTATTCAACAAATATATACTTTCATATTAATTAGATTTTTAAATATTGGTGTGTAAATATTAAACAGTGGTTGGATAATATCCGACACCGATGGGGGCGAAACCGCAAGCAAAAGCTAGTGAAATAAAGATTGAATAACTATATTTTATGCAATGTTTGTATTTGATTTGGATTTCTGTCACCGATTCAACCAAATCATCCTATCTCAGTCCACTGCTGGACATAGGCCTCTCCCAGGATGCGTCACGATACCCTGTCCTCCGCCTTCCGCATCAGTCTCTCCCAGCTACCTTTTTAAGGTGAGGGCGTCCCACACTACGCTAGTCGATACGTGGTTTCCACTCCAAGGTCTCGTCTGCTCCACTGGCCCTCGGTCTGTTGACATACATGCCCAGCACACTGCCACTACAGCTTGCTTACTACCTATTGTGGTACAGTAATTTTATTCAAGGTACATCGTCTTCACATACAATTATTTCATTCATGCACATAGGATATTGTAAAACATTTTTAAAAGAGTTCTTGCCCATTCTTCTCCAAAACTACCATTTGGTAGGGGCGACTAGCATCAATTCTATTTTTTGACAATTTTGACGTTCAAAAGTACCTTTTATGTGCCTATTAGAAATAAATTATTTGACTTTGAATTTACTCTGCAAGCTATGTCGGTAACCAATTCCATAGTATTTGCTAATACTTAGTAAACATGAGTGCGTCGAATACAAACGATGCTCACTGATGCATTGATGATTATCTCTCTGTTATCTGTAACTAATTACCTATTAATCACTAAACCGTATTAGCCTATAATCTGTGCAGTAGATTGGGTAAATGAGACCCCTTTATCATCATCCAACTCCTGCCCTTCATCTCAATTTGTTTGGGGTTAGCGTAACATGTCTTTTTCTTCCATACTTCTCTATTAGTCGTCATCTCGGTAGTCACCCCCTTTCTATCCATATCATCTTTCACACATTCCAGCCATCGTTTCTTTGGTATTCCTCTACTCTGATAGGTTTGAAGATAAAATTATTCTCAAAAAAAAAATTACATTCTTATGATACACATTCAGACTCAAAACTTTCCTCACGAAGAACAACTTCGAATACTTTATATGTACAGATGCCAACACATGAAGCTACTACAATCTGTCAAATTTCTATAATACCTAGATTTTCAACTTTATAGCTAGAGCATTCAAGTTCAAGGTTGATTGGGAAAAATTGACAGTTTCGGGTAGGTTGACCTGCTGTCGTCTGTACATAAGTTAAATAACCTACTGGTTACTAGTTTTGTTAGTGCGTTGAATTTGTACAGTAAAAACCAGTTTTCTTTCTTTCTTTATTTTCTTTTCAACCGACTTAAAACAGTGTAGATGAAATGTGTGAAACAGTTGCACAGGCCCTGACCCGGACACACGAAGTACACAAAACGGAAATTCGAACGATTTTTTTTATCGAAAATTGGTACAAATATCACCCGCATATGCTGCTATATAATGTACTCGCGATGTCTCTTTTACCCATGTATCAGAGGCGGCGATAGCCACAGACGTACCACAGAACGCAATGTAACCCAAGTGATTTTTTTTTTTTTTTTTTTTTTTTTTTTTTCAGGATGGGTAATCATCAAATGACTCCTCCCGCTCTGGGTGGAGCAGAAGGGAGTGTCAGACTCTTACTGACTAAAACCCACCCGTGTTCCTTCCTTAGCCCTTTATGTACCAGGGCAGCGGTAACCCTTTCGGACGATCCCGCTATAACCCACCTGATTAATTGGCATTTATTTAAACACATTATAATAATAATTAATAATAAAAAATATAAATATAAAAAGGAAAGGTAAAACAAACATATTTCGCATCGGAATGCACACACGAGCGACACGCGTCAACGGCAGAGGCAGCCGTCAACGCGTGTCGTCATCAGCCGTCAACGCGTGTCAGCGGTATCCATCAACGCATATAAGCGGGAGCCGCCGACGCGTCGACGACTCCTACTTAATGAACACAAATGACCAAAATCCCTTCGATAAGCAATAGACAAAGTCACACGTTCTTCTATATTAACTGTCAACAGAAGACTTATATCCTAAAACATTTTTATTTTTAAGAAGTCTCAAACACTTCCTTCCCTTGAAACATATTTACCTAACATTAACTTTTATCGAATGCTATTTCACTGGCAAATCGGAGAGTATCTCACGACACGGAGAGATTTATCCGAACGTCACCGTGACGTATAGTCGCCATCTTGTATGAACCGGTAATGTTAGAGTTTGTTACTTGAAAGCGTGTGTTTTTGGTCAATGGTGGGGTCTCTGAGTCTGGTAAATGATGGAAAAACATAGTAAACATCATCTACCTAGCGTTTTCCCAACTTTGTTGGGATCCACTTCCAGTCGCAATGGATGTAGCTGAACACCAATATTTTACATGGAGCGACTGCCTATCTGACCTCCACAACCCAGTTACTGCGTAATACGATACCCTTTGGTAAGACTGGTTGTCAGATCTTCGGGGTTCTGACGACCCGTAACGACAAAAATCCACGAATGACAGCCGGGACTAACGGCTTAACGTGCTTTCCGAGGCACGGAGGGGTTTTGGTATGTAAAGATGGTCACCCATCCACGGACCAACCGTGGCAAACGTAGCTTAATCTGATCGATCTACCTGTGCAGCTGTAATTACTTAGCCACAAGCGCCTCTCGAAAAAATATAGTAGACCTGGACCCTAATTGCGTAGATAACACACGATATATCACAACCTGAATTATTTTGAAGGATATTGCTAACCTACATATGTTCGAAAAAAATGAATGTTGTTGATCTGTCAAAATAAAAGTCATTGCTACTGTTAGTGTATTACGCAATTACCCCGCTGGGTATATACCTATTGGCTTTATTTAATAAAAATTGACAGGCGACGGGTGACAGGCGACCATCTGAGCATATCACAATCTTCATATATTTTCGGTTTTATTAAACAGCACCTGACGTGACAATGTGGCAATTTTGAATGTTTCTAGGGTTCCGTACCTCCAAATGAAAGAACCTTTATTGGATCACTCGTGTGTCTGTCTGTCTGTCTCTCCATCAGTCTGTCACAGCCAATTTGCTCCAAATCAAATGGAATTTTGTTCGTTTCTTGAGCGAGAAAATGGGGAAAACACAGAGAAATATATCCGTACGTCGCAATGACGTATGGCGGCCATCTTGTGTGAACTGGATGTTAGTGTTTGTTAGTTGAAAATGTGTGTTTTTTGGTCACAGGTGGGAATTTCGGTAAATGATGGTAAAATAAAGTAGTAGAGGGCTTCGACAAAGTGACATTCTATCAGTGATATCGATGAAGGAAAAGTTAAACATGTGGGATTAACATAAGCTACCGAAAAGTTCAATACTGTTGAAAATCGTTGCAGAAATGCGAAATGCTTCCAAAGCGATTATCACTTGTGTTACTCTGTAATTTTAAAGTATCTAGTCTATTGTCCATTAACCACTAGCTGGGTCTGTACCGGACCAAACGACCACGATCCAAATTTGGATCGGCGCTCCACGATCCATGATCATAGAGCTCGGTCGTGGATCAGAGATTCTTTCGAACGATTCGATTTAGGAAACCCCAGAACCTGCCGCGCGCTCCAGTGCCGATCCACGTTTTAGCTAGATTAAGTTCAGTTGACCACATGCTCAATATGCTCATGTCACGTTTTTTCTTTAATTCTGCTACTGGTCTGTTTCTCATTTCGCGACCAATGGAACGCCCGCTAACTTTAATTATCTAACAAAACTGAACCATAAACTATAGTAACATTAAGATTACTTCAACATTTGGTGAAGCATTTATTAACTAGTTCTACTCAAACTCTTGACACTGCTTATGTCGTATATTGTATATGGCTTATTAAAGTTCAATCTAGTTCCAAACTAGTCTAACTCCGGTGACCTAACATATAGGTTAGCTAGGCAATACTCGCTCATAATTATTTAAGGGGTTAAATATAATGACCATCATAAAATGCTTTGATACCCTTAGTTCTTGCACTTCAAATTGTATTCGAACACCAAATGTAGTAAATGATCACTAAATCTTAGCGAGCAAATTATTGCGCTATTTCTGCCTAAATAAACCACTATGATTGCCATAAAATGTAGATTTATTACCAAATAAAGTATTATGATGCCATATTAAGTTATGTCTCCGGCTTGCTGCAAACTAGATAGACGTGGTTAATTAAAAAAAAAACGGCTAGGTTAGGTTGGGTTAAAACTGTGACCTCCTACGGTCCAGCCCAGGAATGACTCCGGCCTAGAAACGACTAGATTGTATAAAAAAAAATATGGAAAAAAAGAGATTATTTGGAGTCATTTTGCTTAAACAGGATAGCGAGATGTTAAAACTTTGGTTATAAGTTTACATTAAAATGCGGGTTTAATCTTGGTGATCATTTACTATTTTTGTCTGTTATATGTTACTATAATTATCTGGTGGTAAATTAAACATAAGCCATTTTATAATGACTTGTATTGATTTGTGAAACTTCTTCATCTACCTCGTATCGATTCATTCATTATTATCTATTTCATTAATTTATCATTGGTCATCATATTCCTGCCCCTATCCCCATTAATTTGAGATCAATGTCAAAGTTTTTAATTATAAAACATAGGATGGTGTTAAGACAGGTATTGTAAATAAAATATGACGTATATACCTATTCAAGTTTTATTTATGTATCAAATTGACGTTATTTTAAGTTAAACCCATATAAACTTTATTTTAATGGTAAATAAGTTGATTTCAGAGTGACTAGCACTATTGAAAAAGTTATAAAATTGTTTGAAGTTGTAGCGTAAACTGAATTTTATTTTGTAGGAATTAAAGTTATTTTTCCATAAACTCTTAGTTTTTTACATTTTTGGTGAATATGTCGTGATTCAAATTTAGGTACACTATATTTTGCTGTTGACGGCAAACAAATATCAATAATGTGGGGCTCTAAAACTTTACTTAAGTAGTAACAGAATTAAATTTCATAAAATCTCTTCACGCTAAATTACATAAAACGTATCCTAAAACAAAGTTTACAATGTTATGTGTCAAATACATAATTATAAAATAATCACATCATTTAAGTACCTGTAACTCTTAATGCGCATATTTATCCACATACATAGCCAGGGTTAGCGCAACATGTATTATTCTTCCATACTTCTTTATTAGTCGTCATATCGCTAGTCACCCCCTTACTAACCATATTTTCATCTTTTGCACAGTCCACCCATCTTTTCTTTGGTCTTCCCCTACTCTTATAGCCATCCACATCCACATCCACACTCAGAACTTTCCTCCTTTCTTCCTGGATTTTTTTTTTTTGACTTTGAATGTTATTTTTGTCCATCTTTTAAAGGTGAAGAGCAACTATGTTTTAAAATGCCGCTAAAAGACAATTTGTAGTGAAAGCGTTTTTTTAGGGTTCCGTACCCAAAGGCCCACGGGATCGGGGCCGTCTGTCTGGCCGTCTGTCTCTGACACTTGAAATTTTCACAGAGTATGTATTAATATAACTGCTATAACAGCAAAAATAAAAATAAAATTAATAAAAAAATCAAAGGGGGCATACGAGTATAAGAAACGTGTTTATTTTGACTAAACTATTTAAAAAAATGTAGTGTTAAATATTGTACGATGGTACAGAACCCTTCGTGTGTGAGTCCGACTTGCACTTAGCCGGTTTTTTTTTTACTTAAAAAAATCATTGCGCCCCTGAGCAAGACGAAAGAAGGGTTATATAAAACTCTAAGCTGCTAAAAACCACTTAACTATGTCTGTTTTTTCTTGTCTGTTTTTAGTGCCTAGAGCTATTTCCCCTGTCGCCTAACTACACTTTTGTAAGTCTTTTTACCCGACTGTTAAGAAAAGTTTGAAATATTTGAATACAGCCAGGAAACAGCAAATTGACACCCTACGTCAATTTGGCGTATTAAAGCGATTTCATGTAACTGTCAAAGAATATTTGAATAATAAACAGTCATACTCAAATTGGCAGACCAAATTAGTAGAGCAGTGGTGGCCCTGTAGTAACTGGTAGGCCCTGAGTTCTAGGTCGGGGGTTCGAACCCAGGTAGGCGCTTTACTTTGTGTTAATAATTTCAAAACTACTGCTTTCAAAACGGTGAAGGAAAACATCGTGAGGAATCCGATATATCCTAGAACGTAAAATTCGAAGACCATGTGGTGGATTACGGCCCACTCCCTCTCAAAGAGAGAAGGCCTGTATGCATTGGGAACATTATTAGCTGATTATGTAAAATAGGGTGACACAAAGAGAGGTCAAGGTTAGTGTTCAAAGCGATCTTTTAAAGGCAACCTTCGGAAACCTTTATTCATGTTATTTTTTTAAGTTGTCCGTATAGGCATTCAAATCAAAACTGTAATTCTTCTTCTTTCATCATCATCAGCCTATAGCAGTCCACTGCTGGACAAAGGCCTCTCCTATTGCACGCCATTCAACTCGATTTTCGGCAACTCTCATCCAGCTGCTACCAGCCATGCTGCGAAGATCGTCGCTCCACCTAGCCTGAGGGCGTCTTACCTTACGTTTACCGATTCGCGGTCTCCACTCAAGAATACGTCTACACTAACGGTCATCGGTTCTACGGCTAATATGACCGGCCCATTGCCACTTCAGGTTACCTATTCTAATTTCACATTAATAATTATACGATTAATCCAGCGAGGCTGTGAAATTCTTCTTGCACAATTCATCAAAGTCAAAGTCAAATCATTCATTTCAAATAGGCACGCAAAAGGCACACTTGAACTTCAAAAATAGAACTGATTCTAGTCGCCCCTTCCAAAAGGTAATTTTCGTATCGAGAAGAATGGACAAGAAACTCCACCGGTACTCTTTAAAAAGGTATTACAAGGTTTTGTATACATTCAATACAACATGTGAAGATGTCATCATAATTTCAGCCCGGAATCACCCACTGCTGGGTATTAGCCTCCCCTTTCTTCTGCCATAGAAAGAAAGAAAGAAAAATGCGTTTATTGGCATTACACAAAATGAATACACCTTAAAACTATAACAACAGAAAACAAAGATTATAATGCCAAAAGGAATTCAGCTCAGCATAATGTCAGATGACAACACAAGTGTACCACCTGACGCTGATTTTCAGCTGCAACCCATACTTCCCGTTTCTGTGCTCTCGTCCAGGTGAGCACAATTAAACACTCTTAACTTGAAACTAATGGAAACCAAACCATAGACATTATTACCTCCTGTAATATTAAATCATTATCATCATCATAATATCTTATGTCTATTAGGAAAATAGCATATTTAACGCCGCGTTATCAGCGATACATCAAAGCCTGTTTATTATTAAGGCATTAATGAGCGCAAATTGATATATGTATGCGCGTCCTCGTGGGATTCCGCTGGTCCGAGGCACGAGCGGAGCGATTTCCACAGCGATTTGACACTATACATTGGTAAAATTTAAGTAATTTTAACTGCCCCGATCCTTGCTCAAGCCAGCCCGCGCTGCTGAGCCTGTAGCTTGAAATTTGTCCCGCTTAGTTTATAAATCTGGGTGGAGGTCTTAATTTAGTAAAGCATTCACAGACGCACCAAAAATGCCTGGAAGAGCTATTGGGCCATGAAAGACCTAATGAAGGGTGAAGGGTAATGAAGGGTGGTGGGTGGGGGTCTTTATACTTTCTATTTGTTTTTTTATTAGTTGTTATCTGATGTATGTATCTGGTGTATTGTGTGTCTTGTAGTCTGTGCTAAATAAATGTTTTTTTCTTTCTTTCTTCCACTACCCCTCAAGAGAATTTACATTCAACACATTCTTCCTATCCTCACGTATGGTTCTCAAACATGGTCTTTGACAATTCAGCAGAGGTTCACGCTCGAGGTTTGCCAGAGAGCTATGGAACGGAGTATTCTGGGTATTAACTTGTGTACCGGGTTAAGAATACAACAATCCGTTCTGTCACTAAAATAACTGATGTCACAGAAAGCTGCCACGCTTAAATGGAATTGGACTGAAAAAATTGTATAATTAAAGTTCTCTGTTTTGCTAAACGTCTTACATGTAAGACCCACATTCAACAGTTGTTCAAGAACTGACGCGACTCCGTTATAAAAACTGACTCAACTGACTTAATCATAATTTTACATCATAAAAGCTACCTCCAGTAACTTACGCCACACCGCATTGGCATGTCTGCAACAGAAATTGAATATTGCGCCCCGGAAGAAGCAGTGTTTAATTGTAATAAGCAGAGTTATTAATAATATCGGAATAATTGGAAAAGCTCCCGTTTATCATCGTTAGTAACTTTAATGGTTAGGTAATTAATAAAGTGAAGTAGACAATTATTTACTGTCTTATTATGGGTAAGGGTTAATGTACCAATCTGCGTAGCCTTTCCCCAACTATGTTGGGGTCGGCTTCCAGTCTAACCGGATGCAGCTGAATACCAGTATTTTACATGGAGCGACAGCCTATCTGACCTCCACAACCCAGTTACCGGGTAACACGATACCCCTTGGTAAGACTGATTGTCAGACTTTCAGGCTTCTGACGACCCGTAACGACTGTCAAAGATCTAAGAATGACTGCCGGGACCAACGGCTTATCGTGCTTTCCGAGGCATGGATGGGTCTCGGTATATAAACATAGTCACCCATCCACGGACCGACCGTGGCAAGCGTAGTTTAACCTGATCGATCGACCTGTGCGGCTGTTATTACTTAGCCACGAGCCCCTCAGTAAGGGTAAATGTATAACCCAATTAATTTTTGTGATTTTTTTGTAAGAGCAGCTTGTGGGTCTAGTGATCGCAAGCACGCCTGCGTGCGAAGGACCCTGGGTTGGTTCACCGTGTCGGATAAAGTGTTGTTGGGGTTTTGCATTAAGAAATTCTCAGTGGCAGCCGGAATTTTTGCAATATGGACGACCCTTTTTTTTTTTTTTGTGGATGGGTAATCATCAAATGACCCCTCCCGCTCTGGGCGGAGCAGAAGGGAGTGTCAGACTTTTACTGACTAAAACCCACCCGTGTTCCTTCAGTTGCCTGTGCCAGGGGCCACGGTATCTCTTTCAAACAACCCGCAGCCCCGGCGGCATCGGCCCTAGCGGATTGATATCGGATAGCTCTTTGAGGCGCGCGTGGAACACAACGTGCCGTCGACCCAGGCCTGGTCCTTACCGGGCGGCGAGCTGCCCAAAGCTCGCCGCCCGCAAGCCCGCGCCTACGGTGGCCGGGAGTCGGCTGTTGACTCCCGTCCAGGGCATCTCCTGCGGCGGCTAGGCGCGCGAGGGTGCAGAGATTGCCTCTCCCTCACACGCTCCGCCTCCTCCTTCGCGAGCATTACTGCTTCGCAGAAGGAGGTGACGGCCTCCCATTCACTCTCGCTCCGTACCATGGCCTGGATGAGGGCCGGACGCGAGAGGTCGCCGCCGCCGATCGCCGCTACGAAGACACGGCGGGGCCCCGACCAAGCTGGGCAGACCTCCACCGTATGCTCCACCGTGTCCTATATGGACGACCCCTTGAACATAACTGGCGAAATGTAATTGACTTTATAAACCATAATCAGCCTAAAATGTTCCCACTGCTGGGACACAGGCCCCCTCTCTGTGAGAGGGGCTGGTCCGTAATCCACCACGCGGGCCCAGTGCGGGCTGGTGCATGTCACATGTTTTCGATTTTTTGGACCTAGGACATGCCGGTTTCCTCACGATGTTTTCCTTCATTAGAGCAGGGGTGATGAAATTATTTACACAAAGTAAAGCGTCTGGCTGGGTTCGAACCCACGACCTAGAACTCGTAAGTCGGGGTCAAGTGACTTTATACCTCTCTGCCTAACTCTTCGACGATTGTAGGCATAATGATAATAATGTTAAGTTTTTTTTAAACCTCTATTGTCCCACTGCTGGGCAAAGGTCTTGCCCACAGCTTGTCACTCTTCTCTGTTTGTTGCTTTTTCCGGCAAATCTCTCATAAAGGCCTCTAATTTATCACGCCAGCACTTCCTCGGCCTCCCTCGGTCACGACGTCCGCTCCCACTGCGTGACGACTCTGGCCCATCCGTCTCTATGCATCCCAGATACATGGGCCGCCTAATCCTACTTCAGCCTAACAGCCAGCCCACATGCTCGTCGATGTATTATGTGATAAATATTTATCTTTTTCTATTCAGGAGAATACATAGGCCTTCTATTTGCAACTAACAAAAAATTGTATAGACCATTATATTATTATAAAGGTGGTAGAAAAAACCCACATTTCTGTTGGAAAACTCGTTCTGTATATTGTATAAAAACGTACTCTTTACATGAAAATGTATAATGAGAAACCCAGATTATTTACAGGTGATGTCGTAATTTATATATTGCGGCATAAAGCCTACCTGAAAAGAGTGTATTGCTGTAATATTAGTTACATATATACTGCTTGAAATTGGTTTACGTTCAAATTGATGAACGAGCTATTTTTATGAGCGTTTTCCGGGATACAAAGACTTTTTAGGATGGATATGGCCGGTGGAGCAGACGTGCTCTATAGAGTGGAGACCGTGTATCGGCGAGCGTAGTGTGGGATGCCTCCCAGCTAGATGGACCGACGTCCTTAAGAAGGTGGCTGGGACAGGCTGGGTGCGGAAGGCAGAGGAGTTCTATCTTCGCAGCCTGGGAGACGCCTATAGCCAGCAGCGAACTGCGATAGACTAAGTTGAGCTGATTGGAGTTTTATTTATTCTATTTTTGGATAAGTTAGCGGTTAAAGAATTTGTCGGCAGGTGGCCCATCACGGGTATATTTAATGTAAGTGACAATGCGACATATTTGTCAAACAAAGAAATTATATAATAGGGTAGTCGCCTGGGTAAAAAAATAATAATTGTATTTAGTCCGTCAGTTAGGTTATCGAAAAATAATGGACACGTATTTTTTCTTTTGTCAATCAAACAAAAAATTACAAAGATAAAGCGCGTCAAAGTTTGGGAGTGGGGGGTCGTGTCGTCACTTGCTTGCAAAAGTGTCGGAAGCAAGTGACGTCACGCGGCACTTTAACATCATTTTTTATATAATTGACAAAAGAAAAACTACGGGTTCAATATTTTTAGATAATCTAACTGACGGACTAATAAGATTTTTTTAGGAAAATAGCCTATTGTGACATTTTCACAACATGCTAGAAGTTGATGGATTGTCACCTGTAATCTGGACCCTGATTGCGTAATACACTTTCAATCAAAATCTGAATCACTTTGACGGATATTGCTAATTCATTGCTTCGTATGTTCGAAAAATATGTCTGCTCAACACCCTAAATAACGCAATGAATGTTGGTGAACTGTTAAAATGGGATCCAACGCTATTGTTAGGGTGACTTTCACCAAACTTTTATACCTATAATAAGTCTTATCCTGAGAATATTGACAGTTTTTCCTCACTAGACTGTCAGACGTCTATTTTATTCCACGGATAAGAGATATCTGAATTCGGTAAAATCAACCCTGAGTGTGCTACGCAATTATCCGCTGTTCTTCATACAAGAAATTGTTTCCGATCGTTTCTGACGGCCGATAAAGGAATTCTTTTCATCTTGCTGACACGTGACGCAGTGAACTTTTGAGGAAAACCTTTTATATAATTAAAGTAAGCGAAATACCGACAAGCTGTGCCTGTATAATCAATCAGTAAAAAACAGCCAAGTGTGAGTTAGGTGTACCATAACCGATATGTATCCAAAGTTAATATATTCTTTATTGAGAAATTGAATGAATCTTTAATGAAAATATGAAAATTATACCCTGTCCATTAGCTAAACCATTTTTTGACAGCTGTCTTATAACGTACATATTATTAAAAGTTAACTTTAAAATGCGTAACAAAATCTGAGGTCATCGGAAAACCTGAGACTAGAGATGCCGATGCATTCCACCCGTTTCGTTGACAAATCTTTTACTGTTCAAGCAGTACGGTTGTGGAATGACTTGCCCGTGTCGGTAAGGCGTGCTCAATCTTTGTCCGCTTTCAAAATCATGATACACAAGCACTTCCTCTCTCCTTAAACATCATCATTATTTTATTATTATTATTATTATTATTATTTTTTTCTTTGCTCTTGTTTCATGTTTATTATTATATGTATATATTTATTAAGACGAGTAAAATATACTATATGTATATATATTAATTGTATAATGTAAATGGTACACCACAGACTACCACCTATATTTGTCTCTCCTTCATTTTAATCCATCCAAAGGTTGTCTTTAAAAGATCGCTCTTAGCGATAAGACCGCCCATTGTGTCACCCTTTGTAAAATTTTATATATTTATGTTTCTGTCTATCTATCTAAAATAAATATATAAACTGCCTTATCTTACTGAATTATCTTATTTATGGCTTCTTACACTTTGAATTAATTGATACACCTACGATATTATAATATCTGTAATATTATAATACCGTACGTGTATCAATCAGTGTATTGTGTATTGCTGCAGTCACTAGTTCCATGTCTCAAAAAACGGTTTACCTAATGGCCAGGGTATAATGTAATTTGGTTACGGTTTACTAAGGCCTTCAAGCTACAGGCGCAGCCTTTAGTAAAATCACGTGGCTAAGTAATAACAGCCACACGGGTCGATTGATGAGGTTAAGCTACTCTTGCCGCGGTTGGTCCGTGGATGGGAGAGCATCTACACATACCAAGAACCCTCCGTGCCTCGGAAAGCACGTTAAGACGATGCTCCCAGCTGTCATTCGCAGATCTTTGACAGTCATTACGGGTCGTGAGTAGCCCGAAAGTCTGACAATCAGTCATACTAAGGGGTATCGTATTACCCAGTAACTGGGTTGTGGAGGTCAGATAGGCAGTCGCTCGCAAAGGCTAGGTAGATGATGAGTGCAAACAGCACTTGCTATTTAGTGTCAAGATTCAAATGCTCTCTGAATCTATTACCTACTGCCACTTTCTAACATTCAGAATGAGATGCTGACCTTAATAGAATCATAATGGTGTTTACTCCGACCGTACAATCAGTCCTGATACTATGGTAATTCTAGCCAATCAGCGTGCGCTGTTAGTATTCGATTATCTAATCTGTTTTCATTTTCCATAACTAGTGTATGTAGGCTCGAGTGTGATTTGCCTGGAGAATTGATACCTATGGCAGAGTAATTGGTAGTGTCTGAAATGAGCTTTGTTTCTCATTAAGATGGTGGACCACAAGTCTGTGGTCCACCATCTTAATCACCATCACCATTCCACCATCAGGTCACCATCTTAATTTAGAGAGAAAGGAGAGACAATACTGCAGGTAGTCACTTGCAGTATTGTCTCTCCTTTCTCTCCAAATTCTTCCAAAGGTTGTCTTTAAAAGATCGCTTTTAGCTATAAGACCGCCTGTTGTGCCACCGCTTGTTAAATTTCTACATCAAATATATAAAATTCTCGTGTCGCGGTGTTTGTTGCCAAACTCCTCTGAAACGGCTGGACCGATTTTAATAAAATTTTGTGTGCATATCGGGTAGATCTGAGAATCGGCCAACATCTATTTTTCTTACCCCCTAAATGTTAAGGGTGGTCCAACACATTTTTTTTAAAAAATTTTGCACAAAATGTTTTTTTTTTACTTTTTCATGATTCAGCATTGAAAAATACAAACCATTCCAAATGTTCACCCTTATACGATCAACCTCTGTTTTTTATCGCGGTTTTTATATTATTCTGTTTCATCCACAGATCCGCAAGATGGCAATCGAATATAATAATTCATGTATAGTTCTATCAATCAACCAGCGTTTTACTTATAGGAGTAGGGTAGGAGTAGTGTAGGAGTAGGTTAGGAGTAGGGTAGGTTCTTCGTTCGCGTGGTAGACACCACGCGAACGAAGTAGCGCGGGGCAGCTAGAAATAATTTATATGGCAAAACAACCTTTGCCGGGTCAGCTAGTTTATATCTATAATTCAGTGTGGCCTAGAATGCAGTGTTGGCCCAGTGATATCAGCTTCGACTTACGGGTTGTAGGTCGTGAGTCCGAACGCAGGCACTTTGTGTATTTAATACTATCACCACTGCTCTCAAAACGGTGAAGGAAAACATCGTGAGGAAACAGACATGTCCTAGAACCAAAAATTCGAAGACATGTGACACCTACCAACCCGCACTGTGCCCGCGTGGTGGATTATGGTCCACTTCTTCTCACCAAGAAGAGGCCTGTGTCCTAGCAGTGGAAATATTATAGGTTGATTATGATTGAACTGCGTTTACTACTCCGTAACACCTATGGACATAAGCCTACTTCGGGGCCCGAACTAAGACAGAATGACAACATGATTTGACTGCTGTCCTTACGTACGATTGGTTTTTGCCCGTACGAAAATTTAATTATCGGGAGTAGAGTTCACTCTGAAGTACCGTACTACGTATGGACGGGCCCATCTTCGTTGACGGACTTAGAGAGTAGAGGAACATGGTCATTCTGCTGCCATTTTCATTTAAGTGGGTTATGACTGTTATAAACCTGTATGATGCCAAAATTACTGAGTCCTTCATCATCATCATCTACCTAGCCTTTTCCCAACTATATTGGGGTCAGCTTCCAGTCTAACCGGATGCAGCTGAGAACTAGTATTTTACATGGAGCGACTGCCTATTTGACCTCCACAACCCAGTTACTGGGTAATACGATACCCCTTGGTAAGGCTGGTTGTCAGACTTTTGAGCTTCTGACGACACGACTGTCAAAGATCCACGACTGACAGCCGGGACCAACGGCTTGAAACGTGCTTCCTGAACCCTTCATCATCAGCCTCAGATCAGTGCGATGACGGGTCTGCGGCTTAAGCTTAAGTTCGGTAGTGGACTTTGTGGCTGGTTTAACAAAATAAATATTTTGTTAGCAGTTCTCATATATCCTTTGTTGGGGCTTAAAAACAACTGCCTCTGAGAAAGGAGGATTAGTAGTAGTTCCTTCTCAGTCAGTTTTAATCATGATTTGGCAGTTTTAGTAATTTATGCAGCCTACCCAAATATCCTTTCTTTGAAATTATTCGTCGAATCGTTGAGCACCTCGAGTTCTTAGTTGAGATGCACGATTTCTGACAAATGCGTGCACTGACTGGGCAGGTCTACTCAATCTGTGTGGTTCTTTCCTCAAAAGAACATATCAGACACCAATCTACATGGTCTTCACATGATCTGACCAAGATTATATCTGGACTTTAAAAGAGACCTCTGAGTGTTGTTGCAGCCTTTCTTCTCAGAGTAGTCACATAGGAAACGTCAAACTCATCTAGTTTTAAAAAAATATGATTGACGTGTAAAAGTGTTTGTACAAACCTACTTACAGTAATAATCATTTTATCAATTAGTTATTAAATAATATGTAAAACATAAATTATTTAACACTTTACATCAATCGTAAAATAATACAAACATTAACATTTCGTATCCGACTCATTAACCACTTTAAACCGGTTTGCGCTGATCCGAACCAGATACAACCGGATTTGGGGATAAATTTAAAATGCCCGCCATTAAAACTACTGGACCGTGCAAGCGATAATAGTGGTTTACTTGAATACTATTGTTTCGAACGAGTTTTTTTGCGGAATAGTTGTTCTGAGCAACTAACAAAATGGGTTCAAAAAAGAACTAGTTATGGATATGAATTTAGTCTGGCATTGTTAGTGGCTATTGGAAATGGGTTCACAGTAACAGAACTTTAGTCTAAAAACTTGTATATGGTTGTACACCTAGAATAGAATAAGATATTATCGTTTGCACTTCGTAATATTATTTAATAATAAAGACTTTTAAAATCAATTAATCAATCAATATCTTGGGTACATTACCAGTCGACAGCGATGCAGATGAATCTTTCGACGCTATATTTTAGTTTGTGAATAGTTTTAATTAAGTTAGGATATCATTTTGTTATTTTTATTTATTAATTAGGTATTAATTGTTATATACGTACATACATATAAAAACGGCTTAACGTGCTTTTTGAGGCACGGAGGCGTCCCGGTATGTACAGATGGTCACCCATCTACAGATCAATCGCGGCAAGCGTAGCTTAACCTGATCGATCGACCTATGCGGCTGTTGTTATTTGCCACGGGCCCCTCGCAATAAATCAATAAAAATCAGTATGTAACAGATTTGAGTTTGTATTTTATCTTTTACTTTCTTCTACCGCGACTTCGTCCGTGTGAAACTTGTTGCTCCGACCGACTGGCGCGTCGCATCGCATCACTTGCCCGTGCTATCACTTCGTTTTCGCTTTTTCCTACAATCTTTACCTACCTCTTCATAAAATTAGTATAGACTAGCTGCGCCCCGTGGTTTCACCCGCATAAGTTTCGATCCCGTGGGAATATCGAGATAAAAAGTATTCTATATGTTAATCCTGGTTATAAACCATCTGTGTGCCAAATTTCATCCAAATCCGTTCAGTAGTTTTTGCGTGAAAGAGTAACAAACATCCATCCATCCATCCATACAAACTTTTACGTTTATAATATTAGTATGATATATCTTTAGTAAAAACATACACATTTTTATATTTAATATATTTTTATACTCTTTTTGTTTGCTATTTCAGGCACCCAAAGCACGATTCAACTCCGCGGTTTCCTCAACATAATATGTCATAAATTATACTATACAGACAAGCTTTAACACTCGATCTTTTTAGAGTTACGTAGCCGAATGGCACAAACAGAATCCTTATAATTTTGTCAATCAATTAATACAGGGTGCGTGGTCCGACAAGCAGGTGGCCGGTTTTTTGTATATATACAGCCAAAAAAAAAAAGATGAAACACATTTCCGGATGGATAGACACCCTTAACCCTATAATGCTCACGTAACCCTGACGTAACTCAGCTGTAAACTCTGTGAACTTGGAAAGGGTTAGGTGCAGAAATAAGTTGAAATAAGTTGTCGGACATGTAACTCGTTATGGAGCGTACTTCAGTCAAACGGGTTGTTGGTACCTACGGGTGCCGCGTGGTACCTGGCATAAGAGGTTCGATGGATGCGTAGCGGAAAAAAGGTTGGATAGGTATGTTATTTTTATTGATTTAGGGGCTTGTGGCTAAGTTATTACAGCCGCACGGGTCGAGCGATCAGGTTAAGCTAAGCTTTCCGCGGTTGATTCGTGGATGGGTCTTCACATACCAAGACCTCTCCGTGCCTCGGAAAACACGTTAAGCCGTTGGGCCCGGCTGTCATTCGTGGATCTTTGACAGTCTTTACGGGTCGTCACTGGCCCGTATATTGCTAGTTCATTGCTTCAATGTTCGCAAAATTAGTCTACTCAACAAAGTAAACATATAATGTCATGAATGTTGTTGAACTGTCAAAATGAAAGCCATTGTTACTGTTAATGTGTTACGCAATTACCCCGCAGGGTTGTATTAAAACGTTTCTAAGCAAGCCACACTAGGAATCGATCCAGAAAGGAGCAATATAATAAATTGATATGTTGAAAGCCCAAACTCTCAATCAATTTACCGTCCAAAAGACCGTGTACGACAATGGCTTAAGCCTCCCTCACACGAGCAACTAACCCCAACCAAAAATGGCCATCAACAATACAGACTGCATTATTCAAACATTTTGTGAACGAAACGTGTAGCCGCGAGTCACTGCAGAATGTATGAATAGTGAAGTGGCTAGCTTGTGTCTCGCCACTTGTGGTTGTGGTTAATGGCTCGCTTGTAGGCGGCCTTAATTTGTTAAATCAGTCATTAGAGTGGTGTTAGACGGGGTATTTATTAAGAACTTTGTTCAGCCTCCACATCAGAGGCCACAGTATAATCTTCACAGTAATAAGGAAGTTTGTATATACAAAATAATAATAATACAAGTTTATTATTATACCAATGCAGGATAAAGGCCTCATAAAGAGAAGGCACGAGCATTGATCACCAAGCTTGCTCAGGACAGGTGATTTCAGACTTATATATTGACTATAAGTCCAGGTTTCCTCACGATGATTGCCTTTACCAATGTCAGTAATGTCCAAGATAGACTCAGAAAGTACATATGAATTGAAAATGCCATATTGGAACTTGTCCGGATTTGAACCCAGATCCTCATGCGTGAGAGGCGCGGCCTAAACCTGGGACATCACGACATTTCATATACTTTAATCAAAACGGTTTAAAACCAATTTCTTATTGTTGTCATTGGCTAACTTCTAGGTTTAAAGTTTTCAAAATGACATAGATAACCGGATTAGATGGTAAACAAAGAAAGAAAGAAAGAAAGAAAAAAACATTTATTTAGCACAGACTTCACAAACACTTCAAAAACACTTCAAAACACTTTCAGATTGCGAAATATAATGCACGTTTGCTAAAACTTCGGTTTCCCAAAAGAGCGGTGGTCGCCACATAACTTCTTCAGTGAAGGAGGTCATGAAAATGATGGCCGTGGGGTTTTACGGGGACTTTACAGGGGTGAAAAACCTGTCTACAAAAACACACCACCTTACTTTCGTAAACAACGTTTAAGTGACGTCATTCGCTGGTAAATTCCAGACGCTCTCCTAGAAACCCGTAGCTTTAATGACATGCAAACTCGATGAGCTCACAAGTCACAAGGTAATAAACCGTCCAAATGAAAACACGCTCATATTTCACTTAAAACTCAAACTTAACAACCCACATTCGAAAATACCCTTTTAAAATCGCAAAAACGCTGAGGTCATTCAATTAACCCACACATTGCGACGGCAAGTCTGCGGCCACATAAAAATGGGTTCCCTCTTTCCGTAACAGCAAGGGAAACTGCGGCCCGACTGTTGCCAATAAAAGCTGATAAAACCGGATACTGGGCAACATTTCGCGTGAACACAGCGTAGCGTTTGTAGCGTTATAGTCGTGACGTAAGTCTGGCCCGGTATAGGGCTTGCGGTTAGAATTTTAAGCGAGTGTTTTTTTGGTATTTTAGATGTGGGTTTTTTGGTGTGGCCTAACTTCTTAATAAATAAAGGGTCTCAAAGTGGTCCGTGAGAGCAAGATTAAACAGAATGAGTGGAAAGATGACTTGAAAGTTTTCACATCTGGAATAATAAAGATGGTTTCTACTTAAGACCTATAAATATGTCTTATGTAATATATATTTGCCTGACAAATGCTGAGATGGACTCCCATTTGGTGCAACCTTGAGACGCACACCGCACTCTGTATTTTTCGTTATTAATTTGTTTTAAAGTATTCGTCATAGTGTCAGTTTTACTTCAATATGTGTGTTTTTCTTTTTGTTTTCACATCGGTACCTTGTTTTTATATTATATTCACGTGTACGTTTGTCTGTTGGTTTGTCTTTTGTGTGCGCCAAATAAATGGTTTATATATATGTCTATCTATTATGGACCTGGGACTTCTCATTCAAAGTGGGAAATAAACATTGATGACCTACCATGTTCGCTCATTCTTGGCCATTTTTTAAACTTTTAATCCTTTCTTGGCCAGTTTTAAATTAAAATAAAAGCATTGGAAGTCAAGGGGAGAAAACCTTTGCCCAGCAGTGAGATGATACAGCCGATCTATTCTATTCTTGAAGTGAGTTGTCATTCCATCTAATGCCAGGGACTGACACCATTGATAGCTCACGTCACCTAAGCTTTCACGGTGAGATTTTTACAGAATGGATCGGCTGGTTAACAGTTAATAAGTCCATGATTTTTCACGATGTTTTTTTTTCCGATTGCAGTTCCTATAATTGGTTGTTTCTATAAGTTTATATAACTAAATAGCTAAAAAAAATTCCGTCGTTGAAAAACATAACTTTTGTTAAAATTGTGAGTACTTATCTACTTAATTAAATTCATACTCTAACGGACAACGTACAGCCTAAACCGCTGAGTCTTTTATAGAATCATAATATATTTTTTTACAAGAATTGCCTATAATTATAATAAAGATAGTACTAAAGATGTATTATTCAATATTCGTGTCCGGTGCTAATCTATGCGTCATGTTCGTGAACGGACGCCGTCAGTAGGGACTGGTCAACTCTTTGCTGCCATGGCTTATTCTGATTTAATTTAATACCTATTTGATTTTTATTTTTTTAAATCTTTTCTTTACGGACGCTTTTAACGTTCTGCATCGTTCTCACATGCATAATTTTGAACATGAATGATGTAACCAATACTTTGTGACAATATAATTATGATTTAAAAGAGTGTCCATGGAGTTTCTTGCCCGTTCTTCTCCATAGGTACCTACTACGCTTTGGAATGGGCAACTAGCTTCATCCTATTGACTGACCGACCTTGACAATTCAAAAGTGCCTGTAATTGGTTTATTTGAAATAAATAGTTTGAGTTTGAGTTTTGAACTGGTTAAATAGGTCATGAAAGCTTGCGTTAAAATTTGTCATATTTGCCGATGGGGAAATCCATCGGGCACACGGCTTGCATAATCATTCATTCATGTTATTATAGGTTAAACATTAATTTCCAATACCGCAAACCTACCCGAAATCAATGAATGTATGAGTGAACAAAAACAATGAACATGCTAATTTGGGATCAAAATGGCAAATGTTGCAGTAAACCACCTCGCACACTATGCGATATGCGACTGCGACAACTCGACGACAAGACCCAACGACAACTGCGGCCCACAATTTTCATATATTTTGTTCAAAGCTCCGCACCCTTGGCGTCGAGTTCTAGAGTCGCAATGATAGGCTAGGGGAGTCGCATGCTCTCGCTACTGCAGGGTAATTGCATAACACACTAAGACGTCCTTTACAAAACGCCGGAGCCGCACCGCTGGACCGCAATATTCATTCACATACACAAACATTCGGTGCGGCTCCGGCGTCATGTACAGGAAGCCTAACGCAACAGCAGCAACGGCTTTCATTTTGACAGTACAACAACATTCATTGCGTTATTTACATTTTGCGGAGAATTTTTTTTCGAACATATGTAGCAATGGATTAGCAATATCCTTCAAAGTGATTCAGATTGTGAATGATCGTGTGTTACGTAATTAAGGTGCTGGTCGCAGCCTCTAGACGCATGGTGCACGTGCGCAACCGATGACATTCGTATGCGACATGCGGCCAGCAGCGTTTTGTCGTCGTGGTGTCGCAGTCGCATGTCGCATAGTGTGCGAAGTGGTCTATTGTGGTCACTGTTTTTATGATAATGGCTTGTCTGTTGGATATACATATTATGTTTTATTGGTAGTTGACATGGCAATGTTACAATGCACGGGACATTATTAATATGTAAATAGAATGATAATTAAAATATAATAATATGAATGATATTTACAAATGATAAATGATTTATTTTCTGTAAGTAGGTTTGTACAAACAGTTTTACACGTCAATCATATTATTTTTAAGCTAGATGAGTTCGGCGTTTCCTATCTGACTACTCTGACAAGAAAGGTTGAAACAAACTCAGAGGTCACAGTTTCTTTTAAAGTCCAGACAAATAATCTTGGTCAGATCATGTGAAGACTGGTGACTAGATTGGTGTCTGAAATGGTCTTTTGAGAAAAGAACCACACAGATTGAGCGGACCTGTCCAGTCAGTGCACGTATTTGTCAAAAATTGTGCAGCTCATCTCAGAACTTGAGGAGCTCAACGATTCGACGAACCATACCAAAGAAAGTGAATGATTATTATTTATTTCGAATTTTGTATGAAGTTTGAAGAGGTTGCATATCGAAATGCAAATCAATGTGTTTAATTTATTTTGTATGCTAATAGAGTATTAGTAACGTTATTACCAAATAGCCATAAGTTTGTGACGCGTGTGACTACCTGGAACAAAAAAATATTATTTAGTGCAATTCAAGTAGTCACGTAAAACTGAATAGAATATTTTTTCCAACTAGCCATACTGTAGAATATGAATGATGAAATTAATAAAATATAATAATATGTTAGAAAGGGGGTCCTTTCTAACATATTATTCTAGTTTGGATAGCTTTAGAGATGGAGATGGGGACGGACTGGTGACCTGAGACGTGAGGTGGTGACTAGTTCAGTGGATGACGTTGAAAGTGTTATAATTGTATAACTGCCGCGACTGTCAATGGCTTATAGGAAAATTATTGTAAGGGATCAAAACCAAAATATGTTTTTAATAATTGACGAACCCTGTATAATTGAACTAATAATAATAATAATAAGGAAGAAGATTATGGAATCCGAGGGAATTCCACTTTCGGATTCCATACACCTTAGATCCCTCTCCTCATCCGAAAGCTATAAGTATTTGGGTATGTCGGAAGCGTTAGGCATCAACGATGCTGACATGAAGCAATCCTTGAAGGAGCGCTTCTTTTGTCGCCTGAAGAAGGTATTAATTAGTCTTCTTTCGGGCGGAAATAAGGTGCGCGCCTTCAATGGTTGGGTCATGCCGGTTTTGATGTACTCTTTCGGCATACTCAAATGGACTCAGACTGAACTCGACGCCCTAGATAGAAGGGTCCGTACACTGCTGACCGCAAACCGGATGCATCACCCACGATCATCGGTGATGAGACTGTATATCCCGCGGAAGTGTGGGGGTCGAGGATTTTTAAATGCGAAAACCCTCCACAACCGCGAGGTGTGCAGTCTCAGGGAATATTTTTTAAAAGCCGAAGTGGGTATGCACCGTGATGTGGTCGCAATGGACAAGGGGCTCACCCCGCTCTCCATGGCGAAAGAGAACTGGCGCAAACCTGTAGTACTTACTACCGATGACCGCAAGAAGGTATGGCAAAGCAAGGAGCTTCACGGCCGCTTCTATCGGGCTCTTCATGAGCCCGGTGTAGATTTCTTAGCGTCCGTATCCTGGCTGCGTTTCAGTGACCTCTTCGGGGAAACTGAAGGTTTTGTCTGTGCAATTATGGACGAAGTTATCTTGACGAATAACTACCGGAGACATATTATGAAGGACGGGACGGCTGACGTGTGTCGGGCATGCCACCGTCCGGGTGAGTCCATCAGACATATTATCTCTGGTTGTTCTCGTCTGGCTAACAGCGAGTACTTGCACAGGCATAACCAAGTAGCCAGGATTATTCACCAGCAACTTGCTTTGAAATATAAACTTGTCGACTCAGAGGTACCGTATTACAAGTATGTGCCCGACCCAGTTCTCGAAAATAACGATGTCACGTTGTACTGGGATCGGTCTATCATCACTGACAGGACTGTTGTCGCCAACAAACCTGATATAGTGGTGATAGATCGATTAGTGCGCCGCGCAATGATTGTTGATGTTACCATTCCACATGACGGGAACCTCGTGAAAGCTGAGAAAGATAAACAAATCAAATATCTTGACTTAGCACGCGAGGTTGTTGACATGTGGAATGTGAGCTCAACTGTCATTGTGCCGATTGTCGTATCGGCCAATGGCCTGATGGCCGACAGCCTCGATCAACATCTATCGAGGCTCTCGTTAGGCGGTTGGATCAAGGGCCTGATTCAGAAGGCAGTACTCCTCGATACGGCTCGCATTGTGAGGAGGTTTCTATCTCTGGAGCCCTAACCACCGGTAGCTTGGACCCTGCTCCCGACACCGGTGGATCACTATTTTTTTATATTTTTAAATGTTTTTTTTTATTTTTTTATTTAATCATACTAATATTTAAAAATGTAACAAAATAAGACGACTAAATAAATAAACGACATAATAATAATAATAAATATTCCACAACTATCACACAACGCCATCTAGTCCCAAGCTAAGCAGAGCTTGTGTTATGGGTACTAGACAACTGATAAATATACTTATATATTTCTAAATACATAAATATTATAGATAAATTACACCGAACTGATAATCCAATTATGATGACATTAATTCTGTAGGTGAAAGCTAAAGGACCTTATGTCAGATTTTATAAACTATTCAATAGTAAACTATAGACATCTTTAATGACATCTTCATTAAAGATGTCTATACCCGAAATTAGGTACAATATTAAAATCCGTGTATAAAAAGTAAATAGTGTATCATTGTAGAATAAAAAGTATGATTATGAAGTTTTATTAAGCTATTGAAAATACAAAACTATCATTGAAAATACAGAAATGACAAAAAATGGACTTAAGGTCCTTTAGCTTTCACCTACAGAATTAAGGTGAATGAATGAAGAAAAAATCGTGGTAGCCACCCGGATACCGCGATGTCGACTAATAGAGAAGTATGGAAAGACGTGTTGTGCCAACCCCAGGTAAATTGTGATAGGAGCAGAAGAATGATGAGTGTACTTGTATACTCGTATACTGTACATCAAAATGTATGACTACATGGAATAAGCCACCATTAAAAAAAAAATGACAAGAGGTTGAGTGTTAAAGTTTTGGTTTAACTTAATTTTTTTCACATTTCACATTGAAAGTACAATTTCAACTGTGGTGAAATGTGGTGCGGTTCCACAAACGACGGGACACTTAATATGTCCTACGTGTCCTGTCAGCTGCACGTGCAGAACCTGATGGACGCTACTGATGGCGCCAAACACGTAGCCGAATTCTGGGCCGAGTCCATTTATATTGCCTTCGACACGCTAAAAAGAAGATTTATATTGATAACAGAAAGTATCGAAAGTAAGCAAGTACTTATACCCTGTCCATTAGGTCAACCGTTTTTTGACAGCTGTCTTAGAACGTACATATTCCAGATTACGTAAAAGTTAACTTTATAATGCGTTATAAAATAAACATATAAACTGCCTTATTTTATTGAATTATCTTATTTATGGCTTCTTACATACATGAAAATACCGTACGTGTATCAATCAATGTATTGTATGATGCTGCAATCACTAGTTCCATCTGACAAAAAACGGTTTACCTAATGGACAGGGTATATGTTATTTTTAGATCAGTCTATAATTGGTAACTCCGAAAAAAGAATGACCGCCCACAAATACCTACCTAGAAATTTAAAATAAAACTTTGTCATCAACTGGGAATCGAAACTTAATCCCCAATATTCACGTGCAGGCTAACAATTGAGACTAAAGGCTTATCACATCCATTTGCGTTCGACCATCGAATTCAGTACATTGCGATAACGTGCGAACGAGCCTTAAAAGGGTTTTATTATTACTTGTTATGTTTTTTTTTAATGTGATTTTATTTAATACTTTAAGCAGACAAATGAACAGAAGCAGACTTAATGCCATATGCATTTTCTACCAGTCAACCTTTGAGTGATGCAAAGACAAAGAGCAGATAGTGGGTGCAATCATGGAAATTGAGGAATAAATATTTGTAAATATAAAGATACGCATCAAGCTATTTAAAACTATAAATATAATGTATATACTTAATTACATATAAATATAAGCGCAAATAAACATACATAAATACACAAATATACTAAAAAGAAAAAAGATAAACAATGAGAAAACATTACCGATGTGATAATGTGTTCGCGAACTTTTACCTTAAAAGATAATGAATCGGGTGGCATCCTGATTTCCTGAGGAAGCGCCTTCCACAGAGAAATAGACTGAACGAAGAAGGAAGAGTGAATGAAGAAGTCTGTGCGGTGGGTGGGACATTGGAGAAGACGATTGTGTGACGAACGTGGATTTCTATTGTTTGTGTGTGATTTTTAATATGTTTTATTTTTTCATTAATTTAAAATAACATTCCTGTTTGAGGACTAGTGTCAATCAAACCCCTTTACGTGGAATCACGTAATAAAATTTCAGCTGCACTCGTTGCCGTCATCACGTCTACGCCGGCTGTCGCTGAAAACCAGCGCTGGGGCTCTGTCTCGTATAGGGTCTTAGCATTATGCTGAGCGATTTCCGTTTTGCGTAGATTTGACGCATGTTTACCTCCAACTTGTTATTTTGTTTGTGTTTGTGTTCTTTTTATGCGTCATGTTTACCGGAAATAAACGTATTTTCTTTCTTTAGTTTTCTTTTCTTAAAATTCCATTTTACGACAATACTTGTGTTATAAATAATATCAATTTGTATTAAAATTCTACACACATCATAAAAGAACAACATTAAAGGTAGTCCCGTCTCACTCCATCACAATCGAAAAAAAATATCCTAACAATTTAAAAGGCTTATCACACTTCAATTCCGTCCGGTCGGATATGAAACGCGGCGATAACGTGCGAACTGCCTTAAGCGGTTTTGTTTAAAAAAAGCTCGGTTTCCGTTTCGAGATGGGTCAAATATTACAAAAGGGGCATCGGAGTATGCTGCCCGAATACCTATCCCTTTATGGTGACCATATCCTGTTTGGACATAGCTGTGGCTAATAAAAGGGGCAATTTTGCGTTTTGTGTCGAATCGTTTGGCTCTTGCTTCAAAAGGCCCTTCCAGACTTGGTCCTGCTTTGTTAGATTCGCATACAGTTTTTTAAATACAGGCTGATTTTTTAAAGACCAGCCAAATGTAAGGATGTGGTACAGACCATCAAACTGAACAACTTTCACCATGGGACCAACATCGTAATCGCGAATAAAAATTCAGCCGTCCCATACATTTAGGTCGAGTAGGTATTGAAGTTTTCTATGGGACAGTTGATAAAATTTTCGCGATTACGCTATTTGTCCCATGGAGAATGTTGTTCAGTTTGATGGTCTGTAACACATCCTTAAATTTGGCTGGTCTTTAAAAAATCAGCCTGTATAATGTTTGGACTTTAAAAGAGACCAGCATAGTTATTCATAACCACTCGACGCGCTTCCGTACCGTATCGAACATCAGTCAATGTTATTGCAGAAGTCCTCTAAACGCTGTCTACAAGACCAAAACCTGATTTTTTTTCAGTTTCAATCAAATAGACAACCGCTATTTTATTATTTTAATAAAATAAATATTCTTCCGATAGCTATTTGCTGTCGCGGGCAAGGCAAATCAACTTATCGAAGTCTGTCATTTTCGATACGATAGCCGCTCGGATTGTTGTGAATAGCTAAGCCGGACCTCTGAGTTTGTTTAGGCGTTTTGTCTCAGGGATCAATCAGCTAGGAAATGCTGACACCATCTAGTTTTAAAATATTGACCAAAAAATCGACGTGTAAAAATTTCTGAAAAGATCTAGTTACAGAAATAATCATCATTTCGTTTCGTTTCCTAATGTGGCCTTATAGCAATCTTGAAAAAAGACATTCCGAAAGGTTTGCCGTAATCAGCGTTCTTGGCAAACGCATTATAGCGTAGTATTGTGAGTGATCAGCCTATAATATTCCCACTGCTGGGACACAGGCCTTCTCTCGGTGAGACGGAGTGGGCCGTAATCCATCACGCAGGCCCAGTGCGGGTTCGTAGATGTCACATGTCTCGAACTTTTGGTACTCACGATGTTTTCCTTCACCGTTTGGAAAGCAGATGAAATAATTTACACAAAGTAAAGCGCCTGTCTGGGTTCGAACCTACGACCTACAACTCATAAGTCGCATAAGCTGTTATCACTGGACCATCACTGCTCTATTGTGAATAATAGTATAATGTTATTAATATCTCATTTTAATTAGGTTTTTATTTTCAATTGTCATTCTTTGTAGCCAGTGTTATTATTTTTAGCCGTTAATGTCCCACTGCTGGGCAAAGGCCACCCTACTCTCCTTCCACCTCTCTCTGTCCAGAGCTGCCAAGGAACAATCTTTATCAAAGGAGTCCAGCTCATGCCGCCATCTCCGTCTGGGCCAGAGTTATTAACACCATAATTATTTGGCTTCACTATTATCAGCACGGACAATAAGAATCAAGACTTGTTTCTGCCAACATTATGTTGGCAGTAAAATGTAACGGGTAGAAAAAGTGCTTGCCGCGGTTGGTCCGTGGATGGGTGACCATCTTTACATATCAAGACCCCTCCGTGCCGCACGATAAGCCGTTGGTTCCGGCTGTCAATCGTGGATCTTTGGCAGTCGTTACGGGTCGTCAGAAACCCGAAAGTCTGACAAAACCCCTTGGTAAGACTGGTGTCTTACCGAGGGTATCGTATTACCCAGTAACTGGGTTGTGAAAGTCAGATAGGCACTCGCTTCATGTAAAATACTGGTATGCAGCTGCATCCGGTTAGACTGGAAGCCGACCCCAACATAGTTGGGAAAAGGTTAGGCAGATCTGAGAAAAAGTACTTACCTACAGGTTCTATTATTGGCCAAAATCGGTTAGCAGTTTACCGTGTCAAAAAATCCCAAACAGAACAGATCCAAAGAAGTAAAAAATATGCAGAACCATCCCGTATTCTGGCATTGCATTCACTCACTAAATCACGTCACTTCACCTACATACATCACTAGGCATCGATAGTCCGCCATTCAGTCGACAACTCTCTCACAAGATTTATCGAGCGTCGATAAATCCCTGTCTCACTGAGTGTAATAGCTACTTTTAAATCCAACTTTAGCTCTGAAATACGTGATATTTTATTTATTTTCGTGTTATAAGTATTTTTGGTGTTGTGATGTATCGAGTGTGTACCTCCACCGTGTGCTCCACCGTGTCCTCTGGGCGATCCTCGCAGTGATGACACCCGGGCGTCTCCTCCCGCCTGATTATGTGCAGGAACCTCCCGAAACATCCGTGTCCGGAGAGGACCTGCGTCAGGCGGTAGGTGAGAGCGCCGTGACGCCTCTCTAGCCACTCCTCAAAGAGGGGTCTTACCGCCGCTATCGTGGCGTGCCCTGCGCTGGGTTGCGATAGTCGCGCCTTCCATTCCACCATGAGACCGCGCCGGAGGTCCGTCCGCTCCGCAGCTATTTGCCGCGGGTGCAGAGTTTCCCCCCGACGTAGTGCCTCCGCGCGCTAGTCATACAGGCGCGCGAGGACTATCGCCTCCAGATCCCATGGTGGCAGTCCGGCAAGGAGGCTTGCTGCCTCGCCCGAGATCGTGCGGTATCCCCGGATAAGCCTTATGGCTACCACCTTTTGGGGCGCGTTCAGATAGTGTGCGGCTCGAAGGCGCAGTGAACGCGCCCATACCGGGGCCCCATAAAGGGCCATGGACCGCACGACCCCCGCGTAAAGCCTCCGGCAGGAGGCGTTTGGCCCCCTAAGGTTGGGCAGGAGCCGCTTTAAGGCGGCCCCGGCCCGTTCCAGTTTGGGGGCCAAACGTCGGAAATGCTCGACGAAGTTCCACCGGCTGTCGAGGACGAGACCCAGGTATCTCATCGTTGTCTCGACGCCGATGTGAACCCCTCCTACCATCAGTTGGGATCCCGAAGGTGGCCCGTACCGGGGCCCATGAAAGGACATGGCCTCGGACTTGTGCAATGCCACCTCGAGACCCAACTGCCGGATCCTTTCCACGACTATCGCAACCCCGCGTGTCATCGCGTCGGCCGCCGCCTGATGCGACCTCCCCTGCGCCAGGACCAGCGTGTCGTCAGCGTAGCAAACTACGCTGACGCCATCAGGGAGGTCGGCCCGCAGCACCCAGTCGTAACCGATGTCCCACAGGAGCGGCCCCAGAACCGATCCCTGCGGGACACCGCACGACATCTCTCGCCGGTTCCAATTCCCGGCAAATATACCTGACGCTGATATTCTGCTGGACCCCTGCATGCTGCAACTTGTGCGTCTGACACACGGACGTTGAGCATACGAGATTGGTGTTGTGAGAGAGTGAAGTTTTGTAAGTATACCCGACACTTTAATGAGTAAAGTTTTGCTTGGGAAACATTTTTGTTCACATTCTGGTTCGTAGGTGTGTTAATATTGTGTTTTGATAACTTGATTATATTATTTACTGGCTTTAGCTCGCGACTTCGCTCGCCTTTGTTACTACTTCGTTTTCGCTCAGTGTTCTTTCTGACTTTTATTCATTTTGCTCGGCTCCTATTGGTCGTAGCGTGATGTTAGATAGCCTACAATCTTCCTCAAGAATTGGGCTATAAAATGCTATAAGAATTTTTAAATCTGACTGGCAGTTCCGGCGATTACCGCCTACATACATACAAACAAACAAATTTTACCTCTTTATAATATTAGTATAGATAAAGTATTATATTTATAATGAGTAAATAACTTGGGGAGTTGTTAAGCGATTCATTCGCAGTGGTCAGGGGAGAAAATACGAATTTAATATCATTCAAACAAACAGCAAGCTAGCATGATTATCAATGGTTTGCTTGAGATTACAAACGTTTTTTTTTTCTTTTTCTGATGCAAGCTGTTCATTAATTCAGTATCTGTTGTGTTACGAGCTCGAGATAATGTATGGATCAACTGATTTTTTTCACGATTTCAGGGTTTGTCCCGTAGTAAAAGTTGTTCATAATGATGAGTTCAATGACCCCTTTTAAAGATTAAAACGATCAAAATTTAACTGTATATACTGTTACAGTATTTATTTACGTGTTCCTGTTATACAATCAGTATTTTAGTTCAGCACATAAACTTTTTAAATAATCATCATCATGGGTCATAAATACCTGCAGTGATCAAATCGATGTGCACTTCGAAAGTTTGGGCAAATTGAAAGCCAAACTTCTTAAATACCTTCCTAAATAGATGTGTTTAGATAAAATAGTACCTACCTTTTTTACTTTTTTTCTAGCATTTTTAAATTATATCATTATTGTCATCATCTGCACTTTTAGATACTTAAGATAGATAGAATACTCTTTATTGTACACCATACAAATTACAGAAACATAAATATATAAAATTTTACAAAGGGTGACACAATGGGCGGTCTTATCGCTAAGAGCGATCTTTTAAAGACAACCTTTGGATGGATTAAAATGAAGGAGAGACAAGTAGTAAGTTACTTAACATTAAATTAGATTAATAATATAATTTTTTTGTACAACTTCTTTATGCATGCGGAGTTTGCCTGTAAATGATTGTTGCATTGTTGCACACACACTTTCGCATGTTACATTTAGCATAGAATCGGTGTAAACTTATTGTTGGTGAACCAATTAAAAAAGAAAACATTGGTTTCGTGGTCGCAAACGCAACTGCTATGCATGGGATCCTGGGTTTGATTCAATGGTCGGGCAGTGTAATTGAGTCTTTCCATTACGAATATCTTGGTAACAAACAGACTGGAGTTTGGAAGTGGGCGGTGTAATACCCCCGTGCCTCGGAAAGCACGTTAAGCCGTTAGTCCTGTACCTGATCTCTTCCCGGTCGTGTCGGATTGCCGTCCCAACAGATTATGAGAGTAAAGGAACAGAGAGTGCACCCGTGTCGACGCACACAATTGTGCACTGTAATATCTCCTGCGTACCTGGCTAATCTCCGTTGAGATTGGCCACCGTGACCGAAATCGATCGGGAGGCTATTAAAACATGCCTAAGGCTAATTTTTTTTGCATACTATGCAAATTTTGTTTTGTGATCCGATCAATGTTTTCCGTGATTATCTCTTATGAACGAACAAGCAGTTTGACCTCTTTAAAATAGATATTAGTTTAGATAACCACGCAATATCAATAATTAGTCCATTCTTACTCACATTCAAGTCCAAAATAAGGGCCATAAGCCTGATATTTAAGTCTGCGAGGCTGAAGTGGGACTGCGCGTGTCACACCTATAGACACCATCCAGACAGATGGGCCAAAGTCGTCACACAGTGGCTGAAGACGGGTGTCGTCACCGAGGCAGGCCTAAGAATCGCTGGCGTGACGATTTGGACCCGTTCCTAACTGATTGGACGGAGAAGGCAGAGGATAAAGAAAAGTGGAAAAAATATGGGGGAGACCTTTGCCCAGCAGTGGGACAACATAAGTTGAGGAAAAAAAGAAACTTGATTTACAAAATGTGACTTGATTAAGTGAGACCATTAGTGCAACAATAAAAGTTGCACCGTCTAAACATTGTATCAGCTTCAGAGGGCGCGCCTCAAAGAGATGTCAGCATAGTTGACGGGGCCCGACAGGGCCGAAGCCTGCCGGGGTAGCAGGATCGTCCGAAAGGGTTACCGCTGCCCTGGTACATAAAGGGCTAAGGAAGGAACACGGGTGGGTTTTAGTCAGTAAGAGTCTGACACTCCCTTCTGCTCCACCCAGAGCGGGAGGGGTCATTTGATGATTTCCCATACTCAAAAAAAAAAAAAAAAAAGGCTGTTTTAGCATTATAATCTTTGTTTTCTGTTTTTATAGTTTTAAGGTGTATTCGTTTTGTGTAATGCCAATAAACGCATTTTTCTTTCTTTCTTTTCTTGATTTCTTTCTTTCTTTATTCACTACTAACCCACCGACCCCACTACTCCCTTTCATAGTCCATATTTCTTCACTCCCTCTTGTCGTGAGCATCCATAATCCTGTTTTTATTGTCCATAACATTTTTACTAACACAAGAACTACACATGTCAGTCCCTCCCTTATTACCTAATTATGCTTATACGGAATACTATTTACGTTATTCTACTGTCCGAGGCTATGTTAGGGCGTTTGCAGACAGTCGACTGTTTACCAAGACGACAGTTTTATAAACCGTCTGACTTTTTTTATCGTCTGGACAAAAACTGGGTATAAAAGGTGAATGCGGTAGAAGCCTCTGGCACAAATATTTCTAATTTTTTCACAAAATAATAAAATAAAAAATCTTTTTTTTTACCTTTCATTGGACCCGGCCGATGGCTTCAATCAAAGGATTGAATCCCCGAAACGTTCAATCGCAATTGCCAATATTTACGTGATTGTTACACATTGGGGGAGTTTGTTGCGCTACTTCGTCCCAGCGACAGCACTAGGAAGTGGTGAAGGGCGGGCGTTTTTGAGGGACTGTCTTTTGTAATTTTGACGTTCGAAAAGTGCTGATTCTCAGCCTAATTTGAATAAATGACATTTGATTTTGATTTTGCAAATTGATCGTCTACCAAATGCAATTGAAGCACTTGACAATATTACTACTTTAGTAATTGATTTCAATTGATCAAATGCAATTGATCGTTTTGGAGACCCCTATTAGGTGTCGAGTCTTTTGCCATAAACCGTGCACAAATCCAAACTCCGGGATGCTATGAGAAAATCCTGATCGAAAAGAACAGTACCTAACCTACCTACCAATTACCTCTGACTCTGAACCGGAAGACCAATTCTCGTAATTAAAAACGTTCAAAACCTTGTCACAATCTTGTCTGAGCGACAATCAATGTCAAAAACTTGTCTAAAATATAGGGAAATTAGAGGTACAGGTATTTGACAGATTGCGACTGAGATCAGACTGCGAACGTTCTTAAAATTACGAGAATTTTCCCTCTGATTCCAGACATTGGAATCGAACCAAGGACTCCATGCTGAGTAATCACGACGCGACCACTAGACAAGGCAGTTTCTATAGACACAACACCACAGTGTCACAAAAAAAATCATTGGAATGTATATGAAAATACACTCGGCACCAATTTTGAATCGGCAACGATTGCAGCCGAGCTCTGAAAACATAGTCGAACCAATCGCGTGAAATCCACTAACTTTTTTGTTGCTTTTACCATACCACTCCGTTGCTTGCAACATAAATGGCTAGAATAGCGTGCGTTTGTGTGTCTGTTTGACTATACGATTGGGATGGAGAAGAGTTATTTATGACAGTAAAAATTACAATAATTGTCAGTCATACAGCACCCTAATTGCGTAATACACTATCAATCTAAATCTGACTCATTTTGAAGGATATTGCTAATCCATTGCTTCATATGTTAGAAAAAAATGTCATGCTGACAACGTAAATAATGCAATGAATGTTGTTGAACTGTCAAAATTAAAGCCATTACTACTGTTAGTGTGTTACGCAATTACAATTACCCCGTTGATCCATCATTCTGTTTGTGACAATACCTTAAGCATTCCAACATCATAACCTTGCAGGAGCCGTATTACAAAGCATTAATGCCATCATGATTCCAGTGTGAAAAAGGAATAGTTGGTCATGTATAGCTCCGTCTCTATCTTACACTGGGATCACAATCGTATTAAGCCGCCATTATACGGCACCAGTCTTCAACAAACAGATTGATTTAATTATTTATTAATTCTAGAATATACGCGGTATGGTTGACATTGATCACGAAACCCAAAGGCCGTGTCCTAGCCAAAGCTTTCGTCACGCGAACGTGCGACCATCGCGTTAATTTTCTGATTTTCGGAACAAATTAATGACATATGAAGCGATCGCTTTGGTCAGGACACGGGGTTCCGCAAATAATAAGATAACCGGAACAAACTTTGTTGGTTTATACGACCGACAATGTATGGGTGCCCTAAGGGTCAAGGATTATGATAATGTTGGTCCACTGTGATAATATTACATTGTGAGGGTGCTCGGAAATATGAGGAATGCTTCAGTCTTCTTGAGTGTGAGTAGATTGTTAGAGTTATATGCTAGCCCTACTTTGTGAAGAGAAAATAACCCTAGTTATAGTTTTATTCGTGTTTTTGAAACGAAGTTCTTTAACGCAGCTTAGGAGTAAACTGGTAGAAATCACGTAACAAAAATGCTATATGGGACTTCTTCTCTGTGTGTGTCTTTCTATTATATATAACTAGCTGCGCCCCGCGGTTTAACCCGCATAAGTTTCGATCCCGTGGGAATAACGAGATAAAAAGTATCCTATTTGTTAATCCTGGTTATAATTGATCCTGGTTGAATTAAAACGCGCGCAGTCGTTACAGGTGTTCAAGAGACTTATAAAAGAGCACTACTTGTCGTTGTGATCTTGTTGTCCTAACTGCAATCATCTACAGTCTTCTTTTATTTTTCGTTGCTTGTATATGTATATAGTATGTATGTATTTATGTATCTATAATTTTGGATATGTTTATATTTGTGTACCTATTTTAGTGTATTGTATAATTAATATTTGCACCAACGACAGTCCCATTTTATGTCAAGAAAAATCACTGTCCATTCTAAGGTTGCCTGGAAGAGATCGCAGTAATGCGATAAGGCCGCCCATTGTATATTTTGTAGTGTTTCATGTTTTTTTTGTGCTATGTATTTTTGTGGTGTACAATAAAGTATATATAAATAAATAAATAAATAAATAAACCAACTGTGTGCCAAATGTCATCCAAATCTTTTCAGTAGTTTTTGCGTGAAAGAGTAACAAACATCCATCCATCCATCAATCCAAACTTTCACGTTTATAATATTAGTAGGATAAGATATACATTTTCAGGTAACTGTATATGTATTAATAGGTACTTTCGTATCTCGGATAGTACTGGGTCTTTCATGATTCTTCGTGGTGTTTAGATGTGGCTACATTGGACCTTTTAATTTAATTTATTTGATATGTATTTACATGATATAGGCCCGGTAGATCGCAGTAGGCTCGCCCATTGTTAAATGGAACTTAAACATATCTGGTGAAATGTAGGTGTACTACACCTCTGCCGAACCCTTCGGGGAATAGAGGTGTGATGTTATGAGTACAAAAAATGCAAAGTATGCAATATATGCAAATAACAAAGCATTTAAAATACACGGGAAACCACAATCTCTTCTACGGTAATCGAAAGACAAACTAAATTACGTAGGACCTTTGTGAAGTCTCCGGACCCTAATAAATAGAGAAGAGCTTTAGGTCAGAAGGTACGGAATGAAGTAAATGTACAGTGAAGTCGAGACTTTGAACGGATCTTTTGAGGTTAGTGATGTGCTGTGGCAATCCCGTGGTATGTGGTTTAAAAAAAATACCCCCGTGATAGTCTAATCAGATACGTCACACTTATCAATGAAGTTTCGTTTATGTCTTTGAAGGGACCTATAATCGATTAGTGTCTGACCCAACGTGAATCCCGAGATTTGAGAAATATTATGTTCAAAAACTAAAGAAAGAAAAGAAATTACGTTTATTTACGGTTAACATGACGCAGAAAAGGAACAAAAATACAAAAAAAAAAATTACAAATTGGGCGAAATATGCGTCACATCCACGCAAAACGGCCATCGCAAGAAAAAACAGAAAAACTCAGTGTGAAAGTGAAGTACCTTAGATGTCTGAAAACGTCTGTCATGCAGAATAAAACAATTCCATAACAGTCGATTGAAATCTCATTAAAAACAAAAGGAAACTATGTATTTTAATTTTCATTGTCATCTCAATGAAAACAGCAGATTCTAAAAAAAACCGTTATAGGTATGCAGCACAATGCAATTGAATGTTAAAAGCTTTTGAAAGAAAATGTAAAAATATTGCTGAAACAATTTTTATCTCTTTCTATCGCAAACATTTAGATTTTATAACATGTACTATTTAGCAGGAAATTGCATTCCAACTCGAAGATTTCCGTAGGTTTTAAGAAAAGCTAAGTGATATTCAGAAGATTTGCAGCAACATCCTTGTTTAACAGCATTCTTACATTCTTACTTATTACAGTATTTGTCTCTCCTTCCCCTTTTTAATCCATCCAAAGGTTGTCTTTTAAAGATCGCTCTTAGAGATAAGACCGCCATTGTGTCACCGTTTGTAAAATTTCTATATTTATGTCTGGAATGTATATGGATTACACAATAAAGAGTATTGTATTCTATTCTTGCCGCAGATATTTTGAAAATCAGCAACTTTCAAGAAAATAGCAGCCTCAGGGGCATCAAAAATTTAAAAACATCTGGTGCCAAGCGATTTTGAACCTTGTGCGGTGTAACTAATACTGTCACATTAACCTGCCCTGAGCTTAAGGTGGATGCTCCAAGGTAGCTCGCGAAATTCAAATTTTCTTACGTTTTTTGCAATTTGCTGGTCAGTACTAAGTTATACGTTGATTAAAATATGATTCGCGGCCGTAACAAATATGTATTTACAGAATTATAATCATTAAAGTCATCAACACAACTCTCTAAGATCAAGTAATTCTACTGAATGAGTATTTCATGAAATCTTGACATTTTAGGATTATGCTAACTTAACAAGTTGTATTACTGATTCTAATGATTATAATTCTGTAAATACATATTTGTTACGGCCACGAATCACATTTTAATCAACGTACAATTTAGTACTGACCAGCAAATTGCAAAAAACGTAAGAAAATTTGAATTTTGCGGGCTACTTTGGAGCATCTACCTTAAACAGCTCAGCAAACGGTTGTGGTACAGGCTCTAAAAAACAAACAAATATCACCAATTCAAATGTCGTGGTAATTCTAGTCGTGTTTTCGCCTACTGTACTGGTACTATCTAATGTAATACTTTCCAATGAAATCGTGCCGTGACAACCGTTAAGGGACGTAGGACACTGGGATCAGACAAAAAGTTTGCACACGTGAAGAAGAAAGAGAAAATATATTTGTTTCGTTTACTATTACAGACCGTGTCTGGTGTACAAGGCGCGGGTGAGACACGAATCTAACACTTCATGAACATTTTATATGAAGCTGTTTATGCTACACCATGGCCCTGACCCTTGCTGGAGCCAGCCCGCGCCGATGAGTCTGTAGTTTTAAATTCGTCCCTAAAAAATTCTGATCCAGCCGGTCCTTTACTGCGCTCTTCCAGCGACTCCCTAAGCCGAGGTCCGTACCTCACAGTAGCATGTAGTCGCTTAGTTTTTAAGTTTTTTAAGCCCTGGCTGGAGGCCTTAATTTATTGATGCATCCACAGGCAATCCCGGTTAAGCAGACGACAACCTCATAGGTTGAACTGCGAGATGCCATTCATAAAAATAAATATATATATACCATGCAGCGGTCGGGTCCCGTCTGAGTCTTAGTCCCTACAAATTGAGCAGACATGAACGTGGCTCGCGCCCGCAACAATCTGGTATAAATCATCTCAATAATCAATACATTATTTATTTATTTATTACTGTAATTGCCCGTGACATCACAGCGGGCCCTATCAGAATACCAGCGCTGCGACATTTATTTTTTAAATGTCGAAGCATCATGCTGAGATTGGAGCCTTTTGGCCTCGTACAGAACTTTCTGTTTCATTTATCTTTTTGTTACTTTTTTTTATATAATTTGGCTTTTTTATTTTTCATTGTGTTTAGTTTAGTTTAGTTTGATGATCTTCCTGTGCGAGTCGCAATAAATACCTTTTTTTTCTTTCTTTCTTTCTATCTCTCAGTGTGTCCTTGTCTCATTATTGTTATTATTTAACTACCCAGTTGGTCTTATGGTCGACTGCTGAGCGTGGGGTCCTGGGTTCGATTCCCAGGTCGGACAAAGTGTTATTGAGTTTTTCCATCAGGAACTTCTTAGTAACAGCCCGGAGTTTGTAAGTTGGCGGTGTGACACCCTCGTGCCTCGGAAAGCACGTTAAGCCGTTGGTCCTGCGCCTGATCTCTCTCCGGTCGTGTCGGATTGCCCTCCCATCGGACTATGAGAGTGAGGGAAGAGGGAGTGCTCCTGTGTCTACGCGCAGGCTTATACACTATAATATCTCCTGCACCGAAGGCTAGTCTCCGTTGAGATTGGCCCCCATGGCCGAAATACGGTCTGGAGGACTTTATTTATTGTTACAGTGCAACCTCGATAAAACAAATCGGAAGGGAACAAGTGAAATATTCGTTATATCAAGTAATTCATTAAACTGAGGGTTGTTAGATTAAGGTAAGGTTGGTCTAAAACTTATTATAAAGTTGTAAAAACGTGTTGAAACCTGTCGCGACTGAATCACATACTATTGGGAACGTTATATAAAGGTTTTAAGTTGACAAAATTAGTTACAAAGAGGTTGTTCCCAAAAAATCTTCGCAATGTAAAGGTATATTTTACATTGACTCTTATGGACAATTCAAGGGGATTACGAAGAATTCGTTAAATCGAGGAATTCTTTATATTGAGGTACGTTACATTAAGGTTGCAGTGTATTATTTTATTGACTTGACTATAGTTATACTGTGATTACGATTCGCAGCCATCTAGCTTATCTTTACGTGTTTATTCTAAGACATTGTTTGCTAAAAACAAAGCTAATAATATAAACGATATTCCTACGCACGTGTACCCTCCACGAGCCTCTTTCTTTTCTTATCCCCACGTTTGCCTATAACAGTATTAATTCCTGTATTGTCAGTAAAATATATATTCGTTACGGAGTAAAAACGCTGGGTATTGGTAAGTATCTACAAGGTGAGCGTGCGAAATTATCTATACCTAACGTTTGTCTTATCATATTCGAGGTAAAGCTCTGTTGCTATGGCAACAAGTTTATTTAGGCCTGTTTGCACGACTAATCTTCAAACACGTTTAGCGTTAGGGAAATAAAACGTCATTAACGTTAACCAGGCTGGGGCTCTGTCTCGTATAGGGTCTTAGCATTATGCTGAGCGTTGGCCGTTTTGCGTGAATGTGACGCATGTTTACCCCAACTTGTTTTTTTTTTAAATAAATTTATTTTCTTTCTTTATTTTTTCTTTATTTATTTACTGGGTGGATTTTGGAGACGGGGCAGTGAGAGTAGGTACTGTAGACAGCCTATTTGGTGCTTACATGCAACCTCCGCGAGGCAGTTAAAAGTTATTGACATGAAATACGAGACAAACATGAAGTTAGTTAAGGATTGGAAGAGATTAGGCGTCAGATTTGGCTGACAAGACAAATGAAAAAGATATAAAATACGTGGAATGATTTCTAGGAATAATTATTGAACCTACGCTATAAACCGTGCTTTAATTTATTCCTCCCGGTACCCTGAAGGTCGCAGAAAGCTTCACAGTACCTTATCTGTTGCAGTTACAGAAAAACGGTCTTAGGAGACAAACTTTTTTTTTTTGAGAAATTTTGTTCCCCGTTCACAGATTTTGATAAAATTGTTTCAGTAAATTGCCCATTATCTTGCTGAGATAATGGGCAATTTTCACTTTTTTTTTATTTTGGTGACGTTCTATCCCTTCTTCTTATAAGGATCAAAACACTCCAGTGGACCAACTGAGGTTTGAGTACCTACTATAAAGGTCAGAAATCGCATAAAAGGTTTGCTGAACATAAATTAAATTTTCCATATATTTTGACCACAAAATATCTACGCTAGGAGTCTAGGATAATAAAATAAATAAAAAATATATCAGATATCAAGTATCCATAGGTAAGTACATCATGCATAACAATATTACACAAACAAAAAAAAAAAAAAATTAAATGTAGATTAAAACGATAATGAAAAAAAAAAAACAAAAATTAGAATCAAAATTAAAATGGAAATCAAAATCATAATTAAATAACTGTTTCAACAAGGGACCTCCACAGCGGAGATGACACCCTGCCAGCCACAATCTGCACACAATCAGTGCTGAATTCATAGTTATAGTTTGCGCATCGATATCCACCATCCTGAATAAAATGTGTCACCAGAAAAAGATATTTACTGGAAAAAACTTTTTCACAAGAAACTAACTGCTATGATAGACTACAATTCTTGAATCATCCTACATCATCATCAGCTGCCAAGCTTTTTCCCAACTATGTTGGGGTCGGCTTCCAGTCTAACCGGATGCAACTGAATACCAGCATTTTACATGGAGCCACTGCCTATCTGACTTCCACAACCCAATTACTTTATTTGTCTTACAATCATCATTAATTCTGTAAATGACTGAATGATTAAATATTTTATAAATTTTGTAAAATCCCCATTAAATAATATAGAAAAGGTTAGTATCAGCACTATGCTAATGATATGGAAAAAAAAGGTTGCACTCCTGGAGTGCAGAAATGAAAACATGAATATTAACATTGTGCATTTTTTTATATTTTGGAATGCGGTCTACTCTCCCTCCGTCTTACGAATTTTCAATCAGGTCACGTGTCCTGACGCGAGCTCCGTCTTACGAATATTCGATCAGGGCACGTGTCCTGACGCGAGCTTAACATTTTTTACCCATCACAAAAAACTCTCCCTCCGTCTTACGAATTTTCGATCAGGTCACGTGTCCTGACGCGAGCTCCGTCTTACGAATTTTCGATCAGGTCACGTGTCCTGACGCGAGTTTAACATTTTTTATCCATCACAAAAAAGTGCACAACGCAGCTAAAGAAGTTTTCACTTCAAAAACTAAACGAAAAGTATCGAAAATGAAGATATTTTCATCACGTACAAAATTAGACACGAGAAAAATGAACTAGGAGTCCCGCCACGAGTAGGTACTCACCTTCCACAAAAAACCTTTGTAGCGAAGGCTTTAGCGTACGTGTAACAACGGGAAAACATGAAACTGACTGCATGAAACCTTGTGTTAAGCAAAATACAGAAATTCTCGGAAACTTCACATACAACAAGGTAAAACGTCCGTCCCCGGGCTTTTTTAAAATTCCGTTGTAGCACAACCCTATAAAAAAATTAATATAGTCATTTATTCCGGCAATATAACAATTTCACTTTTACAACATTCCATAAATATCCATTTCATGCAGTAAAAAAATGACATACAAAATGAAATGTTAAATAGAGATAAAAAAATGAAATGAATGGAAAATGAATGTGAAATGTTATTAGAGATGGGCCAAAGTCGTGCCTGAAGACGGCGTCGTCACAGAGGCAGGCCTAAGAAACGCTGGCGTGACGATTTGGACTCGTTCCTAACCGATTGGATGGAGAAGGCAGAGGACAAAAAGAAGTGGAAAAATATGGGGGAGACCTTTGCCCAGCAGTGGGACAATATAGTTTGAAGGAAAAAAAAAGACAATAGATTACTGAATATAAGTTTTGAATTTGTCATTCCCGAAGATAAATGTTTAAATACCAAATTACCTACTACCGTTTGAATTCGTTTTCGCATCAGCCTATAATGTTCACACTGCTGGGACACAGACGCAGCCTCCTCTCAGTGAGAGGGAGGGCCGTGATCCACCACGCAGGCCCAGTGCGAGTTGTTAGATGTCACATGTCTTCGAGTTTTTTGTTCTAGGACATGCCGGTTTCCTCACGACGATTTCCATCACCGTTTTGAGAGCAGTGATGATGAATAATTACACAAAGTAAAATGCTTGTTTGTGTTCGAACCTACGAGCTACAACTCTGTAGTTACTACCACTGGGCCACCACTGGTCATTTATTATCATTTATTAATAAATTTAATAATAATAATAATAATAATTTATTTATTTGCAGACGTTGAAGTCCATAATAATATAGGATATAATAATTTAGGATGTATTAATTTCAGCACAGTTGATTAAACTGTTAATTTAAAGCTCTATTTCAATTAACACGACAATATCACAGTGTCCATGTCAGGTATTTATTTTCAATCAAATGAAACCACAAATACTGTACTCAAACAAAATAAATTTTGTCAATAATAATTATTTATTTATTTAAAGTTCTCGCACACAATAAGGTAGAAAGGCGGACGTATTGCCTTAAGGTACAAGTCGGTAGCCGACTGCAGGCGACAGTAGCAGGCGACATCTGCTTCTGCTTTTCTACCAGTCAACCAAGGTTGCTAGAGAGATAAGAGGGCAGGTGCTGTGTGTTTAATATAAGCTAATAATAATAAAAAAGGTAGTACTCTTTGATACGGCTCGCATCGGGAGGAGGTTCCTGTCTCTGGAGCCCTAACCACCGGTAGCTTGGACCCTGCTCCCGACATCGGTGGATCACTATTTTTTTATATTTTTAAATATTTTTTTACTTATTTTTTCTATTTTTAGGAATATTTTAAAATGTATTTTTGTATGTAAATAGATAAATAAAAAAATATTATAAAGATAACTCAATGAATTATAAATAAAACAAGTACACAAGTACATAAATAGGTCTACTACCACTACCTTTTACAGACTCACTTTTAAAGCCTTTAAATATTCAGTACATTTCAATTTTCTACAGAATTCAGAGGTCCCGTAAACCCGGGACTTAAGACCTGTCGCAGCCCTATTTATGGGTGAATCTTGCCGGCCTTACTCCTTCCATTGAAGACCGGGATATTGGACTGCATTTTATTATTAAGATTTTTTAATCGACTTATGTTTTAAAGTTATGCTCAAATGTCATAGATTTCGGCAGATGTGAGTGGCAACACCGAGAGGGAAATAATATTTATTTTTCTTTATTTTCACAATTAACGAAATAAACTGCGCTTTCATAATTTATTTAAAAAACCAACAAAATAATAAAATTAGTCTTAGCGTTATTAGTCTTAGTATTAGGCGTAGTTATTAGTCTTAGCGTTATTAGTCTTAGTATTAGGCGTAGTTATTAGACTTTTCCCAAAGTTGTTGGGGTCTCCTTCTAGTCTAACCAGATGCAGCTGAATACCAGTATTTTACATGGAGCCACTGCCTATCTGACCTCTCCAACCCAGTTACTGGGTAACACAATACGCCTTTGCAAGACTGTTTGTCAGACTTTGGGCTTCTGACTAACGACTGTCAAAAATCTACGAATGACAGCTGGGACAAACGGCTTAACGTGCTTTTCAAGCACGGAGGGGTCTTGGTATGTAATGGATGGTCACCCATCCATGGACCGACCTTGGCAAGCGTTGCTTATCCTTGAAGATCAAACCTCGTGGCTATTATCGCACATTGTAATGGATGGTCACCCATCCACAGACCGACCTCGGCAAGCTTTGCTTAACCTTGAAGATCGACCCGTGCGGCTGTTATTGTACACTGTAGTCGACCTATCATTAACAAATTAAACTTAACCTATTTGTTTTTCTTTATTTCCGCAGTTAACGAAATAAACGGTGGCTTCTCGTATTTTCACGACCAACAGCAGATTATTATATAAATTAACATTTCAAAGGGTAATTAATGTAACAAAACCATTGGAAATACAATAGCCGGCTGATTAAAATATCAACTTCAAAAATCAAACCGAAACCTTTGTCACCGGGGCATAAGGTTCATTTTCGAATGTTGCCTTTCCAAAAGGGATTCTGAGGGAGGAAATTATTTGGATGAAAATTTCGGATTAAAATCTCGTATTTTTCTTCGTAATGAGAATTTGACTGTTGACGTTTATAATTTGTTTCGTCAGATTAAAGTAATTGTGTGCGAAGATTATTAATCTACTTTTTTTTTAATTTCCCTTAGACTGGAACTGTGGACTGGAAGCCGGCCGACTGGTTAGATTGGAAGCCGACCCCAACATAGTTGGGAAATGGCTAGGTAGATGATGAGGGAAGAATAAGACATGTGGCGCCGACTTTAAATAAATGGGAAAAAAAAGGAGAATAATGATGATCTAAGCATTTAGCGAACACAATAAAAACATAATGAAGATTATAACTTCAAACGATTTAAAAACGAGAAAGCATGTTTTATTAAAACTCCCCCTCGATTACGCGGCCTTTACCGCTCAACATGAAAGCAGCTCAATTGGCAAGTTTAGTCGCTCGCCTAGTTACTAAGGCTTCAGTAACTGCTAGTTATTTTTATTTCTCTTTGAAAGACGTGCTAAGTAAACTAAGTTACTAATAAGAGCCTAATGAACTTTGTAGTACTAGGGCTGAGTTAATTATTTTCGTGATAATTACGATGATTTCGGGGAAAAAAATAAGGTCGCTTTGCTTGTTATGTCTCATGGATAAGGCTTCTTGTACACACACTATTTTCTTGCTGTGAAATACTATGGTTTTTGTACATAAGTAAGTATCAAATTAAATCTCTTTGTTGCATTCATGTGTACATTTAGTTGTTACAATATATGTAAGTTCCAACATGAAACCCGGTCAGGGCCCGGTTATGGATAACTATAGACGCTTGTTGACAGACACGTTTTTTCCACGGTGTGGTTTATACGCGGGCCTAAAATTGTAACGCTTCACTTGAGTGAATTTTCAGTGTGGAGTTTCTTGCCCGTTCTTCTGCATAGAAACCTACTACGCTTTGGAATGGGCAACTTGCATCATCTTTTTGGCAGACCAACCACTTGACAATTCAAAAGATGGCGTGTAGCGACAAGTAACTAAACTTATAAAGCTAAAGTTAAAATGAAATTAAAGAAAGGGAGGTAGAAAACAATTAAAGGTATATTTATAACTTTAAGATGGAGATGGACTAAGAGAGGTGTGTAGTTTGTGGAGGTGGGGTGTGTGGATGACGATGCGTGATAGGTGGGCTGAGGAGGCTGAGGTGGAGTTCCAGATGGAGGGAGGTAGACGCGAGGCAGGTGCCGGCGACAGATGCGGGTACAGATGAGGGCAGGTCGCTGGTGCGTGTGCGGCACGGAGGACACCCGTAGGAGGGCCCACGCAGCGGGGCAGGCTGCAGCACGGCAGCAGGAGCCAGCGCAGGTACAGGTATAGATGCAGTGCAGGCGGAGGACACCCGTTGGAGGGTCCACGCAGCAAGGCAGGGCGCAGCTCGGCAGCAAGAGAGAGAGGCACGACAGAGACGCTGTTAGCCCGCCAGGTGAGGCGGCCCGCGGATGAGGCGCGGCCCAATAGTCACAGGAGCCCTTCACAGAGGACGGAGGCGTAGGTAGGGTCCGACAGGTACCGGAGCGGAGAGGTACGCTGGCTATTCCCGCGATAGGTAGCCCTGGAGTATCAGGCTCTTTATTGTATCCGCTTAAGAGGCGAAACCCGAACTGATCCTTGGATTGCGTGGATCTATAATGTCAGCTCGTAGAATAACATCATGTAGAAAATATGAATTTGAGTTACGAAGATGGCCAGTAATTAAATATAATAAGTATTCATATCTAATTAGCTAAAAAGATACAGGCAAGTAAGAATTTGAAAGAAAGGTTGTCATGGCGACGTATTAAACGTCGTAGTTATTTTATATTAGAAGTATAGTGTTTATAGGAAAAATGATATCCATCAATGTGGGCGAAATTACCAACCCTTGGATGTCACTAAATCATCGTAGTGTCATCTTAAAGATGGAGCTGTGTCTGTGTACTGATTGTGGATAAAACATGTCGTAAGAAATAATCAGATCAGCGCCGAATGGTAACAGAATGCTTGTTCTGACCTGGAGGAATGAATGAAGATAACTGTGAGTATGTACATTATGTTACAAAGTGCCTGTAATTGGTTTAGCATAATTAGCCTTTAATGTTCCCACTGCTGGGACACAGGCCTCCTTTTTATGAGACGTAAAGCCATAATCCACCACGCGGTCTAGGGCCGGGTTGGTGGATGTCACATGTCTTCGAAATTTTACTTCGAGAACATGCCGGTATTCCCACGATGTTTTCCTTTACCGTTTTAAGAGCAGTGGTGACGAAATTAAATACACAAAGTAAAGTGCCTGTCTGGGTTCGAAGTCACGACCTACTCGTAAGTCGGGTCTGATACCACTGAGCCACCACTCTTCCTAATTGTAATTGGTTTAATTTAAATAAAGGTTTTGAGTTTGTATTTGAGTTTGAATTCACCCGACACCGACAAAATTATATGCAGGGTGGCAGGGACATCGACGCGCAACCCCATGAATTCAGCACATGATTCTAAACACCCTCACGTCAATAGATTTCATCGATTATTAAAAAATAAGTTAGCTGTTCTATACATTTTAACCACGTAGGTATTGCATTTTCCTATGAAACAGCAGATATTTTTTTGATAAGCGACAAAAAATTTCTACGCTAAGGTGTCTAAAATCATGTGCTGAATTCATGGTTACAGGTTGCGCGTCGATGTCCCTCCCACCTAGTACAGAAATTAACATTAAATTGCTATTTTCTTACTTTCTGTAAGGCACACAAAAAAAAAAAAAACAAAAAAACTTAAAATAGTATTGTGTGCCTCATATATTTCAGTTTGCCGCGCCAAATATTTCCGTTTTCGATCATTCGGGGCGCGAGTGCAAGACGCTGACTGCCTACATCTGATATTGTTGACTTCGGCATTTTGATTAATTTTATGTTCAGACTAGTCACTTTAAAGAATGATGCCGATTAAAAAAAAAAACAATAAACGAACAAACATTTAAGCGCCTGTAGCGCTATTCTCTCACCGTGAAAACTTAGGTGAAGTGAGCTGTCAATCCCTATAATAGTAGACAGAATGGTAGACAAAATGATAGACATCCCTTGACAATTCAAAAATGCCCGTAATTGGTTTATTTATTCGAATAATAATGCTGAAGAGTTTGTTTGAACACGCTAATCTCTGGAACTAAACTAACAAATTTTTGTTGTCCCTAAATAAATAAACTATCAGTCGGATTTGAAAAATTATTTTTGCATGTGATAGCCCAATTCTTGAGGAAGGCTATAATCTAACATCACGCTAGGAATATTAGGAGTCGAGCAATAAAAGAGGCAGAAAGAATGCCAAGCGAAAACGAAGTACCTAATAGCGCGGGTAGGCGATACGATGCGACGGGGTGAGTCTGGGAAACAAGAAATTTTACGCTGAAGACGCTAATTTAAAATAAAGACTAAATTTTGAATGAATAAAGTTCAAATTAACGTCTTCCCACTTATCAGACTTCCGTAAACTTAATCTACATTTTTGCATCTCAATAATTGCAGAACCCCACAACACCCATAAACAAAATGGCTTCCACCCTCACTAACGCACCATAAAACACGGTACCAATGAGTTCGACATTCAACCACGTCGCTAACGTTCATTAACTTTTTAATCTTTCCGCGCACGATCACGTGCCAGATATTAAAAATTTCACAGCGAGATAATTTAATTTTAAATCGCTGATACGGTACCGTGTTATTCATTACAGTGGTTAAAAGGGAGAATGGACCTGTTTTGCTGTGCAAGTCACTTTGTTGGCAAACTTTTTTCTAAAGGATTGGATGGAGCTGGAAGTTTTAATGGATCAGGTATATTTTTAGGGTTCTGTAAGCAAAAGGAGCTATCGGGACCCTATTACTAAGGCTCTGCTGTCTGTCCGTCTGTCACAGGGCTGTAACTTTTCAATCGTATTAGGTAGACTCTTAAATTTCTTACGGAGTGTGTACACGACGACATATTAGCAAGCTACACATTTTCAGTTTTAGACGACCTCGCATAATATAGGATTTTCGCACAATGAGAAGTAAGCTTATACTGGACGTCATTTTTAAATATGTCGTCGTCTGTACTACCATGGCCGATATAGCAACAAATAATAAAAGTAAAAAATTAAAGGGGTCCCCCAAGCGAGAAACGTGTTTTTTTTACTAAAGTATTAAAACAAAATATGTATACTGGAAGTGGCGGCCTTTCGCCAAAAGCAATAACATAGAATTTGCCTGGGAATTGAACGCGATATCTACGCCTCACTGATTAAATACGCACTTAATAGGATACACGTATTATCACACTCACTTTTACACCCTGTGCGTGTTTCTAAACTATTAAATAAACTGTTATATTTATCAATATAAGCAAAAACTGGGACGAATTTTAAATTTTTACAAACGTCATACTGCTGACATCCTTTTTTGTTTCGTCTATCTTGTCATTGAAATGCTAGTGATTGACATAAAAAATATGGACTATTTGTACAAGGAGTATTTAACACTCCTTTATTGAACAAAACATCTGTTTAATATATTCTTATTTGATATACTGACAATAATCGTGTTTTTCGGCTAGGATTTTCAAGATGCTGTTGGAGCTAACCCGCGTTCTACTAAATAAAGATGCGGTCTTTTTTCCTGTTTAAATAACGTCGTAGGTTTGGCGATTTTCAAATCAAATCAAACTTAACTAACTTAACTTACCTTATGAAGATATCTCAATATAAAAAATAGTGATGAAATACTACTAAAAAAATCGTAACATCGATAGCACCAAAACTTAAAATTCATACCACCACATCACTAAATCATAGACAATTTCGAGCGACCATTGTTGTTTACATCTTTGGCGGATTTTGAAACGCCGGACTGTAGTGTTAAATATGGTACGATGGTACGGAACCCTTCCTGTGCGAGTCCGACTCACACTTTACCGGTTTTTTCTCTTTTGTTTTGCGCAGTTCTAGCCTCCTGTGTCGCGGTGGCTTAAAAGTTTAACGATACTAGGGTCAGCGTTGCTACAGTGTAGGCATTTTCAGCATCCGAGGGGAACTTCCCGTATTTTGTAGAACTTTCCTATTTTAATCTTTGTAAAAATCTGTTTGATTAGGTATTTCTAATTTAATATTATCTTAATTAGAGCTATGGTAGTAACTCCAGTCACCGACATAGCTAGCAGAGTAATCAAGCTGAAATGGCAGTAGGCTGGCCACGTTTGTCGAAGGAACGATGGCCGGTGAAGACACCTGGAGCCTGGCCTGGAGTGGAGAAAGCGTATCGGCAAACGTACCTCCAGCTAGATGGACCGACGACCATAAAAAATAACTTTTTTATTTACTTTGTGAAAATAATTTCATCGCCACTCCTCTCAAAACGGTGAAGGACAACATCTTGAGGAAACCAGCATGTCTTAAAACCAATAATTCGAAGACATGAGACATCTACCAACCCACACTGGGCCCACATGGTAAATCACAGCCTAATCTCGAAGAGAGGGGGCCTGTGTCCCAGCAATGGAAACATTATAGGCAAATTTTTATTATTATAACATCTTTTAGGTGCAGTTGAAAACCAGCGTCAGGGACTAGTTGTCTGGTATTTTTGCTGAACTGTTTTTTTTTGGCGCAGCCGTGAGGCACACTTTCCTGCTAGTTTCTTACATCGGACTTGACACTTTTTATTTGTTTTTAGCTGATTGCACCAACTTGGTCTTTGAATAACCAGAAGTCTTAACTCAAGTTCTGCCAACGAGCTATGGAGCGCAGTATTTATTATATTATATACATTAAATTAACGGATCGTGTTCGAAACACAATACTACACTCCAAAACAAAGATAGCTGACCAAAAGGCAGCCCAACTTAAATGGGACTGGGCAGTACATGTCTGCCACATGCCGGATAAACTGTGGGCCCAAATAACACAGAATTGGTGCCCTGAGACAGCGAGGCGCGACCACGTAGGAGATGGCGGGACGAGCTGGATAGGTTCCGTCATCACTGGAAGGAGGACGCGCGGGCTCGCGAAAGATGGAAGTAGTGGGATGAAGCCTTTGCCCAGTGGGACAGCGTAGGCTAACGTAAAATAAAATAAAAATAAAAGTATGTATCTGTGTGTCTTGTAGTCTGTGCTAAATAACTGTATTTTCTTTCTTTCTGTCTTTTTATACATAAAACATTCTTCATTACAAACTAGATACAAAAAACTAAAATTTCAAAAAGGAAAAATACCTACAACATAAGAATAACACGAAGGGCACAGCGCTGGGGGCTCGCTCGTAAAATCAGAATCGCTGACCGGCTCGCACTGCAGTGCGACAGTTTTTATTTTTAGGGTCCCGTAACTGTATTGGTAAAACGATTGTGTTTTCTGAGAATGGGGTCGTTTTGCCAATGTTCTCGTCAGCGGTTTTCGTATTGATGTTTTATTATTAGGAGTATTTATACAACTGCTGCATGATTTGAGAGCTGTATAATATAATCTATACTAATATATTAATATATTAATAGGAGAGCATTGGTGGCCCAGTGGTAACGGCTGCGGCGTACGAGTTGTAGGTCGTGGGTTCGAACCCTGACAAGCGCTTTACTTTGTGTAAATTATTTCAGTACCACTGCTTCGAAAACGGTGAAGAAAAACATCGTAAGGAAACCAGTATGTCCTAAGACCAACAATTAGAAGATATGTGATATCTGCTCACTTATTCTCACAGAAAGGACGCCTCTGTCCCAGTAATGGGAATATTATAGGCTGATTATTGGGAATATTTAAAGCTGAAGAGTTTGTTTATTGGTTTGATAAAATATTTTTACGTTTGATAGCCCAATTTTGGAGGTTATAGGCTATTAAACATCACGCTACGACCCTTAGTAGTCGAGCAAAAGGAAAAAAGTCAGAAAGAAAGTTAAACGAAAACGTAGAAATACCGCGGGTCGGGGATGCGATGCGATGCAGTGGGTCCTTTTAGTATGTTGTGGTGTCTTATGACTTCCACGCAAACGAAGTCGCAGGCAGAAACCAATGAATTATGTTAGTCTTTGCACACTCATGGCAATGTTTGAGAAGATACAAAGTTTTTATTTCTATCTTGGGAATATCTTGTGTTAACTAGGCAACCTCTAGGTTAAATAGGGCTGGCTGAAATTCAGAATACAGATGAAACAAGTCCTGATGGCCAATTCTCGTAATTTAAAACGTTCAAAATCTAGTCGCAGTCTCATCTCGGCGACAAACAAATGTCAAAAACTTGTCAAAATGTAGGGAAATTAGAGGTATTTTTGTCAGATTTAGACTGAGATCAGACTGTGAACGTTCTTATAATTATAATAGGTTTTGGTCATAGTACGTGTTTACGTTGCTACGATACCCATGAGCTACAATTTAGTGCTTCGTACGTAGATAAATGAGCTGTAAAGTAGATTATGATTTGTGATTCCAGTACTGATTATCCGGACTGCGATACGTTCGAGCAGTCCCGTAATGACAACTAACTGTGTTTGCTGAATGTACTGTGTACTTCATCAGGTTCTAACCAACGGCGTATTTGCGTACCTAGTCTACTCATAGTTACCTACCTACAATCATTTTCTATTTGACAATTCAGCGTTAACCCATGAAAACGGGATTGAAATTTTTATACGGAGCCTGGCATACCTAATGTCGCGACCATAGATTACATTTCTATGGTCGCGACATTTTGTCTTTTTTTTTTAAATTGCGGCCACGCATGAAACCTATATAAATCGATAGCTGACATCAATGCAAACAGAACATAGAATAGGACCAACCTTTTAGAGTCACGTTTCCGAAATATTAACTTTAATGTTAATGTTGATGTTGAACTTGTTAAGATCGCGTTGCATAGATCATTTATAACCAAAAAGTTAAAAAATATGGATACCACGTGATCAACTTTTATATGTAGGTGTGCCACGGAATGTCAAAGCCTTTTTCAGACTGTCAACATTGTGTAAGTTTCCTACTATTATAAATGTAATATAGATGTGAATAATTAAAATACATAACTGTTCCTTATTGGTGATTTCCTCCAATTTTCATACACACACATATACATACTCACATCTTTACCCCATGGGGATTTCCTAAAATTTCTGGATTAATTCGGTCAGAAAGCAGTATAATTTCACGATAATAGCTAACAAAATAGAGTTATACAGTCTGCAAGCTGTGACCATAATAGCAAGTCTTTATAAAGCCATCATCGTTCTATTTCGGAAAAGAAATCCGGCTATTTGTTTTGTGTAGCTTCATCTCTCTCTCGCACAGACAATGATGGCTTTATCACTCCATATTCATTAATCATAGCTGGGCCCGTGAACTTAATATTTGAACAGTTACTTGCAAAAAGGCTAAGATTTTGATTTTATGAATCACTTTTATGGTGCATGGCGGAAAACAAACCGGATTTCATAGGTTTTAATATTTTTGTGCGGAAATAATTATATTTCTAAAATAAAAATTAGTTTAGTAACTCTTTAGTTACGAAGGCGTAACTAAAGAGTTACTAAACTTATTTTTCCTTATAACGTCCCCTATTAGCCAGTGAAAGTCTCATCAAAATAGGTGCAGCCATTTCGGAGATTAGCCCGAACAAACAAACAGGCAGACAATTTTATATTTTTAATGTTGTTCAAGTTTGTTTGTTGTGTAAGTACCGTATCTAATACTTTCATATGCATTTAGTAAAAAGCTGTTATTTTGACATTGCAAACAGACACTGCAATTTTATTTCTTGGTATAGATGTATAGATGTTAACCCCATAAAAAGTCTGAACGAATTGCAGTTGAAACTTCTTTTCTTTTTTAAAATTGCTACAGAACCCATATCCAACTTAACAATTCACACTTGCTGAAACCTTTTTTTTTATTCGGTGAACTATCAGTGACAAACTTTTGAAGCTCGGAGCATATTCAGCTGTATCCCGGCGGGGTAGGCAGAGCTCTTGGCTGTCAGGACAAAGTCATGTGTGCGACGTGAAAGTTTTATACGATAGACATGCCCGCGGGTTTGTAAGGAAAGTAGGAAGTATTTTTTTTGTTTTTGAGTGTGAATGGACGTATGTGTCTACCTGGGTGTGTTGGTGTGGGTGCTCCTTTTCTATTACTGTGTTGTGTCGCGTAATTCTTGATAAAGAGTAGATTTTTTGAACGAAGGTCTTTAACGGAGCTTGCGCTAGGAGTAAACTTGGAGAAATCGTCACGTAACGAAAAAGTTTTTTTACACCTAATAGAAAGAGACAGAGAGAGATTGTTTTTATGGTTTTCGAGGGTGCTGATGCCTCTCAATCAATCAATCAACTCAGCTTATCGCAGTCCACTGCTGGACATCTCTCCCAGACTGCGCCACAACACCCTGTCCCCCGCCTTCCGCATCCAGTCTACCCCAGCCACCTTATTTAGGCCTCCTCACCTACAGAAGGCGGAAAATGAAAATCAAAATGAAAATCAAAGATGGCGGCTGCGAAAATTTCCTTCAAAATCCTCGAAATATGACTGAAAGTTCATTATTTAGCAATTAGGCTACTGATTAAATACTTATTTCCGATTTTCAATTACAATATAGTGTTAATATTTGATAAGCAGGTAACAAAGAGAAATTCCAGATGAGAACTGAATAAATATTTAATTTCCTATCTAAAGGACAATGACCAAATCACCAAGATCAAAATATTATAGTAATTATTTTCATAATTTTTTACGACATTATGCGATTTGATTTTTGAACAGGGAATTTAATTTAAAGTAAAAAAGTGTTGTATTGTTGTAGGTATTCCTTTTACATGACGGTCCGTTTCAAATGATATGATTAATATAACCTTGAATTTTGAAAGTGTCATGATCACGTCATTCAAAAACCATGTAAAAAAATTATACTTTGCCGATTCTACATTAATTAAAAATAACTAGAACAAAATAGAATAGAATTTTTATTTAAACGATTATAATGTTTTTAGAGTAGGTAATAATGGCCGTTCGTGTATGACATGTCAGATAAAATAAATTGCCTAGTTTTCAGGTTATTTTGATTTTTTCGAAAACCTCCGAAACCTGGGTTTTGTTTACAAAAAGAACTTTGGTAGGAGTTAATATGATAAGATTAGTCTATAAAAAACAAAGTTTGACTTTGATGCAGCATGGTACGGGATTCCATACATATTTTTTTTTGGTTTTAGAACAACTTTATTTCTCATAAGAATTGCATACATAATTCACTTACTGAGAAACAATATCTAAAACTAAGATTAATAATTAGAGCGCACAGATTTACGTACCTATATAAAACAAAAAAAAAAATGTGATTACAATAACAAAATAAATAAACATCCATGTGCATTCCCCTTTACAATATTGTGTCATTAATTTCATAAGATCTAGGTTACTTAATAGGATGGTCCTAGCTCTTCTATGTAGGTAAATTAAACAGCTGACTATATTTTGTTTCAGGTAAGAATAAAAATCATAATCATAAATCAGAATCTCTACATTACCTACGCCCATCCTATCCTAAAGTGCGCAAGTTTGTGAGGATGGATGGATATTTGTTACTCTAAGCTACTGCACGGATTTGAATAAAATTTGGCACACAGACAGTTTATAATTAGGATTAACACATAGGATACTTTTAATCCCAATATTCTTACGGGGTCGAATCTTATGCGGGGGAAACCGTGGGGAGCTGCTAGTATTAAGGCTAACGTAGTCTCCAATTTAGTCCATATTAAACAAACGCCGCATTCGTTTACCTGTCTATACCTATCATGGACGATTACCTGATCAACATCACCTACCTAGCCTTTTCTCAACTATGTATGGTCAGCTTCCAGTCTAACCGGATGCAGCTGAATACCAGTGTTTTATATGGAGCGACTGCCTATCTGACCTCCACAACCCAGTTACTGGGTAATACCACATGGTAAGACTGGTTGTCAGACTTTCAGGCATCTGACGACCCGTAACGACTGTCAAAGATCCACGAATGACAGTCGGTATCGACGGATTATCGTGCTTTCCGAGGCACGGAGGGGTCTTAGTATATGAAGATGGTCACCCATCCACGGACCAACCGCGGCAAGCGTAGTTTAACCTTTTCTCAACTATGTATGGTCGGCTTCCAGTCTAACCAGATGCAGCTGAATACCAGTGTTTTATATGGAGCGGCTGCCTATCTGACCTCCACAACCCAGTTACTGGGTAATACGATACCCATCAAGGACACTTACCTATTACCAGAAATAAAATATACAATGTGAAACAAAATCTCTCAGATAAAATAATTATGAGCGATTGTGGAATTCACTACCGCCTGACATTAGGGACTGCCAAACTGTTGCGGTTTTTAAAAGAAGAGTGAAAGAACACTATCTGTCCACTTCATCATAGTTGTGTATGTATTTATTATTTTGAGTATGATATAATTATTATCATTCTTGTAATATTTATTTTAGAAGTATTTATGTATGTTTATTTGTATGTATGTTAATATATTCTCGTAATTCTTGTTTAGTTTTTAAGTGAATTGTTTTTTTTGATTCTATGTATTATATTTTGTCTGCTTTGCTCTATCACACGCTGTCTTCTACATCTCTGTATCTATTGTCCTATCTCAGGTATGCTGGAAGAGATTTCTTATGAAATAAGCATCACCTCTGTACCAATTTTTTCTGTTCTGTTTTTCATTGTCTGTTTATATATGTGTGTACATAAATGGTAAAATAAATAAATATGATGGTATCAGTCGCTCCATGTAAAATACTGGTATTCAGCTGCATCCGGTTAGACTGGAAGCCGACCCCAACATAGTTGGGAAAAGGCTAGGCAGATGAGATGATCTGATCGTTTCACGTACCTATTTTACATCTTTTTCCTTCTCACTTGGCATGTCAGTCAAGTCTGACGCCTATTGTATTCTGCCTTCTCCATTCGTCATAATAATGTTAAAAATCAAAATCAAAAGTCATTTATTCAAATTAGACTGAGAATCAGCACTTTTCGAACGTCAAAATTACAAAAGACAGTCCCCAAAAACGCCCGCCCTTCACCACTTCCTAGTGCTATCGCTGGGAAGAAGAAGTGGCGCAACAAACTCCCCAGCAGCACAGCTGTCTGTTCAGTTAAAAAATAGTTGATTGTATACAATACTAGGAACCTATGTTCATAATTAACATTACAAGACCCGAACATAAAATTAAATTATTTGCCATATGTCAGCTAGCCACGCCAATATACCAACAAATATAATAAAAACTATACGTACCCAAGCTAAAAAATAATTAATTAAAATATAAATAAAAACTTACTACCCAAATAAAAGCCTCCAGGCATAAAAGGCGTGACAGCTTACATATTTATGCATTGCTGGCTTTCTGTTCACATAGCAGTCACTTGAAGTCACAAAATGATAAACTAAGACCATAGTAAAAGATTTTACTATGCTAAGATGGAATGTTTGTGAATATGTGAGCACCATGTATCTATCACATAGTTGATCTATATGTCATGGTTACATTTATCCATTTTAATTCTTTTACCTATTGTGGTATAGTAAGTTTATTTTTGGGTGCATCGTCTTCACATATAATTATATAAATAATGTATGCAATATATTGTAAAACATTTTAAAAGAGTAATGGTGGAGTTTCTTGCCCATTCTTCTCCATACGAAAACTACCTTTTGGAAGGGGCGACTAGAATCAATTTTATTCTAATTTTATTTTTGACGTTCAAAAGTGCCTTTTATGTGCCTATTTGAAATAAATGATTTGACTTTGACTTTGACTTTGACTTTAAGACCATCGAAGTAAAATAAATAAATAAGTTAATAACCTGTCAGTAAGCTAATTGTGGAAAAAGAACATAAACATTGCCATGCGTTAAATTAGGGCGACCAACTATCCTTATCGTGTAAGTAGTCGTTGATGGAATAGTATGCCTTTGTCCATGTGTTATACCATTATCTTATACGAGGGACACTGAAAGTTTGTAGAACTGGCCACTTGTAAATCATATAATAAAACTCTTGCTAGTTTGTTCAGTTTTTGATTTTCTAAGAAATTACAAGGGGGACACTTGTAATTACCAAAAAGATTGCATGCACCAAACCATGCAGGTCATAATCTTTACGTACATACTTAGCTAGCGGTTTAAATCAACCATGTTTATCCCTACCTAATTTTATCTTCATAACATATCGTCGTAACATAACATCACGCGTATTTCCCCAAAGCGTTAGGCAGAGGTGTACTTATAAGACACCCACATTTCACCCACACATGTTTAATTCCCATGTAATGGGGGCTGGTCTATTGCCATCAATCAGCCACAAATCCACCGGACTGCTACTGAGAATTTCTTGGTGAAAAGATCCAATGTAACACTGCCTATGGGGTAATTGCGTACCACACTATCAGTAGCAACGGGATTAATTTTGACAGTTCCACAACATTCATTGCGTTATTTACGTTATTGAGAAGACAATTTTGTCAAACATAATTATGAAGCAATGGATTAGCAATATCCTTCAAAATTATTCAAATTGTAATTGAAAGTGTGTTAAACTCACAATCAATCAGAATCGGTTTCATTTTGACAGTTTTAACAACATTCATTGCATTATTGTTGAGCAGACTTTATGAAGGTAACCTTTTTCGAACTTATGAAGCAATGGATTAGCAATATCCTTCAAAATTATTCAAATTGTAATTGAAAGTGTGTTAGGCAATTAGGGTGCTGATCTGGGAATCAAACTTAGGACCTCGTCCTTAGTAGTAGCACTTGTGATGACTAGACCAACGAATCAGTTCTATATGAATTAATTAAGAAACCTAATTTTAAGTAATATAACTTTGTCACCCTTTGCTGCACAAAACCAGACCATGTGTAACCTAAATGGAAGCAGTCACTGGCTCCTGAAATACAGGTACTCTAACCTAGCTCTGGAGCCAGGGTCTCACTTTTTCTGTAACCTGTTTTTTGGCAATAAAGAAATTTATTTAAAATTATTTATTTATATACCTATAGATAGTAGTATTTTATATTCATGGCGTTTTACGAACTTCCCCATTGAAGGATGGTATATTTTTGTACAGAAACATATTTGGTAGATACTTTAGATATATTATGTATTTCTTTGATAAATATTCTATGGGAGAGAAATGGTATCCGTCTTTGGGACATCCCATGGGATTTTATTTGAAATGCAGACAATATCTGACGCGTTTCTCCCAAGGCACCACTTCCTTCGATATTGATGTTTTTGATACAAGGATTAATTTTTTAACTTCGACTTCAAAAGGAGGAGGTTGAGGTTTTTTTGTCTCTTTTCGCTCACAATCTGTCACTATTCATTAGGACATTTTTTTTTTTTAAGGATGGGAAATCATCAAATGACCCCTCCCGCTCTGGGTGGAGCAGAAGGGAGTGTCAGACTCTTACTGACTAAAACCCACCCGTGTTCCTTCCTTAGCCCTTTATGTACCAGGGCAGCGGTAACCCTTTCGGACGATACCTCTACCCCGGCAGGTTCATTAGGACATTAAGTCATTTTTATGGCGTGTTAGATGGCTTGCCTGGTATGCGTCCTGTGACACAACCTCTTCCTTAAAAAGCATAATGCTAAGGCTCTTAATTCGGTCGAATAATTATGTTTTTTTTATGTTTATCAGAACTACTTTATTTATAAGTCAATTTGCAAAATTAAAAAACATTTTTACAAAAAAAAAAAAAAAAAAACCGACATCCAAAAAAACACTGCGAAGTGAAAAATTAATTTAATTCCGGAAGTCGGTGTCGTTCGTTTGGTATTTTCGTTTTCTGCAACCGAATTCCGAAATTAAAGTTATTTTTCACATTGTAGTGTTTTTTTGAGTCGTTTTTTTTTTGTTTTATGTAGGATATGGCGACAGATGAATGTCCAAGTTACGTAGGTGTGAGACCAGTGCTATGGCCCAGTGGTAACTGCCGCGGCTTATGAGCTGTAAGTCGTAGGTTCAAACCCAGACAGGCGCTTTACTTTATGTAAATAAAATTATTTCATCACCATTGCCCTTAAAAACGGTGAAGAAAAACATCGTGAGGAAACCGGCATGTCCTAGAACCAAAAATTCTAAGACGTGTGACATCTACCAACCCGCGCTGGCCCCGCGTGGTGGGTTACGGCCCACTCCCTCTCACCGAGGGGAGGCCAGCCGACCTATTCTGTAAAAATCTCAACGTTAAAACTTTGGTGAAGTGAGCTGTCAATAGTGTCAATCCCTAGCATCAGGTGGAATGACAGTGTCACGTCAAGCTCACTTCACCTAAGTTTTCAAGGTGATATTTCATAGAATAGATCGGCTGGACATGATAAATGTTGTATTCAAAAAAGTGTTTTGAAGTGATCACTATCATTTGTTTGAAACAAAAACATGTCGGATGCGATGCGATACACAACATCTTACTTTAAAGACTCTTACTCCATTCCCGAATTAATCTTCACACACACATCCAAACCACACATAATTACCTACCATAAGAAAATCCGTATCCACGACGCCAATATCTCCTCAGTACAGTGACAAACAAACCTTTTATAACCTGACCCCTCATTTCAAACATTTTCCTTTAAACCGCGGGTCCCACAAACTAGTGGGTTTAAATCCGGATCAAACAGGATTTTACGAGCCGGTTAAGATAAACCAGGGGTTATCTTTGCTTAACAGTAATAGGTTCGGAGCTGGAGCTTTGAATTTTAATTTATTGTTCACCATGAGATTAGGCTTATGAATATTGTGGTGAAATGACTGGTTTGAAACGTACAATTTTTTAATCGACTTTTTCTCCTTGACTACAATTACAATATTGTAGATGTATGTAGGTGTATTTTAAGAAGTACAAATAACATTTACCTATCATATAATAATCTATACGAATATAAAAAAAAATCAATTGCTGTTCGTTTAAGTCGCTAAAACTCAAGAACTGGGCCGATTTAGCTGATTTTGGGTTTGAAATGTTTGTCGCAGTCCAGGGAAGGTTTAAACGGTGAGAAAATATGGAAAAATTGCGAGGAATATAGTAAAAACAATAATTTCATTTTTCCATATAAACTGTTCTACCTACTTTCCTGTCAAACATTTGACGATCGTCCCTTTGATACGGGAGACTCGGGTCCACTCCAATTGAAGCACGTATTAAATTAAGGGTTTTGAATTTAAAAAAGGGTAGGAGTAGGTTAGGGGTAGGGTAGAAGTAGGAAGTAGGGTAGGAGTAGGGTAGGAGTAGGGTAGGAGTAGGGTAGGAGTAGGGTAGGAGTAGGGTAGGAGTAGGGTAGGAGTAGGGTAAGAGTAGGGTAGGAGTAGGGTAGGAGTAGGGTAGGAGTAGGGTAGGAGTAGGGTAGGAGTAGGGTAGGAGTAGGGTAGGAGTAGGGTAGGAGTAGGGTAGGAGTAGGTTAGGGGTAGGGTAGAAGTAGTGTAGGAGTAGGGTAGGAGTAGGGTACGAGTAGGGTAGGAGTAGGGTAGGAGTAGTGTAGGAGTAGGGTAGGAGTAGGGTAGGGGGTAGGACACCACGCGAACGAAGTAGCGCCGGGCAGCTAGAAATAACAACGTTTGCCGGGTCAGCTAGTTATTTATAATTCTTCTGTACGTGTGCTAGTCACCGAACTCCTCCTAAACGGCTGGGCCGATTTGGATGAAATTTTGTGTGTATATTTCAATGGGTTCCTGAATGGTTTGAAAACACAATTGGACCCGGTTGGTGGCACTGCTTTTCCGGGCAGGGCGACGTCTGCCGCTCCGGGTCCGCTAGTAGAATTATAATATTCTATGACCATTTATATAAAATATATGGTCATAGAATATTATAATTCTACTCACTCTACACAGGGTAGCGGGACATTGACACACAAGCCGTAACAATGAGTTCAGCACGTAATTCTTTGGCAAGCACAAAAAAAATCTGCTGTTTCATTGAAAAGTGTAATAACCTACGTGGTCAAAATGTATGGAACAGCTTTTTTTTTAATAACCGAAATACATACATTTAAATCGGTCGACGTGGTTAAATATTAAAGCTGAACTTGCCTGGAATAAAAATTCGACGCATTGAGATTTTTGAGAATCTCCTCCTTTATTTGAAGTTAAAAAAATCCGGTCAATTGCGAGTCGGACTCGCGCACGAAGGGTTTCGTACCATTATCTATAAAAATCACGTCTGTTGTATGAGAGGCCCCCATAGATATTTATTTATTTTATTTTAATTTAATTATTTATTTTCAAAGTGAATATACAACTAAATATTTTGTGAATATTTCAAGAGTCTACCTGTTGCCGTTATTAATATCGAGCAAAAAACGGCAAAAAAACATCACGTCTGTTGCACCCGCCCCACTTAAATATTTATTTTATTCTGTTTTTAATATTTGTTTTTATAGCGGCAACGGAAATACATCATCTGTGAAAATTTCAACTGTCTAGCTATCCCGGTTCATGAATACAGCCTGGTGACAGACAGACGGACAGTGGAGTCTTAGTAATAGGGTCCCGCTTTTACCCTTTGGGTACGGAACCCTAAAAAGCAGTAAGTGATAATAACACGCCAAAATCCTACTAAAATCCTACAAACGAGGGACGATGGGAGCTAGAGCATTTCTAAAGTTCAATTTGCAATCTCTTCTCTTCACCCCTAATTGTTCCGTCAAGTGTCTAGTTAGACTCCCCTAGAGTCTAGAATAAGACAAAACGCACTATTAGATTTGTAGCAAGAAACGCGAGGGAAGCTTGATTTATTTGTTGAAATAAAATTTAAAAGCTGTGATTCTGCGGTATGATTTTAACTATACTATGATTAAAATCGACACACAAATTAGCTAGGAAAACTCCGGAGACGTAATTGTATCGATATCAGCTCATCATCATCATCTGCCTAGCTTTTTCCCAATTATGTTCGGGTCGGCTTCCAGTCTAACCGGATGCAGCTGAATACCAGTATTTTATTTTCAATTTATGGAGCGACTAGGCAGTCGCTCCATATAAAATACTGACAGTCGTTATGGGTCGTCAGAAGCCCGAAAGTCTGACAACCAGTCTTACCAAGGGGTTTCGTATTACTTTCATAACTGGGTTGTAGAGGTCAGATAGGCAGTCGCTATTAGTCGGTGTTTTACATGGAGCGACAGCCTAGTCGCTCCATGTAAAATAGCGTACTCAGCCTGCTGCATCCGGTTAGACTGGAAGCCGACCCCAACATAGTTGGGGAAAGACTATTGTTGCGCGCCACAATTAATGCCTGATGCATGGTGAAATTAGTTACCACTAGCGCCATCTAGTTTCTAGTAGCAGAACTAATAGAGTCACTAGCGCCATCTATTATCCATTGGCTGAACTTACTAGAGCTATCGACATCTGGTCAGTCGGGGCCAGTATGTACTCGAACATTCTAGATGTTTCTACAATAGAAGGTTCTGGAATTATCTGCGGCACTATATAAGGCCGGGACTAGCCGCGACCAATCAGACTTGGTTCTGCGATAGTAGCGAATACATCGAAAGCGATCTTCAAGTGCGACTTAAGAGCGATTGTGTTTTATAATTAGTGTGTGTTGAGTTGTTATTAGTGTTGTTTAAATAAAGTGTAGTTTTGGTAATTTTTATCGGCAGTTTTTATTGTCACGAACCCGAAGCTCGTAACACTATTATGATGATGATCTTTGGCATTACTCGAAGTTTCTTTTGCTACTAAACAAAATGTTTGCTCCTCTATGCTATTCGCAGTTACAGTAAACTTTATGAATACTGATGAAGATAACTTTCTAAAGGATTCGATTATTTAACGTCATGTGAAAAAGTCAGAAAGTTGTTCGTGTGTTCCCAGCCTTAACACGCATCTCAACTTTAATATTCCCATATAAAAGATACTTTGCATAATAACAGTGTATTTAGTCAGTGTACTGCATGCTTAAGGCATCAATATAAGAGAGAACGCTCGTATGGTCACGGGCCACACGCTCAATCGACGAGCGTCTTGCGACAGACTGCTAAAACAAATATATAAAGGTATGAGGAACATGGTGTAAAGTTCACTCGAGGATCCTCCGACCAGCGGGTGTTGTGTCTGGTGGGCTACTGCCCGATGACTGATGTCGGGACGTTGTATACAGGGTGCCAGGGACATCGAAGCGCAAACTGTAACCATGAATTCAGTATATGATTCTAGACCCTCTAGCGTAGACATCTTTGGTCGGTTATAAAAAAAACCAGCTATTTCATGGAACAGTGCAATACCTACGCGGTCAAAATGTATGGAAAAGTTTTTTTTTTAATAACTAACGAAAAATTTCAACGCAGGGGGGTTCCGAATCGTGAACTGAATCCATGGTAACAGGTTGCGCGTCAATGTCCCTGCCACCCTGTATATGTATGCTAGTCGCGCGGTAAACTCTGCTTGCGCGATGCAGGATTTTGCGTGACGTCAGTATGATGTGTAGTTCGCAGGTGGCGATGTAGATGCTGTCATAAATGAAAGGAGTCGCTTACATCATGCCACGAGTCACCGCGACGCGACTTGTGTAGTGACGGACGAAACAATTGACGCGCGCGCGTGTCGCTTGAGGCAAGTCCTGTCCCAAGTCAAGTTGTTCGGAGCTGTAAACGGGGCCTAAAATATTGTAGGCAAACTTTGCTTGATCAACAGACAAGTGAAACACGTTGTTTTAATACTTGCAGCACGTAGTTCATATTTGCATAGCTTCTGCCTTTAGGTTAGTACGGACAGAATAAAAATAAGTGTTTGAACTGAGAAAATAGTACTTCGGCAAAAAAGCCTTTTTTATAATACTTACCACTAAATATTCCTTTACCAAGAGACTGTAGAAGAAGTGTTGGCAGACCAAATGCCAGAAGGCCAATTCTCGTAATTTAACTCGTTCAAAATCTAGTCGCAGTCTCATTTCGGCGACAAACAAATGTCAAAACCTTGTCAAAAATGTAGGGAAATAAGAGAGACATTTTGACAGATTGAGACTGAGATCAGACTGTGAACGTTCTTAAAATTACGAGAATTGCCCCTCAGATGGCTGAATGGCATTCAAAAGATCGCGGGTGAGACCTACGGGGTAATTGCGTAAGATTAGTATCTTTCATTAATTGCGTTATTTACGTCGTTGAGCAGACAAATTATAACGGTATGAGATTGCAAAAAAGATTGGGTTCGCCTTCTGGACAAATTATTTTACCAAAAACAAAAAAACACAGTTTTAGGTTTTGTCAAACTCGAACTTATACATACTTTTCTGTTTTCTGACTTCTCTAATCCTGATCATTTAAGATTTTTTATTTCATTTGAGTACAAATGAAACTAAATCAATTTCATAATACCAAAACAAACATCAAACTTACTTTGCAGACTGTACATATAAATACGTCGATACGTCGCCTCAGCTTTATTAGTCTGTTAGCACACAAGCCTAGCTATACGATAGCTATAAATAATAGCTTGCCAACCGCAACACGCAGGCGCCATGTTTGAACAAGGCATGGTGCTCCACGAGAAATATTAATTTATTCACGACTTGAAATATGGAGATCGGTTTAGGGATTATATTAGACCAGAGATTATTGATACTGATTAAGATTGGTGGATTTTGGTCTTAACAGAGGGGCTCGTGGCTAAGTAATGACAGCCGCACGGGTTAATCGAAATGGAGGGGAGGCCCTAGAAGGACGTTTAGTGACCTTGTTGGTGATGTTCTTCAGAAAGGTCAGGTGAATAGTACTCGCACCGGCGTGCATGTTTATATTTTAAGAACGTTCACAGTGTAATCTTAGTCTCAATCTGTCACAAATACCTCTAATGTCCCAACATTTTTGACAAGTTTTTGACATTGATTGTCGCAGAGATGCGATTGCGACTAGATTTTGATTGTTTTTAATCACCGGAATTGGCCTTCTGATGTATGAACGTAAACGAAGCAAAAAAAGTATGCAAGGATCGTAGCAGGTGGCGTTTTGTAGCTTCTGCCTATCCCCATGAGGAAAAGGCGAGAGTTTATGTGTATGGGTCAATCGAATAATAAGCTACGCTTGCCGAGGTTGGGCTGTGGATGGGTGAGCATCCAGTACATATATTGTGACCCCTTAGGGCTGGGGAAGCACGTTGAGAAATTGGTCCCGGCCGCAATTCGAAGACTTGACAGTCGTCGTTTCAGGTAGTGAGAAGCCCGAAAGTCTGACAACCTGTCTTAGCAAAGGGTGTCGAGTTATCCAGTGACGGGATTCTGGAGGTCAGATAGTCAGTCGCTCCATGTAAAATACTGGTATTCAGCTGCATCCGGTTAGACTGGAAACCACCCATATGATAATGATGTGGATTTTAGCATTTTAAATTACACGGCTTTCCCCTAGCTCAGTGTTTGTTTGGTCAAATATTAGCCAGGATTTTTTAGCTTATATTAAGGAAGCCACAAAATTGGAGCGAATGCAAAATGCAAGTAGCTTGTATGTGAAAAGCACAATCATGTGTTTTTCCTTCTCAAAAAGAACAGTAGGCTTGTTTGGGTTACATTTTAAATTATTTATTCCACATTCGCGAAGTTTCGGAGTAACTTGTTCGCCCCACATTTTTGAAAAAATGTACGGTGTACTTTTATGGCTTTTGATTCGGCTACTTTATTCGTTTTAAGGGGCTGTGCACGAAATCGATTTTGATCAATTTTGTTCGTTGTTTTTTAGAAAGGGAAACAGAATTTAAACAAAATGATTAGTGATTTACGTGAAAATCTCTGGAACAGTCAGAATTAAAAAATATTATTATATTGCCTTTTGATAGCTCAATTCTTAAGAAAGGTCATAGGCTATTTAAAATCATGCTGCGACTCTTAGGAAAACGAAGTAATAGCGCAGGCGGGCGATGTGATGTGACGCGGTCGAAATTTTACGCACGCGTTTTTATTTTATGCGTTTTTACGCGTTTTTTTTTAGCTATAAAAGTTATTCCAATATCGTATTTGCAGAATAAACAATTTCAATTGTAATACCCCTTTACTACAACACAGTAGGTACATCAACAAAATACTGCAAGAGCCCACACATATCTTTCCCAAAATCACGTCTTGAAATCCGCACTTACGCCAGTCAGGCGTACAGACATTTATTATTGAACTCCATTCCTTACCCGTTACCCGGTTCATTAGGCCCACATTCCGTACATCCGGATAGGATATTGCCCGGGTGATGTACATGGTATATGTGTACTGGCGGGTATTTAATCCGGGTATTTTTTTATTTGATTTTTTTTTTAAATTTGTTAGCATAGTAGTATACTTAATTAAAAACTTTAGGTGCCAGCAAAAAAATTAAATTTTACAATTGATGAATACTGGTACTCTGTGTTTTTTTCGTCGCTTAATTGCAAACGTTAGCTAGGTATTATGTATGAGTTTGGACTCGTAATTTGTTCCCAGTTTATGTGTTATGTGCTTCCAAGGCTAATAGTGGAAATGAGAATGCCGAATGGAAAGGCTAGAAATGAGAATTCTCTAGGAGGACATGTCACTACATGTTCTCCTAGGGACATGGAGATGTTCTGAAGAACATCACCACTAAGGTCACTACCTTATTGGTGATGTTCTTCAGAAAGATCAGATGCGTAGTCCTAGCAACTGGCGTGCGTGTATGACCAGATGCATGATCGTGAACGAAGTAAAAGTATGTAAGGATCGTTGCAGGAGGAACTCTGTAGCTTCTGCCTACCCCCATGGGAAGAAGGTGAGTTTTGGTGGTTTTGGATGGTTCTCTTAGGTTAAAACCTTTTTTCCTAATGATGGTATGTAATGTTTTTAAAACGGATTTCGTATTTTTGACATGACAGCAAGACATATTTTTATCTTTTTGTCTTTTTCTGGAAGTGATTTTTATTTTCGCTACAATATATATGTGCGATCATCACAGTGCACGGAATACTTTTCTTGTTCTCATGTAGATACAGGTACCCAAATATTCCACACCTCTATAACGCTTTCAATTTCACCGATTTTAAAACAAATCACCTCACCTGTGCTAAGTACGATCATTTCTGCAAACTCTCTCCTTCAAAGCTATTACAACCTTCCCCCTTCGCTCGATTCCAGTCATGAATCTTACAGCTAGTTCAACAATTCCACAATCAGTTAAATCGTTTCGCCCATTACTATAAATTTTAACGGGTTTACGACTTGCAAGGTAATCAGGCAGGTATTGCACTATTATTATTACTATTATTATTATTACTATTATTATTATTACTACTTATTATTTTATTTTTATTATTATTACTTGGTATTATTTGAAATCATCATCTGACTAGCCTTTTTCCAACTATGTTGGGGTCAGCTTCCAATCTCACCGGATGCAGCTAAATATCAGTATTTTACATGAAGCGACTGCCTATCTGTGCTTCACAACCCAGTTACTGGGTAATACGATACCCCTTGGTAAGACTGGTTGTCACTCGTAACGACTGCCAAAGATCCACGAATGACAGCCAGGACCAACGGCTTAACGTGCTTTCAGAGCCACGGAGGTGTCTTGGTATGTGAAGATGGTCACCCATCCACGGACTAACCGCGGCAAGCGTAGCTTAACCTGATCGATCGACCTATGCGGCTGTTATTACTTAGCCACAAGCCACTCTAGTATTATTTTAAATGCAGCTATTAATAAAGGTGGTTTTATATGGGTAGTCGACATTAATTCGAGAATAGTAGCTGAATTAAAAATGCTTGTAAAGTTAGAGAGTGCTCTGAGGGAGTTTTATAACGACTTTAGCGATAATAGTACTGGCAATTATCTTATTATACGGTTTTGAAATAGTTTTAATCATCTTTCATAAAACGATATTTTACGGTCTCCGAAAGCTCTAAATAAAACTTATTTTAATAAAAAAAAAAAATATCTCTTTAAGGGTAAGAGGCGACCCCCGTATTAAAAAACATTAAAATGTTCGCATTCTATGCTGTCTCCATCTGTCAAAAATACCATTAATTTACCAAAAAATGTATCATGTTTTTGATATTTATTGTCCCTGAAATAAGATTTCGACTAGATTTCGAATGTTTTTTTTTTTATTACAAGCCATCACAAAAATCTTTCCAAAAATAAATGATTTCTTAGTTATTAAAATTTTGTGTTTTAGGCTTTGGTACCCAAACGGAACCCTATTACTAAGCCTCCGCTGTCCGTCCGTCCGTCCATCCATCCGTCCGTCTATCTGTCAGCGGGCTGTATCTCAGGAACCGTAATAGGTAGACGCAATTTTCTATTGCCGTTCGCACCCGAAGAGACTTCGTGGAAGACCCCTTCGTGTGCGAGTCCGACTCGCATTTGACCGGGTATTTTTCAAACCTCAATTATCCTTTTTTAAACCACACAAGTCACTCAATATCATCTGTTACAGAATCCAATTTAACTTCAAAACACACAACTTCACATTCCAGCCTGCGTAATCGGATAAAATTGAACTGCGAATATTTCACGTGGTATTCGAAGCTTCGTAATCCGATTTACGCGAATCAATCTGCGAACTTTATATTGTTGATAAAATTGAGCAGTCTGTCTCCCGGTCTATAGGCAAATAATGGTGTTTCATTTTGAATAAAGATTCTATTTATTTTACATATATATTTTTTACAAGTCTACCATGTAGCACGTTAAGCGGTTGGTGCCGGTTGTCATTCGTGGATCTTTGACAGTCGTTACGGGTAGTCACAAGCCCGAAAGTCTGACAACCAGTCTTACCAAGGGGTATCGTATTACCCAATAACTGGGTTGTAGAGATCAGATAGGCAGTTGCTCCATGTAAAATACTGGTACTCAGCTGCTTCCGGTTAGACTAGAAGCCGACCCCAACATAGTTGGGAAACGGTTAGGCAAATCATGATGAAGGATGAAATCTACCATGTAGCACGTCCGAAAAATGTTGTTTTTATGTCACCTAGTTTGGAAGGCACTGGGGTTTGTGGTGCTGGTGTTTTTGACGGCATGGTTGGCACAGTGGTTAAGCGATTGACTGCTGCGCTGCGTGTCGCGGCTTCGATTCCCGCACGGAACAAATATTTGTATGACGTACAAGTAGTTGTTCCGGGTCTGGCTGTTTGTGTATCTGAGTTTAAATGTTTGTAAACGCACCCACGACACAGGAGAAATTCCTAGGGTGGGGAAACGTTTAAAAAAAAACAGAATTTGAATGTAAGTTGCCATGAAGGCTAGATAGAATACTCGTACATGGTTTTTTTTCTCTTGATTGCATTTTGTTTATTTTGAACTGTTATTGTATTGTGTTACAGTTGCCTCTGTAGTCGATGCATGTCGCTCGTGTATATGAACACTAAGACGATAATGACTTAGAGGCATGATTATTATTATTCTTTTTTTCTTTTAAAAAAACGTTGCCCCGCACTAGGAATTACTCCTGTATCGTGGGTGCATTTACAAACATTTAAACCCACATACACAAACAGCCAGACTATTATTATTTATTAATTTTATTCTCTCTTCACAATATTGGTTTCCTTAATAATTTGTTTTGAAAACCAAGAGCCAAAACGACTGTTAAAATAATAAGGAAAGTGCTTCAAAAACCACCATCTGTTTATCTGAAATTAAATTTGCTGCCAAAATCTTAAAATATCTACCTAAATATGCGGCTCGGAAATGCCCTGAACTTTAGTCACTAACAGTCATCTATACTGTATATAATTGTTAATACTATAAAAGCGAAATTGAGTTTGTTTATTACTCTTTTGCGCTAAAACGGCTTTTCGGATTTGGATCAAATTTGGCACACAGATAGACTATGACCTGAGTGAGAACACAGGCTATTTTTCATTCTGGATCGCAAACGAAGTCGCAGGCAACAGATAGTAATATTATAGAACTACTGACTCGATTTCGAAAATTCTTTCACTATACCCTGTCCATTAGGTGAACCGTTTTTTGACAGATGGAACTAGTGATTGCAGCAACACAATAAATTTATTGATACACGTACGGTATTATAACAAAATGTCTGTAAGAAGCCATAAATAAGATAATTCAATAAGATAAGGCAGTTTATATATTTATTTTCATTACGCATTTTAAACTTTTACGTTATCTGGAGTATGTATGAACGTTCTAAGACAGCTGTCGATAAACGGTTAACCTAATGGACAGGGTATGATGGGAAGCTACAGTAATGCCGAGAGTATCATAATGTCAAATCAAGAACTTCACGCGGACGTAGTCGCGGGCAGAATCTAGTACTGCATATTTATATTAAAATCTATGACGTAGTCAGTATTCCAGTCACATACGGACATTTAACGAGTTCTCTGAGACTCTGAGATCTGGTCGTGATCATATTTTTATGACCGACAAGACAAGCACATTACTTTGCCCGAGTAATTTATTTAGTTTTGCGGGTAAACAGGGCCTTTTTTAGCTCTAAAAATAAAACCACTTTAAAACACAACAAGGCCCTTTCTAGTTCTAAAAAACTGTTGGCCAAAAATAAAACCACTCTCAAGAAATGCTTTGTGGTTATCTGTGTTTATAAAATTAAGGTACAAAATATGTGGACGTAAAATAAGGCCATAATCTGCCTGCCATTTTCCAACTATGTCGGGGTCGGGTTTTAGTCTAACTGGATGCAGCTGAAGAGATCGCGTATCGGCAAGCGTAGGGTGGGACGCCCAGCTTGATGGACTGAACTTAAAAAGATGGCTGGGACGGACTGGATGCGGAAGGCAAAGGCCAGAGTGTTGTGGCGCAGCCTGGGAGAGGCTTACGTCCAGCAGTGGGTTGCGATAGGCTGAGTTGATTAAGATAAATATTTATTTTTGCAAAAATTGCACAAAACTGCATACTTCTTTCGAAAATAGCAGCCAATCAGAGACGCGCCGTATGTTACAACGCCTGGATCAAATCCAATGAAAGGCTTTTTCATTTTTCACGAATGAATAGGTTATCTAACGAATAAATAAGTTTGTCCTGTTTGAATTATCTGTACGTACAGACATCATCTAGGTACCTTGAATAATATTATGTAAGTACAGCATGTATCAGAAAGGTTTGGTAAGACTGGTTGTTAATCTCATGGAGAAAGCTATTCAGTTTGATGGTCTGTACCACGTCCTTTTTGACCATACCTTTTTAATATGTACTGATACGTGTAAGCCATATTCCATCAAAAATTAAATAGTAACACTCCCGTCATCAAACATTTACGAGGTTGCGGTCTTCGTTAAAACAAACCCAAAACTTTTCAAGAAGCTATCAGATACTAACACCCGAAGTCGACGGGATTATAGTGCATTGTGTGTAAGAAAGTTTAATATGACTGATGCATAAAAGTGTGTTCTACATGGCGCCAAAGATATTTAATCACATTCCGGCCCACATTAAGAAATTGAATGATCACTTACATATTTAAGAAAAAAATAAAGAGCTTTCTAATTCAAAAAGCCTATTATAATATTACCGAGTTTTTAACTGACAAAGTATTGATATAGTTTCATTTTTTATTTATATTTTGTTTTAGCACTTGTTTTTGTTTTTTTTTGTTCATTATTGATGTTGTGTATAATATTTAAGTAAATTAATCTGACTCGTGTGACATAAATAATGTAGATTTTTATTCCTAATTACTGTGATTTTTGACTGGCTAATTTTTATTTTATCATACATTTCGATGACGAGTTTTTGACACTATTCTGTAGCATCTATCTTCTATAATATAAAAATGGCTCGCTGACTGTGTTGCCAAGCGCAAATCTCGAGAAGAGCCGAACCGATTTCGCTAATTCTTTTTTTAGAATATTCCTTGAAGCACGAGGATGGTTCTTACGCAGAGAAAAAAATAAAAAATTGCCTGAATAAGTCTAAAAACAACACTTTTCTATACTCCCATACAAACGATTCGTAATAATACTTTAAATTCAATTTGAACTTTAATACCATACCAAAAAGTTCAAGTGTTAGTGGAGAGGTTCCGGGAAGGCAAAACAATTGAGTGACGTTAAGTATCGTATAAATATTGACATTAGTCAAACACAAATTGTCTGTGGTCAAATGTCACTTGAAATGTAAACGTCTCTTTGATGTGCATCTATAATATTACTAAATCTAAAGCCACAAATATCTATAAAATTAAAAAAGTGTTGTGTGTTTGTGACTTATTGTCACAATGTTAGTTACCATACTCCTCCGAAACGGCTTGACCGATTTTTATGAAATTTTATATGCATATTCAGTGGGTCTGAGAATCGGGAGTAGGTTAGGAGTAGGGTAGGAGTAGGGTAGGAGTAGGTTAGGAGTAGGGTAGAAGTAGGGTAGGAGTAGGGTAAGAGTAGAGTAGGAGTAAGGTAGGAGTAGTGTAGGAGTAGAATAGAAGTAGCGTAGGAGTAGGGTAGGAGTAGTGTAGGAGTAGGGTAGGAGTAGGGTAGGAGTAGGTTAGGGGTAGAGTAGAAGTAGGGTAGGAAGTAGGGTAGGAGTAGTGTAGGAGTAGAGTAGGAGCAGAGTAGGAGCAGGGTAGGAGTAGGGTAGGAGTAGTGTGGGAGTAGGGTAGGAGTAGGGTAGGGGTAGGGTAGGGGGTAGGACACCATGTGAACGAAGTAGCGCCGGGCAGCTAGGAAGAATTTATATGGCAAAACAACGTTTGCCGGGTCAGCTAGTATTTATTATAATTTGATTGATTTAGTTTTAATTTGATATGTCAATTGCTTTGAATAATAGGCAAACCTACTAATAAAAATAACCTACCTGTTTATATTTGTACGCCGTTAAGACAAAACATGACTGTGCTATAATTTTATGTAACATCTTGCATGCCATGTGTGTGCATACTTATGTTTTGAACAAATAAATTTATCTATCTATCTATCTAGACGCTGTATACTCCATTTTTCAGTGTAGTTGTTATTTATTCCATTCCTGAAAAGATAAATTACCTTTCTAACATTTTCTATGTCTAAAGCACTCCATCTTGAAAGCGTGTCACAAAGTCTCTACACTCACATACCTGCGAACAAAAAATAAAGATATTTTAAAAAAAAGTAGAACCAAAATGAGGTTTCCGCTCTACAAACCCCTTGTCGAGTCGAGCTCTACAACGATTTTCGCTAGCGAGCGAACTTTTGAAAATCCGATTTTTAAAACTAAAACTCTACGTAGAGCAAAGGTAGAGTTTTGTTCGGAAACTGCGCTGTTAAGCATTATCTGGGTAAAGTATGAATTATTATAGTACACCTTTTACATTGTCATGTGTGGAAAGTGTTTTGAGACTCTATCTGTTGGTGGCATTAGAGATGCCTAAGAAATAATTCAAAACGGTTAAGAGAGTTAAGAGTTTTTTATTTGCTTAAGCATGTGTGTGTACATACATAAAAAAGTGCATACAAGATGTTAAGGTAAATTAAGTGCTAACATATTTGTCATTATGTGACGTGCAAAATAATAGATTTATACAATTTGAAAAAAAAAAAAAACAAAATATTAAAAGTTGTCATACTTATTATTATTGGGTTATGAAAATTATAGAGTAAATCATCATTATTATATAAGTAGCTCCAAATGAATTTCATTGCTTATGTCAAGACGAATTCCTTTTCTTCAAGGAACTCAGTAACGCTATAATATGCTCTAGCGGTCAAAAAAGTACGAAGTTTAGTTTTAAACATAGATTGAGGTAGTTTTCTCCAAATTTTAGGTAGTTTGTTATAAATGACTGGAGCCATACAGTACACACTTTTGCGCATTAGGGTCGTCTTAGCGGATTGGAGACAAAGTTGACCATTGTCACGTTTATTGCGTGGGAATATGTCGGCTAGACGCTTATAGTAATGAGGATTCGACTTAAGAAGCACAGCTACTTCTAATATGTACGGTTAGAGTAGGGTTCCGATTCATCACCAATTATCATAACTTTCTCAGTAACAGCTCGGAGTCTGGATTTGTATCCGATTGATGGCAAGAAGCCCGCCCCCTATTACCTGGGACTTAATCATAACTGACAAAATTTGGGTTTACTATAAGGTAAAACCATTGCCAACACTTCGGTGAAACAAGATGTAATGTTATGTTATAACAAGTCCAATGAGTAGGTAAGCCAGGAGGCTTACTTATTATTGCTCGGGCAGGAGCCCGAGCAATAATTCAGTCACCGATCTGTTACTGAAAATTTTCTGATGAAAAAAAACACAATGACATTTTGTCCGACCCGGGTATCAAATCCAGGATCCTACGCAGCAACAGTCACGCTTGCGACAACTAAACCAACGAGACAATATTTAAGCCGTTTATAAAATGTGCCTGTTTTACATTGTACAAACCGCAAGAGTTAACTTGAAACTACGCTCTGAAGGCCAATTCTCGTAATTTAAAACGTTCAAAATCTAGTCGCAATCTCATCTCGGCGACAAACAAATGTCAAAAAGTTGTCAAAATGTAGGGAAATTAGAGGTGTTTTCGGCAGATTGAGACTGAGATCAGACTGTGAACGTTCTTAAAATTACGAGAATTGCCCCTCAGATGTCGTATGCGCGCGGTACTGAGGTGTCGATGGCGAGAGTGGTAACTGCGCGGGGGCCGGGGAATGGTTACTCTTGCGGGTTGTACTTGTCACCGACATACTTTTAAAGTACCAAGTACTTCCTTTTTTCGGTTTTTTTCTATCTTTTAAATTTTATCTTTTAATATCTCTTAACTAACTATTTACCTAACTAACTATACAAACAAATAAAAAACAAAAGGATATTTAAGCGTCTAAACACCCGTCCGCATCGCTGTCATCGCTGTCACCGACATGCTTTTAAAGTACCTATTTATTGCGTTTTTCATTTTTTTTCTATCTTTTAAATATTTGTCTTAACTAACTATTTACACTAGGTACTAAATTAAAAGACTTAACTAACTATATAAACAAATACAAAAACAAAAGGATATTTAGGCGTCGAAGTACTCGTTCGCAGCGCTGTCATCCGGAAACGTACCCAGAAGGCTGGCAGCATGACCACGTTGATTGGGAAAGCTACTTCTTAAGCCGAAGATCGACCCAGGCCTCTGTCTCGGTGTTTATCATGTTCATCATTACCATTTTACACAGGGTGGCCGGAACGTTGACGCCCAACCTGTTACCATGGATTCAGTACATGATTCTTAACAAAAAAACAAAATTAAAATCGGTTCATCCGTTCGGGAGCTACGATGCCACAGACAGACATACACACACACACACACAGACACGTCAAACTTATAACACCCCGTCGTTTTTGCGTCGGGGGTTAAAAAAGAATTTGCTAATTCATATATTTTGACCACGTAAGTTTTTCACGTACGTAGGCTACTTTTCTATGAGATAGCTGATTGTTTGTTATAACCATCGAAAATTTTGTGGGGGTCATCATGGTGATCAGGGGCGAATCATGTGCTGAATTCATGGTGTCAGTTTGAGCGTCGTTGTCCCTGCCAACCCCGTATGCATGCATGTGTGCACGTTTTATGTCTGTTTAGATCGTTTGGTCATGTTGCGAGGTTGTGGCTAAGTAATAACAGCCGCACGGGTCGATCGATCAGGTTAAGCTACAATTGCCGCAGTTGGTCCGCGGATGGGTGACCATCTTTACATATCAAGACCGCTCCGTGCCTCGGAAAGCACGTTAAGCCGTTGGTCCTGGCTGTCATTCGTGGATCTTTGGCAGTCGTTACGGGTGACAACCAGTCTTACCAAGGGGTATGGTATTACCCAGTAACTGGGTTGTGGAGGTCAGATAGGCAGTCGCTCCTTGGTAACTGGTATATTATTAGGTTATTTACCCTATTGGACCACGTCGGAGAGAGAACACGGTACCCTTAGTACAGTAATCCATCTGTTTATCTACTGCATCATTCATGAAGAACAGTTCATTACTTCTTCCTCATTCCAAACTTTCCTTCTCCCAAAAGAAGCACACGTTCTCATTACTAACCGCTTTACAAGTTCCTCATGGTATGACGAAATTAACTTCGACCTAGTTTAACAACTTGTACCGAAGGTCCTAAGCGACAAATCAACCCTGATGTCACGTAATAGTACCTACAGAAGGGCGGTTTAATACGAATCAAAACAGACGCACGCACACATAGACACATAGATTTTGTGAGAAGATGGATAAAAGATAATAATAATTAAAACTGATCTCTCTCCGGTCGTGTCGGATTGCCGTCCCATCGGACTATGCGAGTGAGGGAAGAGGGAGTACATCTGTGTCTGCGCGCACACTTGTGCACTATAATATCTCTCCAGCTGAAGGCTAGTCTCCGTTGAGATTAAAAAATTAACAACACTTTCGTAAATCTCTCCAACAGTACTTCTGACATGGCGATAAGATCTTCGTCCATTTGTCCACAAACAGATCGTTTATTGGATAAGAGTCCAAGAGATGATCATATATTTCCATTTTAATTTTTATTATTGTTTTTCGATTGCTGTGCACACCTATAAGAGACAAATTCACCGCAAAGCTGTTGATATAGAATATATTTAATGTAATGATTTAGTGAATAAGTCGTTGGTGTGTCAATAAATAAATAAATAAATAAAAAAGAGATCATTAAGTGCGGCCACAGTACGGGGTACTGGGGACTTAGCACGCGCAACAGTGCGACAACTATGCTTTGCGCAACATTCTAACTGTATGTGATGGTTTAACTGTATGTGAGCGTGCACTCACTTACAGTTAAACCAGAAAAAGTATGCGCTTCGGTAATCTTGTTTCCGAATTAGCAGGAATTGACGATCTGAGGGGCAATTCTCGTAATTTTAAAAACGTTCACAGTCTGATCTCTGTCTTAATCTGTCAAAAAATACTTCTAATTTCCCTACATTTTGACAAGTTTTTGATATTTGTTTGTCGCCGAGTTGAGACTGCGACTAGATTTTGAACGTTTTAACTTACGAGAATTACCCCTTGGTTTGCTGACGAATATTTTATCACCATGTCAGACGTTTGTTGTATGGATTCGACCTTCTATACTTATTTGTGCTGATGTCTCATAAACCCTTTGGGTCAAAAGCTACGGATATTGCTTCCTTTCCTGCCTTCGAACCTATGAACGACACATACATAGTAACTATCTGGATCAAAGGGAGTACATCCCATTGATTGGGGTTAATCCCTTTTTATAGTGTCATCGGTCCCCTAATAATCCCTTGTAGGGATTTGTAAGCTATTTGTTTAATTGAATCGTGCTAATTACGGTCCTGCTAGGATGATGTGACATTCATACCTACTGAAGGCAAAGAACGGTGTACACAAAGATATTGCTAATCCATTGCTTAAATAAAGGCCGATGATCTTTTTCTTTATGTGCTGTGAGACCTATCTTCTTGCCAAATTTCATGATTCTAGGTCAACAGAAGTATCCTATAAGGTTTTGATTCATTTGCGGGGATCAAATTATTTTTTTATTGCGTTGATATTCTTATTATTAATATTTATTTAAATCGAACACAAATGATTCATATTGTGGGCTGTCAGGCTTATTCCCTTTTATCACCTTTAAAATGTTTTAAAAGGCACTTAGAAGATTGATTTTTTAGAGCTTCAATGGACAGTGGACGACCGTATTTGATATTAATTTCAACTAGATACCTGCATTCCTGAGAAACAGGGCTTTAACAGACTGATATACAGACAGACGGACAACGAAGTGATCCATCCGGGTTCCGTTTTTTCCTTATGACAAACGGACCTCTAAAAATCCCAAAAATACTGCCTATCTAGCTTAATATAACAGGAATACATGTAATAATCCCCAAAAATATAGCTATAGGAGTATAGCCAATTCAATTTACAAAGGGCTGAGATCAATGTGCCTTCGTGTCCGTTTTAATTGAATGGGTTAATCGTTGCCTAGACTGGGCAGTAATGGCCGATATGGCACCCAAATCGTTTAAGGACCTTTACATTATAAACAGTGGCCTATTTTAATATGTTCTGCAGTAATACTAGCCCTTATTGATTTGTTAAGCAACCTTATTGGTACAAGTTTTTTTTTTGTTAATGATTTTTTTGCCGGTGTTGCGGACGCATCACGGATTAATTTGTTTTGTCAATTTCAATTAATGCGTGTTGTCTTTGGTCCCTGGCCCTGACATCAAGCAATGGACAAAATTGTCAACATTTTATATATGCTTGAGTACGAGGCTTGTTGTATTTTTTTTTACTAACCCTACATAAAGTCAAGCAGACTCTTAAGCCATGGCTACTGTCGCTGAACTATGACGAAACAGAGAAAGTTATCATAAATCTATTTCGTAACATTAAAACCCCTCCTGATTAATCATTGACAAACTCACATATTTAACGGCACGGTTGGCGCAGTGCTTAAGCGATTGACTGCTACGCTACATGTCGCGGGTTCGATTCCCGCACGGAACAAATATTTGTATGGCCTACAAGTAGTTGTTCCGGGTCTGGCTGTTTGTGTATGTGAGTTTATATGTTTGTAAACGCACCCACGATACAGGAGAAATTCCGAGTGTGGGGCAACGTTTTAAAAAAAATATACATTCACCCACGCACACATATACACTCACCCACACACCCCCGCACGCACCCCCACTCACACACACACACACGCACACGCATGCTCACACTGATACACAAACATTCACACGAACACTGACAAACTTAATACAGGCTTCTTTTAACCGCTTTTAGTCTATTTTACTCTTTGTTGTCACCATATTCTTTTTATTTTTGTTAATCTTTTTGCATAAGATTCTGTAATATCTCCTACTGGGAGAGGGCACTGGCTCTTGTAACACAGGTCTATCGCCTAGCACAGGAGTCAGGGAGTTCACAGTATATCTAACCACTTTCTTGTGTAATACATATTATTATTATAGCCTTTATTTCAATGTAAACATATAATAATAAATAAATAAATAATAAATAAATCAAACCCTTGATCCCCCTGCCCAACGAGAGCCTCCTCAGGTGTTGGTCCCGCTCTTAGCTATTAAGCCATTGGCTGTCACGACTATCGGCACAATGATCGCTGAGTCCACATCCCACATGTCGACAACCTCGCGAGCCAAGTCAAGATACTGGATTTGTTTATCTTTCTCGGCTTTCACGAGGTTCTCATCATGCGGCACGGTTATGTCAACAATCATTGCGCGCCGCTCTGATCGATCCACCACCACTATATCAGGCTTATTGGCAACAATAATCCTGTCAGTGATGATGTATCGATCCCAGTACAATGTGATATTTCCATTTTCGAGAACTTCGTCGGGCACATACCTGTAGTACGACACCTCAGATTCCACAAGGCTGTATTTCTGAGCAAGTTGCTGATGGATTATCCTGGCTACAAGGTTGTGTCTATGCAAGTACTTTCCGTTAGCTAGACGAGAACACCCGGAGATAATATGCCTGATTGATTCTTCCGGCCGGTGGCATGCCCGACAGATGTCAACCGTGGCGTCTTTCACAATAAATCTCCGGTAATTGTTCGTCATCATAACTTCGTCCATAATTGCACAGACCAAACTTCGGTTTCTCTAACGAGGTCACTGAAACGCAGCCAGGCTACGGACGCTAGTAGATCTACATCGGGTCCATGTAGGGCCCGGTCAAAGCGTCCGTGAAGCTCCTTACTCTGCCATACTTCCATGTAATCATTGGTGTCAAGCACTACTGACTTGCGCCAGTTCTCTTTAGCCAAGGAGAGCGGAGTGAGGCCCTTGTCCACCGCGACTTAACTACATCTCGATGCATCTCCACGTCTGTTTCTAGGAAATATTCCCTGAGACTGCTTATCACGCGATTGTTGAGGGTGTTATCGTTTAAAAAGCCTCGGCCTCCACACTTTCGCGGGATACAGCCTCATTACCGATGACCGTGGGTGATGCATTCGATTTGAATTCGGCAGCGTCCGGACCCTCCTATCCAGGGCGTCTAGTTCGGTTTGAGTCCATTTAAGTATGCCGAAAGAGTACATCAAAACCGGCATGACCCAACTGTTGAAGGCACGCACCTTATTTTCGCCTGATAGAAGACTATTAAGTCCTTGTTTCAGGCGGCCAAAGAAGCGCTCCTTTAACGATTGCTTCATGTCAGTAACATTGATGCCTAACGCTTTCGACATACCCAAATACTTATAGGTTTCGGATACGGAGAGGGCTCTAAGGTTTGTGGAATCCGAGAGTTGGGTTCCCACGGATTCCACAATCTCCCTTCGCTTTACATGCATGGCCGCACATTCCAGTCCACACCAAATTCCATCCTGATGGCGCTATTTTATTTATTTTTTATTTTTTTATTTGTAATGCGTGATTTTTTTGTGCGGAATAAACTATTTTTCATTAATTATTTTTCTTTTTTTTTTGTGAATTTTGACTTTTAGATACTTAACGATGAAATTCAATACTACTTCACCGCCTTTGACTCCCAAGATACAGGCAAATGCCTAGTTTAGGGGCGCCGTCTATTCTATTCTTGTAGATACTCGACAAAATACTTCTTAGCTGAGACCACTCTACAAACGCTAACAGATATAGGTCTAAATCAATATTCAGACATTGTCCCGGTAATTGGATTACTTAATCGTGGACTGACCCCAAGCTTTAATGTCCTATTTAGTTTAATAGTTTGAATGTCAAATACAGTCACCATTCATTTAATTTCAGAGGGTAACTTCGTCAATTATCTTCATCCAGCCTGCAGCGAAATAGATAGGGTTTTGGCAAACTAGACACGAGTCTTCTCCTTTGCGTAACACAAGCATAATTAGCATATAATGTTCCCACTGCTGGGACAGGCCTTCTCTCGGTGAGAGAGAGTGGGCCGTAACCTACGCGGGCCCAGTACGGGTTGGTAGATGTCACATGTCTTCGAATTTTTGGTTTAAGGACATGCCAGTTTCCTCACGATGTTTTTCTTCGCCGTTTTGAGAGCTGTGGTGATAAAATAATTTACTCAAAGTTAAACGCCCGGGTTCGAACCTACGACCTACAAATCGTAAGTCACAACTGATACAACTGGGTCACCACTGCTTAACGTGTCGATAACGAAAAGTATAATTAATTATTTTTGGCCAAAATTCAGTTACACAATGTCATTGACACAGTCATCAAAGCATAAAAACAGGGTATGCCCGACCTTCCGTCTCGCGCAGGACAGGACAGATCCTGTCCTGCGCGAGATGGAAGGTCGGTGGATTTGGAATGTCGGTCGGGGTTCAAATGCAGTACATGATTTTTCTACTATTGTATAGAAGCGAGTTTTTTTTTTTAACTAAACAGACAGCTGTGCTGCTGAGGAGTTTGTTACGCGACTTCTTCTTTCCAGCTAAAGCACTAGAAAGATGTGCATTTGGATTGAGTGATCTTTTTTTATTACGTGACAAAATGTGATTGTACATTTAGTCAAAAATAGTCAAAACTCATAGCCCAAAGTAAAAAAATTGTCACTCTCAAGGGTCTTCAGTTATTGCCGAAAATGTGGATCATTCAATTCAGACATTTTGCAAAAACGGCTGAGCTAAATCTCAACAAAAACTTACTCTACTGACTAAAATATCTTAAAAATTTGTAAAGAATTTGTCACGACATTTTTTAAGCCCATCAAGGCATTTAAAGCTTCTTCCAGGTATCTTTGGACAGTATCATTGGATCACTCAGTACAGACACCATTTTGTCTGAGAGATCGTTGTAATAAGGTTTCGGATGACTTTTTCTATAGATCTATTGTTTATCCTAAAATGTACATGTTCCGAATATATTTGTACAATAAATATCATAACACAAATACCTTTTGTTAAAAATTTATGAGTAACTCAATGTTTTTAAATTTGCTGAACTGACTGATCCATAAGAATACTTATAGGTAACTTACCTGTTTCGTATTGATTTACACAAACTACGATTAATTTTTGTACAACTTTATGACTAAAGTTTTACGTAAAAATAATTTACATATACAGCTTAATTTACGAGATATTACATTTTTAATTTTATTGTTAGAGAAAAGTGCAGTAGGGTGACCATATAATATGAGATCATCGGAAATATAACTGATACAGTAAGTTCCCACCTATATAATCGTCAGTTGTAATATCAATTAATGTAACCAGGACTTAACTTGACTTTACAGGAGAGGCAAAAAAACTAAATTCTATTCACAAAATTAATGGTAACGTTTTGTGTTTTCATCCTATTGCAGTACTGTTTAGAGCATTTTTCTCTTAAAATGTTGTTATCTGAAAGAAACCATAATGAAGCCTTTTAATAATTTTTCTTTCTGATTCAGATAAACAAACAATACATATCTAAGTTGTTTTATTTTAAATTACTGCTGAGAAACAAAATATATAACAAATTCTACAACTTTTAATAGTGTATATCGTGTTTATAAGACAAGTTATTAAATTTAAATTAAAAAGTATGCATGCAAGTACATTATTTAACGCCTGCTACGATCCTTTCCTTCCTTCCTTTCTTTCCTTTTGCCTCAATTACATTTTTTACGCATTTCCACCCATATTTGCCTTGTAAATACAAGTATCTACATCAAGAATTTTATTTTCATTTTCCTGTAAAATACGTTCTAAAAATATCACCTCCATGAGCATCAATCAGGAGACCAAACTTTCCCGAATGAGTACGAAGATACCTACCTAATATTATTATCACCTCCGCAAATCAAAAGAAGGGTGTGCACTGGGCACTGAAGTGGGTACAAAGAAAATAAATCAAAGGAAAACCCCGTCGGAAAACGACTAAAAGAACGAACTCTTTAATCGTTCATTTGGTAAATTGCTTAAAATATTATCAAAGGAATAATACAGGGTGACAGGGAAACTCGACGTATTCCTTGAAAGGGGTTATACTAGAGTTCATTAGCAACAAAAGTCCAGTCAATTAGGGGTCAAAACTTGATGGTAAAAAAATTAAATTTTGCTATTAGAGACCTTTAATTTCTGAGATTGTGTATGTTTAGCAAGGATTTTTTTTTAAATGATTAACTGATGAACTCTTTTTTAAATTTTCAGAAAAGTATCAATTAAATGTTTGGAGTGGAGTAGTTTTTTCTCGTAATTAATTGTTTTTGGTAACAAGTCAGATTTTTTTTTTAAAATCCAAGAACCGTCACAGCTCGGTAACCCTCCAGTTTTTACCCCTAGTTGACTTGACTTAATTTGTTGCTAATAACCTGTATTGTAACGCCTTTCAAGTAATACGTCGAGTTTCCCTGTCACCCTGTATATCTTCATGTTTAAAAATAAATATTTGTCATGCCATTTTTTTCGGAGGATTTTCAGCCCGTTTTAAAAGTTCTGGGTCATTCAGTGGTACACTGTAGGTCACAAAAGCATGCCTTTCGCAGTTACAAAGAGTATGGAGTCCTCAATGCGGGATACTCAATATAGGAGGGACGCTCGGCTAGAATCCGTGTTTGCCGATATCTATGTAACGCAATGACATAACGGAGCTGTTTTTTAAAACCGCCGATTCGACAAACCCGTACATGGATTGTTGAATCTGCCGTTTTACAAATAATGTTTACGCACTTCAAAATTAACATAAAGAAACATGTTTACAATAAAATCGGCCAAAAGGTAGTTACATTATTTTACATGTTAGAGTTGTTACTACTACCTAAGCTAAGATAACTTAATATCTTGTGATATAGGTTTCAGCGCCATCCTCATTTGCATTCACTTAATATTAAATATACATTAGAGCCAGAAAGCTTAATATTATAATTATAGATTTATAATTTAAATTCCCGTTTTACAATTTCACAAGAAAAGGAGCATTCTAGGTACAAAATAAACCAAGTAAGTGAAAAAGTTATTTTATGAAAAATAATTTGAATGCCTACAAAAAAAAAATTCATGCAAGAGGAGAAAAAAAAAACAAAACAGCTCCGTTATGTAATTTGCGTTACGTTTAACCAAACTGCTACCCATGTTTAGACGCAATGCAGAATGACTTTTCTTCAGTCACAATAAGTGTTTGGTGTGACTTCTGTTACCGAATTGGACGAAGCTGCGCCCTGGCCAATTGGTTTAGGTTAGGTTAGAACTGTGAGCAAAACTGTGTGCGCGTGAACTGAGCAAGCAAAGCGATCGGTGAACCATACAAATAGATATAAAATCGAAGGGACACTTAGGCATCGAAGTACTCGTCATTCGGAAACGTGCCCAGAAGACTAGCAGCATTGCCAAGTTTAATGGCAATGCCAATTCTTTAGCCAAAGAGATACAGCCCCCTAGTCACGTGGAATTTACGAGTAAGTAAGTAGTGCAGAAAAAAGGATACGCGCATTCTTCCCCCATGGCAACGTAGTTTTTTTTATTTTTTTTTTAGCCGTCAATGTCCCACTGCTGGGCAAAGGCTTCCCTAATCTACTTCCACCTCTCTCTGTAGAGCTGCCAAGGACCAATATTCATTAATAATAATAATAAATCGTTTATTTATAAAAAGAGAATACATTTACATTTAATACCTTAATAATTAAAAATAGCGCACAGTTGCTAATTTGCCTGAACCAGGTTGATCCTGTGCTTCAGCTTATAAAGTGCATAAATACTTAATGAAATAAATTAAAAATAAATATAACCTAAAAACTAAATTAAAAACTTAGGTAAATACAAGTAAAATAGCATGTTAGCAGTTTTATTTGCAGGCAATAACTACGTAGGTCTTCTGTCATAATAATTATTAAATATATTAAAGGATTCTTGTTTTTTTTACTAACGCCAAAAAAAATCGACTCGGACTTGAACATTTTTTAAACAAGTCATTCATTTCACTATAACATCGAGGACACTTTGGCTCAAGTTAAAGTTTTTCGGCCGTTACTTCATTTAATGTGGTAATAAATCTGTATTAATTAGCATTTTTACAACCAAGTATTAATTTAAGCCTTTTATTGCAGACCAGAGAGCAAAGACCCAGTTTGTAAGTGGTATTTGTGACTTATGTAATCTGAAATATTAGTAGCTGCTTCGAATTTTTTTTTCTAAGGGGTGCAGAATCAATATTGAGCTGAATTCATGGTTCGGTTTGCTCGTCGATGTCCTTGCCACCTTGTAAAGATGAACAACATGGAGACCCGAACTGTACTGTAACCGATATCTATCGTGTGTGCTGATGACCCAACCTTATTTTTTTTTTTTGGGTGGGACATCATCTAATGACCTCTCCCGCTCTGGGCTGAGCGGAAGGGCGTGTCAGACTTTTACTGACTAAAACCCACCCGTGTTCCTTCAGTTGCCTGTGCCAGGGGCCACAGTATCTCTTTCGAACAACCCGCGGCCAGTCAATTCGTGCTGACATCTCTTTGAGGCGCGCGTGGAACACAACGCGCCGGCGACCCGCGCCTGATCCTTACCGGGCGGCGAGCTACCCATTGCTTGCCACCCGCAAGCCGGCACCTACGGTGGCCGGGAGTCGGCTGTTAACTCCCGTCCAGGGCATCTCCTGCGGCGACTAGGGGCGTAAGGGCGCAGAGATTGTCTCTCCCTCACGCGCTCCGCGTCCTCCTTCGCGAGCATTACTGCTTCACAAAAGGAGGTGACGGCCTCCCATGCAATTTCGCTCCGTACCATGGCCTAGACCAGGGCCGGACGCGAGAGATCGCCGCCGCCGATCGCCGCCACGAGGACGCGGCGGTGCTCCACCGTGTCTTCCGGGCGATCGACACAGTGGTGATACCCTGGCGTTTCCTCCCGCTTTATCCTGAACAGGAACCTCCCGAAACAACCGTGTCCAGTGAGGACCTGCGTCAGGCGGAAGGTGAGGGCGCAGTGGCACCTCTCTAGCCACTGCTCAAAGAGGGGACTTGTCGCCGCAATTGTGGCGTGCCCAGCACTGGGTTGCGACAATCGCACCCTCCATGCCGCCATGAGATCCCGCCGGAACTCTGTCCGCTGATGATCCAGCCTTAAAACCATTAATGGAGAAATGGATATGAATTATCTTTACTCAGATAAGGCACTTTGTAAAGTAACATATTTGTAACTCAGAGCATAAATGTCTGAAACAGATTTGGATGAAATTAAACGCACAAAAATAAAGAGCAAGTGCGTAGTACTCGAACTAGCGTACGTGTAAGAACGTCGCAGTCAGAAGGCCAATTCTCGTAATTTAAAACGTTCGAAATCTAGTCGCAGTCTCATCTCAGCGACAAACAAATGTCAAAAACTTGTCAAAATGTAGGGAAATTAGAGTTTTTTTTGACAAATTGAGACTGAGATCAGACTGTGAACGTTCTTAAAATTACGAGAATTGCCCCTCTGATCGCAATCTAAATCCGACAAAGATACCTCTAATTTCCCTACATTTTTGACACATTTTTGACATTGGTTGTCGCTGAGCTGAGTTTGCGACTAGATTTTGAATGTTTCCGAGAATTAGCTTTCTGATGTATGATCGTAAACGAGACAAAAGGAGTATATAAGGATCGTAATTTATTAACCTCAATTTTTGTCGATGATTTTTCAATTACAACTCAATAATGAATTACAATGAATTGCTCTACTGAATTGGTATTAGTGGTATCGGCCCCAACTTGCGAGTTTGTAGGTCGTGAGTTCGAACCCAGGCAGGCACTTTGTGTATTTAATTTTATCACCACTGCTCTTAAAACGGCGAAGGAAAACATCGTGAGGAAACCGACATGTCCTAGAACCAAAAATGCGAAGACATAAAACATCTACCAGCTCGCACTGGGCCCGCGTAGTGGATTATGGCCCATTCTCTCTCACCGAGAGGAGGCCTGTATCCCAGCAGTGGGAACAACATTAAATACTGATTATGTATTCAAACAATAGTTATTGGAAATAGTGATGAGATAGAGTTGAAACCTTCTAAATACAGATAAATGAGTTACTAATTCCGTTTGGTGAGTCCCCATTAGTACCATTCACAAATATCAAAAGCTTACGACCGTGACATTGACTGATGGCAGGTTGTGTTGGAGTTGATTATTAAAACTGTCAGAGTAATTAAAAAAGGGTGTATATGGACATTTATGATCCTTTTAGATGAAGTCTATTATTATTATATTCTCAAAGTATTCGGTAATTTGTTAGATGACGTCAAGAAAAGTCTGAGTACTTGTTTTTGTACTGTAAATCTGGGTGAATATTTAACTTATAATAACTAGATTTTTTTGTTAGCCTCGGAAAGCACGTTGCGCCGTTGGTCCCGGCTGACATTCGTGGACCTTCGAAACTCGTTACGGGTCGTCAGAAGCCCGAAAGTTTGACAACCAGTCTTACCAAGAGGTATCGTGTTACGCAGTAATTGGGTTGTGGAGGTCAGATAGGCAATCATTCCATGTAAAATACTGGTATTCAGCTGCATCCGGTTAGACTGGAAGCTGACCCCAACATAGTTGGGAAAAGGCTAGGCAGGTGACTAGAGTCAAAATGAATGATGTTTGAAAGGGGATGACTACCGAGATGATGACTAATAGAGAAGTATGGAAGAAAACAACATGTTACGCCGATCTAAAATAAATTGGAATATGGGAAAGATGATTTTTTAATAGACTCCTCAATATTTATAAAATCACTGAATTTTTATTTTTTCTTTGCAAGTGAAACTGTTATTTTGGCAGAACACCATAGCAATTTTCCTGAATTTTAATCAAAATGAATTGGTGTTTTTCCTAAATACGGTAATGGGATTAGATTAGCATAACTTAGTGAGAGCTAAGGTAACCGACATAGCCCGGAGAATTGCCAAACTTAAGTGGCAGTGGGCAGGGCACATTGCTCGCAGAACAGATGGCCGAAAGGTTATGGCGAGACCATCGCGTACCTGAAGACGTAGCGTTGGAAGGCCTCCCACAAGGTGGACCGACGACCTTGTGAAGGCCGCAGGAACCCGTTGGATGCGAGAAGCACAGAACCGGTCGAAGTGGCGGTGCTTGGGCCTATGTGCAGCAGAGAACGTCTTTCGGCTGAAATGATCCTGATGTTGAACTTAGTGAGAAAATGATCATGTTTTAACAGCTGATGTTACTTCAAAATCAAAAGTCATTTATTCAAATTAGGCTGAAAATCAGCAATTTACGAACGTCAAAATTTAAAAAAGACAGCCCCCAAAAACGCCCGCCCTTCACCACTTCCTAGTGCTATCGCTGGGAAGAAGAAGTGGCGCAACAAACTCCCCAGCAGCACAACTGTCTGTTCAGTTAGAAAATACTTCAGCGAATGCAGTAAGAGCCTATAGTAAATAGGTCAAATTAAACAACCTAGCGAAACTTCACAGAGGCGATGGGTATTATAGATGAAGTTTCACCAATATGGCTGTACAAGTACGTTTGGCTCCCGGTCAAAATCGGAACAAACGCCGCCATTTTGTTTTTATATTACATTTTACAAAACAATTGCATAAAAATGTTAACCAACAGCGCTGGGCCTTCAGCACCATTAACTCAAACTCAAACCATTTATTTACAATAAACCAATTACAAGCACTTTTGAATTGTCAAGCTGTCAGTCAGTCAGACAGATGAAGCTAGTTGCCTATTTCAAAGCGTAGTAGGTACCTATTGTAGCGAAATAAAAACTATATCTTCACTTGTACATGTTTCATTTAGTAAAATTAAAAAAATGTAAACAAATCTTAATGAAGGACACAGCACGGTTCTTAATATTTCAAAAGATTAAGTTATAACTCTGAGGCGACGTCCCTGGTGTTAGAACCCTATAAATTTCACTATTACGCGTCGCTCACGATACGTTTGCAAACGTTCCTATGACTCCCGCAATTAATAAATATCTGGTAATCCTAAATGGGTAGCAACGCACCAAGTCAATGTGTTATCAGGTAGCGAGGCAACAAATTGTATGACTGTTTTAAATAAAATAAGACAATATTAACTACTAAAAATTAAAAAAAACTACTAAATATACGCAAATCCGGTCCTAGACTCCAAGCTGGCAGTCAGAAGGCTCCTGGCTGGCTGGTATCAGAATCCACCAGCGTTGGGTTCGAATCCCAACAGGAAGCTTGCAGTCGTCTGGTCCCCGACTAGCGTTGGGGCGAATTCAAGATCCGCCTACAGTCTTCGGACAAATCCACAGAAAATAACGAAAAATGATAATCCGAGACGCAGGCAGAATCTTTTATAACAAAAAAGCTGAAGACAAGTTAAATTACATACCAAGTCTGAATGAAGTAACCTGACTCGCCTCGAGACAAGTCTTTGATGCTGTTCGTTTAATTTCGGGAACACTGCCTATTACAAAGAAAACAATGGAATAAAATTTAGGAAACGATAAGAACTTTTGAATAATCAATAGGAACGCAAACATACATACCCGGATTTAGTCGAACAACGAACGAACTCGGTCGTTCAAACCATTATATCGATACCTTTAATATCGTGGCAAATTATTACATGGTCAAGCGGAAAAAAATTACATTATGGACTCCCGTCCTGTGTCCTAAATAAAAACTTCCTACTTTAAGATTCAACATTCAAAAAACCATATGAAGAAAATGACCTTTCTGATTAAAAATAAGGTTGGATTTGTTATAAAAGAAGGTCGTTCGTGATAAAATTATAATGTAGCATTCGCCAACGCTGAACTATGTAGAAGAATGGGCAAGAAACTCCACGGGCACTGTTTTATCTTTTCACCCGTTTATTTTTTTCATTAGAACGCCAAATGATTCAAGTGGCAGCTTATTTTTATTTTTGACCATAAAAATGCTGATGAAATTTTCAAACAAGTAGTCGCAAGTTCTACTGCTGAGCATGAGGCACTGGATTCGATTCCCGGATCGGTCAAAGTGTTATTGAGTTTTTAAATCTGGTTATTCCCCGAGTCTGAATTAGTGCCCGATTGATGGCAATAGACTCGACTTCTATTACATGGGACTTAAACGTATCTAGCGAAATTTGGGTGTACTAATAGATGTACTAATAGAGATACGTGTACCTAACCCTTTGGGAAAACATGGCGTGATGTTATGACGTTGTTATTGTCCATTTTTTAAGTAACAGTGTCAAAGTGTCAACCCAGAAAACGTGCACAAAGGCATCAAACTGCGAATGTATAACGTTTTAGTTCGGCTAAACGCGGGTAGACAGCTTATAAAAAAAAAACGTCAGAAGCATGACATGGACTTTCGAAATATGTACCCCTATGTAGTTGAGTGTTCCAAAAAAATACTTCACTGCCCAAGGATGTGATTTTTTGCTGTATCGCTGTTGCATTTACGAAAAAAAACTGACATTCATACACAGTCAGATACGAAACAATTATCTGTGTAAAAAAAATAAAAATATTTCGGGTATATTGAACCTGTGACCCGTAGCGCAGAGCCAAAGCAATTAGTCACTGAGCTATTCGAGCAATAATAACAAGAAGAAGGAATGTAAATATCCAACATTCACAGTCTGAGGGGCAATTCTCGTAATTTTCAGAACGTTCACAGTCTAGGGGGTCTTTTTTTTTTTTTTTTTGAGGATGGGAAATCATCAAATGACCCCTCCCGCTCTGGGTGGAGCGGAAGGGAGTGTCAGACTCTTACTGACTAAAACCCACCCGTGTTCCTTCCTTAGCCCTTTATGTACCAGGGCAGCGGTAACCCTTTCGGACGATCCCGCTACCCCTGCAGGCTTCGGCCCAGTCGGGCCCCGTCAACTATGCTGACATCTCTTTGAGGCGCGCGTGGAACACATACGCGCCGTCCGGCACAGGCCTGGTCCTGGTCGGACGGAGAGCTACCCATTGCTCTCCGCCCGCAGGCCCGCGCCTACGGTGGCCGGGAGTCGTCACGCGGCTCCCGACGCCCGGAGCGTCTCCCGCGGGTCTGGGGGGTCTGAGGGGCGTAATTTTAAGAACGTTCACAGTCTAGAAAGAAAGAAAGAAAAGAAAGAAAAATATTTTATTCTGCACAAACAAAACGCACAACGTACAACTAAAAAATCTGATCTCAGACTCAATCTGTCAAAAATACCTCTAAATACCTTACAATTTTGACAAGTTTTTGACATTATTATGTTTATGTTTGTCGCCGAGACGAGACTGCTAGACTAGATTCGGAACGTTTTAAATTACGAGAGTTGGACTTCATGTACCTATACACTAGCGTAGAAAGATGAAGTACGTCAGTTTAAAAAAAAACAGCTGTTACGTAGATAAGTGCAATACCTACTCGGTCAAAGTGTATGGAACAGCATATTTTTTTTTTAATAACTGACAAAAAAATTCTACGCAGGAAAATAATAAAGGGTTCAAAATCATGTACTGTATCCATGGTAACAGGTTGCGCGTCGATGACCCTGCCATATATAGATAAGTTTATGCTTTATGTATGTATGTATTATTTGTATATGTAAATGTAACACCACAGACTACCTGCAGCATTGTCTCTCCTTCTCCCTTCAAATCCATCCAAAGGTTGTCGTTAAAAATCCGCTTTTAGCAACAACGCCGCCCATTGTGTTATCCTATGAAAAATTTCTACATTTATAAATATCTGTTTGTATAGCATAGTAAATAATATTCTATGCTATTTATAATATAAGGTTTCACTTACACGTGGACGTCTACGAGCCCATCGCTTCAAGAAACTCTGCAAAATCAAACAAAACAACGATTTCTTGATAAAATAACAAAACCAAACATTGTTATAACCTCCAAAATCAACACGAATAGATACAAGAAATATATTTAATTACTTACATTGTATGGACTGAGCCTATGTATTCACTGATAAAGTCAATATATTGTCATGTCCAGTGCAACTTGAACTGTCGTCAAAATCGTCTCTTTAAAAACCGTGAGAAAAAAAATCCCGGTCTTAATTTCGGGAGGCCATGTTAGATTGGTGACGTCATAAGGCAGCTCGTTCTGGTAAGACCGATTACTTGTCGAGGGGACAATTCTTGTTAGAGCGTATCTGAGGGATAATTTATATAAGGATTAGTATTATAAGTGTCTGTGAGCCGTAATTCGGGAGATTGAGACCTTTTTCTTCTTTCCCGATTTAGGTATTTGAGTGTGTGAATTTTCTGGGAATCGATTACTCGTTCGCTGTATTTTCTTTGTAGTCTGAAGGTTACAGTTAGGCGTTAATGAAGCTTAATGATTATTTATTATTAGCGAGATAGTATTTTATAATAAATATGTCAGAGAAGGTATGTCTGTCTCTTGTTAACATCAGGCATATTTTAATTACTGTGGGCGTACTATGGGTAGTGTTGGTTATAGCACAATAGAAAAACGGTTTGGAGTTCAAATCAGATTACAATTTATGAACAAGTTAGTCACACTAGCGAATCACACACTGTAGGTACCCAACTCAACGATACGGAACGCAGACAGTTTCTAAGCACATGCTGTTCGCACGATCTCCAATGTTTCTATGTTCCCAGAGAGCTCTGCCTACACCGCTCTTGTATCGCTGGAGTGCAATGGTGATATGTCAAAATATTAAGATTTCTGTGCCATATTTAAGCAAAATAGGGGTCTTGTGGCTAAGTGCACCGCATGGGTCAATTAATTAGGTTAAGCGGCGCTTGCCGCGGTTGGTTCGTGGATGGCTGACCACCTTCACATATCAAAACCCCTCTGTGCCTTGGAAAGTACGTTGAGCAGTTGGACCCGGCTGTCATTCGTCGATCTTTGGCAGTCGTTACGGGTCGTCAGAAGCCCGAAAGTCTACCAACCAGTCTTATCAAGGGTATCGTATTATAACCCAGTAATTGTCGTTTTTACCGTTTTGACAGCAGTGGTGATGAAATTGTTTTCAAAAAGAAAAGCGCCTGTATAAGCTTGAACCTAGAACTCCTAAGTCGCAGCCGTTACCAAGGCCACCAGTGCTTAACAATATACCGGCAAGTACTTAATAGATGAAATATCACCATCATCTCCCTGCCCTTATTCTATGTTACTTGGGGTCGGCACAACACGTTTTCTTCTTCCATTCTCCCCCGTCAACCGTCACGCTATCATTCACTCCCTGCTCTTTCATATCATTCCTCACACAATCCATCCATCTTTCCTTCGGCCTTCCTCTCCCTTTCCATCCATCAACATTTTAGCAATCACTGCCAAAATTGACTGCATTTTTAGGGTGGTAATGGCAATCTAAATTTTGTATTTGGCCAAGGTAAGGCACACAATATTCACATGAAAACAACAAAAATCTTAAAATAGTCATGTATGCCTCACTGGCATACAGGCTGCGTCAAATAGGCCCAGTTCAGCATAAATGAGACAAAGCATACGTCAGCAGCGTCCGTAAGTTCTTATTTAAACTAACTTTCTCGTGAGCCCACACACACACTTCCAATTTCGCCATTGTCTCGGACGGTACCGAGAGCTCCTGTTCTTACACACACATTCACAGCGTGTTTGCGCGTGTTGCTTCGTGAGATAAAAATACTATAATTCTATCTTCGTATTTGATATAGAAATCCAAAATAAAACACAGTAGATACAAAACAAACTTCCACTAATGGCTACCGCCCAATCATGGACTATTTACCTCTCCCAAGCTCACAATTGATATTTTTACCCGGCTGCCAGAAGAACGTGGTATCTCTAGGGTTCCGTACCCTATTACTAAGGCTGGAGCCTTAGTAATAGGGTCCGTCTGTCCGTCCGTCCATCCGTCTGTCACAGGGCTGTATCTCTTGAATATGTTTCTAATATATCTCCGCTATAACAACGATTTATAGCATAACAAGCTGCGCCCCACGGTTTCACCCGCATAAGTTTCGATCCCGTAGAAATATCGGGATAAAAAATATCCTATGTATTAATAAGATAAGATAAGATAAGATAAGAAATTTTATTTGCGCAAACATGTGTACACATACAAAATTAAAATAATAGATGCATGCAAGGTCGTAAATAAGATTAGCTCACGACATGTTTGCCATTTCTCATGGCGTGCAAATATCTTGGAAAAAATAAAATAAAAATAGTATTAATACATTGATTTTAAAATATTACAATTATACATTAATTAATGTCAGTTAAACAAATATATTCAATCATTTACATTATCCAATTATTCATTTTATATTTGACTAGTCCAATAATACAAATTACATATAATAAAATTATATTATGAAGATTTACAATAGGAATTCAATTAAATAACATTTATTATGGCATATTTAAGTTATATATTTTTATCACAATGAGTCGTTTAAAAATTCTTAATCCTGGTTATAAACTATCTGTGTTTCATTCAAATCTATTCAATAGTTTTTGCGTAAAGGGTAACAAACATCCATCCATCCATCCATCCATACAAACTTTCGCGTTCATAATACCAGTAGGATAAGACTATAACGTTCCCACTGCTGGGACACAAGAACAACATCAAAATAAAATAAAATTACAAATTAAAGGGAGCACACAGACAAGCAACGTGATTTTTTCGGCATTTTTTGCTCGCTCTCAATAATGGAAAATATTGTACGGTGATACGGGGTTCCGTACCACCGTACAATATCTTCAATTCGTGTGCCAGTCCTACTCATAACTGGCCGATCTACTGTTTGGTTTCCTCCCTCCCAGTTCGTACGGCAAACAATGAAATTGCCATAGGAAATAATATTACGGGCGTTGGGACACAATTCAGTAAGGTTTTATAAGTAAACGATTTTATTTGAGGTATATAAATAAGTTAGGGGGAGGATTTTGTGGCACGTGTGTTTAAAGGCTACCTTTGATTGGAATGTTGGGTTGAGGGTGTTCTAAGGGTGAACAAAGGACAATGGAGATAGGTAGTAGTGTTCACTGTTTGCTATAAGATGGTGTGATCCCGCAAGCTCACGAGGGCGTGCTGATTTGATATTATTGCGGCTTATGGTAGATCATAGGTGGCCCGACTTACGAGCTATAGGTAGGTTCAGCAGGCAGGCGTTTTCCTTTTTGTAAATAATTGTATCACCACTGCTCTCAAAATTGTGAGTAAAAACATCGTCAGGCAACCGGCATGTCCTAGAACCAAAATTTCGAAGACATGTGACATCTACCAACCCGCACTGAGCCCGCGTGGTATTACAGCCTACCCCCTCTCGAAGAGAAGAGGCGTGTGGTGTGTATCATCAGTGGGAAAATTATAGGCTGATTATGCTCCATTTTGTTTGTATCTACTGCATCGTGAGGAAACCAGACGGCCAATAGGGTAGTTGCCTGGGTAAAAAAAAAAAATTCTATTTAGTCCGTCTCAGTTAGATTATCGAAAAATAATGGACACGTATTTTTTCTTTTGTCAATCAAACAAAAAATGACAAAGATAAAGCTCTTCAAAATTTGGGAGTTGGGGTCGTGACGTCACTTGCTTGCAAAAGTGTCGCAAGCAAGTGACTTCACGCGGAACTTAAACGGGCGATATCTTCATCATTTTTTATTTAATTGACAAAAGAAAAAATACGGGTTCAATATTTTTTTATAATCTAACTGACGGACTAATTAGATTTTTTTTAGGAAAATAGCCTATTCCCGTAATTAAAAACGTTCAAAATGTAGTTGCAATCTCATCTCAGTGACAGTCAATGTCAAAAACTTGTCAAAAATTTACGGAAATTAGAAGTCATTTTTACAGATTGAGACTGCGATCAGACTGCCAATTATAATCATCATAATTCTCCTGCCCTTGTCTCTGTTTATTTCGGGTTGGCGCAACAGGTTTTTTTCTTTATTATTCGTCATCTCGGTAATCACGTCTTACGAATGTTCTTAAAATTACGAGAATTGCCCCTCTGGACTCAATGGTCTATAATTATCAAAACAGGGTCGAAGGTGACCATTGCTCGTTACTCATAAGCATGAATAGGTAACAGTTACAGCTCGATTCTGTAAAAATCTCACCGTGAAAACTAAGGTGAAGTGAGCTTAGAGTGAGCTGTTAGTAGTGTCCATCCCTAGCATTAGTTGGAATGACAGCTCACTCCACGCTCACTTCGCCTAACTTTTCACGGTGAGATTGTTACAGAATAGATCGGCAGCTCACTCTACGCTCACTTCACCTATGTTTTTACGGTGAGATGGATACAGAATCGCACTGCAGGTGATATTTATTTGTTAAGGTCTACCGGTTTCAATCGTTGCAGAATAGTGTCATTGAAACATTGAAGGTCTATAAACTACCAAAGAAAACGGTACTACAGCCACTGTTTCTTTAACCCCAAAATTATACAACACCATCCAAAACTCGTGCAACAGTAATCAAACAACAGCCTATAGCGTTTTGTGTGTTACATGGTGTTCACAAATGGGTGAGCTTGCACAAACTTGCAGCAAGTTACCCTGCAAGTACTAAGCACTTTGGTTGTTTAAGTTGGCTCTAAGCTGACGCGAAGGTGGTATGTTAACGTCGACTTATAGCTTAACTTGGTTTAGTGATGATTCAATGTCAAGTAATTTAAGTGAGATTGATACCGCGTAGTGTGAACTAAGTTTGGCGTAGATTAAGTGAGGTATATAGGCTCGCGTTCATTGGGGCGGGCCGCGTCCTATCGCAAGTCACCCAGTAACTAGGTTGTGGAGATCAGATATTCAGTCGCACCATGTGAAATACTGATATTCAGCTGCATCCGTTGGACATAGTTGGAAAAAGGCTTGGCAGATGATGAATTACGAAGTTATTACATATATACTTGCCTTAGGGTTGGTTCATCACCATCAGCCTATAGTAGCTCACTACCAACAAAGACTGGTTATGTCTGGTTGTCACACTCGGGCTTTTCACTACCCGTAACTACTGTCAAAGATCTACAAAATGGCAACCGGGACCAACGGCGTAACGTGCTTTCTGAAGCACGGAGGTGTCTCGGTATGTAATGAATGGTCATCCATGCACGGACCGACTTCGGCGAGCGTTGCTTAACCTTGAACATCGATCCATGCGGCTGTTATTATTTAGCCACGAGCTCCTCGTAATTGTGCTTGCGATAAGAACTCGCAGTGAATTGAAACATCACAAAGGTTGAAACAATCTAACTGTCACATCATAATAATACAAGCTGTTTTTTGCATCCTCGTCAAATTTCAGGAGGCTGTTATGAAAGACATAAATAATCAAATAAAATTACGATCCCTGGTAAATAATGAATACATACTTGGTTTTTTAGTTATTTAAGTTTGTCAGTATTTCAGTATACACCACTTTCAAAGAACAGAATCGCGTTATGGTATCGTATAAGCGGCCGCGTTTTTATGTGTGTGTAAAAGGGCAGTTACAGTGCGGTCTCACACAGGCCGCATTTTAAAATGCGTGTCCCACACATGCCGATTTCCGAAAATTAGAAAAAAAATACCTACTTATTTTATTATTGATTCGTGTCGAGAATCAGTAGCTTAGTTACTTCATTGAATTTGACGAAGATGCAAAACGACATGTTGTATATCATTTCTATTTTCATTAATGGCAATTGTGCCGATGTCAGCCATGCTGCCAGTGTCAGATGGTATATGAAGAAACGTGTGAGGGGGAAGAAACCCCGGGAGATGTCACATTGATCTTGAAACAAAAATAGATGTTGACGTTTTATGATGTGCCAGTGATATTTACCCTTGGGATGATAAAGTGATTAGATACCTACGAGGTAGACTATACAGGGTTACTGGTTAAATATTAACAACTTTTCAGGACTATATTACTAACATCATAAACAACAACCTTTGTTCTATTACTTTTATTAATTTATCAGACTTTCATAGAAAAATAAAGATATTTCAAAACGAATTGAAATATACGATTTTCTGTTTGGTACCCTACGCGAAGCAAAGGGGGGGGGGGGGGGAGCGGGAGTTAGATAGAATATTTGTAATATGTATTATGTTTTGTAAAAAGTTGTGGTTTATGTTATGATGTTAGTAACCCAGTCCTGCAAGGTTGTTAGTGTTTTACCAATAACCCTGTCTACAATATGTGACATCATTCACGTAAGACCCCATACACGGGTAACGGGATCGTCCGAAAGGGGGTAGCGGGATCGTCCGAAAGGGTTACCGCTGCCGTGGTACATAAAGGGCTAAGGAAGGAACACGGGTGGGTTTTAGTCAGTAAGAGTCTGACACTCCCTTCTGCTCCACCCAGAGCGGGAGGGGTCATTTGATGATATACCATCCCCAAAAAAAAAAAAAAAAACACCCCATACACCCCAATTAGAGTATTGAGTTAAAGGCATCATACAATGACCAAAACGTATTTTTTACCAAAGCTATTATTATTAAGAAGTGATGTAGACCCCAGCAGTAATTTACGCATTTAAAAGTTAGCCTTATTGTCTTGAAATAAGATTCAAATTTCTTTATCTCAATCGGCGGTCAGTCTACTTTCAAGACTTGCGTTTATACTGTTACACCTTGTACTTTGGAGGGAAGTTCTTTAACGCGGCTTGCTGTAGGAGAAAACTGGTAGAAATCGTCACGTAACGAAAAAGCATTATGTGCCTCCCTCTGACTTTCTCTCTCAGAAAGATAGTTTCCATGGTTTTAGAGGGCACCGAAGCCAATAGTGAGTCAAAATTAAAATCCAAGATGGCGGCTGCAAAATTTTACAAATTTTACATCATAGGTGTCGTTTTCATGTCAGCTGTCGGCTTTTGCTTTTAAGGAAGCAAAAGCCGACAGTGAGGTCAAAATGAAAATCCAAGATGGCGGCTGCAAAAACATATTTTTTGTCATGGGTGTCGTTTTCAGGGGTTTTGAGTGTGATAAAGCCAATAGCGAAGTCAAAATTAAAATCCAAGATGGCGACAACTTTATAAGAGTTTCTAAAAACTTATACTACATAGATGGCTCTGTATTAAAAACTCGTATGAAATTCACATTTTCTCTTTATCTCTTTCTATTATATGCGAGTGTGTGTGCGTGCAAGTAATGCGTAAGAAACTTCATTCCTGACGCGAGTCCCCCGACCGCACACGTATTTATTTAATTTCCGAAATGCCAATTGAATACTGAACTCCTACCCTCCATTTGTCCTACGTTTAACCAGTCATACTGTGAAGCTTACATAGCAACTGCACTATGAAAGTGCATGTGATTTTACTGGAACCCAATATTCCTTTTGAACTGGTACACAGCAATGTAGTCTTTGTGTGCCCCAGGGCGGGTCTGTACAATTGTTTACAATCGACACAGTCACTGTGTTATACTATTGGCTCTAAATTCTGATTGTAGTCGTTGCACCGAGACATGAGGTCGAATGTTGTGATGTTTGTCAACATTTATGTCTTCTGAATTACCTTAAACTTCGTAAAGAGCAGACGTATTATACCCCGGTATGGATATTTTTGTAGCAATTTTGAATCATCATCATTAAGTATTCTTCTGCCCTTAAGTCAATTTATATGGATCCGACGCAACTTGTCATTTTCTTCCAGTCTTCATTTTGAATAATCTATACTTACTAATAAAGAAGCTGATGACTTTGCTCGTTAGGGATCCGTACCAAAATGGTAAAAAGGAACCCTTATGGTGCGACTCAGTCTGTCGGTCTGTCCGTCTGTTACAGCTGGATATCTCAAGAACTACTAATGCTATCAACTTGAAATTTGGAATAGTTTTAGACGATGTTTGCCCAACTATTTTGCAAATAAGAAAGAATTATACAGGGTTATTTTTCAAAGACCAGCCAAATTAAGGATGTGGTACAGACCATCAAACTGAACAACTTTCTCCATGGGACAAATAGCGTAATCGCGTAAATTTTATCAACTGTCCCATAGAAAACTTCAATACCTACTCGACCTAAATGTATGGGACGGCTGAATTTTTATTCGCGATTACGATGTTGGTGAACGACACATGAACGAAGTCGGACTTAATTGTCTTTGCAAGAGAAATTATAGGCAAGATAATAATTTGGTGTGTTTGTACTTATATACTCACAAGCGATCGAAACTAAAAGGTAGACCGATGACCTCGTGAAGGTCGCGGGAATTCGCTGAATGTCAGAAGCACAGGATCGGTCGATGCAGCAATGCTTGGGGGGGCCTTTTTCGAGTAGTGGACACCATTCGGCTGAATTGATGATAAAGATGATTAAATAAAGTTTTTTTTTTTGTAAAACAGGCTGTTACCACGATAAAAACATTTTCATTTTTTTTTTTAACAATAAAATAAATATATAATAAAAAATTATAATAGTAAAAACGTTTATATTCTCCATCACGTAATGATAAATCAGGACAATACATACATAATTGTGTATACCAAAATAATACCAAAATTAAAAAAACCAACGAACGCCTAAGAAAAAAAAAGTAGTTATTTATCTAAATGCTAAAGAATTCTGCTTACCCCAAAAGAATAGATTAGTTCAATTCTACATACATTAGTAAAAAGCTTGAACTAAGCTCCTTTTCAATGTTTAAGTAATGGCGTAATAAAACAAAAAGGTTTCCTTTTAGGGGTCCGCATTTAGAAGATAAAAACGCCTTGTTAGGATTACCCAAATTATTTATTCATTTAAAGGCGAGTTCGTGAGGGATCTGTAGAGAGGAATGAGACAATGGCTAAAGAATTAAAATATTTATAAGAATACCAAACGTATTATTCATATAATACGTTTGGTATTCTTATAAATAGTTTATTCATATAAATATAGTTTGACACCATCAACATCATCTGCCTGCCTTTTCCCAACTATGTTGGGATCAGCTTCCAGTCTAATCGGATGCAGCTGAATACCAGTATTTTACATGAAGCGACTGCCTATCTGACCTTCACATCCTAGTTACTGGGTAAAACGATACCCCTTGGTAAGACTGGTTCTCAAACTTTCGGGTTTCTGAAGACCCGTAGCAACTGTCAAAGAACTAAGAATGACAGCCGGGTGCTTTCCGAGGTGGGGTTTCGTTATATTTATTAAAAGACGAGTTCGTGAGGGATCTGTAGAGAGCAATGAGACAATGGCTAAAGAATCAATGTTGTTCATAAAATACGTTTTGTATTTTCTGTATCGATATTAACTAGCGGGGCAATTGCGTAACACACAAACAGTAGGAATGGCTTTGATTTTGACAGTTCAACAACATTCATTGCGTTATTTACGTTGTTGAGTAGACAAATTTTTCGAACATACGAAGCAATGAATTAGCAATATCCTTCAAAATGATTCAGATTGAGATTGATAGAATTAGAGTGCAAGTCGGTAACGCTGCGTCAGGAATACTTGGCTCCAGTTGGTTGGTGACGCTGAATCGCGTATTCGGGCTAGGCTCCAGAAAAAAAAAAAAAAAACAAAATGTGAATCTACTCTCGCAGATACAATTACGATGCACATTTCAATATTCTATCGTAGTTCAATTACATAGAACCTACGAACTGCACCGTTATTTCATTCTGTTTGCAGCAGGATCGAATAAATACAGTTCACCCTTTATTTTTAGCAATCCCGTTAATACAGTCCGTTTGGTCCATCAGTCGAGCGCAGTAAATAACAGCTTGACAAATAGGCGCGACGATTGAAACGTAACAAATAACGTTTTTTTATAATAACGTTATTGAAAACGTCTCGGATTATGTTATAAAACGGTATGTTGCTACTCTTCTAATTTCAAAAGGGACATTTTTTTTTAAAAGACAGTCAGTTTAACATTGTTCATAAGATCTGAGGGGCAATTCTCGTAATTTTAAGAACCTTCACAATCTGATCTCAGTCTCAACCTGACAAAAATACCTCAAATTTTCATTTCCCTACATTTTGACAAGTTTTTGACATTTGTTTGTCGCCGAGATGACACTGCGACTAGATTTTGAACGTTTTAAATTACGAGAATTGGCCTTCTGATAACTTACATTCCATTGTCACTTAATCAGTTATCTGCTTTAGTATAACGTATTCTAAGTTAACTTTTGAGTGACCATTTGTAAGAAAAAGGTTCTACAAAAGGTGGTACACGTGATCGGTTGCGGTCGGTAGTCTGATAGACCGCAGCCTTAAGGGTGTATAGACGTATGAGGAACAGAGTGTTCACTCATACTCTATAGAAAAGGGAGGATCCTCCGACCAGACGGGTGTCAAGGCAGGCAACTGCCAGATGATATGCTAATTCCGCGGTAAACTTTGCTTGTGAGATGCAGGATTTTGCGTGACGTCAGTATGACACGTAGTTCGCATGTGGCGTTGTAGATACCGCTACAGGTGAAAGTCAGTATAATACCCAAAAATGGATGCCTTTACTACACAGCCAACATTCTATGGCACTGTAATATTTTGCAGGACCATTGTTCACTTAATTTATCTTTGTAATACTAACTTCATAAAACGCTACAAATTATTTTAAGTGCCTCTGACGTCATAGAGCTATAAATAGTTCAGATTGCGCTATTTATGAATATAACCAGCGAAGTGTGAGTTGTACCTACTGAGGTTTTTGCACCGAGCTAATTAACTTACTGAAATAATACAGCGCGGTGGGACTTCGACGCGAAAACTGTAACCATGAATTCTGCACATGATCCTAGACCCCATATATATAAATTTTATTTGTTTCAAATTGACGATATTTCAAGTTAAACAAATAGCAAATTTATTTTAATGGTTATTAAATTGATTTCAGAGTGACTAGCACTATCGAAAAAGTTGTAAAAGTGTTTGAAGTTGTAGCGTAAACTGAACTTTATTGTGCAGGAATTAAAGTTATTTTTCCATAAACTCATATTTGTTTACATTTTTGGCAAATATGTCGCGATATTAGATTAGTGTAGACATTTTTCGTCGGCTGTCAAAAAGTCTGCTGTTGTTTTATTGAAAATTGCAATACCTACTTATACTACAAAATGTATAGAACAGCAAATTTAAAAAAATAAATAAATAAATAGCGGCAATAGCGGCAATTGCCCTTTCCCTCCTACCTATCTAATATTATAGGAACCCAAACAACAAACTATGAATGCTTGTTTGTTTTTTTTTTTGTTATTACGATAGATATTGATTCGGGACGCTAAGGCACTTTATTATGAAAAATGCTAGAAAATGTAGGCGGGTCAATGATCGCTATTACTATTATAAACGAGTAGTCACAAGAACCAATCAGAAACTGTACAAAAAGCGGCCAAGTGCGAGACAGACTCGCATACGAAGGGTTCCGTACCACCGTACAATACTTAACACTAGGTACATATTTTTTAAAATACATAATACTTTAGTAAATTTTTTCATTTCCTATTTTTATTATTAGTTGTTATATCAGCCATAATAGTAGTACACACTCTACCTTTGGCCCTTGGATGCAGAAAGCGGAGGACAGGGTGTTGTGGCGCAGCCTGGGAGAGGCCTTTGTCCAGCAGTGGACCGCGATAGGCTGAGTTGATTGATTGGTTAACCTATTACGGTAAGAGATACAGCCCTGAAATACGAACGGGCGGAAAGCATAGCCTAAGTAATAGGGTCCCGTTGGCACCATTTGGATACTGAACCCTAAAAAAGGAAACACGATAAATTGCTGCTAACACGTAAAAAAGAATTCGAATTTACCTGCGATTCTTTATCGCAAATACCGTCGAGACATGCAAAGTAAGTTAATTTTCTGCTTCGAAGTCCCCAATGAGTGTCGGAGAAGAGATAAATCTTGCTCAGCATTGATTAATGTCTGTATCATCACGGTGGTAACTCTCGGGGGTGAGCAGTTAAGCGGGTGTCAATCATCGAGGTACGGTGAATTGATGAATGTGTTTGTGTGTGAAGGGAGATTTGGAAAATACAAGGTCAAATTGAATTAGCTAGCGAAACTCGGCAAACGTGATGGGTATCAATATGTAAACACGATAAAATAAAAACAAATTAATTTGATAATGTTTCATTTTATTTATCACTTGTTAATTGTACCTACCCTACACACAAATTCGTATAGCACTACTTGCGATGTAAATATCAGTGACAGGAAGTTATTATAACATCATTAATATGCACTAAGTGGAAAAAATACTTATTATTGAAGCTGACTTAAAAACTACCCAAGCAAAGTTAATAAAATGTATATGGTAGGTACTTCTGAGGCATACCATATAATATTAAAAAAAGTATTTTAGAAATCGATTCACTATTGCCGGAGATATCGCGTAACTATACAATAAAAAATACAGTCGAATTAAGAACCTCCTTCTTTTTGAAATCGGTTAAAAAGTGTACATCATTAGAGGGTGGATAAGTTTGTACAGGAGCAGTAAAATATTCCCCTGCAACTTTATATTACAAAAGTCACTTAAACCTATGTCAGTTGGTTTCCAATTCACTTTTAAGATTTAATAACGGAAACGCCAGAGTAACCGCAAAAAGTTTGGCGTTCATTGCGCAGTGCATGTCAGTGCAATGCTGGTGGAAAACTTTGTGTGCCTCCCGGATGTTCCATAGTGATAGGACAGGTTCGGATATGTATGTGCGGATATGCAGTTGGAAAACTATTCACTTAAATGTATATAGATAGGTTTCACAGATTTAAATATCCGAATGCCTATTAGAATAAAATAGTATACTCTTTATTATATAGGTACACCATTAATTTACAGATAGAAATTTTACAAGGGGTGACACCAGCAACCTTATTGCTAAAAGTGACCTTTAAAAGACAACCTTTGGATGGATTTAGAGAGAAAGGAGAGACAATACTGCAGGGATTCGGTGGTGTACCATGTACATATATACAATAAATACATACGTACATAAAAATATACCGGTCTATATAAATATATATACAATAATTATCATAAAACAAGTGCAAAAACATAAAAAATGTCGTTCAAGGAGGGAGGGGGATATCCAAAAATACGTACGAGTACTTCTTCTTATGTATAATTAAAGCAAGTATTTAAACGATCTGCATTATGCTGAGCAATGGCCGTTTTGCGTGAATGTGACGCATGTTTACCCCCAACTTGTTTTTTTTTTAATGTGTTTATATCCTTTTTCCATGCGTCATGTTTGCCGCAAATAAATGCATTTTCTTTCTTTTTTTCTTTCTGTAAACCATTATTTCGCGGACATTGGTGTAGGTAACACGTTTACCTAGTTTTTAATTAATTCTGTCACACTTAAATTGTAATGTGTTCCTATATTTAAAACCTGTTTTATGTCCCAGTAAGGTAAAATAAAATAAAAATAATCTGCAAAATTTTTGGCTATATAACATGCTGGTTTCGTCACAGTGTTTTTTTACTGCTTTGAGAGCAATGGTGATGTAATAAATTACATAAAAAAAAGTGCCTGTCTGGGCTCGAAACCACGACCTGCACATGAGTCAGGGGTGGTTTTACCTCTAGGCAGGAGCGTGTTTCTAAATTCATGAATGTCAAAGTTACACCTGCGGCTGTAACCCCAACGGGTTTGTGAACTAAGCAGATATCCGAAAATTTATTATACAATCTTTAGAATTAACAATAGGTAGGCTATTTTCCTAAAAAAATCTAATTAGTCCGTCAGTTAGATTATCAAAAAATATTGAACCCGTATTTTTTCTTTTGTCAATTTTATAAAAAATTATGAAGATATCACCCGTTCAAGTTCCGCGTGACATCACTTGCTTGCGACAATTTTGCAAGCAAGTGACATCACGACCCCCGCTCCCAAATGTTGACGCGCTTTATCTTTGTAATTTTTTGTTTTATTGACAAAAGAAAAAATACGTGTCCATTATTTTTCGATAATCTAACTGACGGACTAAATATAATTATTATTTTTTTACCCAGGCATCTACCCTATTCACGTGTCTTGCAAAATGAAAATTGAATGAATGATGTTGAGAGGATTAGTCAAAGGCGATTAACAAAAAGGACTAACAAGGCAGATTTGAGTGAGAAACGACGGGTACGGGAAGCCCTAGAAGGACATTGTGACCGTAGTGGTGATGTTCTTCAGAAAGGTCAGGTACGTAGTACCCGCAACCGGCGTGCATTTATGAACAAAGCAAAGGAGTGTGTAAGGATCGTAGCCGGTGGCGTTGTGTAGTTTCTGCCTACCCCCATGGAAAAAAGGCGTAATTTTATGGTGTTGTCTTGCGAAATCAAAACGTTTCGAACGACGCCAACTGTTTCACAGACTAAACATCAAATAACAAGTACTTCGTACTATGATTGACAGCCAACAACTCGACAAATGCTATTAACGCTTCTTCAAACGATATTGCTCAACCAACTGCTCACAATAGCCATAAACTAAATAGTCGTCACTGAAATTGTTCCCAGAATAAGGCTGCTTTACCAACAGAGATGTGCTATGCTACGTTGCTATGGATGCGTTTGATATACACCAATCATATTCATTGATTCACATAGCATACGGGAAACGGGTTCACCTAAGCTATGTTTTTATATGGAAGGTTGCGTGCTGTGGATGGGAGCTATGGATGCGCGAGTGGTGTAGCTATGTGCAGAGCAGAGTACTCCCCGTGCCTTCCCTACTATTGATGCATCGTATAGCTCGAGCTGCACATCTTCCCCGCAGAGCTACCTCGCGGCGGCGCATCTTCATAGCACATCTTACTCACTCCGCTACACAGCTTAGTATTAGTGGAAACGGTCGCATAGTTTTATAGCTTAGCTTTCATATCCTCGCAGCTTAGCTGCATAGTACATCTCTGTTGGAAAAGCAGCCTAAGGATGGCAAAATCACAGTAGGCACAGTAGGTTTTGAGTTTGAGTTTGGACGTATGTACGAGTAACTTGTGAATGTGAGGACTACGGTACTGTTAAGCTACCCATGACTTCCAGCTCTTTCGATCCAGGGCTAAGGTGGGCGACTGGTCATTTGTTTTCTCCAGCTCGTCCCGCCATCATCTACAGGGTCTGCCGCGACGCCTTCTAGCTGTGTCAGGGCTCCACGTAGTGGTTATTTTGACCCACATCTCATTGGGCATACGTCAGAAGTAGCCAACTCAGTCCCATTTTACAGGTTTATCCTAGTACAGGCATCTCACATTATAATATCTTTGTAAGTTATTTCTAAGACTTTATGTAAATATTTTACCAATTTAATACTGAATAAAAATATTATTATTATTATTTCAGCTTAGTGGCTTTTTGAGCAACGTCAGTAATCTGTGTTTTGGAGCGCGGTGTGGTGTTGTGAATATGACTTGTCAATTTGACGCCTAGAATACTGCGCCCCATTGCACGTTGCCAAACCTTAGTTGACCTTTCTAAAGAACCTGGAGGACTATGTGGGTTATTTTTTTAAATTCTCAGTATATTTTAATGATGGTCTAGCAGTTTATGTACGTCATGTGACCTACCCAAATGTCCTTTCCTTGGTATTATTTATCGAGTCGTTGAGCTTCTTAAGTTCTGAGTTGAGCTGCACGATTATTGACAAATACTTGCACTGACTGGACAGGTCTACTCAAATCCGTGTTGTTATTTCCCCAAAAGACCATTTCATACGCGAATCTACATGATCTGACCAAGATTATGTCTGGACTCTAAAAGAGACTTTGACCTCTGAGTTTGTTTCGTCATTTCTTTTCAGGGGTAGTCAGATAGGAAATGTCGACTCCATCTGGCAATTTTTTTTTAATAATCACTATCTGCTTAGCCTTTTACCAACTTTTTTGGGGTCGGCTTCCAGTCAAACCTGCAGATAGATGCAGCTGAATTTATTTTACACGAAGCAACTGCCTACATATTTGACCTCCACAACCCAGTTATTGGGTAATACGATACTCCTTGGTGAGACTGGTTGTCAGACTTTCGGGCTTCTGACGACCCGTAACGACTGTCAAAGATTCAAGAAATCCAGCATGAAAGTTTTAAAAAAATTAATATGAGGTGTAAAAATTATTTACATATCCTATGTATGTACAGACGCCAGCATAACAAGCTACCCAAGACTGTCAAATGTTCCCAATCAACCTTGAACCTAATGCTTTAGCGATAAAGTTGAAAATCTATTAAAGAAAGACAGATTGTAGTAGCTTGGTCTGCTGCCGTCTGTACAGAATAAACAATTTCATTTCATTTCACCTGCGATTTAAAACATGGCCGTCTATCAGGCACGCCAGAAATATCGATGGGATGAAAAGGCATAAAATGCAACAACAGCTTTATAACGTTATTTAAATTCGAAACGTTTTTTGAGCAATTTGTACGAATGCAATGTTTTAAAAGTTTTACTGTGTCATGCTTTAAAAAAAGCACATATTTTTAGCCTGAATTTTTACTGAATGGATAATGGATTTTGTACAAAAATTGCGTGCAAATAAATATTTATGACATAGGTACGCTTACACATTTGAATAATGGGTATACGTACTAGTCAATCAATCAATATTTACAGCTTTTACATTGATTATTATGAAAATATGTTACATATAGAGAACAAACAGGTGTGATAAATTAATTTTTAAAATGGATAGTTTTTGTCTCCGACATACCCTCACATTCACATTCACACAGATATAAAAAGTGGCAACATTGCCCGAATGACATGTTAAATTAAATAAGTGTAATTAAGGTGTATATAGGGCTCGCTGACCTTGTGCATGTGGGCGGAGCTAAACGCTCTACCCCCGAATACGTAAAACGCGCGCGGTGGCGCGCTGCACTAAAACGACGATCAAAGAATATGCGGAGACGCAGACATGCCGCACGCAGGTCGCCATTTTTGCCTACGATTCCAGAAGGGAATGGCGGAGGCAAGGCTGATATATTTTGTATAGATTGATACTTATGTTACGGATATTTTATGTTTTTACTGGACATTATTTATTAGAATTTTTTCATTTTGTTTAAAATCATACGTGAGAACGAACTTAGTTCCCGACGGGGGTAAAACTCTAAAAATGATATCGAGTATTTTCTTAGGAATGGAATAACATTTTATTTGCATAGCTGTAGGTTTTCTTAGGAGGACTTACATAAAAATGAGATTTTATAAAAATGAGAACCTGTTTCATCAATTTGAATTATTATAAATCAGTAATAAACCTACCTAACTAGCACTGTACCTAAATGGCATTTCTAGGATTCCGTAGCCAATCGGATGATGTTATAATCAACTTTCTTCCTGTCATTGTTATTTACATAGCAGGTAGTGGTATTCTAATTTGTGACCGGTAGGTGCCACAACTAAAATGTGCAAAATAATTATTTTTTCCAAAAAAAAAAATAACAGACTTCCTTAAAAAAACTACAAAATGAAAAATAACTCTATTTCGGAAGTCTGTAGCAAAAAACCTAAATTCAAAACCAAAGACATCGACTTCCGAAATAAAGTCATTTTTCACTTTGAAGTGTTTTTTTAAAGTGTTTTTCATGTAAAAAGATTTTTTTACTATTAATCGTACGTCAAAAGTAACAGTTGAACTACGAAAACTGTTACCACTGTTATAGTATAGTAAAGTAACAGTATCATGTCTCGTTAGTGACCTTGAAATAATCACCTACGGCCGCTCAGTAGATAAACCTTCCGCGTTCGTGCGTAACAGCCGCGCGCGAATACTCAGAGTATATCAGTCAGTGGCGTGTATTGCATAAAGGCATATAAGCAGTGCCTACCTCGATAAATCACCATAGGCCTGTTAGTTACATTTTAGTGTGTGTGCCCAACTATGAAACTCACTAAATTATCATACTTAACAAAAAACAAAATCTTCATACAAATACGCGCGGCAGTAGGCAGTCGCAAGACGGCGTACTCGGCTCCCGGACTATTCGATTTTTATTTTGACCTCACTATCGGCTTTAGCACCCTCGAAAAGTATGAAAACGACACCCATGCTGAAATATTTGAAATTTTTTGCAGCCGCCATTTTGGATTTTTATTTTGACCTCACTATCGGTTTTATCACCCTCGAAAAGTATGAAAACGACACCCATGATGAAATATTTGAAAAATTTTGCAGCCGCCATTTTGGATTTTTATTTTGACTTCACTATCGGCTTTATCACCCTCGAAAAGTATGAAAACGACACCCATGATGAAATATTTGAAATTTTTTGCAGCCGCAATTTTGGGTTTTTATTTTGACCTCACTATCGGCTTTATCACCCTCGAAAAGTATGACAACGATACCCATGATGAAATATTTGAAAACTTTTGCAGCCGCCATTTTGGATTTTTATTTTGACCTCACTATCGGCTTTATCACCCTCGAAAAGTATGAAAACGACACCCATGATGAAATATTTGAAAAATTTTGCAGCCGCCATTTTGGATTTTTATTTTGACCTCACTATCGGCTTTATCACCCTCGAAAAGTATGAAAACGACACCCATGATGAAAAACTTGAAAATTTTCGCAGCCGCCATCTTGGACTTTTATTTTGATCAAATTCAATATTTTCTCATTTTAATATTAGTTAGATAAGCCTGACTACTTGTATACTATCGTAAGCGACCTGACGCGCACAATAGAAATGGGCCATCTGCAGCGAGCTAGTCAATAAACGCACACTGATACAATTCGTTCGTAAATATTTGCACTAACACAGGCAAACGCGCGTAGTCGGTCAATAGCCGGAGCGAAGCAGCGAGCGACACAGCCCTCCCGTCTCAGTGCTAACGCACGACTGCCGCCCGCGCCCGCGCAGAGCACCTCTAAGCTCAATCTCAAAGTGGGGAAATTTTCTTTGCAAATGTTGATTGATTTACATAAGCTGTTTTATTTCTATAGTACCTCTAACCATCAATTTTTCAGTGTAAAAATATTTGCAAACATCAAAGCCGTTTAGAAGTAATATGGAATATTAGGAAAAAATTGCGTTTTGCTAAAAATTTTTTTAAGGGAAAAGTATTAGCCGTACGAAAAAATCCTGTTACAGAAATGTTGTACATGAACCTATACCAACAATATATTTTTTTCAGATCTTCTAATCAAGCCGTTAATGAGAAATATTCTTCATAAAGTGACCGTGTTACGGTACTAAACGAGAGTAAGGCCCTTAAGGTGTATCATATCTAAATGTAAAATAACTACATAAATACTTGGGATTATTTTTTCCTGTAAATTTAAAAGTTAAACACAGTGTTTGGTTGCCCACCGCTACCGGTAACCTCTCACGAGCAGCTGATGTTCGACCTGCGGACTCAAACGTGGATTATTGTTTACTTTTTTTCTCTAATTCGCACACAATCGTCAATAACTCTCACAAACTCGCAAGCCTTCATACGGAGAGACTATTTCAGACACCATTCTACATGGTCTTCACATGATCTGACTATGATTATGTCTGGACTTTAAAAGGGAAGTCCCTTTTAAGACTGTGACCTCTGAGTTTGTTTCGGCCTTTTTCAGAGCAGTCAGGAAACGCCGACCTCATTTAGTTTTTAAAATATGATTGACATGTAAAAGTGTTTGTACAAATTCACTTGCAGAAATAAAATAATTTATCATTTATTTACTAGTCAAATAAAATAATAAACCATTTTTCATTTTGGCCGTTATATTTGCGGAAAATATCCGAATCCAAAGTCATAAATAGTTAAGAACATCCCTATACGCTAGTATGCATTGAAAGAATACTTCTTAGTGTTACCAAGAACGTAGGTTTTCAAAAAATTCCTACTCTTTTAGGAATTGCTTTAAAATTTTGTTCGTGTGTCGACTGAGGTCAAGAAACTTAGCAAACTAACTTACAAACTTGTGCTTTAAGTAACTGTGCGACCAATTTGAGTAGCCTCCCTCACTTTCGGTAACTTACTTTAAGTTCTTAAGCCAAAGAATCAGCATTGCCATACAACGTGGCTATGCTGCCAGCCTTTTGGGCACATTATTTATTTATATATATGTCGGAGATGGTATATCTGTCTCTCGTTAGCATCACGCATATTTTAATTACTGTGGGCGTACTATGGGTAGTGTTGGTTATAACACGATAGAAAAACGGTTTACAGTTCAAATCAGATTACAATTATTCACGAACAAGTTAGTCACACTACCGAATCACACACTGTAGGTACACATTTCAACGATACGGAATCGCGAGACAGTTTCTAACACATGTTGTTCGTACGATGTCCAATGTTTCGATGATCCCGAGAGCTCTGCTCACACCGTTCTTGTAGCTGTAGCTCTCCGTCCACCTCCACGAACTCAGGCTGGACTCTGTCTAGCGCCACGAGATGGCGCTGGCGTTCCGAATAAACGAATATTTATTGTACACCACAAAAATACATAGCTCGTAAAATACATGACACACTACAAAATATACAATGGGCGGCCTTATCGCATTACTGCGATCTCTTCCAGGCAACCTTAGAATGGACAGTGATTTTCCTTGACATAAAATGGGACTGTCGTTGGTGTACATTTCCTGTGGACAGCGATGCGGATGAATTTTTTTAAGCCCTATGATTATTTTCCTTCTTGTTTTAAATACATGAACATATTATTAATTTTATTTTAAGTCTGTTAGCTTATAATTATGTAAATATTATGTTATTTTAAAATAAAAATAAATAAGTTATTAAGTCTTTTTTAAACTCTATCTTCTAATTTGTGTTTTTTTTTTTGACCTACACATACATTACATAAATTCTCGCCTTCAAACACCTCTTTGTCATAAGAGTGACAGATAGTTCGTTGTGCAGGGCCTGATGCCCGGTGGTTGCCACATACAGGGCAAAACCTGGCAATGTGCTTTGGTAATCCAGTTACCCTCCGTGAGTCGGTCAATAACATTTGCTGTTGGCCTGGGCACGCATTGGACCCGCGTAGGGGATTAACGCCAACTCGCTCTCCCAGAGAGGAGGCCTGTGTCCCAGCACTGGGAACATTATAGGCTGATTCTATAATCAGCCACTCACACCATCAATCACACCATTTATTGGCCACGGTACTATTACCGTTACCAATAAACAATTTTCTTTTCTCTAAGTAAGGGTACAGGATTTTTTTAGCATGGGAACATTGCCTTAAAATGTTGTATTTTAATGTTGGCAACTTTTCAAATAGCTGTCCAATACTCACCTGGTTAGATCTATACAGCGTGCTGCTTTAATGGTCATTAATTTAACACACGTTAAAGTAATGTTGACACGGTTTTGCGTTTTCGTTTTATGAACATATTTTAATTTCATTAAACGTTATTATTTATTTAAAGCCAGCTGCGCTATGCGGTTTCACCCGCATAGGTGTCAATCCCGTAGGAATATCGGCCTAAAAAGTATCCTGTGTGTTAATCCTAGTTATAAACTACCTGTGTGCCAAATTTCATCCAAATCCGTTCAGGAGTTTTTGCGTGAAAGAGTAACAAACATCCATCCATCCATCTATACAAACTTTCGCGTTTATAATATTAGTAGGATTGTCTAAAATAGCACCTTGGAGCAACCTGTACTTAAGGAATTGTAGCGCAGGGGTCATTACCCGAGGTCATGGAACATAACATCGCATTCAATGAAATAAAAACGAATAACGTGCAAAGAGTAGCCGAATCGAAGGAAAGAGGGAGAGCCTATATCTGCGAGCGGCGCAGGCGGTAGTTTTCAAATCACAAATTATTTTATGTTGTTATAATTTTTATGATTACTGACCACTAGCCCGACCCGTGTGTTAAATTAATGTCGTCATTGTAGCGGCACGTTGCATACAAATAGACTTATACAAAAACCCAACACCTTAATCCTTCGATTAACCCGTGCCTTATTAGCCGTATAACCGATGACCGTTGGGGAAGACGTATTCTTGAGTGGAGACCGCGAATCGGTCGCGCGCCGGTCGGAGCGCTCTCAGGCTAGGTGAAGCGGCGAACTTCGCAGGATGTCTGCTAGCAGCTGGATGAGAGTTGCCGAAAATCGAGTTCAATGGCGTGCATTAGGAGAGGCCTATGTCCATCAGTGGACTGCTATCGGCTGATGATGATGATGAACCCGTGCGGCTGTTATTATGTAGCCACGAGCCCCTCGTACTACTAGGTACTCTAATAGGTTAATTAGTATTTTAAAATCTCCGTTATTTACTCAGATTAAAACAATAATCTGTGAAAAAATCTGAGCAAATTCAAAAATCTCGTAAGCAATTTAAAAGAAAGTATTTAATTTAAAAGTTGATTCGTTAGTTTCTGAAACTAACGATTAAACTTTTTACTACTTTATTTTAAATTGCTTAGGAAAATGTCCCTAGGGCCGATTTTTTGATCCGTAGTTAAACACAACCAATTGTTAAAAATAGTAATTAAATAATTAACAACTAGTCAAAAAATAATCCATTAGATAAACTAAAAATTGATCAAAAACATATTCTGTTAAAATTTTCCCATTTAACTAATGGTTAATTTTTTACAAAATGTGTTTAACCATTAAACCATTAATTAATTACCATTACTTTAACCATTAACTAATGGTTAATTTTTCACAAAATGTGTTTTTTGATCAATTTGTGTTTTTGTAAACATTTTGTATAAATTTTACCATTAGTTACTATTTTTAACAATTGGTTGTGTTTAACTACGGATCAAAAAAATGACCCTAAGGGTTCTTATATGGGGCAGCCGGGTTACTAGGTTTAGTAAATATTATTTCAAATGTTTGTACATAACTGTTTGTGTACATTGTTGTTACAGCCCCAAATGGCAGTTTATTTGTTTGGCGGGTTTTTCCGTGGCAGCCATTTTGTGGGACATTACTTTGATATAAAATGGTGGAACGCGTTTTAGATTTCAAATATTTGGTATTTTTGTTCGTGTGGTTTTTAATTCTGTTGACTACATGTGTCTATTTAGCGTATGACCTGAATGTCGCGGACCGCGCACATAATTCTATTGGGGTGATTGGACTCACGCTTGGTAAATTTAAAAAAATCGTTTTTTTGGGAAAGTTGTTTGTTGTGATGAGTACGTATGTGTTTAAGTATGGGTAACTAATAACCAGTCACACGATAGTTTAAGACTCCATTCTAAATGGTAGCGCTACAGCCCTGTCACAGTTATTTTATCTTTAACAACAACAAACTAATAGAAACCTAATTATATCGACAATAAAGATCAATGTGATTTTGGCAGACTTATAACCAGCAACAATCCAACAGCAACCTTACTACAAGGGGTATAAAGACCACTGTGATTTTGACAGACTCGTCAGTAGCAGCAATCCAACTGCAACCTTATATAAACGGGAATAAAGATCATTGTGGTTTTGACAGACTTGTCAGTAGCAGCAATCCAACAGCAACCTTATTACAAGGCGTAGAATCTAAAGATCACTGTGATTTTGACAGTGATGCCAAATCAGAGATAAAGTTACTGTTAATGGACTGTACATTATATTATGATCGCTTGCGCAAATACATTTAAAAATAATGTAAAATAAGTTCAATCTTACCTGTTCAACAGCAATTTTTGTCGTAAACACTTCATTTAATCCGAACAGTTACTTCACTAAGCACACACCTGTGAACAAGAAAAAATATACGTTACAAAAGAAAAAGGTACATCAAATCATTCTCAACTTCCTAGCCTAACCGGATGCAGCTGAGTACCAGATTTTTACATGGAGCAACTGTCTATCTGACATCCACAACCCCGTTACTGGGTAACACGATACCCCTTGGTAAGACTGGTTGTCAGACTTTCGGGCTTCTGACGACCCGTAACGACTGTCAAAGATCTACAAATGACAGCCGGGACCAACGGCTTAACGTGCTTTCCGAGGCACGGACGGTGACGGACGATGGTCTACTGATAGCGTGTTACGCCACTATCCCGCTGGTTGGTACAAGATGCTTTTTTTAGAAAATTGAAAATCCTACTAATATTATAAACGCGAAAGTTTTTATGGATGGATGGATGGATGTTTTTTACTCTTTTACGCCAAAACTACTGAACGGATTTGGACGAAATTTGTCACACAGATGGTTTATAACCAGGATAAACAGGATACTTTTTATCCCTATATTTCCACGGGATCGAAACTTATGCGGGTGAAAGTGCATGGCGCAGCTAGGTAATAAATAATAACGTTTATTGAAATTAAAATAATATGCCCATAAAACGAAAACGCAGAACCGTATAAGTGTGTTAAATTAATGACGCCATTAAAACGGTATGCTCTATAATAGAAACCTTAATACCTCTGCTAACACAAGATGGTGTAACCGTTAAAGTACCTGTTTTCAAATATACTTCAAACCCGAAGCCATCCTTCTCGAATACCGGCTATTTATTACCTTCACACTGCTGGCATTTGAGCTCTTGACGCATTGCGAAAGGCTTCGTCTATTGCGAGGTTTATTTCGTCGAAAAAACGAGTAAGGTTCAATTTATATTGCCGTGGAACGGAATGGGTGCGATTTTTTTTGTACAAATCATAATGAATTTTATGTCAAAAGTGTAACACACATATTAGATATACATATAGGTAGGTCGCGCATCTTCTGGAGAATTATCGCGCATTCTCGGGAATTCCAGCAGTAATAAGCTCGTATCTAGTTTGTACCTTAGACCGTTGCCATAAGGGTTATTTTGCTATGTACAAAAACCCGATTTCGCTCCGTTCCGCGTCAATGTAAATTAACCCTAAGAAACGTGATACCTTTTTAAATAAAGTTTTGAAAACACATTACGTCAATCAATTTGCGTAGCCTTTTCCCAACTATGTTGGGGTCGGCTTGCAGTCTAACCGGATGCAACTGAATACCAGTATTTTACATGGAACGAATGCGTATCTGACCTCCACAACCCTGTAACAGGTTAATACGAAACCCCTTGGTAAGACTGGTTGTCAGACTTTCGGGCTTCTGACGACCAGTAACGACTGACAAAGATTCACGAATGACGTCAAGACGTTGGTCCCGGCTGACCAACGTCTTGACGTGCTTTCCGAGGCACGGAACTTTGTATGTCATATCGAGTCTCCTCTATTCTCCCAACATATGTAGTTGAGAAGAGGTCAGGCAGATAATAGATTGACCAGACAGTAAGGTTTGTCACCGGGCTGACGTACTGAAATAGAATACTTTGTGAGCTCGAAACATTATACTGTTAGATTTTTATGCTGCCATAGAGATGTCAGATATTTTTTATCACAACGAGGTTTCGCCAAGAGTTTAGGGTATCCCCTACACTCTTGGCGAAATCTTGGCGATATCTCTCTTCGAGATATATAGAACTTCGTTCCAAAACGTTTCGATAGCGGAGCACAAAACTTAAACTCTATGTTATCAGCTTAGGTAACCAAGCTTGCAGACTATAACGGTATTAGTGTCAGACAAATGATTCGGCACGTACACTCGACCATTCCTAGCTAAACATAAAATAGACAAATATAACAATGTTTCCTTCGATAACTCGATCAGGTGTGCTGCAATATTGGATTATTGATTTCACTAGTGTCTATAGCGAAAATGTCCGTGTCAATGGTGAACATACTCGTAGATGGCTGAGCGTCACCCGAGCTGAAGGAATGATAACATTCACTTCGCTAAAATAATCTCATCTAGTTTTTTTTTTAATATTATTGGAATTTAGTATTGTAAAAGCGTTTGTACAAATCGAAACAGAAATACATAATTTATTTTGTTCCAAGTGTTTATTAGTGGAAACTTGTAAATGGCCTCCAAATGCATATTGTTTGGATCACTGTCTATATTAGCTGTAAGTTTCCCGAATAGAATAAAATAAAATAACATGTTCATCCCTCCCTCTCACAGAGGGGAGGCCTGTGTCCCAGCAGTGGAAACTTTATAGGCTGATTATGTATCTTCTAGACTAGACAATATACAAAAAGGCATAGATATAAAGCGTTTTGTATTTTTTCAACAGGATTGACATAATTTTTTCTTAAACTTATATCATTTATGAAAATTCCAACAACAGTTTCGCTGATATAAGGCCAGGTTTCTACACAAAATGACATTCTATCAGCGAAATGAAATGAAAGTTTGCGAAGTTTCGTTGGTTAATTTAATTTGGCCTTGCATTTTGTGACGCAATGCAACATTCGGTTGCTGACACAGATAAGAGGTACCGAAGTGGTGAAGAAAGAAAGAAAATGGCCGACTCCAACACCAACTAACATTCGGATATCCAGCAAGAGAAATTGAATTTATCGAATTCAGAGCTACCAAATGTTCCGTCTTAACGTCATTCACAATAAATTCTTACATAATAAAAAACCGTCGACCCAGAACGTATTTTAACATCGTCACGTCACTTTAAAAGCTAAAATTTTTCATCCTATTCACCAAACCAAACCTCAAAAATCCCCACCCGAAACCAACCTGTATTTATTCCAAATCCACCGATACCATTACCTTGAGGTGTTGTATTTCAAATATTTGTCCTCGCCTCAGAAAGGTTGACAAGTACTCCACCGTCAAATTCACTTTCTATGTAACTGAAAACGCCTTTCAGGGGTACGGAACCCCGATTTATAGAGGTTGATTTTATTATTACACCCGACGATGGCTTAAAAAGGATCCAGGGTGACGTATTTCTATCTATTTCTAGGGTTCACGAATGTTAAGTGCGAAATGGACTTTACGTGATGTATATTTCGGTAGATATGTCGTGGGGAATAAGGATAGTTCTTTGTGTTTCCTTGAGCTCAGAGAGAGGATATCTTGTTATATTATGTGATACGTTTAGTCCTTCGGATCTTGAGTCGTTGATGCTTTCTTTGATGTAGTGTCCTATTGAATAATCTTTTCTGTTCGGGCTGGTTTAGAATGTGTATTATACAGAAGCAGGGACATCGACGCGAAACCTATTACCATAGTTTAGTACAAAATATGACTCTGGACTGCACTGGAATTTTTCGTAGATTAGTTTTAAAAAAAAAATTGGTATTCCATACATTTGGACCACGTAGGTTTTGTAGGAATCAGCAGATTTTTCTTAATAATCGACGAAACATTTCAACCCTGCGTGGTTCAGAGTCATGTACTGAATTCATGGTAACAGCTTTTGCGTCAATGTCCTCCCACCATGAATTAAGTGTATCAAAGAAAACGATTTAACTAATTTATGTTCTTTCTGAGTTTATCTTAGACATGAGAAAGAAAGAAAGAAAATACATTCATTTGCGGCAAACATGACGCATGAAAAAAGGACATAAACACACAAAAAAAAATCAAGTTATTACTGACATCGGTAAAGAAAAAACATCGTGAGGAAACCTGGACTTATAGTTAATTTAGGTCTGAAATCGCCAACCCGTCTTGAGAAATCGTGGTGGTGCCTTCTCAGTATCAGAAGAGGCTTTGCCCTGTGGGTCAATAGTCGACTGGTATTATTATTGCTATATTTTTTAAAGAATAAAACGTATTAATACATAAATAATTCACTATAAAAAAATATTTTTAACAACATGTCTGGATGAACTGAACCACAGTAGCACACTGCGTTATTAAAAGTTTTGCTAGTCAGCAAAGTTTAACCTTCTATTAAGCCATCACATATATCCAGCTGCATCCGGTTAGACTGAAAGCCAACCCCAACATAGTTGGGAAAAGGCTAGGTAGATTAAGATTGAGGTTATAACTGTGACCAACTCAAACTAAAATCATTTATTTCAATTAAACCATTTACAGGCACTTTTAAATTGTCAAAATTAAATAGTCAGTCAGTTAGTCAGAAAGTTGAAGCTAGTTGCCCATTCCAAAACTTAGATCTCTATGGAGAAGAACGGGCAAGAAACTCCAAGGACACTATAAATCAAGATATTATTACAAAATCCTGGGTACATTATTCTTGTTGCTTCTATATGTGAGAACAATGGTAAAAGAAAACAAATGAAGAAACAATTCAAAATATAAGAATAAAAATAAGCCCTGGCAGTTAAAAAATGACCAGTCTCAACTGACGGCGCCCGTTCACGAACATGACGCGTGGATCAGCACCATCCAGCTCAAGCTGCCTACAAAATTGCCTACAAAAATCGGTTCCCTACAAAATGGTTTGACCATTTTGTAGGTAACCGATTTTGTAGGCAACCACGCGCGAGCGACGTGAGCAGTGCCGCGTTAGCGGCTGGCGAGCACTACATCCAAGTTGGTCGCAGTTAATTGGTTATTTAGTCGTTTTAGGACCCCAAAACATGAATTATGAGAAGTACACAAAAAGGGGCGCATTCACTATGAGGAACAGGGTGTAAAGTTCACACATACTCTATACTCAATATTTTTATTGCTTTACCATAATGTGTACTTAGGTGGTATACATATAATTTTGATCATTATGGACCCTGTAGGGCACAGCAAAAAGGATAGAACATATGTCGCAGCATCATTCTGAGATAGGAGCCTTTTGGCGACGTATAGGACTTTCTATTTCATTTTTATTTTTGTTACTTTTTTTTATATAACTTGATTTTTTTATTTTTGACTGTGTTTAGTTTAGTTTGTGATCTTCCTGTACGAGTCGCAATAAATACTTTTTCTTTCTTTCTTTATAGAAAAGGGAGAAATCCTCCATCCATACGGGCGTCGTGTCTGGCGTGCAACTGCCCGATGATTGAGGTCGGGACATTGTATATTTGCTAGCTGCGCGGTAAACTCTGCTTGCGCGATGCAGGATATTACGTGACGTCAGTGTGATGCGTAGTCTGCATGTGGCGGTGTAGATGTCGCTACAGAGTGTTCAATGTATTTATCTATACTTTATTGTACACCACAAAAATACATAGCGTAAAAAAAAAACATGAAACACTACAAAATATACAATGGGCGGCCTTATCGCATTACTGCGATCTCTTCCAGGCAACCTTAGAATGGACAGTGATTTTCCTGGACATAAAATGGGACTGTCGTTTGTGCAAATATTATTACACAATACTCTAAAATAGATACACAGTTTAATACATATCCAAAATTATAGACACATAAATACATACACACTAAATAAATAAGCAACGAAAAATAAAAGAAGACTGTAGATGATTACAGTTAGGACAACAAGATCACAACGACAAGTAGTCCAGTTCCTATCTCAGCATCATGCTGAGATGGGAGTCTTTTGGCCTCGTATAGGACTTTCTGTTTCATTTTATTCCTTTTGTTACTTTTTTATATAATTTGTTTTATTTTTATTTTTAACTGTGTTTAGTTTAGTTTCTAATCCTGTACGAGTCGCAATAAATATGTTTTCTTTCTTTCTTTCAATTAAATTTTAGGAAGGCAAATGGAGAATATTTTGAGGTTGGATATTCATGCCGTACAAAAACACCATTCCAGCTATCCAAGCTTCAACTCAACCCCTTGGCAATAAAAATAACAATTTCGAATCTTCAACCCGTTGTCTCTGGTAGGCCATAAAGCCGGCTCGCAACCGGAAGCCATCGGCGCGGACCGGCAGTGACGTCATAAATAACGGGCCGCTTCGGGCTGCTGTCGGTTACATTATGGTGCTAGTTACGGTTGCTC